>JAQPPZ010006193.1:0-682728 GCA_028583015.1 Wollemia nobilis | reverse complement strand
AGTTTAATATAATGTAAAATAGTTTTTATACAAAATATCCTTATTACAACTTCTTTTGCAATCCTCTTTACAAATCTGAATTTCTAGTTTTGAGGTCGAATCTTGAGTGCAAGGTTATGCATAGTGGCAAATATTCAAAAATTGGGTGAATATTAGGATTTCCAAAATTAGAAATTGGCAAATATGAGGACCCTCAATGTTTTCCCATTTGCCTAAAATTTTTAGGAATAATTTTTTCTTAGGGTCAATGTTCTCGGGTACCTCTTGTTCCAAGTCACTATACTGATCATCCCTACATACCCCTGCATGGGGAAGTTGTGTGTTACCTCATTGACTTGTAGGGTATTTGCCTACGCATCATGGGTAGGCAAGGGGTCCTTAAAGACCTCCATTTGTTAGTTTCTTAGTGCCATGGTATTATCCACAACTAATGTCTTATTATCTATTAGGTCTTGCACCAAGCCTTTAAACTTCCAACATGCATTAAGGTCATGTCCCTTCCGTCTATGGAACCTACAGTACAAGTATTCCCTATAGCCCTTAGGTTTTGGTGCATTGGGATCTATGGGTTGACTCTCAGGCAGGTTGATCAAGTTTGCCATTGACAAGCGATCAAACAGGGAGTCTCTGGACTCTGTGTAAGGTGTGAATTGTCGCCTAGGGCGACGCTGCTAATTTTGTTCTTGCCTCTGATTTTCTCTATCATAACTGTTAAGAGGCACCACCTGATAGTTAGAATTTTGGGGTTGTGTTGATTATGAAGGCTTAGGGACATTTATAGCAACCTGATTGACCATAGCGGGTTTTTGTTGCATGGTCCCTATTTTGGTGTTCTTAGACCATTCTTTCTTCTTTGGCTTGGCTATCTCGCCATCCTGAATCTTGATCGCCTCAATGATTTTGGCTTGCACCAGAGATTCCTCTAAAGTGGCATATTTCTACAGCTGTAATACCATGGAGATCAATCTCACACAGCTCTTTGAGAACATTTGGGTGAGGTCATACATAGGAGGGAGGTAGGGCAGCTTTGAAAGCAAAGTCCTCCATCGGTTCCCATAGGTTGCCATGGTTTCTTCCTCATACTACCTAAGGCTGGATAGGTCACTTAATGATGCCTTCTTCTTGGTGTTGAAGGTGAAGCATTCAAGGAATGCATCCACTAGCTGATCTAAGTTACTGATGTTGTGCTTTGGCAATTGAGTGAACCAATCCAAGGCAGGGCCCGCAAACATGGTTATAAATGTTCTTAGCAGCAAAGCATCATTGTCTTGAATTCCAAAGCATTGGCTCAAGAATCTAGTCATGTGTTCTTGGGCATCCTCCTCACCTCTAAAGACTACCAACTAGGGCAGCTTCAAGTGTTCAAGGTAAGGGGGTGTTGGCACAGACGGATGCACTGGGTGACTACAAAGTTGGCGTAAAGTGGGCTTTTGAGGCCCAAAATTCTTGGTCTCCACAGACTCTAAGCTCTCTAGTAACGCTTTATATGCATCAAAATATTTGATCTCTTCCTCCTTGGTTAGTTCCCGCTATGGGTTGTGGGAAACTTGAGGCCTATGGAGGGGTGGCCGGATAACACCCCCTCTGCCTTGGTAAGGCATTTTGGCCCACTCTTCTTCTTGCTTATATTCCTCATAGGCTTCTTGATGAGTTTCTAGGCGAGACCTATGAACATGGGTGGGTCTCCGCGAAGGGTGCCCATCGTTGTTCCGGGGAGTGGCCTCCCGCTAAGGTCTAGGAGGTCTCAAAGGCAACATTTGGTAAGGTCATGGGGACCTGTCTTGCACCAAGGGGTTGCGCCTCTCATATAGTTCTGCTCTTTGGGTGCGAGGGGTTGGAACCCTCTCAGGGACAGTGTTATGGAGCATCTCATCTGTTTGATGTCAAATGCACTCTTTGCTAAGGCGATACAGGTGCTCCAACTGTTGTTGGTATTGCTCAAGCTACATGATTTGTGTTTGGCGGGTGACATGTTTGGCAAATGCCAAGTCAATTTGTTATGTTGTCTTAGGTCTAGGGGGCCTAGATGCCTATCCTAGGTGTTTATCTCGGTCATGATGATCCAAGATCTCTACAAGTCACTTTCCTTTATCGAGGTTGGCAGAATTCACTCGAGGTTTTGGCCTCAGTAGGTGATTCTAGTAAATAGCAGGTGCAGAGGCGCATTTCTCCCATGATGTGTATTGATCTTGAGAAATGTGATAGTCTTCCTCGTGCTCCATTTCATATATGTGAAAGGGACGGGCAGAGTTGGCTCACCCTATCTGAAGAGCCTTGTGCTTTAGATTTGTCTTATTATTCCTAAAAATGATGGGGGGTAAAGGAGGGATGACATAATCATGTGGCCTCTCCTCATGGACCCTATGTTGTTCTAGCTCTTCATTATGCGGTGGCCACTCATACTGAGCATCTAAGGGAGCCTTACCATTTATATTGAGTGTCACATGTAGGGACTCCTCCTAAAAGGGTCTATGTTGGACGGGAGTGCCCCTCGAAGGGGTGCCTCTATAGTCCCATTTTGAAATGGCATGATGTGGACTATCTTGTTGGTCGGGCCACCAAGGTGGTATTACCAAGTCCTTGGGGCTATAGCGGAGGTGACTTGTGCCCCCTTGTACACTCTCCATAGCTCCTGCCCATGATTGGGCTTGGTTATGGGTGTACACCATGATGGTGTCTCTCTACAATCTACGTAGGGTTTTATCTCTTTTTTTTTTTATGCTACACCAAACAGAAAATATCACACACACAAAGCAATGATTATCTCATTTAAATATTAAAGGTGTGCCCTAAACCTGGTTTAGTGTGTTTTGATTTTTGTTTTGATAGTTTTGTAAAGAACGTTTTGTAGCAAATGCAATATGATGGCTCTTATGACTCCCAAAAATGGTTGCCCCTTTGATATACCATTTCCAGGCCATTATACCAAACCTCTTTATATACCCGTCCTTACGTGAGGGAAACTATTAGTATGTGAGAGCAGAATGGTACGTGGAACATAGGCGGTACGAAATGGGGATCACCCTATTTTTGACATCTACCATAGAATACTTATCCTCATGCACTGGGAATCACCCTAGCTACACTTGGCCAGCTTTTGTCAGGATTTTCGTCTAGCAACAATAGCGATTGGGGTTATGGATGCAAAAATTCAAGCCAAGGTGGTGATGAAATCCACCGTTGGTCTTGATCAAGGGCTGGGGTTTTACAACTAGCTCCTTGGTGTTTAAATTACCATGTGATGTGTGGGGTTATTTTTATTTTACATAAAATAAAGCAAACATGCAATAAAAATTTTCCCTAAGCAAGCAAATAACCAGAAAACAAAAAACAAAAAACAGAAAATGACAGAAGGTGTTTAGGACCTCTACCTCTTCTCTGCCCAAACAGGATGCCTCTAAGTTTCTATTCTGAAACTGCACAGAGAGCTATTCGTCCCTGGGTGGGATGACATAATAGATTTGTATTTGTCATAGGGTGGGACGAATGCCCATTCGCCCCAGGGTGGCACAAATTTTAGCTCTGTACTCGTTACCGACTGGAACGAACAGCAGTCCAGTGTTTGAAAACTTGGTACCTGCAAGAAAAAACAAATAAGTTTTGATCAGATTTCTGATCTCAAAAATAGAGGACAAGGTCCCACCGTGATCACCACTGAAGATACAAGGATACGGAAACAAAAAGGAAATGCCAATATGCGATGTAAACTAAACTAAACTTAATGCTAAATCCTACAAACTAAAATGCATGAAAGGAGAGAAACATAAACGCATTGAAACAAGGTATAAAATCAAATATGGAGTACAATTTTTTTTATTAATATGCTTTATAACATAGTTACAATCCGTCTCCTCCATTTTTAGGTGCTAGGAGCATTAAATATGTTCTTGTCACATCAATAGATGGTATTCCTTCTTCCGCATGCCCACATGTAGAATGGGCGAACCAAACGTCGCTGCCACTTGCATTGATGAGTCTTGACTCCTTGTTTCTCCTCTAATGTTGATATCCTATGTTCAAGGAAACAAAAAATAGTCAGTAGCACCTATAGATAAAATGAAACATGTGATCCCCAAGCCTACGATTAGTGCATGCGAAAAATAACTAAAACGTTAACTAAATAGCATCATAATGATCTAAAAATTTAATATAATCATGAGGACATTACCAGGAGGGCACTGCAAATGGAACAGTCAAAAAATTTGCCATGGATTTCTAATCACCCCGGGGTGGGACGATTAGACCTGTAACAAAATGTTAGAAAGCACAGTCCCAAATGTCACATCTGAGTAGATCCAAATCACCTACAAATTTGGGGGTTAGGTAAAATGGGGTATTTTGGAAAGACCTAGAAGGTCATATTTTTCCAATTCGGCCTCTATCACCAAGAATTTGATGATGCTACCTGCATGTTAGCAAAAGCGAGAAATGACAAAAACATGGTCAAAACAACTCAAAATGATGTGAAAATTGAATGACAACCTATCTAAGCAACATAGAATCAGATGCAAAAATAAAAGAAATGAAATCTACCATAGATTTCTAATCGCTCTGGGGTGGGGCGATTAGTACTGCAGTAGTGCAGTGGGTGCCCGAGGGCAGGACGCCCACCGTTTGGGGCCTGGTTTCGGCACCAATCCACTTGGGATGGGTCCAAAACCTCTTGTGGGGTGTTGTCAACAAATTTGGTAGGATGTTATGGCCAAATGTCAGGTTTTGGTTCTGGATTTGTGCTTCCAATAATCACTCAATGACCTCCCTTTGAAAAGAGATCAAGGATGTGAAAGGCACAAATCAAAAGGTGTGAGGATGTAAAATGATAGCACTTCATTGCTAAAAATTCTCCTTCTCTGTATTTTTTGGGGTGAGAAGACTCACCATTTTATAGACCTGACGGTCTCTTTGGATGAGCATGTAGAGGCTCCACTTGGCAATCATGCCTTCCCAGGAGGGAGAAGATTCCTCCCTTATTAGGGGCTCCATGACTGCCCCTTTAACTACCTCTAGCACTCAAAAATGATCACTCACACTCCCATGCAATGAAGGAAGAGTTAAGTGGTGGATCTGAGCTGCCATTTGTCAAGATTTGACTTTTTGCCCATCAAACCTACTATTCACCTCACCCTGGAGCGAATACTGCTAATCGTCCCTGGGTGGAACGAATACCAGTTTTTAGTCATCCCTGGGTGGAACGAGTAGAGAGCAGAGTGCCTGAAAGGTGCCAAATTGACCTCTAACCTTCCAAAACTATTGTGTGAGTGGTTAGGACCACTGTTTAACCTCTGGGGGCTGCCCTAGGGGCTGTGTATGTCAATGCGATCAGTGTTTGCAATCACATAATCAGATTGGTGTTGTTTTGGTGTCTACACTAAACATAGTCATATTTGTACTCGTTGGAAATATTTTTTCCATCCTAATCTAATGGTGGTGTTTTTAAGTTACAAGGTGATTTAATAGGTCAAAATGTGTCCCAAATATGAACTTACTTTTTAGGGCTTCAAATTTCCCAAATTTTGGTGTGAAGATGATTGATTTGATTTGCTTAGGATTCACCTTGATTTTGATTAAGATTCACCATTTTTACAAAGTACATTTTGAGTCCAATCCCTTATGCATAACCCTACTTGAGTGTAATATAGGGGTTTTGAGGTTGTCTTTTTTATTAGACACCTTCCCCTTTTTTCTTGGATATTTTATAAACAGATCCAAGCTTGTAACAACCAGATGATAGAAGCTCTCTTTTTGCTATATTTATTTGCATTATTTATTGTGCTTTGAACTTGATACTCATCAAGTCTCATTCGAGGCTTCTTTTTATGCTCTTTTGATGGTTAATTTCTTCTCCAATGCTTGGAGGATTGAACTTATTTTGTGGCTTCCTTAGGCCAATTCAAAGTTGCAAATATCAATATACTAATAGTGTCTTTAAAAACTTTGACAAATTATATTTTTGTGCCCTTCTAATGAACACAAACAATAATATTTGAGAGAAAGAAAAATATCTTTGGCATAATAAAAATTTCATGGAGGACCCTTCTCCTATATATGGCTCGACAACTTGGAATTCCATTTTTAACTCTAGGGAGATTATTCAATAAGGCATCCGTTGGAGATTAGGAAATAGTGTTAAGATTAGATTTTTGGAGTATTTATGGATTTTTGACCCTACCAACTGGTTAGACCAAAGATAAGGATCAACTTCAAGGAATTGCTTTTTTAACTCTAGGGAGATTCTTCAATAAGGCATCCGTTGGAGATTAGGAAATAGTGTTAAGATTAGATTTTTGGAGTATTTATGGATTTGTGACCATCCCTTAAAGGATCATATGGACCTCATGTTCTTGAAAATTGTCATAGACTCTCTATTTAGTTATAAGGTATGTCATTTTATACATAATAAAAGCAATTCCTTGAAGTTGATCCTTATCTTTGGTCTAACCAGTTGGTAGTGTCAAGCTACTTATGTTCTATCCAATCTGTTGTGTCTCTATTACATTCCTAGTCTTCCCTCCAAGGATGTGATCCTATGGGCTCCCACTACCAATGGCCTTTTCACTATAAAGTCTGACTACACCCTCACTGAAGACCCTTCCCCTATTTAGTTTCATTCCTTACTCATTTGGAAAAATCATATCATCCCCAAACCTCGTGAACATGATCCTTACCATCCTAAACTTCTATCATCATGGCTTTTATTTTCCTAATTATTGTTACCTATGTCTCCAGGATTGTGAGTCTACCCACCATCTCTTCCTATCTTACCCTTTCTTCCATTCCATCCTATCATCCCTATTCTACTCTGTAGACATTACCTAGGTCCCGTTCGCCTTCCTTAGTGACTTGTGTGTTCATTAGCCCAATCCTTTTGAAGGCTCTCATCTCAAAAAATTTGGTCCTTCTATCTTCCCCACTTCTTTTGGGAGGTTTGGCACGAGTGCAACTCCCACACTTTCAATTATTAAAAACATGATGCCCGTCATGAGCTTTCCATAATTTTCCATATTTTTGTAGAGAAATTTTCCATCACTCTTGGTGACGATGATGCCAAACCCCATGCTGAAGAACTGTTGGTCTCTTCTATCAATATTTCTAGCTACAATATTCACTCCCAGCATCATAAGGTGGATCGGTCTCAAGTCATTTGGTCTCCTCATCCTAGAGGTTTTCTCAAGTTGAATTTTTATGGATCCGTTAAAGGAAATCATGGGCCTGCTAGAGCTCATAGAATTTTCAGAGACCACATAGTTAATATCATAATGGCATTTGTGGAAAATCTAGGACACCAATCCAATCACTTTGTAGAAGCCAGGGATCTTCATCAAGGTATTTTCCTCCTTCATAGTATTTAGTGTTCTAATGTGTTGATTGAAGGTGAATCCAAAAACATCATCCAATTTTTTCTCTCGGGATCCCAATCTATTTTGTGGAACATCACAAACATTATCTCTAAAATCAAGTGGTTTATGTAATCCTTCACGAGTGTTAATTTCAACCATGTTTATCATGAAGGAAATCGTACGGTCAATATCCTTGCCAATTTGGAAATTTTTTAGCAGAGTCTCACTGTGTGGAAGTGAGATTTTCCTCTTACTCTTATCAACATCAACGATCTTGAAGTTATAAGAGTTCAAGAATAGTAAAACTAAGAGGTTTAGGTGTTGGCATTCTACATGGTTCAATTTGCACATTTTGCAATATTCTCCTAATAACACTAAAGGAAGCTACATTACTAGGAGTGCTCACATGTCCATCGATATGGTATTTATAAACAAAGGAGTCAAATTTGGTTAGAGAGTGTTCCTTCACATGGAAGATATAGCCAAAACAATCAAATTTTAGGATAGTGGTTTTCCTAGGGTGAACCATGTGTTTGGACATATCACTAGCCACTATCCAATCACTATGAAGGTTTGTAATACCTTGTGGTACAATCATAATCAGGTAATGATGAAGAGGTTGTGGCCCTCTATTTTTCCTCATCATCATCATGATTTTCATTCAAATATTTCACATGTGGCAACCACTATGGTTTTTTGGTCCTCGCTCTTCATCTCCATTGGTGATACTTTGTCAAACCCCCCACATTATTTTTTTAGTGTTCCTTGAGGTTCAACAATGTTACCTCAAGTAATTGTGTGTCAAGCCATCAAAACTATTAGTGGAACCCTCCTCTAATGGCGTTGATAACCTTTGCATCTGAATCTGGTACCTATCCATTGATTGAAGGTTTTCCTTTACCTAGACCTTTCTATTTTTTGGTTTGACCTTCTAATTGGGTCTTTGCTATAAGTGTAAACCCATTTGTGCCATTCATTTCCACCCTATATTAAATCATACTTCATGCTCTTTTGGAGTGTGGCACGCGTGTTTTGTTCCATTGTTTCTCATGGAGTTGGATTGGGGTAGGATACCCTCTATTTTTAATCATTGTTCATTGGATCATTGAGTTGTTATACCCATTCCTACATATTAATACTTTGGTGCATTTCCCTCCCCTTACCTCCAACTGGTCTGGCTCTATTTTGATGGTTGAAGTCAAACCTACCACCCTCCACTTGACTGCCTTGGTCCAGGATATTTTTCATGACCATGGCTTGCTAAACTTCCTTTAGTTGTTTCAAGGCCATACTTGTCCCTTCAATTTGTTCATTTGCATAATGGAGTCCATGTTATCATTTGTGATTTACACTTTGCCATAACTATGGATATAGTTGCTAAAATTATGGGGTTACCAAATGATGGAGAGATCATTAATCATGAGAAGCACTCACTCTAGGGAGAGTTGACCCTATTCCAAGACCATGATGAATCCCTTGGTAGGGATAAAGGTGGTATCATTCATGATTCTCTCCCAAAACCATGATATGTGGTTATGGTTACTATCCTACAATATTTCACCTTGGATAGTCCTAACACTGTATTTCAAAATTTTCACCTCACTTTCCTCAACTATTTATGGGTAAAGAAAACTATTAATATTCTGGAGTATTTTTTTTGGTTTGTTGAGTGTTTTGTTCTCAACATCAAGCGAGGATTTTCTTATCTCCCTCTACACCAAGGAATGTACCTGCTACTCTATAGGTACATTTTGAAGCACAAAACTCAACAAGTTGTGGAAGCGGTGGTGTTGGGACCTATAGAGGACAATGGTGCAGCTGGAGATGGCAATACATTTGCATCCCCAAGAACTAGTCGAGCACTATATTTTAATACCAGGATGGAGGGTACTCTGGGCACCCAACTCTCCACCAAAGTTAACACCAATAGTGGTAATAATAAGGTACCTATTGTTGTTTACAATGATGCCTCTGATGGCTCTTTTTCTTTTTAGGTCAAGAAAGAGACTACCCCCAATAAAATCCATCCTCTTAAGGGCACCTCCACCAAATCGCCTCCACTTTTAGCTTCTAGGATTTTATGCTGGACCAATTTGTCTGAAAGATGCCACCTCTAGGATCTTCATGACATTATGAAGGCCCTATAAAGAGTGTCCAAGATGATGTCTTCCCTGCTATCTCAAGAAAATACCCTCCTGGATGAGTACAAGGATCAATTTGAGATATTGGAGGAGTTCAATAGCCTGGTGGGGGCTAATGGTCATGATGTTGTAAGACAAATAAATATCTAGGTTTGTCTTTCCTAGATTTCACTACATGGGATTTTTTATTCTGGTTTCTGTTTCTTCCGCCCCTGTGTGGTTTTATGGTTGTTTTCCTTTGTTGCTGCACCTACATGGTATTTTGTTTTCGTTACTTCTCCGAGGTCCTATGTAGAATACTTTTTTTTGTAAGTTCCTGGGTTTTTCATGGCCCCTATGTGGGTATCTGAGATGTTCTCTATCTCCCTGAGAGGGCTTCCTTTTTTGGTCTCAGGAGGCCTACATTTTTTGAGTTTTAATTTTGCACTCTTTTTACCTCTATAATGTAAAAGGTTACGGTACCCTTTCAAAATCCCTATACCATTAAAAAAAAATAATAGTACAAATGAATATAATAAGATTTTACTTCTACTGCAATAACAATTTCACCATATCACTCCAATAAACTCTAAAAAATAATGTACTTAATCAATCTACTGCAACTAATCAAGAATAATCTGAAATGAATCTTCAAGACATATTCTACAATTTCTTTATAAGCAAGGTAATAGGAGCTAGTTTTCTTTTTATTTCTAAAGTGGATGATAGTTATTTGATAGATAGTTTGATATTATAAATCTAATCAAATCATAAAGTGCAAATGAACCTTAAATAATCCTTTCTTTTTGCACTTTTGAAGAATCTTAATTCAACTCTCCATTTTGCAACTTTACTCCAATCAAGGTGCTTAAAAAAATATGATAAGTAATCCACTTAATGAATTTACTTGCACCTATAGTTGCTTACCCTTTTCTAAAAGATATTTTTGCCACTTCTATAGAGAATTTAGATCTTAGTGTATAATATTACTAAGTTATTTCCTTGAGTAAGATATTATAGCTCTTTGTAGGCTGCCTTGAACAACTTAGTATTTACCAAAACATGGTCTCCAACTCTTTTTCATGAGCCTAGGATTTTTATGGATTGTTCTCCTCTTTTCGTCTCCTCCTTTTTCTATATATTTAAAGATATATTTGATTATAAAGTGGTGCCTTCTTGCTGTGAGAGGTAATCTCAAAATCTCCTAGATTTGGTAGGCTTATTCTGTCTGAATCTTCCTTCAAGCTCTTTGTCAAATTCTAACTTCAAACATGATCTTCTTCTCAAGATTCTAAATGTCTTGAGATATTATAATATTTAGCACTCCTTTCCAATTTCTTCTTTCTTGGGCTTGTTGTCAGATAGTGAAAATTGTCGCAAATATTTCACTATCTCCAATATTAAATTTCTCCATTGAGTTTTCTTTGGAACTCCTTTGATGATTTCTTCAGAAAGCAGGGTTATGCACAGTCGTGAATATTCACAAATTGGACAAATATTAGTATTTCCAAAATTGGAAATTGGTGAATATGAGGACCCTCAACATTGGCCCATTTTCCAAAAACATTCAAGACCATTTTTTTCTTAGGGTCAATTTGCCACAATATAATATCCAAACATAGGCATATTTGTACTCGTTAGAAATCTATTTTCAAGCCTGATCTTATGGTGGTGTTTTTATGAAGTTATAAGATGATTTAAGAGGTCAAATTTACTCCAAATATGACCTTACTTTTTAGGGCTTCAAATATCCTATTTTTTGTGTGAATATGATTTATTTGATTTTCTTAGGATTCACCTTGATTTTGATTAGAATTCACCATTTTTTTACAAGTACATTTTGATTCCAACCCCTTAGGCATAACCCTGTTAGCAAGGCTCTCCAATCCTTTTACTGGATACTCATAGATGCCTCTCCAAGGCCTTGTAGCTTTTTATGGTCTTCCTTGAGACCTTATATTCAATATTATTCTTCTAGAAGTGTTGGTGGCGAGATCTTCTCCTAGATATTTGATTCTACTACCTTTTTACTCGATCGAGACTCTCCTAATAATTCTTCATCATTGAAATATTCTCTTGATATTTTTTGCTTTAGGTTTTGGATTGATTCTAAAGAAGATACTCTTCCCATCCTTTTGTAGGAATATTTCCCAACTCACTGAATGTCCCTATTTTTTTTTAAAAGTATTAGTAATGAAATCTACTTCTGAATTAGATGCTCTCTTCTAAATTCTTCTTCAATACCAAGGATTTTGTGGACTTTTATTCTATTTCAATGCTTCTATAGCCTTTTATTCAGTACTAAGGATTTTGTGGTCTTTTATTCTATATCAAGGCTTTTATAGAATTTTCTTCTAGATCAAGGCTTCTATGGCCTTTTCTTCTTATGAAGTTTTCCAATCTAGCAATGGAGATCTCTTGTCTCCCAAATTCAACACAATTCATTTTTAGAAGTCTCTTCTGTAGTGTTCTCCTCTTGCAACAACTAATATCTGCACTATGAAGGCAATATAATCTTCAAGTAACAAAGTTGAAATATTCTAGGTTTCTATTGTAGGAGGTGTCCCAATCATCTAAGAATTAATTTCTTGCAATAAAAGAAACTTCAGGTAAATTTCTCCAGATCTCTTAGATGATCTTCACTAGTTGATTCATCAAACTAGTGGATCAAGTGTTGAGTCCTAGTATTCACAAGTTTTCCCTTGAAAATCTATGGAAAGACTCTAGCCATATGCAATCTCATTATTATAGAAACTAAAATTTATTTTAGTCATTACTTGTGGCTCTCCTTAATTATACCACATGGAATCTTCTAAAAAAATTTGATAGTGACTAGTCCAATGGCACATTAGGTTGA
Source organism: Wollemia nobilis (assembly GCA_028583015.1). NCBI lineage: Eukaryota > Viridiplantae > Streptophyta > Pinopsida > Araucariales > Araucariaceae > Wollemia > Wollemia nobilis. The sequence continues at coordinate 670,414 of JAQPPZ010006193.1, read as the reverse complement.
TAAAAACTCAGGGTTAATAATAATGGTGGTTTTCCTATTGACCTACATTGGCTCTCATACCACTATTATTTTTTATGTAGTATGTAATGGGGGATATCAATCACAAGATGCAAAATAATATGAAATAAATTAAATCTATGAGATGACTGAAAATATACTATAAATAGAAATGATGGATATGTTTACAAAAGTATGTATGGATGAAATGAACACTCCATGAATAAATCTACTGCTCAAGAATGGGCATTGAGAATAATACACTCCATAACATTACATTACACTGCTACATCATACCACACTATTCTACACTACTTCCTATTGCTATATTTTTCTCTATGTCTATGGCCCTTTATATAGAAAATAGGTTCCTTGGTCACCACTCTACATAGCTATGCAAGGGACAACTTGCACATATACAACTTGCACTTTGACACTTGTGCATTTATTACATTGCATGAAGTAACTAGATAACTTTCCCCTAAATTAATCTATTGTCCTAAGTATGTACCAAGAAAGGTACATTTACATGATCCAAATAATGTAATATATTCTATTTCTAACAAAAATTACCCACTATACTAAATAGTTTGAGAATTTATTATTGCTATAATGCATTCTATGGTATCATACCTATCATTAAAATGGAGATACCATGTTGGACCTATAGAGCAAAAAAAATAGTACACCTAGCAAAGGGAAATGAAAAGCACCTATCTATTTAAGCACTACAAAAAGACATTAAAGTAAGCATAATGAAAAATAAGTGAAATAAATGGGTGGTTCTCTTTATATTAATGCATTTTCCAAATATGTGGTTACAAAACATCCCCTTGAGGGCTCTCAATTGATACAACTCATTACAATGTCAAAGGATCCAATCCTTTTAGAAACTCAAGGTGCACTTTCAGTGTCTTCCTCGCACTCACAATTTGAAGAGCAGGATTTTGCTACCGCTACGATGTATGTCCATGTTACAACTTGTAGCCCCTTCCTCATGCACTGGAATACCTGGATCTACACACAAGTAATTGAAATTTATTAATAGCATGTGTGGATTAAGATGAAATCATAAAGATGCATGCAACATTGATTACAAAAAGTGAAATAGATAATGTAAAACTATACCAAATTATACCAAAACTTAGCATAATGTATATTACCTACTTTAGGAATGATTTATGTAGAAATAAAAATGAAATTGCAAGCAGAACCTATGGCCATCCCTGGTTGTTCCAATTGGGGCTGTCATCACAAAAACTCTAATTGAAGGTTCAAAACTGCTCCAAATCTCATCAAATTCTAGTATGATGTATGTAAACTAATTTATAAATGATCTACACTAAAACTAACTCAAAATTATATGTCAATTCATGGTCATCTATGGGTGTTCCAATTGGGACTAATAACCATCCCAGGGGGAACAACCACCAAACCTGGTATTTTTTGCTAGCAATTCCTCTGGGATATGGTCCAAAATACTCCTAGGGGTGTTGTCGTCAAATTTGCTAATCTAACTCACATAAATGGGTGGGTTTTGAATTGTATGTGTGTATTTGGGGATGTCTTGAAAACTCCTTTGATTGATGAATATTACAAGGAAAAATACGTTGGTAAAAGGGGAGAGTTAATATCGGTAGCACTTCGTGGTGAATTATTGCAAAGACCTCTATCTAAAATTGGGCAGAATACCTCCAATTTATAGCCCAAGAAGTCCAAAGGGGCAATTTGGGGCATGCAAGGTAGGTGTCGCCACTTGTCAAAATCCTTGCCATACGTTGGGTGGAAGAGGCCTCCAATTTGGGCCTTCAATTTATAGGTTGTGATGGCTTTAGCAGACCCTAAATCTGTCATAATTCATTGGGTGGCATAAATGGAATAATTTGATTACCATTTGTCCCACCCTTGCATTTTTGAGGGGCCTATGCCATGGTCATCCCACCATGATGGTTTTTGGTGGTTGTCCCTGGGTGGGATGACCACGAACTGTGGTCATCCTAGGGTGGGACGACCATGGCTACATGGGCCAAAACTTCCCAAAATTGGGGTAAACCTTCCTAAAAGTGGTTAGGACAATTATTTAACCCTTTAGGGTTGGCCAATGGGACCATATGGTATTGATAAGAGTGTGTCATTGTAGTCTAATAAGATTAACATATTTTTAGTGTGCCCCTTTTTGGGATGTGTTGTGTGAAACATAATATGAAGCAAAAATAGATAACTAAACTATCAAATGATTAAGGTTATTAGTAACCTAACCAGATTTAGATGCTTCTATTGTGGAAATAGCATACATTATTAGAATCCTTGATTTTGACATAATTGAAGGATTTGAATTTGATATACCTTTTAGCCACACTGCAATTGTAGTCTTAGGGGCTTAGCGTATACTTGGTGTTGGTTCCTTATTTGGATTATAAGCCTATTTTGGGATACATGTCCGAACGCTTCCAAGGATACCAAGACTTTGTTTTGTTGAATTGGTTCTGAATTATTTACCCCAGCATAGGCTTGAAATTTATCTTTGGCAATCATTCTTTTGAATGTATGCAAGTTGCACTTTTGAGTGTTTAAGTGTTGATTTTTATTATGAATTCGTTATTATGACTACCCTCTCAACAGACAAGTCGGTGAGTGTATGACCAGTGATGAAGGTGATGAGTCACTTGACCAATATGACTTGATTAGGGTTCCTTCAGTTTTACCCATTATAAAATTTATCAATTTTGCTAGGATTTTGATGGTTTTGTTGATATTTCATGGAAGAAAAGAACTAAATACCTCATTCCCATGGAGTGGTCTGACCATAATGGAATTATTGGGGATTATATTAGATATGTTTCCATTCATCAATGAACAAGTTTGATTCAATATTGATACTTTGTGAATTTTATCAGTTTTGACATATTTTTGGTGGTTTTTAGGCCATTTTCTTCGCTTAAGGTAACATGCACCACTTTGTAGGTTTCATCTTTCCTTGTAAAAAACTTGGATTTATTCATGTGAGAATATATTGGGATTATGATGTATATAAGGTAAAATCAAAGAAATACTCTACCTTCTAAAAATTAGGATAGCTTTCTACAAAATTTGAAAAGAAAACTAGAGATGGTTGAGTGACCGAAAAACCCTAACGACGCCTTATAAAAAATGACTAGGTGAAGGGAAATAGACACAAATACAAAAGGTTGGGAATGTATATGAAAATGATAATTATAATGTAGATGAGTGTGAATAATTATTTTTGACAAAGTTGATTTTGAAGGATGGCTAGTGTACAGATCTGGTGCTAGACATGTATGATCAACTCTAGAATACTTAATGCAAGTGATTGTATAATGCATCGATATAAAATATAATACAATATTTTTGTATTTTTGGTATTTTAATGATATTTTTGAATTTTGATAAATATATATATATATATATATATATAACATTTGACCAAAGGGTACCTTTGGGGCGTTTTGGATGACCAAATGATTTATATGTACCTTTGGGGATTTTTGGGTGACCAAAGGGTTTATAGATACATTTGGGGCTTTTTAGGTGACCAAAGGATTTATAGATACCTTTGGGGCTTTTTGGGTGACCAAAGGGTTTATGGGTACCTTTGGGGCTTTTTGGATGACCAAAGGGTTTATAGGTACCTTTGGGGATTTTTGGGTGACCAAAGGATTTATGGGTACCTTTGGATATTTTTGGGTGACCAAAGGATTTATGGGTGCCTTTGGATCTTTTTAGGTGACCAAAGGATTTATAGGTACCTTTGGGGCTTTTTGGGTGACCAAAGAGTTTATAGATACCTTTGGGACTTTTTGGATGACCAAAGGGTTTATAGATACCTTTGGGGATTTTTGGGTGACCAAAGGATTTATGGGTACCTTTGGGGCTTTTTGGATGACCAAATGGTTTATAGGTACCTTTGGGACTTTTTGGGTGACCAAAGGATTTATGGATACCTTTGGATGGACCCCTTATCTATGGCCAATACTTTGATGGATATGGTAGAGAATATCCCTGATGAAAGTCAATTGCTTCAATGTCAAGGTGCAATGGCTTTAATGGGTTATTCAAATCATTCATGGATGCATTAAGATCTATGGAAATCGTATTAATGGATGGATGATCTCGATTGGATGTGCGATTGGGTCTAGTGATAAGAGGTTATTGCAAGACTCGTGGGGTTGGTTGTGGTGGAGGTGGAATTATCGAAGGTGGTCTATGTGGAAGGTGAGGAGCTTGCTCCTCGAGTGGAAAAATTTATCACCATATGGGATGCTACAATGGAAACATACACAGATAGAACTCTTATTCATCATCCAATGGGATGGCTTATTCGTATTCCTCATCTAAACTAGGGGAGTTAATAGATGCTACTCCATAATTTTATTCATCATCCATTGTCCATTCATAGGGAGCACCTTGATCCTCTTCCTCATTGTCGAATGGGCAAGTACACAAACCTTCACTTTCTTCATAGTATTGGGTGAAATCGTGAGATATCCCTTGATCTATTATATTTATGGGAAAATAATATTCCAAAGAGTGGACATAATTAGGATTAGTATAAGGATAATGTGTAAGCTTATCCCTATAATTCAAACCTAGGCGCTCTAAACTCTCTATGACAACATCGAGAGGCATAGGCTTGTTTTTTTCTACGCTATATTTATCATATGGTAATTGATATTGTAGTTATCAAGGAACACGAGTACCTTCTCTATACAACCCCAAACTATAGCAATGCCAATGGTATCGATGGAGATATTACAAGGCATAGTCAGGATTAGACATATAATTGATGTCCTCAAAAAAGGGTTCTTCATCCTCATCTCATTGAGGAGATGGTTTTGTGCCATATTTAATACCCCCATATATGAAATTTATTTCATTGGGAGGTATGCCTAGAGGTACAATGGCACCTATGGGAATATTGTGGATTTGAGTCCCACCATCATCGTCATTGTAGAGCAAAAAAAATGATGCACCTATCAAAGGGAAATGAAAAGTGCCTATCTATTTAAGCACTACAAAGAGACATTAAAGTAATAATAATGACAAATAAGTGAAAGAAACGGGCATATTTATTTATATTAATGCATTTGTCGAATATGTGATTACAAAATGTCCCCTTGAGGGCTCTTAATTGATACAACTCATTACAATGTCAAAAGATCCATTCCTTTTAGAAACTGAAGGCGTGCTTTCAATGTCTTCCTCACACTCAAGATTTGAAGAACAGGATTTTGCTAGCGCTGCAATATCTATCCATTTTCCAACTTGTAGATCCTTCCTCGTGTGCTGGAATACCTAGATCTACACTCAAGAAACTAAAATCAATTAATAGCATGTATAGATTAAGATGAAATCATAAATATGCATGCAACATTGAATACAAAAAGTGTAATAGATGTTGCAAAAATACTCCAAAGTGTACAAAAATTTAGCATAATTTATATTATATACTTTGGTAATGATTTATGCATAAATTGAAATGAAATTGCAAGAAGAACCCATGGTCATCCCTGGGTGTTCCAATTGGGATTTTCATCATAAAAACCCTAATTGAAGGTTCAAAGCTGCTCCAAATCTCACCAAATTCTAGTATGATATATGTAAACTAATTTAAAAATGATCTACACTAAAATTAACTCAAAATTGTATTCCAATTCATGGTTATTCATGGATGTTCCAATTGGGACTATTAACTGTCTCAAGGGGGACAACCACCAAACCTAGCGGTTTTTACCACCAATTCCTTTGGGATCTGGTCCAAAATACTCCTAGAGGTGTTGTCATCAAATTTGATAATCTAACTCACAAAAATGGGTGGGTTTTTGAATGGATGTGTATATTTGGGGATGTTTTGGAAACTTCTTCGATTGATGAAGATTTTGAGGGTAAATACATAGGTAAAAGTGGATACTGAATCTTGAAAGCACTTCACGGTGAATTATTGCAAAGACCTCTCTCTGAAATTGGGTGGAATACCTCCAATTTATAGCCCAAGAGGACCATAGGACTAAAGGGGCAAGTTGGGGCATGAAAGACAGGTGCCACCACTTGTAAAAACCCTTGTCATGCTTTGGGTGGAAGAAGCCTCCAATTTGGACCTCTAATTTGCAGGTTGTGATGGCTTTGGTAGGCCCTCAATCTGTCATAAGTCATTGTGCGAGGTAAATTATAGAATTTTATTTGCTATTTATCCTATCCTTGCCTTTTTGATGGTCCTAGGCCATGGTCATCCCACCCAAGGATGGTTATTGGTGGCCATCCTCGGGTGGGATGGCCATGAATTGTGGTCATCGTAGGGTGGGACTGCCATGGCTACATGGCCCAAAACCTCCCAAAATTTAGGTAAACCTTCCAAAAATATGTTAGAACCACTATTTAACCCTTGAGGGTTGCCCAATGGGGCCATATGGTATCGATAAGAGCGCATCATTGTAGTCTAATCAGATTGATATGTTTTTAGTGTCTACAGGACCTATCTCTATATTGATATTAACCATGTGATTATGAGTTTTATTTACTCATTTATTAGTACCTTGTTGAGGTACCTAATAGTTTGTGGTATAAATTTTTCTATGTTTTCCAATTTTGTAATTGTTACTACTGTTGATTTGTACCATGTATCCCAATTCACCAATATTTTTATCATCTCCAATATTTTACTTATTATAATATTTTTGGACTCATTGCTTGAGTTGTAAGAAGTAGGGAGGTGTAGAAATTATAGATATAAGGTTATAATGGATGACACATTTTTTCCATGGTGAGTAAATATGTATAGAAATGTTAAAATATGAATATAAGTGCATGGCTGGGTATTTATAATAGTTGACATGTTGGATGTGGAATTGTGTATGAGCATATTATAGATAATTTGGGCTCCATAGGTTATTGGTGGAACATAGGGCATTTTTCCTACTCAAATGATAACATTATTTTCTATAGTCACTCTTGGAAATCTATATCTAGTGTATGATAGTTAGCATTATAAACCATTAAAGCTATATCATAGTGTAGACCTTTAATGTAGTATGACAATGCTTGCTCTTAATTTTGCCAAGAAATTTATGTGATTAAGTTCAAGGTCCTCAAGAATATAGTATTAAAATTATGTATATTTTATTTAGGATGTCTTTGTATTATTTTTAATTGAAATAAAATGGATAAACCATTATCCATGCTATCAAATATATACAAAAATGGTTCCCCTATTGATACCCAACTTTTAACTAAACTAACTAGGAATACCCTATACCATAAACTAATGTTATCACAAAGAGAGTAGAATAGAAAAGCTATAATTATTTCCTCTTGTTGGATGTAGTGAATTGATTTGAGCATCGATAATTCACTTAGGTGAACTAGTGTTATCTTGTTAATTTTTTTATCAAATCAAGACAATCCTTTTATAGCTACTACAGGAATGGGAGAATAAGCCACCAAATTTAGTGTTCCTTGGTAGGACTAATTGGGAAGTTGGTTTTGTGGTCTAGATGGTACTCCTAGATTTTTTTGTTGAGGAGGTTGACCATATTGTGGTTGAGAAGGGGCTTACATTACATAGAAATTGGGTAGGTATGGAGGGTATGGAGGATAATAATATGGAGGGTATTGAAGAGGTAGTTTATAGTAAACATATTGTTGGTTTAGAGGTGGCTTAATATTTTATTGTGATGGAGGATAATTTAGACCTATTTATGGGATTTACTAATTTTGAGGAGGTGGACCTTACACATTCTATTATTCTTGACTAGTTGGAGGTGATGCTAATCCTTGTATATTTACCTAGGACACATCTAAACCTATTTATATAGCCATCACTTGAGTATTTTGAGTAAGGTTCAAATTTAAGCCTGATGACCCTATATTGGTAGTCAAAGATTGACCTAGAGAGATCTTAGATATACTTGATGAACTACATCTATGTGGACTTTGGGTCGATAACAAACTTATAGGATGTATATATTATGCATCAAATATCAACAATAGGTTATGATGAGTGAGTTAATTATGGGGTTATTTACGTCAATTGACATCTCATAGAGAGGATTAGTATGAGTCAATGTTTAAGCCAAATTAGACTAAGCCTAATTTGCTAAAGCAAACAAATAATTCATTTTTTGGATCAAGTAACTAATGTGAGGCGGTGTGAAGCCTTGAAAAACTATTAGCCATGGGGATTTTACCTTTTAATAGGTTAAAACTAGATACTAGAATTTTTTGAACTCATATTATTGATGCACTCGCATGGTGGTTTGTTCCTTCCTCTTTCCCTTGTGTATCTTTGGTTGTATGCAACAATGTTCATCATCCAATGATATTTTTCAAATTTTAGGCCTTTAATTTCATATTCATAAGTTTGTGTATAAGTAGTTGCATGGATACTTTTTTAGAGTCAAAAACTATAAAAAATAAAAAATCTACCTATGGAGTGATTCACTCACAAAAGCAAAGGAATTTGCTCATAAATTTAGGATATTTCACTAGTAAAAATTAATTTTGAATATTTAGCATGTAGAGGGATTTTATTTAAAAATGCAAGTGATTTTTCTTTCTATTTTTGAGTGATTTACTTGCTAGTTCTAGACTTAAAAAAATTAGCAAGAAGGAATCTAAATATATCATTCAAGACAAATAGTTTTCAAAACTGGAACAAATCACTTTCACATGAGGAAGGAAGGAGGAAACCCTTATTTAATCATGAAAAAACTCTTAAATTCAGAGCAATTCACTCGTTGGATCTATCTTTGAATTTTTTTACTATATCAGAGTGAATCACTTGCTAATTTTGAGTGAAATGCTTATTGATTTGATCTTTAGCAAAATTACTCAAATCTTCCTTAAGTGCTTTTCATTAGTGACAAATTCATATAAGGTTAGATTTGAGTTTTTATGATGCTCAAAAATTTTGAAATTATAAAGTTTGTGGTAGAGTCACTTATTGCAAATTACCTACAAAACTTGAGCACAAATTATGAAATGATCAATTACAAGTTCAATTTGAGACTCGCTAAACTAAACACTTCTAATTTAGGTTGTAAAATTGTAGAATTTTTTATGTGAATGACTCATTGAAACAGGGTGAACTACCTCCAAAGTTCAAGTTAATTGATTGCTTAATATAATTAGTAAAAATTATGTCATTTTTCTCAAATGGAGTGATCGCTTTGAATTTCAAAGCTGGTCACTTTCAAAACTTTACTTAGTAAAAACTTTTCTTAGTTTTTATCCAATTGATCCATTAGTGATGGATGTAATTTTGGAGTAAAATTTGAGGCATTAAGTATAAATTTGAGAAAAAAATGAGGATTAGTTCCATTGGGCATATGAGAAGCTATGTTGAACTAGGGATTGTCCTAACTTCTAATTGAGATTTATACCTCAATTTGACTTTCATCAAAGTTGAAAAGGATTGATAATGGCTTCTCTCAACCTCTAGACTTAGTACGACTTCCTATTGTTCCTCGTAGGATGCTCCTATCCTAACATACACTAACTTGTATTGAAATTAAAATAAAAATGCACGAAAGTTTAAAGGTGTGAGTGATTTAAGTAAATATGGATTTAAATCATAGAGATAAAAGTGTGTGACCAATCAACACATGATAAATTCAATAACATCAATATCCACCCATTCAATAAATTATGAAATTGATAAGTGAATGATACGACGCGATTGAAAGGCTATGCTACAACCATATCACTCTTAGAAAACTAGGAGGACAATGCTACTGATGGAATGTCTGACTTACCAAATTCTTACAATGTCATGAGGAAAAAGCATAATATCAGTTTCATATTGTAGCTCTCAATTCTTATAGCCAAAAGATAAATACAATGAGGGCCTTAGGCCTCTATTTATAGTAAAATTTGAACCTTGAGTTACCTAGGCTGAGAAATAATTACTCCTATTAAAGATATGGGGACATATTTGGAAAATGGTATACCACAAAATATTACATGCCTCAAATATACCTCTAATAGGCTTATAAGGTCTAAAAAATATATCATTGTACCATTACATACACAAATATCAAATTCTTAAATATTCACCTTGGAAGCCATGCTTTTGATTTACCTTTATAACTGTATGAGGGGTTTGCTTTGATTTGGAAAGCAAATTTCTTGTATGTAAATTAACACCATTTTTTGAGTGAACCACTCCCTTGAGCTAGCTAGTCCTATTTAGAAAGTGAATTGGTATGTTAATCCAATCATATAGTTTTGGCAAGTGGATCAGTCACTATTTATATTTTGATCAAATTTTAAAAATTATTGGGAGACATTTCCTACCTAACTTCTCCATCACATTCCCTTTAAAAATTTATAAAAATTACAAGGTAGTGTTGAAGTACTATAACAACATACACATAAAATGAAGTTTCTTATAAAATATGATATTGTCATCTTTTTTAATTACACTTGATATTTTGTAACACTTACAAATTGTTTAATATTTCTTGATCATCAATTCTTTCCTTATTTTTCTTATTGTAAATGATTTATTATTGCCTTTATTTTTATATTAATAATTACTAACATTAATATTCATTATAATATTATTTATTAATTTTTGAAGGGTAGAACTTTCAATCATATTTTAAAAATTTTGAACTACTCCTTCCACTTTAAGGTTGCAGGTGAGTAAAAAATCTTAAGTTTTTTAATATAAGTATGTTTTAGTTATTTATTATTTTTATATTTTATGACATTAAAACTAGAATACAAAGTTAAAAAAAAATTATATATTTTTTTTGTTTTCTTAATAAAGACAATATATATTCATGAACATTAAAATTATAAACATAATATTATATATAAAAATACACTTATATATATCCACGTTTTGTAGGTGATTTGGAGACGGTAGGAAAATCCTCCAAGGGAGGTCCCTGGTTTGAATCTCCACCCTACCAAACGCACATCGGGTACCCAAAATCTAGTTGATTATGTTGGTGTGATTAGGGTCGGGTGCGACTCCCGGGTGATTTTGACGGTGTAGAACCCCCTGGTCATGGTTTCTCAAACCAAAGCGACCCTAAATTAAAAAAAAAAAATTTTATATAAATATTTTTATCAAATTCACCTATGTTTATACTTAGACAAAATAAAAAATGCATTCATATTTATCTTAATTAATATAAATAGGTACAAAAATAATATTTTATATATATAATACTAAAAAAAAAATAACACACTAAAAAAATGTCAATTAACCTCTAATAGAACATATTGCATTATTAAAGAAATAAAATTTAAGGTGAAACATAAACCATAAAATGTGAACATTAAATGATTTGTTAATCTAACTTAGGACAACAATTTAATAGAATGGTAAATAAATTTTAGATATTAATTTATTTATATTTTGTTTAGACAATTATGCTTGTAAATACAATATTTACTATTTTAAGTACAAATTATAATGTTAATGTAACATAAAGAATTAAAAAAAAAAAATTCCATATGAACTTGTTCTTTTCAACACTCTTAATTAATGATAATAACATAATTTCAGAGAGCATTTAACCATATAAGGTGCAAAAACAATAGAATATAATTTTTATTACTATTATATATAGAAGGGGATTTGAAAGGGTCCCCGAACCTTTTACAATAAGAGAAGCCTTGCAAAAATTGGCCTAGGAACAACAATTTTGGGACAAGAATGACTATAAAACACTACAACTAGAAACCCATCACCAAGTGAACCATCTACAACTTGATACAAGAAATAAAATTGGAATAGTTTTGGTGAGCCCTCTAGCCAACCAACACTCCCACATGGTTGTGCATAAAACATTTCTTTATAACTAGTAAAAGCTTACAGAGCATTAAGAAGCATGCATCGCCAAATCCAATTAAATAAGGTCTTCGAGATAATTCTCTCCAAATAGACAGACCATTGAGACTTATAACCATGTTTACCATAAAAGTGGCTTAGTAGTTTCCTTATCTAAAAATATGTTTTATCTCCCTATATTATCAAGCCTAAAGAATTCACATAGATTCCATAATCACAGCCTCAATATTCCAACCAGGGACTGAATCATCTTTGACCAAGTTCACAAGTAGGAGATCTTGGTCAAGGGCTCTAGCATTTGTAACATGGCAATTTTGGATATCTAAGAATTTGGTATACACCAATAGAAGCCCACCTTTTTCATCCCTAAGAACCCTGCCAACACCAGCATTACCAGGATTACCCTTTGAAGATCCATAGAAGTTAAATTTAACCTAACATGGAGAAGGAGGTTTCCACCTCACAAGGGCTTGGGGATTAGGAACAGGAAAACCAACAACCCTATTACTTTGTTGAAAGATAATTTTCCTTTCGATCTCAACCTCCTCAAATTTTCCCTCCTCCAAAGCCAGAGAGGATACATTCTCTAGGGTGGAGGCCAAGGCTCTGGCACAAACAAAGGTATGATCTCTTTTGAAGTTTTTAAAAAATTTATTATTCCTCTCCTTCCACACCTGCTAAAAAATATGTGATAAACAAAAGTTCCAAAAACATTTTAACCTTGTAGAGTAAAAAGGAGATGACCATTAAGTGTAAAAATCAACAAGAAAATTCAACACCACCCAAATCAGTCCCAAAAAATTAAAAATTGACTAAAGAATGTCCAAAGAGAATGAGCATTGAAAGAATAGATGGTTTCTTTGTTCCTCATTAGAACCATAGAGGCAACATCTGTTTGATATTGAACAACCTCTTTAAAATATTTTCAATGGTCAAAATCTTATTTTGAGTTTCCAACCAAAAATATATATTCACCCTTAAGCCATACTTTTAAATATGGAACTCACAGATGTGTCCTGATAGCCACAGATTGTAGGAAGGCTTGATTGAAAAAAATCCATTATTTTCCCCTAACTAGAAGATATCACCCTCTTTATTTCTTTGTTTAATGACCTGAAACTTCAATTTATTAGCAATTAGCATCCAAGCTTCAAGTTAGCATTGTTGAGAATATATTGGTCTAATGATTTCCAAACCTTCAACCCTTTAATCACCTCGATAAATTCAACCATATTAGACACAAAAAACCAATATGGTCCTAGGTTTAAAATATGTCAGATTTTAAATTTGTGTAAGGGATTGGTCCATTAGCCGAATATATTTCCAAAAATTAATCTTGAGTTGATCACCCAACCTCCACCTACAAACTTTGGAGACTAGCAACCTCAAATTTTGTAAACTCAACCAAAAGGTTAAACCAAAAGTTAATAGACGATCAACAAGCAAAAAATTCTCCTGTCTCAAGTATTTGACCAATACAATGTTGATCCAGCTAGTTTCAATTTGATTTACCAACTTCCATCCTTGTTTTGCAACCATAGCCTTATTCATCTACCTGATGTTACGGAGACCTAATCCACCATCCTTTTTAGGTCTCCAGACTTGTGCACAACCAACTAAGTGAAATTATTTCTTGTCATCAGAACCGAACCAAAGAAAAAACTTTCAAATTTATTCAATATTTAATAAAATCTTAATAGGAATTTTTAATATAGATAATAAGGTTGGAATAATTTGAAGAATAGACTTTACTAGGGTAGCCTTCTTGGCCTGATTGAGGAGGGTTCCTTTACATCCAACCAACTTCCTTTGCAATATTTCCACCATAGGTTCCCAAAGTGAATCCCATATCCTTTCTTTAAAAAAAGGCATTTCAAGGTAAAGAGACAAGAGGGAAACCACCTCACAATCTCATATGTGAGCAATTATGCTCTACCTTGGTAAGAGGGTATTCAGAAAGAAGATTTTGCTTTCTATATAAATTATTTTTTGCCTAGATTCCTTTTAACACCATTACTTGGGGAATTTAAGAAAGAAGGGAGAGCAGAACATAATCTACAAATTGATGATGAGAAATAAGATCCACTAGCAAACCAAGCTTTATACATTCCACAAAGAGTTCTAACTTGATAGCCCTATTGTAACGACCCTCCATTCATGACCATTGATAGTAGATGGATTGATGGTTTATACTTACCTTTTCCTATAGAATGTGGTAATGCTGATAGTTATTGTGCATGTAGGACTAGGTGTATGTCTTTGATGAATAGAGGGTGATTAACAAAATCTCATGTGATTTCATATCATGTAGGTGTATCATGAGTATTTTGCATGAATGTGCTTGTTGTTTGAAATGTGTGCTTGTATTTGTTTATGCTATGTTTGTACTGATTAAAACTTCATGTTAATGATTCATTGGGTGAAAAGTAATTGCTATGTACATGAAAGCATTTATTAGGTTAAGCAATAAACTTAAACACAAATTAGTGAAAGGATGGTTTTCCTTAGGAAAACATTTAAAGCTTGTTCATGGAACACCAATCCTTAAGCCTAACCCAAAACTAGAAAATAAAAAATATTACAAAGGTCATCGTGAAGGGATGATAAATTAAGTGCATCCAACATAGTTGAAATGTGGATAAGCATTCAACTTGACTTGAGAGCGACCGTGTCCTAACATAATAGGTCAAAAACAATTATCAAGTCAGATATAATAATGAGGGGTGGTATGGGATGTTCCCTCTAGGTTTTCTTGGGAGTACAGTGATATGTCCATGTATCACTTGACTAAAATAGGACTAGCATATTAATGGGAGTTATATTCTACCATAATTTTTGGTATGGGACAAACGGTTGTGAGTCATAGTTAACATTAGAGACTAAGACTAGTGTTATGGTAATGGTATGGCTCTAGCTAACATTGAGTAGTAGGATAATCAACTAGATTCTAGGCTTACGTATGTTGACCCCCTTTGCATGTCAAGTTTCAATGGGTCGATCATATAAGTTGAGTTTCACAATTCTAAGGGATGGGGAGAGTATGCATCCTCCATCTAGGTGTTATGGGCCCTAGTGAACAACCCCAGTCATGGTTTGAACCTCATACCGAAACAAGAGAAATTTAGATGAGATAAGTTGAATTGACAAAATGGCACAACTTACGGGATTTGGCCAATCTTGTCCATTTGGGTGGTTATTTTTAGTAGTCCTAAAACCCAAAAATGGTATGATATACCTTGTACTAATTAAATTTTATGTGAAAGAATAATTGGGTGAATCATAATTTTGTGAACATGAAATTACTTCTTAGTTTAAATAATAAACTTAGACTAAAAAAAATACTCTAAAAATGTGCTTGGCTTATTTATGTGGTACAACTAGGTGAGTGGATTTGGTTTGTTACATCTACCTAGAGCTTCTGCCACAAATATATAAATGTAAGGGGACAATATGTCCCCTTGGAGAATACCTCTCAAACTTGAAAAATAGCTTTCTGGGAATCCATTTATTAAGAGCAAAAACTTGTCATAAGATATACAAGCATAGACATGTTTTATCCAACTTTAGAAAAAAATAAATTTTCCCAAAATCTTTAACAAAAACTCCCATGAAACATTGTCATAACCATTTTGATGTATAATTATAGGAGGAGACTAGCTTTGCCATTTTTATTAGCTGAATTAAGTATTTAATGGACAGTTATGATACTGTCTAGGATCTTTCTCCATGGCATGAATCCACTTTGGTCTGAATCAATAAAGGCTGGAAGAAAAGTTTTTAAGTTGTTAACAAGGGTCTTTGTCAAAATTTTATAAATAAGGTTACATAAGTTGATGGTTCTAAAGGCACCAAAGTCCTTTGTACCAATTGTCTTAGGGATCAGAGTTAAAAAATTAGAATTTAATCCGAATGGGATATGATTGGTAGTTTGGAACTTTCGAAGGACATCAAAAATATCCTTCCCTACAATATACCAATACTTATAGAAAAATAGGGGAGTGGGAAACCATCAGGACCCGAAACCTTCATTCCTTTCATCATAAAGATAGTAGCTCTGACTTCCTCATCGCTAAAGGGAGAGATAAGGATTTGGTTCATATCAGTTGTGAGAAGGCTAGGAATACTACTAAGAAACTTATTTTGGGCTTCCTCATTACAAAAATCTTCCACCCTAATTATATTTTTTAACAAATCCACAACCTTACCTCTTATATCCTTAATGTGAGTATCATTGGATCCATCAACTTTTCAAAATTCTCTAATATTTTTGACGCTTCTATGATTCAAGGTTGTGATGTAAAAAAACTTAGAATTTTAATCTCCCTCCTTTAGCCAAAGTTCCCCAGATTTGAAGAGAAATAATACCCCAATAAACAAAATCTAGAAAATAAATAAGTGCAAAATAAAAAGGAAAAAGATATAAGAAGAACACATTACACAATAATTTATCCTAGGAAATCCTTTCAGGAAAAAACCTAGCAAGAATATCTCCTTATCGTATAAACTTGACATCTCCAATACAATAATATCCTTTTGCTTGTGATTACATTTCTTGAAATTCATTTCCAAACCCTCATGCAAGTGTTGTTTTATATAGCACATACATAAGAAAGGATTTTATAATACCATGGGCACAAAACCATGGGATGACAGTACATTAACCCAAAAACACCCATATGGGTCTAAAAATAGCTTAAACCCCACAAAAATAAATTCTTGGTTCACTTCAAAACATAAGGGGTTATGGTCAGAGCCAATTATGGGTAGAGAATAGAGAGACATATTCCCCAATAACTGAAGGCACTCCTTGGAGACAAGAATCATGTCCAACCTAATTTGGATGAGTTGGTTACCCACTCTCCCATTGCTCCAAGTATACCTTCAACCCTTCAACTCAATATACAAAATCTCATTTCCATTAAAAAACATGCAAAATCTTCCATGATTTTCGATATTGGGGAGTTTCCTCATTTTTTTACTTGAAACAAACTGAGGGAAATTAAAATCCCCTACTAGGCACCAGGCTTCTTGAGAAAAAATCCTTCTCATGGAACTTGAAATTTTCCACAAGAATTTTCTACTAGGTCCAAATTTTAGCACATATACATTAGTCATAACTCACCTTTTATTATTTTCTCTATTGTAGAATATACTATTAATAATCCTATCTTAGGAAGAAATTACAGAGCCCTTAAACTTGTTGGCATCCCAGAGACAAATGAGTCCCCCAGAGGAACCTTTTGTTGGGCTTGTACCAAAAATAGTTTCTTTCCAAATTCCTCTTCTAACAACTTCTATATCTTGACCATCCAACTTGGTTTCTTGTAAGAAAAAATATCAGGTAAAATATATTTATGTAGGGAAGCGACCACTTGTTGTTTATAAAACTCATTCAAGCCCCTAAAATTCCAAGAGAGGAACTTCATTTAGGATATTTGGAATAGGATTTATTTCCCCCAAACACCCCATGATTACTTAACCAAAAATATTCCAACTTTAGTTGTCTTACTCCTACAACCTTCCCTTTTTCAAGTTTGAGCAGATCTTGAGATCCATTCGCGATCTTAGAATCCATTTCCCTCTTACTAGAGAACCTCCTAACTTCTTCTCAAAACTCACATCCACATTACCCATCATTTATCATAGGGTTTTAGGACGTAGAGAACCTCTCTATAGATAGGTCTTTGGGGAGCTAATCGAAGACCCTACCTCAAGGGTTGCCAACCTAATCATAGGATCCTTAAGAGAAAAACCAATACAAAGCCCATAAAAGGAATTATGAAGAAGAGCCTTATAAATAATGGTTCAAAAATGATATTCAATTGACATACTTCAATAACACCAAGAATTGAGGTTATGTTACTCTCCTTAGACATCTTCTCAATCACCACCAGGTTGGATAGGATCAATTATGAGGGTTGTAAAATATCCTCCACCAAAGCCTTCAACTTTTGAACCTCATCATATAGGGTTGAGTTTCTCCTTCCCACACATTTTATAAATTACCACCCAAATACTTCGAGGGAACTAGACCAAAGTGCTCCTTTTGGATCCATTCCATTCTTGCAGGTCTCTTTTAATTCTCTTCATGTGCCTTGAGGGGACATTAGTTCTCCTGGTGACCCAATTTTACATAATGAGAGCATCGATTTGGCCTATTTTTGTAAACAATGGGCTAGTTCAAAGTACCCAAAAATGAGATAATCATTATAGAAGAGGGAACATCCACCTTTGGATCTGCCATGACACATTTCTACATACATCATTCTTGATTTAACTTTGGTTATCGTATCAATAAGAAGGATATCCCCCACATACTTGGCCACACCTTTGAACACATATTCATGTCAAATATAGTAATGGAGGGCAAAGAGATGAACCCACATAGGTATAAATTTAATCCTTTACATATGAGAATTGAAATTAGGTTCCAACTTAAAAAAAAATAGACCTCTTTTGCCATAGAACTAGGGGCCTCCCCCTAAGATACAGTTTACATCTTCCATGTAGTTTAATATGATCTTAAAAAATACTTTAGGGGTCACTACAATTTCCATGGAACCCAGAGGTTTCCACTTCTGCCCATCTTCGAATTTAATCCAATTCTAGCCTTGCCCCTGGAACTTTCCCACAAGGTCACAACTGCCATCACCCATGGTGAACTTAACTAGTTTACTTGAGATGCTAATGTCATTTCCCATGAGGAATATATTGCAAATAGTTTTTGAGGTGGTCTCCCTCACATCTTTAGGATCACACTACAACATACAAAATATAAAGGCTTGATTTTTGAGAGGAGAATTGTAGGCCATGAGAAGGAGATCCAACCTCCAGTTTACAATATGATGGCCCATGGCTTCTCGAAGGACCCATGAAGCCAATACCTGGGCATCCAATAGACATACCATTTAGTCGACCCAAAACTTCCACATATGCATCCAATACAGCCACCACCTCCATATATTATGAGAGCAGTAAATTTACTATTATCTAGTAAAAATTCAATCAATTTCCAAGGTGCAGTAACTTTACCTTTAATTTTAAAGTAAGAGGTTTTATATGTTAATTTGTATAAAATATCTATCTTTAAATTTATGCTTAAATTAACTTTGCAATTGAAAGGAAAGGAAGATATTAACATATCAATATAAGGACTATCACTTAGTAAAACTTTTAAGAACTTGAATATCTTATAAGATCATCATATGTAAAATAATATATTTTATTTATATATAAATTAATGAATATTTATATATATATAAGAAGATTTATTTTTATGTACACATTTTCAATTAGTTATATGGGATTGAGATGATTCTTAATATTATATTTCAACTACATAGTATTTCAACAATTTAACTAATGTGTCAATGAGTATATCAAGATTCAAACCTATATCTCTTCCTTATAAATGAAGGAACTTAACAAGTTAAGTTAATTTCCCTTGATTTTATACAAGTACTTTTAAGAACGACCAGTTATTTGAAAATATTTTTAAATTAATTTTAATCGATAGTCATTTATTTAAATGTTTTTATAAAAATTTATTTAATTTTATAATCATGCAAGGTGAAAGGACAATAAACTTCAATCATGTTAAGCTTGACAATTTTACTTGAATTATAAATTTAATAAAACTATAGAATATGTAATATCTTATCACCTCATCGTAATCATATATTACATCTCATCTATGTAATTTATTTTTTATTTTTAAATTTAAGAAGATAATTTTTTATGGTTTTCTTTGAGTAATTTATTTTTGATGAGTAAAGTGAAGTTTTGGATTCATAACCTTTCATAATATTGTATAATCAAGTTATTATAGTTATAATAAGTAATATTGTTATGAAAGTGTTTATGAGTGACCTTATTATAATATGGAAATTTTAACTTAATTATATCTCATTATTTTTAGTGTACTCAAACTCATTTATGTAAATATTATTCTTTCATAAATTATTTTGTTAATTTATTTTTATAAATAGACTAAAGGTTTGGACTGGTACCCTCTCATAATATTATATAATCAAGTTATAATAGATCACATTATCAATAGATACAAGTGATCTTATCATAATATGAATAATTTAACAATAATTATATTTTATAATGAATTCCATTTAGTGTCATTCCAAAACCTTCTATATGTTTATTTTAGTGTTCAAAAATATTTAAATAACTTTTTAATGAATGGCCATTTTTTCCATTACTTTTAAATTTTATTAAGTTAAGTAGAATTTATAAGAATCCTTAGAACATCAAATACCTTAAGTGATATTTTTTTTATTATTATACTAGAGGAAATTGTTGCTCGTTATAATTTTATAAGCTTCTTTGTGGGTTCGAATCTCATTCCTTATCGCCACTATAACCTCTAGTTGTATTAGGTAAACCTTTTACGTAGCTAGTTACACTGTTTCGACACTCCCACGAGTACTACAAGGTCTAAGGGATTGGAACCTTGGTCTCCATGCTCCTACAAAAGTGTTTTGACTATTGAACCAAGCCCTCAGACCCAATACCTTAAGTGATGTTAATATTAAGATCAAAAAATATATTAATAGATAAATAGATTATCCTACATTAATGATGATACCTTAAGTGATGTTAATATTAAGATCAAAAAATATATTAATAGATAAATAGATTATCCTACATTAATGATGATCATAAAATATCTAAGAATGATCCCCTGTATACACTCATGCAATATGTACCATTTTCTATTGGTGATTCGACTTTTCTTCATTAACATATAATCCAACCAAAAAGACTATATCTATGAGATAATCCATTAATTTGAATAAGTGGTGCATTTCTACAATTGAAACCTTAAGAAGAAAATAAATATATTTAGTATGTTCATATAATATTCACCAAATGATGATATGTATGGTTACCCAAAATTTAATATTAGTTTTAGAGATAAAAGAGCATATCCTTAATTTAGAATCATATTTATAGAATGAATTATGAAGGGTTCCATTGGAGTTTGATTATTTACCCTATGCATTTTAAGGTTTTACTAGGAGATACATTTATTAAAATATCTTGATATAGCATTAGAAAGGTAATCCTTACTAAATTTAGCCAAGGATACTAGACCATTTAAATCGAGTAAAAGAACTAGGAATAATTAATATAAGAATAATATCTAAATTGGCCTGAGAAAAAATGGAACCCACAAAATATAAGGGTTTCATTCACATAAAATCACAATATGTTGACCTTCATAGTTAATACAATATCTATTAAACTAAATCTTAGAATTCTATTAAAAAGGTGAACTTTTTTAAATTAGAGTAAGGTGAAAGAAAGCCTATAAAATTTGTCAAAGTTGATAAAATTGGATAAATATGATAGAAGGCTCTAACCTTATTCTAATCTGGTTAATAATGTAACCCTATAATAGTCATCTTGCATTTTGGTTAAATTATTTAGAAATATTGATAAGTATGTAGGTAATATTTAAACATAATATCATCCATTTTGTTATACTATTTGCTTAAGCTAAAATTAAGTAAATTATATAATACTAATTCTAAATAATACTATGTCACTTTCCTTCTACCCTTGTGAAATAAAACTTTAAACACTTTTCTTTAAAGTATATATAAATTTCTCAAATAATTCAAGAATTTTATTCCAAAATATGGATTTTCAATGCACTCAATTATTGTTTGTTCATTCTATAGTGAGCTTTGGAAATTGGAGTAGTCCTATGAAGTAGTTCAATTGAAAAAATATAACTCTCATAATTATAATAGGCCTGGTGATAATTAACATCTATTATTTCTATCAAAATAGAATGTGCATCCATAGTGGACTCCTTTTTGTACTTATGTTGATCTCTAACCATTATAGTAAATAATTGATATTTATTTTTGTAACATATTTTCATATTTATTTTTTATATATTAGATGATAGAGAATGAGCTACTCCATGGATCCATCCCTTACCATATTTATGATTAGGGTATTCAACACTATTGTTATAAGAATCAAGCTTTGCTTATTCTAATTTGATCTAATTTGTGCCTATGATTGTATCATAAGATTTTAAACATCTTACTTGAAGTTCTAGATGTATGAGTTCATCCTTCCATTTTAGATCATATATTATGATTACAAATTATATTAGATGAAGCTTTTTAGATGTTATTTTATTTTATGTGGATATGTTTACTTTTGGTCTACCAACTTATACATATCCACTAAATCGATATTGACAAAAGAAATGGAAGTACTAAGATCTATCAAACTACAAATATGATGGTTAAAATTCGTAATTATTATTTTTGGTAGGATATCCTAATGCTTCACTAAAGTCATCTACCATTTCATGTAATTATATTTTCTATATGAGAAACTATTAATCGATTTTATTATTATTTAGAGTGCTTAAACGACACAACCATCATACATAATTGGTAGATAGCAAATTAACCAAATACAAATAGAAAATGCTAACTGCAACTACCTTCTGAGATACTAACTTAAGCAGCTAAAAACTTGGCCTAACATCCAACATGAATAATAAATTAGGCATAACCTAAGATATCCTCATCAAATATTCTAGGGTCAATTGGATACACCCCTTAACCCTGATCACAAATTTTTAATTTTTTTTCTTGTAAGTTCTATTTTCTTTAGGTACATAATAAAGGTATTGTAGCACTATAAAAGTACTATGCAAGAAAACTACAATTTTATGACACCTTTGAAACTTTATGGTTCCTTCTCAATAGTACAACATCTTCATAATAGTATGATGGCTTCACATTGGTGCAGTGCATATATACCAATTAAATTGTATATATAACAATGGATCTATGTCTTCGAACACATACAGGTATATCATCAAATCAAGTTGGCCTATGGAGTAAAATCCCATTCCATCAAAATTGATGATATGATCATTAAAGGTAAATTTAAACCAAACTGGCTATATCCATTAGTAATGACTGCTAAGTATGGATCAGGAGCTTACCGCTTGACTACACTTGATAGGAAGAAACTTAATAACCGATGAACATAATAAATCTAAAGAGATACTACATATAATAGACATTATCATTTGATTTTATTGAATAATTTGCTTATGACTATCTGTATGCATGGTTGTCTACCTACATGGATACCTATATTCATAATTCCTTGCTCATGTGTGCTTGCTTGCTTGATCCATACCAAAATGTGAGACTTTTTGAGCATAATGGACACCAAGTTGACCATATCCACAATGTTAACATTTCATCATCAAGCTAATGATCAGATCGAAGTTGTGAAACAATTGATTATAAACTATTTCAAATGTATAATTCCAAATATCCATGCACATGGGATGAGATCATCCCCTACAATTAGGATGGGTATAATTGAGCTTTGCATAGCTCTATAAAAAATAGCCCATTTTATGTTTTTCTTTTGTTTCAATCCTATGGAGCATAATGGACACCAAGTTAACCATATCCACAACCTTCCATCCTCAGGCTGATGATCATATAGAAGTTGTGAATTAGTTGATTATACACTCTTTTAAATGTATAATTCCAAGCATCCATGCACATGGGATGAGATCATCCCCTACATTTAGGATGGATATAATTGAACTCTACATAACTCTATCAAAAATAGACCATTTCATGTCTTTTTTTGGGTTCCAACCCGTGGCACCTACTAATGTGGCTCTTCTTGCAATCCATTGAGTACTCACATCATGGATAAAAAAGTAGAAAAGGTAACATGATTTGTGGAAAAAATTTATACATACAGAAATATGTCCATGACCTCTTAGAAAACATAAATTAGAAATAAAAGCAATACCAAGACTAGCATTGGTATCGCATCAATTCAAGGTTGGATATAAGGTATGGTTACATATTCAAAAAGAGATTTATAGGACCCCATAGAAAGATCATTCCTCTTAATTATGGATGACACACCATATCCATGAATGAGGGGAGCCAAGCCAAACAAAGTATACCATTTTTTAACATTTTCTTATGAGCTATATTAGATCTGAAACCCATTCTCTTAAAGTTTGATTTACTCAATAATGGTCATCTAATTTTTTTTTTTTTTAAGTATGTAGTTGCAAGACCTTAATTTCATCCAATGTATGTAGAAATAAGAGGAAATGGCCCCTAGAGATTCTAAACTACCTAATCAAAAGAACATGCAGAGAAAACAAACATCTGAAGAGCAAGTAGTCATATCCACCAATACGTTTTCTAAGATCCTAATGGATGATGAGGAGAGCATCATGTAGATAAAGATTCTAGAAAATTATCTTCAAGCCCTAATAAAGGAACCAATAGTTGAAGAAATAAATCATAACACTGAGCCAATTCTATATTTACTAAGTAGCATACAAGAGAAGCCACCCCAAAAGTTGAAGAGATACTAAAGGAAAAATAGAAGCCAAGAGAAAAACAATGACTCTAACCAATAAAATAAATAAACTCATAAAGGAATAGATAGGGAAGGTGACCCATAGGAATCTTCTAGTAGTGCCATGGTGGTATTCTCACTAATTTTAGGTTTGGAGTTCACCCCAAAACAAATAGGAGTGAGTATAGATTCTACTAAAAACATGAAGCTAGATACATACCAAAGAGCAGGTAGGAAGACTACTCAACATAAAATAGGGAAAGAAGGTGCAAAGTTTATAGAAATGGGTAAGGTCAAGGATCATACCCACATTTTTAGTCGTTATGCTTGATGAAGTGCATCACCTAAAATATTTGAGGGCTTAAGGGGATCCTGGTAAAGTATAATAAAGTAAAAAAAATAATTCAACAACATCAACATCATCCAAAAAATGTTTTCATTCAAGAAATGAATGTGTCGATAGAAGAGAAAATGTTTTTTACCAAATTGATTTGGACTACATGTAGGGTTGAAGCCCTAATCTCCCAAGGAGATTCTAGAGGAGTGGGTTGTCTTTGAGACTAGAAATAGATATTGATAAAAGAAATAATGAGAAGTTGGGGGATTATAACTTTACTAGTCCAGAGTAGATATTCTTCTTAGCATTGGTTATGTCTCAATGTATACTCTCATATTATCTTGGATGAAAAAAAAATAATAGAGGAATGTAGCTTATATTATTGAACATTTTCTTGGATCTTGGTCACTCGTAGGTGGTGATTTTAACACTATCCTCTCATTGGCAGAGAACATAGGGGGAAATCACACTCTATATAGTAATACTGATCTCATGAAAAAGCATATTAGTTCTCTTAATTTTGTAGACATCAAACCAAAAAAGGGTATGATGACCTGATATAATAAAAGGTAGGGCTCAACATATATTCTCTAAAGACTAGACAAGTTTCTATTATCATTTTTTTTTTTGAGCAATGGATATATTCTAAGAGCACAAACATTCAATAAAGCAATATGATATTATTGGTTGGTGTTGGTGGAAGTGTGGAAGACCAGAATCAGTTGTGCTCCTTTTATATTCTAGCTAATGCTATCTCAAGATAGTATTTTCTAAGATAAGGTTCAACAATGGTGGTAGGAGGGTAAATCCAGACATGATACAAAGATGTACAATTTTTTTAGGAGGATTTAATACCTCAAGTTCAAATTGAGAACATGGAACTAGGATGAGTTTGGTGATATAAATGAAAATAAACAACTTATCTTAACCAACTTGAGGATCTCAATGAGTAGATACAAACAAATGGCACTACAAAGATCCAAAGAAAGGAGGAGACTAGGCTTATTGCTCAGCTAGAGGAATGAGATAAAAGAGAATAGATACTATCAAAATAGAAATATAAGATCCAATGACTCTAGGAGGATGATAGCAACATTAGCTTCTTCCATAAATTTTTCCTCATAATGTGGTCATACAATTCATATCTTCCTTAAAAATAATTGCAGATGACTCAATACTAACATGATATGGGATGAAAGATATAGTAAGAGATTACTTTACCCAACTTTTTAAGGTAGAACCATTGAATGAGGAGGTACAATAGGAAGTACTCCAATATATTATCTATCTTCATAGAGGAAGATAGTGTAACTTTGATTACCCCAATTACTACCAAAGAAGTACAATTGATAGTTACAAGATGCAAAAATATAAAACTCTCGATCAAGATGGATTTCCTAGGGAATTGTACCAACAATCCTGGGATATCCTTAAATAAGAACTATAGGAAGTAGTAGAAGAGGTTAGGATAGCCAAAGTAATGCTTAAAGAGGTGAACAAGACATATATCATTGGTTTTGAAAATCTAGGAGTCAAAACACATCTCTAGATACTGATCAATTACCCTTTGTAATGTCCTATATAAAATTATCACTAAAACCATAGCAGAAAGGATTAAACATCTTATTCATAAAATTATTTCTCTAGAATACAATGATTTTGTGTAAGGAAGATAGATCTTGGATGACATAGTCTTATATCAGGAGGCCATCCACTCTATGTAGGTTCAAAAAATACCCTCCATGTTTATTAGGTTAGACCTATCCAAAGCTTATGATGGAGTTGTTGGGCACTTCCTCATAACTATGATGAGATAATTTGGATTCTCGTATGATTAAATAGAATGGATAAAGGGAATTATTTTCTTAGTATGATATTTATTCTAGTAAATGAAGCTCCTACTTAGCTATTTATAACTTGCAGTGGTATCAAGCAGGGAGACCCCTTATCCCCATACTTATTCATCATATTGGTTGAATGTTTAGGTAGAAAATTAGATAAGGATAGGAACACTAAAGTTTTAGAAGGAATAATAATAGCAATTGCAGCAAAGCCAATTACTCACCTACAATTTGTGAATGACTAGATTATTAGGAAAAGTGACAATAAGGGAGGCCTCTATATTTAAAATAATTCTAAGATGGTTTACAAAAGAAACTAGATAACTTATTAATGAGTAAAAGTCCAAGGTCATATTTTTCAATCTCTCACCTAGGAAGGAGAAAATAATTTTGGATAAATTGAGATACAAAAATACATCTCTTCCAATCATCTACCTAGTAATTCCACTTACAGTTGGGAGGTAAAAAAAGAAGGAATGGACGTGGTTGTTAGAGAGAGTGAAAGCCAAATTTGGAAAATGGACTAATAGATGGTGGCTTTATACAAGAGGATGAATGAACTTGATAAAAATAGTCCTCAATGCCATACCTATTTATATCTCCTTAGTGTAATATATCCCTAAGGTAGTCCTTGCAAAATTGGATCAAATAAGTTATAAGTTCCTTTGGAATGGAGTCAAGGAAGAATGAAAGTGGGCACTAGTGAAATGGGATACTTTATGTTTATAGAAAAATAAAGAAGGAATAGGAATCATATCATTTTTTAAGAATAACAAGGCATTGGTGGCTAAGTAATATTTGAGATTGCTAAAATTTCCTCAGGAATTGTGGGCTCAAATTTTTAGGTCCAAATATATAGAGAATGAAATCCCAATATAGCTTATCTAGTTTTTGCTTCCTAGCAGAGGATTTTCTATCTTAATGGGACCTAGAATAGGAGAGAATATGATCAAGGAAATATTGTTATGGATTATCCATAATAGATTGAAGGCTAAATTTTAGATAGATAGTGGGATGATCATCCTCCTCTAATAACTCAATTCCAATGTGGAGACCGTTGACGGAGAATATTCATAGACACATTTGGGTTAAAGTAGCTAGTTATTGTAAGCCTTAAAGTAGTAGCTAAGAGGTAGAAAGGAAATGGATCTCAATAGAAGAGTGGCCAATCCAAATCCTAGAGTATAAGTGAAAAGAAATGTATAGGACCATTTAGATGAGATCACTCTTGTGGTCTCAATAGGAGGATACTTTTGGTTGGGGCAGAAAAAATTAGAGTGAATATACAATTGTCTTTGGATACTTAGACCTCTATCAGAGTACCTCGAGCTTGTTAAGTGATATATTCACGCAACTGTGGGCACAAAACCTTTTCCCAAAGTTATATTATTCATCTAGCTTCTACTTCATAGAAGGGTGCTAATAGGATAATAATTAATAAAAATAGAGATGCATGAGCCTTCCAGATGTGAGATATGTTAGGATAATGAGGAAAAAATATCTCATATTTTTATGGAATGCCCCATCAAAATCAAACTATGGAAACAAATGGCAACTTTGATATGCATATTTTGGTCTGAGATATCTTATGTAGAACAACTTTGGAGCCTCAAGGGGAAATATAGGAGGATGAGTATGGGGAAATAGGTCATATTTTGAATGATTACCCTACTTTTTTCTTCACAAAAAAACTTGGTATCTTATCTAATAACCTGGAAAAGAGATATACCATCTTAAGGAAATTACAAGAGGCTTTGAAGTTCAAGTGGAGGAAATTTCAGGTGGAATATTACTCCCAAATTATGATTAACCAATTAGAAGGACCAAACAAGTAAAATAATTAATATTAGATAATATAGAGAATACTTGAGAAAATACAGATGACCCAACAATACTTTGAGGTAGTGGAGTTCATACACATATTTAAATATTAGAACAGGGTGGTAGATGCATTAGCTAACTAGGTTCTTCATCGAGGAGACGTCACTTGCTATGCATATCCTCCTAGATGGTGGCCTCAACAAACAAGGGAAGCTATTTTTTTCATTCTTACCATTAATGATTGTATTGCTTGTATATAGATTTATATATCCTTGCTTTAAATGGTTACTCATTTTTATATAGATAGTTGTAGTAGATTAGATGTGAGGTAGAATAGTTCTACATCCTCTGTTAAAAGTTGGCTTCAAATCCTTCACTCCTAGAAAGGTAGGATATGTAATCTGATTTTCAAGTAATTTAAATTTTTACTCCTTTTCATCAAAAAATATACCATACTAGAAGATTGATCAAATCAAGGATTTTCCAATACCAAGAAAGCCCTTGTGCTTCATCAAATAATAAATGTGATTAGAGTTCACTCAAATCAACTAATAGGAAAAAACTAACATAGGATATGAGAAAGTACAATGTGCAATTTCAAATTCATAAGTTAAAGGTGTGGAGTTCAAGGTTATTCAATGTAGGTTATTTTCATTTTTCTCAAGTACTATAAAATCTTCTCCTTGCAATAAAAATAAAAGTAAAATATAGTGTATACATTGCACTTTAAGGTTTGATGAGTAGCATAATAAAGCAATTTCTATGGAGGATATTCATGGATAATTAATATTTATAGAGCAACATATTATTATGGAGTATTATCCAGTACTTTAGTGTTTCTAAGGGAATAATATGAAGACACTATGTGTGAGACTATTCCTTGCATTTCAAATTCTCTAGGGCAACATAAATCTTTAGATGATAAGTCTCATTATGAATAGTATGAAAAAATAAAAGAGATTGATGAAGATGAAATTGTTTGTGGAAAATAAAAAAGGAGAAGAAGGCCCTCAAACCAAGAACAAAGAAGGGATATAAATTTGAAAAATAAAAAATATCATAGGTGTTAATAAGTGGGAATAAGCCCACCAATAAAAATACAAAGTGAATATCAAAGTGACATTATGGAATATTTGAAAATAATACCCCTAAAACAAAGAATTATTAAGAAAATAAATCTTCTATAGTAGCTCCCAAATATATTATGACAATATGGGACAAATGTAAATAGGACGAACAATCACTGGAAGCAAAAGGTAAGTGGGTTGTTGGTCTATTTTGTAAGAAAGAAAAGGATATAAAAGTTGGGGTTATAAATATATATGCTCTAACTATAGTTACTCCTCGTGAAATATGTTGTAAGACCTTTAAAATATTTTTATCAAATACAATGGCGATCGTAATTGCGATATATGGATTCTTGGGAGGCTTCAATATAGTTCTATCTCTCTTGGAAATGAAGGGTGGAACTCTTGGATGTTCTAAATGAATATAGGATTTTGCTTCATTTGTAAGTTCAAATGTCTTTTAGAATGTTATTCCTTCAAATTCTCACTGTGCATGTGATAATGGACACATTGGGTAAACTCATACAACAAAAAGATTTGATAATTTTTTGTTCTAAAACATATAAATGTAAGTGGTGTATTAATATAAGTAGGCTCAAATTACAAATCCATTATCTTGAGTTATTAAATAATAGTTATGTAAAGCTATTTTTATTTCAGTCTATGTGGCTTAGAATAGTATACGTGTAGCTTATTTTTTCTATTTCAATTGTCTAACATGTAATTTTTTTAATGAAAGTATAGATTTTAGCATAATTTGTTATGTGATACTAAAATAGGCTTTTGACCTTTTAGATTTTAATCTTGACCATCATAGCAGCAAAATTCAATGAATTTCTTCAAGCATTTATATTTCAATGAATAGAAAAAATTACATAGTGTTGTATTTATAAAGATAGTGATACATTTATTTACCTCAAACTTAATATGGAATGTAGCTAACATAATAAAAGCAAACTAAATACTTCATATATATGAAATTTAGAAACTATACAACTATATAAATTTATGTATATCCAAAAATCATGTAATGGATCTTTGAAATGATAGAAGTGAAATAGTAGAATAGTTAGAAAGGATGTATGAGGACAGATATTTAACCCTGTATATCTTGCATGTGCTCTAGATTTTACTTGCGTCTAAGGGATACATAATAAATGGTTTTATTTACAAATTATTTTCATGTATAATGGAATATAAAAAGATGCTATAGAAAAATAGAACTATCCATTTTCTAGGAGTTAAAAAATGAAGTTGGGGTGGTTTTTGATGGTCATCCTTTATTTTTTCTTTGGTGTGAATGATAGTGCCTCCTAATATTCTTGGTGGTTGGATGTAAATTTAGTGCTACCCAAAATTGAAACTAATAGTTACCATGTCAATGCTCTTGGTGGTTGGCTCTAAAGGTAAAATGAGAAATTACTAATGCTAACACACATATATCACACCCATAGTAGGAATTTACAACTATAGTGCTACATGGTAGAATTGTTACGCATCTTATTAATTAGAGTATGGTGAAACCATAATTGTAATTACCTAGTACTACTGATAATTTTCCAAGCCTCTATTTGATCAATCATTTCTTTCTATATAGTTACGAGCCTTACTTATTATTAAATTGAATGAAAAAACCTCTTCTTTATAGATAATAAGTATTAGCACTTTACCTAGTTTATAGAATGACCTAACTTGACAATATTGAAAATTTTTGTTTTCTAATTTTGATAATGCATATATAATTTAATCTACTACTATTAGTGTTCAACAAAATTATAAACATTTGTAAAAAAATAGCCATATTAAATAATAAGTGAAGTCCTAAGTAAAGAGGAAGATTTAGCTAAAATATATCATCTTCCATTTGTATTGTGATAGTGTATGGTCCATAATAAAGTTTATTTCAATTTTCTATTCAGAACTTGAACTCTTGTCTAATATCTACAAAAGTAAGCTTTATCTTTGAGTTTGAATTGGTGTGATACCAATGTTCATCATATGTTTGTTTAAACTTGGCACATGTTTGTTGTAATTTATCTTGAATTTGGGATTGAATTTAATAAATTTCTTTCCCAAACCTATTTGCTTTATCTACATCCCTCTAATAGGGGAAAATATCTTGTAGGTATAAGAAGAAAATAATATTAACCAATGTCAATGATTGAAAATTGAGGCAAATATAAAATGGGTTATGAATCATAAAGTCATAAAAAATATTTTGTAGCTATGTCAAACATAAGGTAAATTCTAATCTCATATGAGTGGATACTTTCAATTATATATGTTAATATGTACAACCATGCAATTGATTATTTTACCCCATCCATTAGTAGAGAGTTGGAATGCGGTTGAATGATCTATATATATATATATCCATAATAGACCAAAGTCCAAGTTAAAATATACTCATGAATTTGTTGTTTATATTTAAATAATAGAGGAAACATTTTCCAAAGGGATAATGATCATCTGTTCAATGTCACCATATAGACAGACCTCAAGCACAACTACCTTTTTATAGTAACAATAATAATAAAGGAGAAGCTCATCTCATATAGGTGGTTAGTGGAAAAATAAATGAGACATATTGTGATATTTATGAATGTCTTCCACTATTTCATAGACCTTGAGGTGTCACATGTAGCCAAACCATATGTTGTATTGGTAATCGTATTGTAACACAAGCATACCTTATAAGGATCTAAGGTTAGCTAAGGATGGATAGAAAAATGATAATAATGTTAACCTTATATATTTTAATTATTATATGCATGGGTGTATGCATATATATAACTAGATAAATAGTTATCTTTAGTATTTTCTATATGTAGCACATTTCCATGATCATTTTACTATTTCATGTCATTTAGATGTGCTATTTTATTCTCCATTTCAAATGATTAATGTGGATATACTATGATTTAGACTAGATAAATTGATCCCTATGGAGGTTGCTTTACACCATAGGGGGCAACCACTAGTGATTAATAAGATGAGTATGGGTTCAATCATATGTATTTACCAATTCAATCTATCTTGTAAATTCAAGTAAAAGTTTTTAAAAATATGGAGCATTTTGTTCCTATTATAAATTAATGTTTCAATTTCACATATTAAATATGAATGTAATAATTAAGTTTAAAATACTATTTATCTAATAAAAGTAGCATTCATTTAGGGATTATATGATAATATATTAAAATCATTTAACATAAGATATACTACTTATTTTAAACACCAAGCCAATATAGTAATCAATTAAAGATAAAGTCCACTAATATTTATTTATTTATTTTTGTTTGATTAGTAACGGATTTTATAAAGGATCCAAAAACTTATAGAGAAGCTATAATGAGGATCCCGTGAAGGTTCAACTCACTACAGAACAAGCCAAAATTGGGCCAAATGCATGGTCCATAAGATAAAAAAATATCTTAGATTATTACAACACCATCCATGGGCACAAACAAAAAGTGTAAGGTTCTACATCCTATCATTATTTTGCAAGTGCCAATGTGTTGCCTTGGCATATCAGTGTAATAAGGTCCCATAATTCACCTCACTTTGTGATCCATCATGATCCTTGACATAATGGCACTATTCAGCATTAGTAACTACAAGTTCACTACAATAATCAACGATGCATTGGGGAAGGTTGCCCTGCCATGTCACCAGTTCCAAAATGCATACCCAATAGGCATGAGGAAATTATCCATCAGTGACCACTGCCTGAGGTATTTGTTCTTAACAATTTCAACCCATTGGACCGTGTAGTTAGACACTATCTTCCAGGCCTATTTTGAAATCATAGCCATATTCATTTGGTGAACCCTCCTCAGACCAAGTCCTCCCCTACACTTTGGAAGGTAGATCTTATCTCAAGCAACAATCAAAAATCTATTTTTATTCTCTGCTTTCGACCATAGAAAATTCTATTGAAGTTGCTCAAGCTTATTACATACAGAAATTGGAGCTCAAAATAGGGACATAAAGTATATTGGCACACTCATAAGACACGATTGGACTAGAATGAACTTCCCTACACTGCTGAGCAGGGCTCCTTTATAGCCATCAAGCTTCTTCATAAACCTCTAAATGACACCATCCCATATCCTCACAGATGGTTGTCCTTGGAATAAAGGAAGGCCAAGGTAAGTTGTAGGCAGTTCAACAATGGCACATCCTAGGATCTGAGCTATTTTTGTCTATCAGCCAGATTATTGATGAAATAAATGCTACTTTTCAAATAATTTACTCTTTTTCTAGAAAACCTCTCATAAGCTTCCAATATAGGTTTGATAACTCTGGATTTAGGGATACTAGAGAGGTTGGTTAAAATTGTGTCATCAACAAATTGTTGATGGGATACTGGAGGTAGCCCGATTGAAGCCTTGATTCCTGAGATGCCACCCTCGGGTCATGTTGTATTAAGTGCTCTTCCTAAGTTGTCTGACATAAGGATGAATAGGAAGGGTGGCATCAGATCCCCTTGCCTTGTTTCCATTTTGCTCCTAAAATATCCTACAGCTACACCATTCACTATGACCAAAAACCATGCAAAGGACATGCAGGATTTAATAAATCTAATCCGTCTATGGTGAAAACCAAATCGAGATAAGAAAATAGTAAGAAACTCCCAAGAAACTCTATAAAAAGCTTTACTGACATCTAATTTTAAGAAGAAACTTGGGGACCTATTGACCATGACAGTATGGATAAGATCATGGACAATGACCACACTATCCATAATGACCCTTCCTTGGATAGAGCTACCCTAACATTTATCAATAATTTTAGGTATAATGTGCTTCATTCTATTCACCATGGATTTATTAAGGATTTTTTATAACATGTTGCACAAGATTATAGAATGGAAATCAGACATGGATCGACATTCATGAGATTTTAGGACAAGATCAAGGAATGTGGAGTTCAACTCTATAGGGACAAACTTGGTTCTTTGTATTTATAAAATGGCTTCATAGACATCATATCCAATGATATCCCAACAATATTGAAAAAAATTAGGAGGGAAACTGTCAGGGCCGGGGGCTTTGTCAGCTGTCATTGAGAACAAAGCTTCTTTAATTTCATCTCAAGAGAATGGTTGCAATAGGAGATCATTATCATCTTGAGACACTAGGAACCAAATGTGTTGAAGAAGGGATTTCGATACCTCTTCCGAGCAATCCTGAGATGGTCCCAAGATATTATGAAAATGTTCCACTGCCTCATTCTAGATTTCTTGGGGGTCTTCAATCAATGATCCATCTTCTCTATAGAGGCATATGATCTTATTTGCTCCTCTGTGTCTCATTGTCGTGGCATGGAAAAACTTTGTGTTTCAGTTGCCTTCCCTAAGCCACAAGGCTCTGGAATTTTGTTGTCAGAATATTTCTTCCCTGGCCAACAAGTTATGAAATTTACATAACAGTACTTTTTCTTGCCATCGAACTTCATCAGTAGCATTGCCATTCTGAACCAAATTTTCTATTTCTTTTAGCTAGGAGTAAATTACTTGTCGTTATTCAAAAATATTTCTAAAAATATCCTTATTCCATTTATTGAGTTGGATCTTAAGGATTTTGAGCTTTGTACAAAATTTAAATACACTCGTACCATCAACAGGTTGACTCCACCACTCAATAATTTTTGTCTTGAACTCTGAATGCTGAAGCCACATGGACTCAAACCTGAATGGAGGTCTAAAATTCTTATCTGGACTGGAAAATTCTAATAGAAGTTGATTATGGTTAGAGGATACCCTTGGTAATGACGACAAAGTAGCATCGAAAAATATCAGGATTGATTCTCTGGATATTAGAACTCTATCAAGTCTCATTTGTATGAGTTGGTCCCCTGTGCGTTGGTTAGTCTAGGTAAATAGAGAATCTCAGAGCTCAATGTCCATGAGTTCATTATAGTCAATGAATTCAGTAAAATGCTCATAATTCCTAGGAGTAATTGGGGCACCTCTAGCTGTATCAATGGGATATAGTGGGTTATTAAAGTCACCTGCCACCATCCATTCATGACAGGGAAAATATGAACACATCTATGTGAGACTGTCCCACATTCCAAGCCAATCACTAAAATTATTTGGAGCATAAATATTGGTTAGAACCCATTATTTCTTGGTTTCATTACATTCAAATAGGACATTGATTACTCTATCGCTCTTGGATAACAATTCTCTGGTAATATTCAATGGATTCCATAGGCACAACAGCCCCCCTGAAACACCATGGGTAGAAATACCTATAAACTTGCAATTACTCCACACAGATTTGACCACCTTGACTATATTTGGGTCTTCCACCTTTGTTTCTTGGACAATGAATATTGAGGGTCTCATTTCCTTTCTTAGAGAAGAAAATACTCTCTGTTTTACCGCCTCGTTGAGCCCTTTGGAATTCTAGGATAGGACATTCATTTGCATGTCTTAGAAGTGGATTTATTTACCCCTTTCACTTGTAGGGGTTTGGGTATTTTAACTTATTCCTTACTCATCTCTTTGGGTAGAGATAGTGAAGATAGCAATTTTGTTTGGATGCCACTAGCTGTCATTCGCCATCTGGTTTTTTCTATAATCTGTGTTGGGTAGTCAACCTTATCTCCTATCTACACCCACATCGCATTAGGGCTTCTTATGGATTATGGTGTTGTTCATGAGGGGTTTTGAAGGTTCATCGCCGCCTAAAGAAACAACAACGAGAGAAGAGGGGACATGAGAAAATGCTTCAATGACATGGCATGCCTCTTGAAAATGGGAACAAACATGGGAATATGGCAAAGGGGAGGAAATATGATACTGGTGGGGGGAAGCTGGCTTAGAAGGAGAAGCCAGTGGGTAAGATATCAGGGGAGATCGTGTGGAAGCTGGCCTTACAGGAGAATCCAACAAATCAAAGAGTAGGGATGGGTGAGGGGAAGCTGGATTTACAGGATAAGCCAACGAGGAGGAGACAAGTTTGATTTTGGCCAAGGGTTTGAGGGTAGAGGGGAGGGGGTAGGTGAGAGTGGAGTCAACAGTATCTATGGTCAAGAGTTAAGAGGGTTTAGATGGGACTAGGGAAGGGGCAGGGATAGTGAAAGGCTGAGGGGAGGAGGGAGGAAGAGGTTCAAAAGGGTTTAGCATGGAAACTTGGGGAATAAAGGGTTCAGGAGGAATGCCTTAATTCCCAAGGGATGGATCAGGATAGGGAAGTTGTTGGACTACAAACCCTTCAAAAGAAATTTCACTATCTTTATCTATGAGAATGTCAAAATTATTAGAGAGAGAGAAAATACCTCATGGGTACCATGAATTTATCCTTTGGATGATGATTTAGGTGAAATTATTTTTGCTTTCCTTTATCCTTCCATATATCTATACTATGGTCATATTTTCAATTGAAATTTTTAGGGCATCTCCCACCAAGGCAAGCTCTATGGGCATCCTTATTGAGGGATGGGCACAACTCCTTGGAATGGTCCTAACTCTTACAAACATTGCACATTGTCTCCCTTGGCTTCAAAATTTTCTTTTCCTTGGGGTATTGAGACTTTATATACCCTTGCTTGTAGCATCCCATGCAAAATGTGGGTTTATTCTCATACTCAAATGTATGCCTTCAATGATATGACCCATAAGTTAAATTGATGTACATCAGGATCTGAGAGTCCAAATTTACCATTACACAAAAATGGGCATAAGGCATTCGATATTGTGCTTTAGTTGTCGAGTCAAAGGCTACCAAGTCACCAATAGCACGCGCAATGCTTCTAATAAATTTCTCATCCCAGAATTGAAAGGGGAGCTCAGGTAGTCTGACCCAAATAGGGGCCATATTCATACTATGCATCCCAGGGTTAAAACTAGGATTCCATCACATAATGAATAGGGGTCTTCGCCCAAAGAACTAGGGCCTCTCACCATTATTCAAGTTGTATTGTTCACATTGTTTAGTCGTATGAGGAAAAACCCATGAGTCAAAACAACAAGTTCCATGTGGCCTTCAGGCTTCCACTTGACCACTACCCAGTGGTGAATAGACTCGATGTTGGGTCTCCATCCTATGAACTCTCCAACTAAATATAGGGATTTCTTGCTCAGAACATTTGTCATGACATATTCAAGGAATTTCAGCTCTTTGCAGTCATCAGAGAGGGTACTGATGGTCAAAGAGTCTAAGAGGCCTTGATGGGTATTCATTTTTACTTTACCTGCAAATGAAACATTTGGACCTTGAACTGGGCCCAGTCTCTCACATGGGGCCCCATGAAGGTTGAAACCATTGGGGGGATCTCCAAGGAGTTCTACGGTATCCTCATCAACTATCCCTTCTTTCCTATCGTCTTCCTCAAGAAGACCAAAATTGGACCCCCCATGACTTGACCCGTGACCACCACCAGAGCTACCTCCTTTCCCACTTCGACCAGGTTCAAAAATATCTCGCTCTACTCCGTTGTGCTCTGCTCCATCACACTCCATTTTGATTTATGGATTGTTAGTAAAATATGAATATTTACTAACAATCCATAATAAATAATAAATAAAAATTCATGTAATTAAACATTCATGAATATACACTAAAAAACAATTCAATGTCTTGAGATTCTTAGGTACAATGGTTGATTGAAGTACAAAATTGTTGAAATATTCCTATGGTTCTGTCCATACTTTCACAAGGAAAATATATTGAATTTTCGATTGAACTAAAATATTACTTGATAAATAGAATAATTACTTAATCCATTAAAATATTTTTTTTTATGGAAAATATCCTAGAAGGGATGCCACTTTTGGGTAATACCCAAGGAGGCAGGGGTATCTATTCTACCAAAATCGCCTAGGGCTCGCACTTGGACTACCACATTTGACATACTCAAGGAGAAAACAAACACACAATAAGATAATAAATAAATAAATAAATAAAAATAATAAAATAAAATAAAAAACATGCTCCTTGAGTGTGTCAAAAATATAAAGCACAACCAAACACACACACAATAAGATAAAAATAAAAACCCACAATACGAACCACATAGAAAAAACATAAGAATAACATTAAAAACACAAACATGAAAAAAATAACAAAATGCTACAAAGACATAACCAAAAAAAATATGAATAACAAAAAAAACCAAAACCTAAAAATAAAAAAAATAAAAATAAATAAAAATAACCAACAACAAACAATAAACAAAAAAAAAAAACATAGAAAACACTCACACACAAAAACATGAATTAATACAAACATACAAAAACACAAGAACAAGAACAACAAAAACACAAGAACAATAACAAAAAACACAAAAAAACACAAAACTACAAAAACACAACAAAAAACAACACAAAAAACACGAAAACAAAAAAAACACACACACCTAAAAAAACTTAAAAAAAAAAAATTGAACACAACAATGATCTTTCTAGACCAAAAGAATTTTAAGGCAAGAATCAAAAAAGGAAACAAAAGAAAGAATAGTATGAGCTAGGGAACTAAAATACCCTGATCGAACCAAAGAGAAACAAAAAAAAAGCAAGAATAAACTAGGTACCTCCAAAACTGGAGTCATCCAAAGAAATGATAGAAAGAAGAGCTTCCCTTATTTACGAAGCCCACCATCTAGGAGGGTGGCCATAGCATGTAAGATCACCTTTGTCCAAAGCCCAATTAGCTAAAGTATCAACAATATTATTTTGATCTTTGACCACAAAATTATAATCAACTTTCAAAAATCCCATCTAGATTAATTGAATCTTCTCAATAATTCTTTTTATTCTCCAATCAACCTTATGATTCTTATAAGGAGTCTTCAAAATATTAATCATGAGTTGAGAGTTAGACTCAACTAGCACCTTTTCCCATCCAACCTTAGTAGCCTCTTGAAGGCCTTTGAGGATACCATACCCCTCAAAAATATTATTGGAAATAATACCCAAATTATCAGCAAAAGTAAAAACCAGGGAGCCCAGGGAACCATCTGAAAGTCTACCAATTCCTCCCACACTAGCTTTTCCAGGGTTCTCTCTAGAGGCTACATCAGTATTGACTTTTCCAAAATACTTAGGAGGAGGTTGCCAATTTCTTGTCCTATCCATCTTACAATTACTCACATTCCCTTTAAGTTGGTTGCCCTTAGAATATTTAATCTTTAATCTCTACATCCTTTGATCCCATCTTTGGTGTGATTTTTGGGGGTGATTAAGGAGTTGTTAGACTGATTCAACTAAATTTGCAATGGTATTTTTCCAAATATAGTGAGTATCCTTCCTATATTGATTAAAAATTCAGCTATTCATTTCATTCCAGATATTCCAAATAAGAATGGTAGAACCCATCCAAACTAATTGCCTAATAAAATGATCAACAACCTCTTGTTTAGGCCAATCCCTCCAAAGCTATTCAAAAGTAAAAAATTAGACCACTGTAATCCAAGTAAAGTGGTCATTATCCTCCATAGCTTAGAGTCTAAAGTACACTCAATAAAAATATGGTTGAGAGTTTCTACATTCTCTCCACACATTTCACATCTAAATGGGCCTTGAAAACCATGCTTCATAAGTTGCTCACCAATAAGCACCCTACAATGCAATAAAAGCTAAGTAAATAACCTCATCTTAGGCCAAATATTTTGAGCCCACAACTGAGAAAAGATTTTAGATGATTGGTTGGGATTATTATGGCATAAGGTCAAATAATCTTGAGCAACTGAATACTCACCCTTAGTAGTGTTGTTTCACCCAAAACAATATTTTTCGTGGGACCAAGAGAGATCATATGAAGGATTTCTTGGATATATTGTCTTTACCTTTCTAGGATTTGAATAGGCCAATCCTCAATAGGTATCCAATATCTACCAACCTTGAATTACCAGTATGGTATCGATAGTAATTAGCCATCTTTATCTAGTTAGCTCGATGAAGCTCCTCCATCCAAGGCCTCCAATCGAGAAACTGAGTTATCAAAGGCTTGTGAACATCCCAAGAATATGTGCAAAATTTTGCTTGTTGACCATTATGAATGATCCAAAATAAATTTTTATTTATCAAATCCTCACCAGTATTAAGAACTGCTAAAATGGGAGAACCTTTGGTAGGCAATTGATAGCGAACAAGGTCTTCAGGAATTTTGTTCTCAATATATTTAACATAGATATTATTGGTCCAAAGAGCATTGGGTTTATGCAACATCCTCCAATATAATTTAGCAGCTAAATATTTATTGTTATTAATAGAATACCGGAATCCTAACCCCCCTTCATTCTTAGGAAGACATAAAGTGTCCCATTTCACCAAGGCCCATTTTATTTTCTCCTTAATACCACTCCAGAGGAACCAAGACTAATTTGATCCAGTTCTCAAAGAAAAACCTTTGGGATATTCAACATGAAAGAAACATAAATACAAATATCTTGAAGGAATGATTTTACCAAGGTGATTCTACCCCTAGAATAAAGCCATATTTTGGTCCACTTTCCAATTTTCTTCTTGACTTTGTCCAACAACCAATTCCAATATTTGTTTTTGCATTTGAATATTGATGGGAATACCTAAATAAGTGATAAAAAGGGAGGTATTATTATATATTAATTTATCCAAGACCATGGATTCCTGTATGGCAGAGCAGTGAAAGAAAATGACTTTATATTTGTCTTCATTGATCAATTGCCCGATAGCCTTAGAAAAATAGCTAATGATTTGCTTAATAGTAGAAGCTTCCTTAACTGTAGATTTATCTAAAAGAGTAGAGTCATCAAAAAATTGAATATGAGAGATAGGTCTAGCTCCATTATCAATGGTAACTCCCTCAAGGGTTCTGTTTCTATATTTTTGGTTATAGTCCTACCCAAGCATTTAGCAAGAATGATGAATAAATAAGGGGATAGCACGTAACCTTGCCTAATACCTCTAGAATATGGGAACAACTGAGAAGGCCTACCATTAATAAGAACTAAGTAGAAAACTGAAGAGGTACATACCATAATCCAATCGATACAATCCTAAGAGAAACCAAATTCCCTCAAAACTTTGATAAGGAAGTTCCAATCCACTCTATCATAAGCTTTGGATAAGTCTAACCAAATGAACATGGAAGGATATTTTTGCATATCCATGGAAAGGATGGATTCCTGAGCAAGAACTATTTCATCTACTATTTGACACCCTTCCACATAACCCCCTTGTTCAGGGGAAATAATCTTATGCAAAAGAGCCTTAAACCTTTTTGCCATTATCTTAGTAATGATTTTGAGAAGAACATTACATAAAGCAACAGGTCTAAAAGCTAAGATATGATCAACCTCTTGAGCTTTTGGAACAAGAGTAATATAAGTTTTATTGATAACCTTCAAAATTTCTTTGGCTTTCTTGGCTTCTTCCACCACCTCTAATAAATCAACATGAAGGGTAGCCCATAACTCTTGGTAGAACTCAATGGGAAAACCATCAGGACCTGGAGTTTTCCCTTTTTGCATTTTAAAAACTACCTGTTGAAGCTCATTGATAGTAACAGGAGCAGTAAAAATAGAGTTCTCCTAAGAAGTGATAAAATAAGGGATTGCTTGAAGAACATTTTTTTCAGAATCTGAGTCAAGAGGAGTAGTAGCAAAAATATTGGAAAAGTAATCAACAACAATAGATTTCATGCCATCCCAAGTGTAGACAACATATCCAGAATCTGATTTTAGGGAAGAAATAAAGTGGTGAGGTCTTTGAGCTAGAAGAGATTTGTGGAAGAAATTTGTGTCTCGATCTTCTTATTTGAGTCATTGAATTGTAGATTTTTTCTTCCATAAGAGTTTTCTTTTTTCCCATTTCTCTAGCTAAGTTGTGAGTTTAATTTCATCTGCACTTCTACTTTCTATGAGGCCATATAAATGGATTTTCTTATTCAAATTTTCAAGTTGAGCAATAAATTCATATTGTTTTTATGAACATCCCCAAACTCCTTCTAGTTCCAAGTCTTGATTTTGGATTTAATGTATTGCAATATTTTGGCAAAACAAAACATATTAGTCCCATACCTAGGTTTACCTTCCTTCCACCATAGTTGCACATGAGGTCTAAAGAAACTGTCTCTGAGCCACATTAATTGAAAATGAAAAGGAGAGAAACTCACATTGTTTTTTCACATTTCCACCATCATTGGCCAATGATCCCAACTAGCATTGTTAAGAGTCTCCATCTTCGGAATGTGACCATGTATTAAGAAATTTTTTAGAGAGCAAAAACCTATCCATTCTCTCCATTGTACAAGCTAAGCCTTGCCTTCTATTAGACCAAGTCATAAGGCCATTATCTGGTTGGATGTCCACAAGATGGAGGTTTGCAATATATTCTCTCATGAGGTCAGTGCTTCTGTCCAAATTTCTATTTCCCCCCATTTTCTCATCCAAAGAGAGGATGGTATTGAAATCTCCTTCGATCAAGATCCAAGCTTCAAAAAAATGAGATATAATATAAGTTATATCCTTTCATTGTCTTATTTTTCCCTCCAAAGCAGTCGAAGCATAAACAATAATGTAGAGCATAATTTGGTTGGAATATCTACTTTGAATAACTATAGCTAAAAGACCCCAACTGCCAACCATATGGTGAATAACTACCTCTTTTGTATCCCAAAGACAAGAAATGCCACCAGAAGTCCCCTAGGAACTGAGAGAAACCACTTTTCTAGCTGGCCAAATTTTACTAGCAATTGAATCCATATCCTCTATTGACATCTTCATTTCTTGAAGAAAAACAAGATGCGGATGATTTATCTGGATCATTCTTCTAATTTCATTTTGTTTTGAAAGACTCCCTTTGATTCATATAATATTCCAAGTGATGATATTCAATAATACCAAGGCTAAAAAATTTGGAAAGGGTATTAATCTTACCTTCCTCTACAAGATTTTCACCTTCTTTTACCATATGATATTGATTGGTCTTGCGACCTGCCTTTTGATTAGAATCCATATTCATTTTTTTTTTCCTTGTTTCTTGACTTACTCCAATTGAACCTGAGATGGCTTCTAACCTTGAAGAATGCTCGTACACAGCCAAAATGTTACTAGAGGTTTCAATAGAGTCTATATTGGGACCTAAATTATTTGAAGTTTTGATATTTAAAAGATTGTTTTTCTTGTGTAAATTTTCTCCATTTTTCTGTTGAAAACCTTTGATTTGTTGGTTTATCTCTAAGTTTAGCCCTTCATCTATAAATTGTGTTTCTAAGATTTATGTTTCCTTTATTTCCTCTTCCTCACTTGGGACATCATTTGTGCAAAGGATTTCAAACTGTATCGCTCCAAATTTTTCGTATCCCTACCTTTAGGCTATCGGATCCATGCCCGGAAGGAGGATGGGAAAAGGATGTCGCGGTACCTCGGACTGAGAGGACTTTGCGAAGGTCCCGCCTCTCAAGGGAGGTGTATTTTGATGATTTTTCGACGGATGGTGGGTTCACCAGGAAACATTTGATGGCAATTTCCATGCCTAGGTTTTGGAATGTGTTTAAATGTGTTCATTTTTAACCTTAAGCATTCATATCCTAGGTTTGGCCGAATGTATCTAGATTACTCTATATGAAAATGCAAGTTCAATGAATACAAAAAATAAATTTAAAGAAAAAAAAATAGAGAGATTACATAATACAAATGAGGAATACCTGATCCGGATGTCTGAAGAAGATTCTGATGTTGAATCAGTCTGGATCATCTGAGATTCAACATAATCGTCTGCAATCAGACAAGATCGTCTGAGATCTGACGAATTCTTCAGACAAATTCATCAGAGACCTGCAAAACTGAAAATAGATGC
This sequence comes from Wollemia nobilis, assembly GCA_028583015.1. Taxonomy (NCBI): domain Eukaryota; kingdom Viridiplantae; phylum Streptophyta; class Pinopsida; order Araucariales; family Araucariaceae; genus Wollemia; species Wollemia nobilis. Next base: position 626,346 of record JAQPPZ010006193.1, on the reverse strand, counting down.
AAAATACAAAAGGTACTACAGTTCTAACAAAGGGAAATGATATAAAATGGCAGCAATGTTATCAAACTGAAACTTAAACATAAAGACAGAAATGAATCGTGCTAATTAGATAATAATTAGGATTTAATTATGCACTTAATCGAAATGGGTGAACTCCAAATGCAAAATGACATAAAACACTGAATAGACTATCTAATTTGTAGAATAAAATGACAGAGAAAAGGTTGAGAAACGCAAACTTCGAGCACCGATTGCCTTAATACGGATTGCGATCGAGATCATCTCGCATCAGTACGAAATCGCCTCGAATTCGACAGGTTCGCCTCCGATTTGAACAGGTTCGTCGATGACGATAGGTGCTGGCTTCGGCTGAAAAATAGTGATGTACCTGCAACAAAATTGATATGGAACTAGTGCAAATGGAAAATAGGGATGTTTTAACGTGAATGGAGTTAACTTGCAGATAATTTTTATCCAGGGGTTGGGAAGGGAAAATCCTAGAGACTAAATAGGCTTAGGGGAGTAGTTAGGAGGTTGGATATCATCCCAATTTGGGAGATATCCAATGGGGGGACGATCCCAATGACGCAGACATGCTTCTTCCCAGATTGGAGACCCGTTGGAACAGATTCCAACTTTGCAAAATTAGTTTTGCGACAAGATCGTCTAGACGTCCTAGTCTAGACGAAATCGTCAAATCTGGGGTGATATTGTCTGATCGACGATGATATCATCAAATGGTCAAAAAAACCTCTGAAAATGGCACAAAAAAGGGGGAAACGGATTTCTCGACGGTTAACGGGCGGTTTGGGAGGTTAAATTTGAATTTTAAATTATTTACTAAGGTGAATGTAATTATTACAATTTTACTGCGCCAATTTTAGGGTGCTACATTTTGCCCCCTCTTTAGCAATTTTTTCGAAGAAAATGTGTTAAATATGAGTTCTTCTCGATCTACGAGAAAGAAAAAATTATTCCCATTTTTAGGCGACGATTCTTGGTCGAATCGTACGACAGCTTACTATGGTGCCCCCTCCGTGTTTTTACCCAAATCGAACGTTTGAGGTAAAAACACGAAAAAACAAAAAAATATTTTTGAATAAAATTAAGAAAAATAGGGTAAAACCCTAATTCATTTTTACTGTTCATTTTTTGGTTTTTGGAGCTCTAAAGCAAAAATGGTGGAGACGACGCACAGATCGACAGAGGTCCGACGCGGTCTACGGGTAAGAGTCCAGACTGTTCTAGAATGCTTTAATTTAATTTTACATGCTTTTTAGGTAGATTTTAGATGATTTTTGAGCATCGCGGCCGTTTTTGGGCCGTCGACGTCATCGGGACGAAATCATCCCGATTTCGACGAAATCGTCTCAATTTCAGCAATTTCGCCCGAGGGCAAAATTGTCGAAAGGGGGACGATTTCGTCAAATTAGGGACGATTTCGAACTACGAAATCAGAGATGATTATGCTCAAATTTGGGACGATATCGTCCAATAGTGGGCGATATCATCAATTGCACAAGATTAAATTTTTAACTTGCATTATTGTTTACTTGAATTATTGATTAATGATTGTTTGTTGTTTTGTTGTTTATGTTTGTAGAGAGGATTACTAAAGAGTAGGGAGTGAAAATATGACGGGTTGAGAGACGACTTGGCCGCTCTCACATAGGGAGAGCGGGATCAGCTGGCACAGGCCAGCTTACTGCATGTGGCAGAGATGCCACAAGTTTCTACGGACATGGGGCTACTGACGGCCCTAGCAGAGAGGTGGTATCTAGGCTCTTCATGTTTTCGGCTACCTACAGGGGAGATGGCTCCCACTTTGTAGGATGTATGGAGGATTCTGAGAATCCCCATACAAGGATGGCTGATTACACCTACGACCAATCAAGGCCGCGCTATGGGACGACTGTGCGATGACCCAAGCTTCACCCTAGAGAAGGGCAAAGTTAACATTGAGGCACTACGCTAGATGCCTGGGGCATCTACACTCACACGGGTTCTAGCTGGAGTAGTTGGTGGACTTCTACTATGCCACCAAAGCGGGTGCAGGGTGTCGTGGATGCTCGCAGATGTGATCTACGATATGCGGGACCATGGGTACAGGTTCTCATGGGGCAGTTTTGTTCTATGCCGGTTGTACAAGATCCTATATGGGGTCGTGTACAAGGGTGGCCGATGTCTGGTCATGACATCGCTACTATAGGTTTGGTGCTAGGAGCATATTGCGGTGCGAAGGCTAGTAAGGCTTCCTCTGATAGGGGTTGATGGGGAGAGGCCCCGAGTCTTCTAATGGTGGCTCCGAAGAGGGGCACAGCAACGGATCGACCTGTCGATGTCCCAGAGGCTATTAGATGACTTAGTCTCGGACCAGATCACCTGGAGGCCGTGGAGGAGCATCCAGGGTGGCCAGAGGACGGACAGGAGTTAGCTCACGTTAGGCGAGTTTGCTGGCTGAGGATGGAGAGGGGAGAGGTGGAGCTCCATAGGTATGACTGAGTTTTGAGGCAGTTCGATCTATAGCAGGGGATCCCATCCCTTAGAGATTATGAGTTTTCTCGAACTGTCTGGGATAACACTACAGTTAGCAGGGCTCCAAACATGCAGTGGTTTTGGAGCTAGGACACAGATGATGCCCCCATCCAGCTAGTGGATGGGGACGACGCAAGATTAGCCGATGGCTATGATGCCTGGTACGCAGGCATCCGCCCTCCTCGGATGACGAGGGCACAGGGTATGATCCACGTAATTGTGTGTCGAATAGGGAGGCAGCACCAGGCGGTGATGGAGGCAACCCAAGGTCGCAGCGGGAGAGAGGCAAGGAGGCCACAGGCACAGGAGCAGCCACGATAGAGAGAGAGGTAGATGAGGGAGGTGAGACCCCCATCTCCATAGAGGCCACCATCGCCCGATAAGGGCAAGGGTGTGGACACAGGAGAGAGTAGCGAGATGGCTACTCTTAGGGCGGAGAGAGATTGTCTGCAGGCTCAGGTGCAGATGCTACAAGATGCGGCTGCACAACACCGGGCTGAGGTGTCACAGCTATGAGATGATATTGCACACCTCAGGGCATGGTGCGGAGGGGCGAGCTCTAGGGAGTTGACACGGGCTATCGCCCAGCTGACATTTTACCAAACTTTATACTTCTAGCTAGTGCCAGAGGCGGATAGACTACCCCTGCCAGCTAACATCGTAGATCCGATTAGGATCGGGTCATCAAGGACGACGTCCCAATCAAGGACGAGGACTACACAGACTGTGATGGGGCCACCTCGTCCACCTCAGGGCGGGGGAGGAGATGAGTCAAAGAGCTCGAGGGGCTCTCGAGGCTAGAGAGCAGGATACTGACATTGTATTATATTTGTTTTTGTTGATAGAGGATTGAGTATGCCGAGGTTCAGATTGTGGCATACCAATCTAGTTTTGATGATGTACATATATTTGTGATATATATAGATGAGATATTTTTTATCATATGACTTGTGTCTTGTGTATGTTTATGAGGCTTTTAATGTTTGATTGATGTGGTAATTATGTCGTTGGAGATATAATTTGAATGTCATGCGCTGATATTTTAAATGAAATAATCTGATGTAAGAAATTGATTTGTTGTAATGAAATGTAAAAATAAAAAGAGACTTCTAACAATAATTTCAAAGGACATTGTCGCTATTATAGACCATTTCATGGAGTCGCTGCTCACTCGGTCGTCAAGCTAGTCCCATTTATAAAAATATTGTTAAAAAGTAAAAGAGTGCTTAAGAAACTGTCTTAAGACTTTGGTGCAATGGTGCAAATGATGATGATGATGATGGTTTGTTTTCAGATTTTCATAAAAAATGTTTGTGCATGAAATGATGTTCAAATGATTTTTTTTTTTTTCTAGGCATAATTTCCTAAGTGTGATAAAATTTTTGGATAATTCTTTAGGAATTATACCATTATTGCAAAAGGTTGACATAATGACATGAAATAATGAAAATGTGTTTGCTTTTGAAAAGCATAATTTGTGTAAAATAATGAATTAAGTCATATGGTTTTCATGATTTTTAATAAATGAGGAATAAAATTGTTACAATGGTTTACGCTAGGCATAGAATATGTAGGTATAGAATTATACCATCATCGCGAAAATCCAAAAAATAGTTTTATTGCCTGATTGATTTTTGATGAACAGAAAATATGAAAATGAGGACTTGCGCTAGGCATAAAATTTCAATTTTGGTTTTGAAACTATACCATCGTCGTGAAAGTCAACCAGATATATATGTTTTGATTGTAGATTTTGAAAGAAATTTTTGATTTTTGTATTATATAGTTGTCTTTGTAGTAAACGACTGTACTTGATTTATTCCAAACAAGTTGCAAAAATAATATTTCAAATTATTTTGAAGACAAAAGTTAGATTTATAAGGAATCCCATGTGCATATGTGAGTTCATTTCCAATCTTGATTTATCATAATGATACACAAAATCTCTCAAATACAAATGTGTGTGCAATTGCATTGTTCATTTACCAGTTTTGAGCAAGATAATATGATACAAGTGATTTGAAGAAACCAAATAAGTGTTCATTAACCATGATGTAGATGCATATAACCATACTAGGCTACTATGTAGGTCAGATTATCAAGAGCTAGCTAATCCATAAGCAGACATAGGTCTATACAAAAGAAGGTCGCTAATGTGACAGACATATCACCACGCTAGGAGTTACCCAAGGCCAAGCAGGTTGGGCACAAACCACCTGTTATGGGGCTTACCTCACAGTTTTCGAATAATTGAGAATTCCAAGGATTCAAGCTCATCAACCCTTCTTTTCTTTTCAAAGGGTAGGGAAAGGGATTTTATTGCTTTTGAACTTTGCTTATTTTTCTGTTTGTAGTTCTTTTGCTTGATAATGCTTGGAACATTGCTGAAATAACATTTTTCTTTTCTCTTTTTTTTTTCTCTTTTTTTTTCTCTTTTTTTTTGCTAGGGATACTTGCTCGGATTAGCTGTAGAGCAAGGGATTTTTATTCTGGGTAGGGGTGATCTTGTCCTTTTGCCAATTCTCAAATATTCTAGACCATGTGCATGATAGGATAGCAGGGGAAACTTTTCGCTCAAGAAATCAGTTCTACTATGTAGCAAAACATGGAAATTACAAATATAATCATTTTATTGTGAAAAGATGTGCTTGGTTTAAGTAAATAACAAGATCAATTCTCCATGGTCAAACTTTATTTAAATGAATTTTGTGAACTTTGATATAAGAGAGATTAGTAATCATGCTAGATAAAATCAAGATATTTATTGTTGTTGAGATTAGTATATGAACACTTTTGAGAAAAATTTTGAGGATGTGGACTCTCTCTTTCTTCTTTATTTTATTTGGTTTCAAGCATATAGCTGTTATTATATTTTTATCATTATTTTTATTTTTGGTTTTATTTTTTATTTTGAGCAGAAAAAATTTAACAAGTGCCTTAAATAAATGCAATAGATAGTTTTGAATATTTTGGATGATTATGAATATTTTTGATGTTTTTGGATTTTTATAAATTTGAAAGAAATATAAAAAATTTTGAAAACAAATATATACAAGGATGAAGAATGACCAAATTTATGCATAGTAACATTTAAGATGCAAAATATTCATGGGTTCTTTAAGTTCTTTACCATCTAAGGTAGATAATTTGTATGCTCCTGATTCAAATTTAGCAGTAATAATGTATGGTCCAAGCCAATTGGGCTCGAATTTACCTTTAAGGTCCTTAGTTGCATTTGTATTTTTTTTATTTTCTTTTAAAACAAGGTCACCGATCTCAAAGGAGCGATGACGAACTTTTTTAGCATATGATATTTTAAGCTTGTTTTGGTAAGCACGGAGATGCTCCAAAGCATTGATGCATTTTTCATCTAGGAGTTCCAGCTGACTAAGTCTGCCAGCATGATATTCATCTCCTACTTCGGTATCTTGAAGTAGCAGAGCCAAAGAAGGAACTTCCAATTCAAATGGAAAAACTGCTTCAACACCATACACCAAAACAAATGGTGAAGTTCCAGTGGGGGTTCGAACACTAGTTCGATAGGCCCACAAGGTTGGATATAATTGAATGTGCCAGTCACGACCAGTTTTATTGACCAATATTTTGAGAATTTTGATTAAGGTTTTGTTAGATGTTTTTTCTTGACCATTACCCTGAGGATAATAGGGAGTGGACCAGAGATGTTGAATCTTATATTTTTTACATAGTTTATTAACATCTTTATTTTTGAAACAAGTTCCATTGTCAGAGATGAGATTGGCAGGGATTTCGAACCTGCAAATGATTTGATTAAAAATAAATTTAGAAACTTGTGTGCCAGTGCAGGAAGCTAAAGGCATAGCTTTGACCCACTTCGTGAAATAATCGATGGCGGTTATGATGAACTTGTGTCCATCGGATGACACGAGATTGATTTTGCCAATAATATCCAAGCCCCATTTAGAAAAGGGCCATGGAGATGAAATAGCCTGCAGCTCTTGTGTAGGCGCATGGACAAGGTCAGCATGTTTTTGAAACTTGTCACAATGGCGCACATACTCATGTGCATCCGTTTCCATGGTAGGCCAAAAGTATCCTATCCGAAGGAGCTTTTTAGTAATAACACTACCACTAAAGTGTCCTCCACAAGATCCATCGTGGGCTTCACTCAAGGCTGATTTAGACTCTTCTAAGTTTAAAAATCTTAATAGGATACCTTCAAAAGATCTCCTATATAAAGTATTGCCAATTATTACGAATCGACTTGCTCGTCAACGTAATAACCGACGCTGGTTTCTATTAGAATTGGCAGGGAAAGTCCCATTTTGAAGAAAATTAAATATGTCTATATACCAAGGCTTGGGAGTTGTTTCATTGATTAGAAACACATCCAAAGGCTCTAAGCATGACTTATTTGAGGCGGGTTCCTAGAGTCGACGAATAATGATAGTGGCATATTCGTAATCTAACTCCAAGGGCAGGAGAGATGCAGCTGCGGCCATAGCATTAGCTGCACAGTTGCTAGTTTGAGGAATGGCTTACAAGGTAACTTGATAAAATAAAGACATTAATTGTAAAACATAGGCCTTATATGGGCACAGTTTATCATCTCGGGTTTGATAAACTTCATTAATTTGGTTTATAACCAGTTGGGAATCACCAAAAACTAAAAGGTGTTTAATTTTTAGCGCTAGGGTAGCTCGTAATCCAAGGATTAGAGCTTCATACTCAGTAGTATTATTGGTGCAAGCAAATGTCAATTTGAAGGACAGAGGAATAAGATGTTTTTGCGGAGATATTAAAATAATACCCGCACCAGCCCCACTCATGCATCGGGCTCCATCAAAGTATAAGGACCATTGTTCAGGATGGTCTGCCTCTAATTGAAGGCATTCATCTAGAAACTCGATGATGAGGGGATGGGTAGACTCTAAGGGTGCAACAGCTAATTGATCTGCTATGATTTGACCCTTAACAGACTTTTGTCCTATGAATGTGAGATCGAACTCGCTTAGAGAAAGAACCCACTTGGCTGTGCGACCCGATAAATAAGGTCGACTCATGAGATACCTTAAGGGATCATATTTAGCAATGACATAAGTTTTTTGACTAAGCATATAATGTCGTAATTTTTGCGTAGCAAATACAACTACTAGACATAGTTTTTCCAACGCTGTGTAGCAGGTTTCATAACTGATGAAGGTTTGGCTAATATAATAATTAGCACGTTCTCGCTTTTCATCATCAAGTTGAGCTAACATAGCCCCTAAGGCAGAATCTGAAGAAAAAATATAGAGGAGAAATGGGCGATCAGATTTAGGTGGTGAAAGCACAGGTGGATTAAGGAGGTATTGTTTGAGAAGTTCAAAATCTTCTCTACATTCTGTATCCCAATTAAAAGGGACGTCCTTTTTAAGGAGTTTAAGAAAGGGACCGGTTTTATCTTCCAGCTTATCGATGAAGCGACGGATGGCTTGAATCTTACCTTGTAAACTTCGTAACTCAGATATATTAGTAGGTGCGGGCATATCAGTGATGGCCGCAATCTTGAGAGGGTAAATTTCAATACCACATAAAGAAACTAAAACCCCTAATAGTTTGTCGGATTTAACTCCGAATATGCATTTTGTTGGATTTAATCGAATGAGATATTCTCGTAATCGATTAAAAACTTTTCTTAAATCATCTAAATGATTATTTTCAATAATAGAGTGAGCTATAATATCGTCCACATAATCATGTAGGATATCATGCATCATATCATGAAAAATGTAGGTCATAGCTCGTTGATAAGTTGCACCGACGTTCTTTAAGCCAAATGGCATCACTTTCCAGCAAAAGGTACCCCAAGGGGTAATAAAGGCTATTTTAGCCTGGTATTCAGGAGCTATCTTGATCTGATTATAGCTGAAGAATCCATCCATTAAGGACATCATCCCACTTTCGGCAGTGAAGTCAATGATTTGGTCCATGTTTGGAAGAGGAAAGTCATATTTAGGGCATGAAGCGTTAATATATCTAAACTCTGTGCAAACCCTAACTTTGGTAGCTTCTTTCATGGTGACTGGAACTACGTTTGAGATCCATTCAGCATAATCAATAGCTTGTATAAAGATAACATTCAGGAGTTTTTCTAACTCCCCTTTGACTAGCAGAGCCACTTTGGGATGCATTTTTCTAAGTTTTTGTTTAACAGGTTTAACATCCGGATCGACCACTAGATGGTGCATGACGACAGAAGGGTCTAGACATGGCATATATTCGTATGTCCAAGCGAAGACATATTCATACTCTTTAATGAATGCAATGTATTGTTCTTGTTTGTCTTGGCTTAATTCTGATCCAATATTGATTATGTGAGGATTATCCTCAGTTCCAATATTAATTTTAATGACGTTTTCTACCTCCATGTGTAGATCTCTTTCAAAGTTAGGTGGGGCGGGTGAAACACCCAATTCTTGTAATTCTTGTAAGGTTAATTTAGATAATTCATTCTAAGGATCAGTGGCCTCAAGTTGGGCTATAGTTGGTATAGAACCATCAAAATAAAATCCATGTGTAACATCTCTTCAACAGAGACATCATGGAAGATATCTCCTTCCAATTCTTCATCGGGGTCAGCAATCATTTTAGGGTATGCTATGGACAGCATGTTGCATGAAAATGATTGATTTTTAATAGGAAAATCAACATGCCTATCCAAATAATATTGATAGCATATGAGATGATCATCATCCTCAAAAGGAAAGGGTTGACCCTTACTAGGAAATAGGCCCACACCACAGCGGGCAGGCCATGGTTCTACCTCGAAAGGTTCTTTCATGCCATTTTGGGAAGGTCCCAAGCCTTTCCCTTCATATCCCATTTTAAGCATCATGGGTTTAGCTTTAATATAATCATTGGTAAAATAACACCGAGCGTATCCCTCATGATGAGTTTTGATATTTCGAGGGATTCTTCCCTAGTCATATCCTTTATAAATGAAGGCACAACTCTCAACTTGGTAAGTACTTCCCATAGGTTGTGGGAGGCCCAAAGTACGAGGAGATGGCGGTAAGTCATTTAAAAGGTTTGAATCTCGCATGAAAGCATTCATTTTTTATGATATTACGGTTGTAGATAGATCTGGTAAGAGTTCATCAGAAAGGGCATAAGATGTAGAAGGCTTATTACCTATGTCTTTAGGCATGGAAGGTATGATAGATGTGTCTATAGGTTTTGAATTTATAGGGATAGAACTTGAAGGATTGGTTGTAGATTTAAAATCTTTTTGAGGTTCTAAAATGATTTGTTTAGAGGGTTGTTGGTCTACATAGGAGGATGAAATTAAAGGAAGGGAAATAGGTGAAGTTATGGGTTTATGTTTCACAGTTTTGGATGAAAAAGAAGAACTAGGATGTGTGGATGACAAAGCAGGGCAAAATTGCACTCCAACGGGTTCTGCCAAAGCACACATATCAAAGGGTCTAGGGTCACCATGGATAGTGACCAACTGATTTTTAAACTCAAATTTAACACATTGGTGTAAATTTGATGGGACCGCTCGCATGGCGTTGATCCAAGGGCGACCCAAAAGTATATTGTATGATGTTGGACAATGGAAAATAAACACGGTTGTTTCTAGGGTTCTAGGGCCAACTTGCAATGGGAGGGTAATAACTCCACACGTTTCTTGTGTTTCGTCATTAAAAGCTTTGATAATCATATCAGTTTTCTTCATTTCATCACTTCTAAAGCCAAATCGTTGGTAGAAGTCAAAGGTGCAAATGTTTAGAGATGAGCCATTATAAATCAAAACTCTTTTGATGGCTACATCTCCAATTAAAGCAGTAATGTATAAGGGATTGTCCTTATGTAAACTGTGTTGTGGGATATCTTTATCCCGAAAGTCAATACAATAAATCTCTCGTGTGATGATAGTATTGGCCATAGCTTTAGGTTGAATGTTTTGAGGTACCATCATTTGGCTTAATGTAAGCATCAACTCATCCCTATGGGTGGGAGAGGATCTTAATAAATCTAAGAGGGAAATTCTGGCCGTAGTATTGGACAATTGCTCATTAATATTGTAAGGGGGTTTAGATGGAACAAGTAGGAACATGATTCCCTTTATTGGGATTTTTCAAAATGAATGGAGCTGATCCATCATTCTGATTTGGTTCTTGTTGAGAGTTTTGAGCTTGTTGTCGAGTAACGACTCCAATGGTACCTACAATGTTATAGTGAAGACATTGAACTGGTCTCGGTTGAGCATTAATGGCTTCTTCATTAGAAAGGAATATATTGGAAGAAGTTCGAGTAGTGACTCTTCTAGGAAACGGTTCTTCTGGAACCATAGCATCTGTGACGGGTTGAATAGGATCTGATTCATTTTCAAAACTATTCAATTGATTTGAAGTAATATCTAGTTCACTTTCACTATCTGATTCTATATCACTAGAATCAGAAGTTTGAAAATTATGTAAGGGCCTGGTCATAACCAGGGATAAGGTCATGTCAAATATTTGAGGATCCTGAATAGGTAATTGTCCGCTAATGGTTCCTACATATCGGGTAGGAGGGGGAACATTATGATGTTCGATTTGATTGGCTACCTCTTTACCATGTCTTGGTAAAGGGTGTTGAAATATGTCTAGAGTTTGATTGGAATTTTGATTTTGGGTTTGGGGAATGGTCTTTTGAGTATTATTAGGAGGGTTTTGTTTAGGTTGGAAGGCTTGCACTTCCATTTCATTATTGTCAATAAAATCTTGTATTTTATGTTTTAACCTTTTACAAGCGTTGGTAGAATGTCCAGGTCCTCTATGGAAATCACAGTACAAGTCAGCTCTATATCCGGGTATAGTTGGGTCAGGTTCCCGGATAGCTGGTAATTGGTTCAAACCTCTTTCGAGTAATTGAGGTAAAATAGTTGATAAGGGTTGGTTTAATCTAGTGAATTCTCGAGGAGGCTTGTCAGGAGGTTTCAATATGAATTTTTCTGTTGTCTTTGTTGCATTGATATTAGCAACGTTTCTGCTGTCAGTGACTCCATCATCGACAACTTGTTTGTTTTTATATTTATTTTTTGATGTTTTCTCATCATCCTTCTTCCTAAGTTGTCCTCTCCTAATGAGGGCATCTTCTACTCTTCGAGCTAAATCTATAGCTTGATCGAAGGTAATTAAAGTAGCAGTCGATAGCTCATAAGATATGTGTTCTTGTAAATTGTTGATGAAAATGTCCAACATTTCCCTATAAGGTAGCACAAAGTGCAGTTTTCCTATCAATTGCCTCCATCTAGCTAAGAAATCGGCAAAACATTCATCCTTGTCTTGTTTTAAATTGTATAGGTCTTTAATAGTTACATGCCTCTCGATGTAAGCACTAAATTGATGGACAAATGATTCCGTTGTTTCTTCGAAGTTTCTCAAAGAATGAGTGGGCAATTGATAGTACCACTCTAATGCCATTCCACCTAAAATTTTGGGGAACATTTTTAGTAATAGCAAGTCGTCATGCGATATGTCATGACATTCTATCCTAAACATGCGAAGATGCTCTATGGGATCTTCGGTTCCTTTATATATAGGCAGGACGGGCATGGGAAAATGCTTAGGGTATGGTTGAGCTACAACTATGGGGTCCAAAGTTTGACTACAGATCTCTCGATAATTATACTAGGGACGGTAGGGATCTATTTGGTCCATACATGAAGCCAATTGTTTCACCATGGCTTCCAGATTACTAGTTTGCCCCCCATATTGGTTTGGTAGGGCATTGACATGAGTGTTATGGGCATATGATGGAGGAACATGAAGATTAGATGCCATTTTACTGTTGTGTAAAGTATTGGTAGGAAAAGTATTATGGAGAAATTTTGAAGTTGGATTATGTTGTATTCCGGATTGTTGAAAGTTTATATTTGGCTTTGTTTTAGGTTTTTGTTTACTTGAAGCATATTGCTCAATAGTTTGGCGGAATAAAGTAGTGAAGGAATGTTTCTTTTGTATGGGAGTGATTTTAGGTTGAATAACAGGCTCCTTAGGAGGTTGGGTAACCTGTTGTTTTGAAATTTTTTGAGCCATAGTGACCATATCCGTATTGGATGGCCCAGCCTTGTCACTTTCTTGATCAATGAAAGACAAGGGATTAGTGCGCATATTGCACATATATTCCATGGCTACTTGAGTGTTACTGATTTTCCCTTTATCAAGGCGAATTGCCACATTAAGGTCATCAATGTTATCCATGAGAAATTTCTTGAAATGCTCTGCATTGTCAAAGGCAATAGTTCCATTTAGAGCTACTCTATGGGATGAGGATCCATCCTCTTTAACACTTCCTTCTTGTTCCTTATCTTCACCTAAGTATTCGTCTGATTGACCTAGGGTTTCTCCTTCCGGATTTGTATCTCCAAGAAGGACATTTTGGTTTCCAGTTGTATCTTGTAACCAATCTTCTCCTTCTCCTAAAGTTTCTTTACCATTCCTAAGTTTAGGCATGGTGCTAAGTTTTGATTTCAGCAAATATATGTATATAGTTATATATATATATATATATATATATATATATATATATGCAACAAATTAAGAGGTATATATTTACTATATACCTACTACAATATTTGAAAATGAAATGTTTAAGTTTTTGCTAAGTTTTTGATTTTTTTAGTTTTTTAGTTTTTCTTTGTTTTTTTTTTTTTTGAAACAATATAATAAAGATAGCAAATAACACAATAAATGCAAGAAATAATACTGAAATAATAATCTAGTTTTCTATAAACAATTTATGAATATCATTAATAGGTTCGAGTTGTTCGAGAGTCATGAAGTGTTCTTCTTCAAATTGAAAGTTTTCTTTTAAAAATTTGATGAAAAGAGCTATAGTGATGTTGTCTGTTTTAGATGCTGGTTGATAAAAGTAAATCTCATGGCAATACTCTCGATATAACACAACTCGCGAAACTCTATTCCATATTTCCCTATCTGTAAGAACAACCTCTTGGTCTTCTACACAACCTAGGAACTGGTGCACAATGGCTGCGTTCTCGAGGTATTCCTCGAAGGTGAACAACTCTAAAGATACTAAAGCTCTCCTATAGGCTAACCATCTATGGCAGGCTCTCTGAAGTTCATGATAAAAAACTAATTGATGAGGATCCAAGATTCTATCTAGGACTAGCCTCTTGATTTTCTTAAGTTGTGTGGACCTAGATGAGATGAGACTAAGTCTTCTATCAAGTTCGTTCCACAAGAATTGATTTCTACTTGTTTCAGGCACACTAAGGACATAATTAACTTCTATAGCTGCCAATTGATTCTCTACGTTTATAGTAACCGCTAACCTTTTCTTAGGAGCTACCATCTAAACATGTTTTCAAACTTGAATGTTTTAAAATGCATCTATGTTTTAGTTGTTCTATAGATGTTTTTGTTTTTTGTTTTTGTTTTTCAAAAGGTTATGATGCATTCACGTCGGGTTCACCAAAATGTATCGCTCCAAATTTTTCGCATCCCTACCTTCAGGCTATCGGATCCATGCCCAAAAGGAGGATGGGAAAAGGATGTGACGGTACCTCGGACTGAGAGGACTTTACGAAGGTCCCGCCTCTCAAGGGAGGTGTATTTTGATGATTTTTCGATGGATGGTGGGTTCACCAGGAAACATTTGATGGCAGTTTCCACGCCTAGGTTTTGGAATGTGTTTAAATGTGTTCGTTTTTAACCTTAAGCATTCATATCCTAGGTTTGGCCGAATGTATCTAGATTACTCTATATGAAAATGCAAGTTCAATGAATACATAAAATAAATTTAAAGACAAAAAAATAGAGAGATTACAGAATACAAATGAGTAATACCTGATCCGGATGTCTGAAGAAGATTCTGATGTTGAAGCATTATGGATCGTCTAAGATTCGACAGAATCGTCTGCAATCAGACAAGATCGTCTGAGATCTGATGAATTCATCAGACAGATTTGTCAGAGACCTGCAAAACCGAAAATAGATGCAAAATACAAAAGGTACTACAGTGCTAACAGAGGGAAATGATATAAAATTGCAGCAATGTTATCAAACTGAAACTTAAACATAGAGAAAGAAATGAATCGTTCTAATTAGATAATAATTAGGATTTAATTATGCACTTAATCGAAATGGGTGAACTCCAAATGCAAAATGACATAAAACACTGAATAGACTATCTAATTTGCAGAATAAAATGACAGAGAAAAGGTTGAGAAACGCAAACTTCAGGCACTGATTGCCTTAATACGGACTGCAGTCGAGATCATCTCGCATCAGTACAAAATTGCCTCGAATTCGACAGGTTCGCCTCCGATCTGAATAGGTTCGTCGGTGATGATAGGTGCTGGCTCCGACTAAAAAACAGTGATGTACCTGCAACAAAATTGATATGGAACTAGTGCAAATGGAAAATAGGGATGTTTTAACATGAATGGAGTTAACTTGCAGATAATTTTTAGCCAGGGGTTGGGAAGGGAAAATCCTAGAGACTAAATAGTCTTAGGGGAGTAGTTAGGAGGTTGGAGATCATCCCAATTTGGGAGATCTCCAACGGAGGGACGGTCCCAACGACGCAGACACGCTTCTACCCAGATTGGAGACCCGTTGGAATAGATTCCAACTTTGCAAAATTAGTTTTGCGACAAGATCGTCTGGACGTCCTAGTCCAAACGAAATCGTCAAATCTAGGGCGATATCGTCTGATCGACGACGATATCGTCAAACGGTCAAAAAAACCTCTAAAAATGGCGCGAAAAAGGGAGAAACGGATTTCCCGACGGTTAACGGGCGGTTTGGGAGGTTAAATTTGAATTTTAAATTATTTACTAAGGTGAATGTAATTATTACAATTTTACTGCGCCAATTTTAGGGTGCTACACAAACATATTAGCAAATTGCTTTGATTGATCCTTCATAACTAGTTTTTCTGAGTGTTATTCTTCTTAGGCATTTGGAAACTTGCTGAGTTTATATCTTCTTTATTTTGATTAAGATTTTTATTTGGGCAAGCACTATCCAAATGACCATATTCATGGTAAATTCTACAATTAAAAGGAATGTTCTCATAGTCCACTACTTGCTCCCAAGTGTCTTTCCCAAATTGTAAAGTGATATTTTTACGTAGGGGTTTGTCAAAATCCATTAAAACACAAATTTGAGCATAAATTATATCCAAAATTTTGAGTACAATTAGTGGTAATCATAAAATTTCCTAAAGAGTTTCCAATTGAAGAATTAATAGTAGGATTCCAAAATTTAATAGGGAGGCCAAAGATTCTAATCCACATGGGATCTATAGAAGGCATCTCTTCTTCGGATTTAAATTTAGTATGTCAGGGCTTCATGAAAAGCCCTACCCTTCCAAAGAACCAGGGACCCCCTTGAAAATTTCTCTCTATATTCAATATTAGAAAATAAAACAAGAAAATAACCATTTGGATAAATAGAGATTTGTAACTCACCTTTAGTTTTCCAACTTTTTGCATCCCAGAATTTGAAAGTAGATAGGCTCGTACGAAAACCCACAAATCGACAAATTAGTCATCTTTTTTATAGATCTTCAATGCTAGCCTGAATGTTATCCATATCAAGCTTAACAATAGGAGTTCCATCAATTGCTTTAAGACATCCTGACTTTGTTTTCCTAGGATCAATATTAGGGATTATCAAAGGTTTATGGTAAGCACTAAAATTAATATTAGCATTGGGTTGAGGTTGTCCACCATAGAGGGCATACCTAAAATTCATTTTTGGGGTCGAGTCTTCAAAATTATTACCCTTGTAGGGGTTTTCATAGTATATTTATTTCATGAGTGCACCTGAGCACCAGATTCACTTGATATTTGAGCTATTTTTGGATCAAT
Source organism: Wollemia nobilis (assembly GCA_028583015.1). Classification (NCBI taxonomy): domain Eukaryota; kingdom Viridiplantae; phylum Streptophyta; class Pinopsida; order Araucariales; family Araucariaceae; genus Wollemia; species Wollemia nobilis. Next base: position 609,962 of record JAQPPZ010006193.1, on the reverse strand, counting down.
TGCTTAAAAATTGTTTTGTGATCTCTTTAATCCTTATCCTAGACACCATGGAAAGGTATGGTTTTCACTTTTATTTTGTCCACCAAATTGGAAGTAGTTGTCACTCAAGTTCACAACATAATTTTTTGAAAGATAGATTTCTAACCCATATTGGATCCCATGCAATATATCCTGCTAAAATATTGAGTAGAAACCACAAACATATTGGCCACTAGGGCCCAAATGCCTCGAAAACCAACCTCTAGAGCTGCTTGCACTCAACCCAAATGAAACCCTCGTAGCTTACCAAAAATATTGTTCACATATAGGGATGTGTTAGGATTTATGTTGCTCCAAATGATTTTAAAATTGGTGGAGACTTTCTAGGTTTTTTAGGCATCTACCCTCAAAATTTTAGCTCAATCCAAGTTTGGATGAGTGAAATATGGCTGAAACAAGTTTGATAGTTTGAGCATGCCTACAAAAAACGTCCCTCCTCAATATGGCCACCAATATCCTAAATATGTTATGTCAAATTAGGTTAATAGGATTATGCAATTCAATCCATTAAAATATTTTTTTAAAATAAAAATGAAGAAATATTCCATTAAAAATATATATAATTTTAAAATTTAACTTACACTATTATAAAGAATTAACAAAACTTTATTTAAATGGTTGAAATTTCATATCAATGGATATAATATTATAAGTTTGATGTGGCACATGATAAATACTACATTGTAAAAATTGTAATACCAACCTCCTATTTCCAATTTTAGGTAAAACATGAATTTTAAAAAGAGCAAAAAATTTAGGATAAAAATATAGAATTCACAAAAACATTAATGTAGAAAGTGAGAAAATTTTTAACTCAAATATTGATTTAAATTTGCTCTCATATTTTGTATCTAAAGGTGCTCTTATGAAACGTAAACTTGATGTAGATCAAAATTGATATATATTTTTTAAATATATAGAAATTATTATTATTTCAAAATTAAAATACATAAGCATTATTATTATTTCAATAAGGAGAAAGTGCGAGGGAGAAGGAATCCTCACTTTAATTTTCTTGCTTTAGAACTTATGATAAACTTAAAACATGAAGAATTCTCATGAGAAAATTTACATAGTAATAAAGACAAGGTAAGGAAGGCATGTTGGAAGTAATCATAGTTGGAAAACTTGCAAGACAATCCAATTTTAGAGATTTTATCAAAAACTCATAAACATAACAAAACAATATTGAAGAAACATTTTCAATAATAAAAGAATATATTAAACAACAATTGAAGAATCAAAAAGCTAAATTAATATTAGATATTCATGGGAAGAAATATGGGAGCAAGTAGTAGATTATGAAAATATTCCTTTTAGATGTAAAATTTGTCATGAATATGGCCATCTAGCCAAGTATTATCCACATAAGGTCCTTAATAAATAGAAAGAGGATGGGGACTTTGCAAGGTTTCAAATCCTTAAACAAAAAACACAAAGAAAAAAATAGCAACAAAAAAGAAAATAGTAATTTCACCTAACACCTTTAAAATTCTCTCCACGAATGAGCAAGTAGATGATGCGGATGGTCAAATGGAAACAGTAATTATGGAAACACAGTTTGATGAAGAGAGGGAATAGGAAGGATTGCATGATGAGAAATAACTAAAAGAGCTTACCTTGATGCTAAGAAATAACAGTAAAGGAAAAAAATGTACAATGTAGAAAACCAACCCAAGTGCAAAACAAAAGGGTAGATTCAAACTACAAACAAAATAGATCCTCAAAAAGACCATACAAATTCCAATAGTAGTGTCGTGGATCCAAGTAACTAGCCTATAGTCCCAACTGGAATGAAGTAAGATACAAATAAAAGGATAAGGATGCCATAATCCTAAGGTTTATAGTCAGTCTCTTTATGGCAATGTTGGAAGCTTTGGCTATTTTTCTAAGCAATTTCTGATATATTTGGTAATTTGTTAAGATTTGGTTTATTTTTAGTGTTACCATTTTTTTTTATTTGTCATTAGCTCCTTTGGCTTAGTTTTTGTTGTATTTATTTTTCCTAATTTCGTTTGTGGTGTTTTTTATTCATTTTATTGTTTCTATTTGGGATTTGTTTTATTTTATTTTTTGTGTGGTTTTTTCTGTGTTTGTGTTTTGTGGTTTTTTTTTTATGGTATATTTGTTTATTTTTGTTTTTTTTGTTTTGATAGTGTTTTGTTATGTTGTGCTTGTTTTTTTCTATGTGTTTCATGTTTTGGTGTTGCTTTTTTTGTTGTTTTATTATTATTATTATTATTTTTGTGTTTTTTTTTGTGTTTTGCTATGTTGTTTATGTGTTTGTTCTGTGTGGTTTGTGTTTTTTTGTATTATTTTTGTGCGTGTGTTTGGTTGTGTTTTTTCTTGTTGACACACTCAAGGAGTATGTTTTTTTTTTTAGCTTTTTGTGTGTTTGTGTTCGTGTGTTCTTGTTTTGGGTTGTTTCAGGCATGCTCCTTGCATGTATCAAAGGTGGTAGACTAGGTGTGATCCCTGGGTAATTTTTGCAAAAGAGATAACCCTGCCTCCTTGGGTCTTATACAAAAGTGGTATCCCTCTACGATGTTTTCCAGAAACAAAAAAAATATTAGATATTCATAAAATAGTACAACTACAATTCATGATCATCAAATCCAACCAAATATATCATATAAATGCACCATTTCAAAATATTAAAAAAAATTAAACTAATTTTTATTTTTCTTCCTCCCCCTTGAACTAGATAGCTGGTCTTGGCTGTGAACAAGCAGTTGAATTAAAGTCTCCTCAAGTATGGTATAATCACGATATATATCCTCCAATACTCTTAAATGTTCGGCTTCCTCCTCAAGCGCCTTAATGTCCTCTATAGTAAACTTAGTATCCACAAAACTCTTGATAATCCAATCACAAAGTGGATCTAATGCATCTAATTCAATGATATCATAAGATTAACTATCCTCCACTATGCTATAAATTCAAATATTATATTGTATAAATAGAAGGTCATTGAGGCATTTATAGGTCAACCTATTACTCTTCTTGGTGTGTACAACCTCAAATAAAGATAAATTGCACTTACACCCAAGTTCTAAAAGTCTACGGAGAGTCATCCTATTTAGAAAAGGTATTTTGGAACCAAATTATTCTTACCATAAATCTACAAAATACATCATTTTAAAGTATTAACTTATATTTGTAAACTTTAATAATGTAAACTACAATAAAATTTCAAAAACTATTAAAAATTAAAGTTTAAAATATTTACTTGATCGCAAGGTTGGCCTTTCTTATTTAGTGAAGAAGGATGCAAACAAGATCCCTCCTTCTTGGTGTGTACAACCTCAAATAAATATCAATTGCACTTACACCTAGAAGTGCTACAAGTCTATGGAGATCCATCCTATTTAGAAATGTGTTTTGGAACCAAAGTCATCTCACAAAAAATCTACAAAATACATCATTTTAAAAGTATTAACTTATATTTGTAAACTTTAAGAATGTTAACTACAAAAAAATTAAAAAAATATTAAATTTTAAAGTTTAAATTCTTTACTTTATCATAATTTTGACCTTTATTATTTATTAAATAAGGATACAAACAAGCTCCCTCCTATAGCCTTAGAAAGTTACAACTCAATAGGGATGAGGCATTGTTTGGTAGGGTTATCTATCATATTTGGGGTTACCATTAACGTAAAATAATTTGGGGTTAAAGAAGCACCCCACAATATGAATAGGTCAAGAGAGTTGCCTCATCCATATTTTATGAGTTTTGTTCTAAATTAGTATATATTTGCATTGTTTGCAACTATAATAGTGTTCAAAGGCCTATTTGGCTTTATTCATTGCCTCATCTAGATAATCCATTGTATTTTTATTTTTCATATATAAGATGATAAACCATTACCGAGGATTCTATCACCAACAATTGAATAGTAAATACTAAAAAAATAAATACCAATTTTTTAAATATAAAATAAGATTTTAAAATATAAATTTAAAATCAACAAACAATTACCTTGATTATTTCCTATATGCTTACCCAAAATGAATAATTAACCACTTCCCTCTCAATTTTCTATAACTCTTCTTTTGAATGAAATGGTAAGGCATATAATTCCTTGCTCACAAGCATCCGCTTCAAAGCAAGTGATGCCATTAGAAGGCTTTGCAAGGTGATAAAATTGGACACAAATCGAGTGATCCTAGGGAAAATAATGTACCTCATTTCATCATGCTCCCTCATCAACCCAAGCATCCATGAGTGCTTATATTTAAATCACATAATGTTCTTCATATATTCTACCAAAAGTTTCACCCATGTCATTTATCCAATATCCTTAATCATGAGGCCAATGCAATGGACCACACATAGGATCAAAATAAAAAGGTATTTTTTCTCAAGAAGTCTATGCATAAATACATATGTTGTTATATTTTCCATTACCACTTGGATAATATTCTACACTCATATTTCTAGTATAAAATCCTCTATCAAATTTAATAACAATTGCACATTCTTTACCTCTTGTGAGTCATAAATAGATTTTAGTAAGACCATGGATCCACCCTAAACCACCATAAAATTTAGGAACATGTGGTTTCTTATAGCCATCCATAATAAAAACACACTTTCAACAATAGTCCATTGAAATATATTACTAGCCTCACACATTGCCCTCACTAGGGCTTCCCAAAAGGGATTGTTTAAATAGTTAAAGGGAATGCTACACAAAAAATTTGCTATGATTACCCATTCTTTTCCTTGTCCCTACCCATGTAGTATTGTAATGCATGGTTTGTCTTGTCTTGGAGCCTCGTCCAACAATCACACTCCTCCCACTCCCACTCCTACTTCCACTAGTACTACCTTATCGAATGCAAAGTATAAGAGCATAATATTCAATCATGGTATAAAAATCCTCCAATTCAACCTCTTCATCATAAAATAGGCCTAAGGCCCCACTTCATATCCCATTACAACTTTTCCTTTTGTGCCCTATTTTTTTGTCCTCTTTGTTGCACAACAAAGCCTTCACGTCATTTCTAATCAAATCATATGCTCTATATCTTTGTCACACTTGTGATAAATATTGAAAATCATCCCCAACACACACATTATAGCATAATATGTATGATTTGTAGCTTTTAAACCATGCTTCAAAACTTATATTTCCATCCTACAAAATAAGATCTTATTATATCTAAAATTGAGTCCCAATACTTGGATATGTTGATGATAATTTTTCATTTTAACCCTAAGATATTTACAATAATTTATTGTAAACTTATGGTAATGTTAATATAAAAATACTTGGATTTTTAAGTATTAATAGAGTATCCAATAGCCTTATCATAACATGATAATACTAATTTAAACTACATGGATTCATTGTCTAGGGTATCACCCAAAATAAATGTGTCATCAATAAGTTAGAGATGATATTTGAGAGAACTATTTATTGTAACTTGAATATCGTTGATTTTTCTTTCCATTTTTCCATTAAAAAATCTCTCCCCACTGCCTTTGTAATAATGATACAAACATTTAAGGAGATAGTGAATCACCCTAGTAGATTCCATATATTGTTCAAAGTATCCAAAAGGGGATCCATTGATGAAAATAGAAATAATAGAGTATTATAAACATCTAACCCATTTATACCAGCCTTGAACAATACCAAATATTTTAAGAATATCATATAGAAAACTCAAGCCTACCCTATCATATGCTTTTTATATCTAATTTTGTAAGGATACCTTATTTTCATAGATTGAAGAAAATTTATGACCCCTTACGAAATGATGGTACCCTCAAGAATTTATTTACCATGAACAAAACCACCTTGTTCCTCTAATATACCACAATAAATAATGTTTTTCAACATAATTCCCTCAATGTTTGACATTATTTTATAAATCATATTATAAATACCTATTGGAAAATGTTTATCAAATATTTTATATCACCTTTATTGGGAATCAATGTAGTAAAGTTGGGATTAATCTCGCTTATTATAGACTTCATTTTTATTGCCTCTTCAATTACAACCACAATATTACTCTTCAAAAAATCCCAAATATTTGAAAGAAAATTATAGGAAATCCATCAAAGTAGGTGTCTTACTAGGATGAAAAGAGAAAAGTATCTTCTATAACTCCTCCATAAATATTTTCTCATCAAGATTTCATTATGTCTTTGTGTGGTAATTGATGGAATATTTTTTAAGAGATTATTTTGGGTCTCCTTATCTTGCTCAACTTGTGATATGATATATTTGAAATAATTACTTGTTTTCTTTATAATATCTTCTTATTTTATATTTCTTTCATCTAGAGTTGAAATAATTTTATTTGATAAATAGATAAGTTTATTTTAGAAGTAATAGCATGAAAATGGTCTTTTTATCCCCTTTAGTAAGCCATCTCTTTCTATATTTTTTTATTCTAATGACTCTTTTTTTTAATACGTCATGATAATTAGAAAGTAAATATTTTTCTTAAACATAAATATCTTAGTCTATTTCATTTATATCTATACTCTCTTGTAAATTATTTAGAATTTTTATTTTTTATTATTTAAATATTTTAATAAAATATTTGATATTCCAAACCTTCAGTTGCCTCCTTCAATATTTCATCTATTCAATAGATATGTACATACAACATACTTCAAACCTCACTTAGTCCCACCATAATGAAACCATTTGGATAAAATTAGGGTCTTGGACCCACATATTGAAATTAAAATGAATCAGGCATACCAGCTTTGATTTAAATATCAATAAAATGGGTTCGTGATATGATCTTCCTCATAATAGAGTGTTTAAATAGAATGTATACTTTGTTCACAACCATGTATTTAATAATGAAAAACTTGTCTAATATTTCTACAATATGACTTTTCCATTACATCTATCATACCATTGGAGTTTTGAATGAATAAAATCCCCAAAGTCATTTGAATTAGTAAAGGAAGAAAAATATTGTATTGATTTAGACCATATAGGTGTATTACAACTATTTTCCAAAGGACATAGAACTATGTTAATACCCCCAAAAGAATCCATAGATCACAATTATGAATCATGATTCAACATGACATGTATAGAGTGAATTTCTTCCAACATCAATTATAATTAGTAACTTCACTTAGAGGATATATATTTATGACTTCAACATAATTTCCTCTTTCTTATAAAAAATACCAACCACATTTTTCTTCTTTCTTCTAACAATCATATACCCCATTTACATTTATCCCATATTTTTGGAATATCTCCTAGAAAAAAGTGCTAGAGGTAATCTCCCATATTCCAAATCTATTGAATGCATTCTTATGTTCCTTACTACTTATTTATGTTTCTTGTATTAAAATAAGCTAGGTATTATAACAACTTATTAATCCCCTGATAACTATTTTTATAGGGATCTTATTTATACACATAATATTCCAAGATACCATCTTAATTATTAGTTTTTATTTTTATTTATGAGCTTAACACCACTACTTGTTAACAACACCAATATTCATTTCAGATTTCCCAAATTGATATCTTTTTTATTTTTCTTTTATCTTTATCATTTTTTAGGTTCTTCCTCTCATTTTTCAATTCCCACAAAAATATTCATCCTTACTAATATTTTCCATTTTTTAGACTATGACTTAACATCTATAGATTTATGCTAGGCTAGAGAAGCTAAAGTGCAATAAATAACAATAAAAACACTTTTTTATTTGTTTTCTATAATGCAATGACTATCCTCCATATAAATAAAATGGAATTTTGTAATGTAACTTTGATTTACATCAAGGGTGATGTCCTAAGTATTTGATAATACAAATTTTCTAGTGTATGGTATTATGCACATAATTAAGTATATGTGAATGGAGGGCTATAAGATGAGGTTTCCTGATCAATAGTTGTTGTTAGCTACCGATCCTTAAGGATAAATAGGACCTCCTATTAATTTGAGCAAGTACCATGATAATCAAAGGGAAGTGTATTTATCATAGCCCATTGCAAGCATAGATGTAAGTATTGTACAAGCAGTAGTAGTTTATCCTTTATCTATGTGATTGTGTATCTTGTCTGTGATGTTATTATTGTAGAAAGTTAGATCTATGTGTGTTATTTATAAATTATTTGTGTAGGATTGAAGTAGTAATTGCAGTTTGGAATTATTGTACAAGGAGTGTTGTAGAATGGGATGTCATATAAGAGATTATCAATGAAGAGTGTCGTATAATTCAAGTGACTATAGTTCAAATTATTATCATACAAGTTACTGTCATACAATCATTTTTCATAGAAGTGCTTGCCATACAAGTCACTTATCGTACAAGTGCATTGCTATGTAGATCGTTACTGATTTGAGTTATTACCAAATGCATATTAAAGTGTTGAAGCTGACTTGAATGTAGTCATTGTTTATTGTTTTATCTATCCTATCAAAATTTTCCCCCAAGAGTTGGAATACAAACCATTGTGCTTCATTTGACATTGTTGCTATCTAAATTTTGAACCAACACTACATGAGTTTTGGAGAGATGAATGGAAGATAACATGTCAAGAGGACATGGGAGACATGGACATGGAAGAGTTCATAATAAAATAGTAAGGAGTAGGATAATTTCACAACATCATCAAAGTATTGTTCAATATTCAACTATTTTTGGTGAAGCATTACAATCAAGGTTGTCAAAAATTGAAAAGCCAAAGATAAAACACATGTGGAGTCCTCAATTAGAGGATAGTTCAAGTAAAAAAAAAGGAAAGTGACAAATATTATTTTTAACAATGGAAGAAGTGTTAGTGGATACACATAAAGCAATCAAATATTGGATTGAGGAGGTTATATGCGTAAGTGATGTCCCTAACATAGAGTGTGCACAAGGATATGAAGTAAAACAACTAATGAAACCAACACAAGTGTAGAGGATATTACCTACAGGTGCAAAATATGAGAGTCTATCACATGGGAAAGTAGAAGAGTGTGCAAGTGTAGAGACTAAAATTGATTTTTATATATTCATGAAGAAGGGTGTAGAGAATAGGTGCACAAGTAATCTTCTAAAGACTATTTTCTAGTGTTGATTCAAGTGACAAAGACCAACCACCAATGGTAAATATTGTTGTAGCAAGGAGAAAATAGAAATATTTACAATTTGTGAGTTATGTGAAGGAGGATCTAAAATATTATATTAGTATGAGTAAAACAATATGGTAATCCAATGAATTTTACTATGAAGGATCCTGGATACGATTTTTGTTGGTCACATTGAGTGGAATCATAATGGGTTGGAATTTAAAGAGAGAAAACATCTTCATGACATAGGGTAAATAAAAATTTAATTTCAGCAAGGAATTTAGATTACACTGTGATGATACTGAGATCATTGGAGAAATATACTCTACAAAGTAAAATAAATATGAAGACATCAAGTCGTATAACAAAATTGAAGGAATTTATTGATAAGATGAAACTAAAACTAGCAAATAGTTTACAAAAATAATAGTTCCTAGATGGCTTGTTGCCAAGATATAAAAAGAAGATGAAGGTAGTACCATTAACTACCTATCAATAATCCTTTGATAAAGCTCTCAACTTAGAGAGTGATATGAAGTAGACAATAGCAAGAGTAGATCACTATAGATATGATGCTTCAAATAGTGACCATGATGACATACATGTTGCTAACCAGACCATGAAGAAAACATGGTAAGAATGATCAACAACATAAAGTGAGGTAAGCAGGAGAAAAAAGACATTTTGTATTCTAACTATAAGGTAAAATAATGCACAAATGTAAACTATTTGAAAAATATGTTTTGTAATATTTTTGAAGTTATACGATATGCCATTAAGAATTACCCATTTAACCTCACAAGCACAAGTTATCAGACTTTCATGGTATAAAAGAAGAAGGAAGAGAAAGTTAGCACTTCTAAAAGTAGGAAATAAGCAACAAGTAGTGGTTATAGAAATAACCATCGAGGAGAACATCATTCACAAAAAAAAATACCACAAGGTAGGTAAGATCTACTTCAATATGATTCAAATGGGAGACTGATTATTCAATATCGAAGATTCCAAGAGTAGGGGAAGTTTGTAAGAAACTACCAAATTGTGTCAGTAGATGGAAATATCGAAAACAATAATGGGATGATGTATAGATGGTGCAAGATGAGCAATCATAGGGAGGCCAATTACCCGAATAATATGAGTTTGAGTAACTCACTAAATGTCAATTTTATTGATATTGAAGAGGCTATGAGAGATAATAAAAATAAAGATAAGCATATGCTAGTTGTAATGCAATCTCAAGCAAGGGAAGGTAAGAAATATTTGGATCCTATCATGGAGGATATATATCAAGAAGCACATGCTCAAGTGGAGGAAGAAAATTTAAAAACCAATCAAGAGAATTTTTTATAATAGAAAAAGTTGAAGAGACCAATCACATATAAATAAGAGGAGACATCAACACAAAAATTGGCATCACAAGTATTGAATATGAGTATGGAAGAAAAAGTATCTAGTTTAAATTTTGTAACATCGAAGTTTTATGTGATGGTACAAAAGATGACACAAATAAGGAATGTGGTAGAGCCATAGTGCCAACAAGAAGACACATGGATGAGGAGGAATGAGTTCATTAATTCAATAGTATTGGTAATTGATGTTGTAAAGAAGCCAACATTGATCCATATCAAGTTGCTAAAATATAAGTAGATGCAACTTATTTTTTATGGAGATTTCATTGTAAACAAGTTACCAGAGAAGACTTAGATAGATTTAGGGGTACCATTCACCAGTAAGGAATCAAGATGAGAGGATCTCTAACTACATAGAAGGTGAAGATAGTTGATCAAGAATTCATCATATATTGCGTGGTTATCATCATGCATAAATATGTATATGATGCATTATTGGGATGAGGATGGACGTGCACAATAAAAATCAACCATAAATTGAAGAAGGATTATTTGACATTCAAGAAAGGCTAACATAAATACACAAAAAATTTAAAAAATAAATCTATTAGAAATGATATTGTAACACCTATGAATGAGAAATATCATCATTAGAAGACGATAATGATTAAGAATTGAATGAAGAAGTCATGTCGTAATTGGAGAAGTACACAAACTATGAAGAGCACTTAGACAATGGATTTTTCCATAAGCATATGGAGGACTATGAAGTCTTCTAGCCAAACTACTTGTGTATCCAAGAAAAAGAGGACCATGATGAATGAAAGAAGCATGTATAAGGTTAGTAAGTGTAACAAGAATATCAAATATAAACCAAAGGGGAAAAAATAAAAGTGGATATTTCTAAAAGCATTTATAGATCATACTATCGATGATTCTATGATTGATGAAAAGCCAACACACCTGATTGATATGGATATAAAGCAGCAAATAAACCTGATACCATAAAATATTAAGGACAAAGGATGGTTCTAGTTAACCTTGGCAAAGGGTATGAAGAGAAAATAATCCATTACGGGGATGATTGAGATCCAATATTAAAACCAATTGCTTTCAAGATCTTCATCTAGTACAAGGAGGTCTTTGCATGGATGTAGAAGGATTTGAAAGGGATTCCACCAAAATTATGAGTGCATTGGATTCATTTGATTCTAGGTGCACAACTATTAAGGATAAGGTCATACAAAATGAATCCAAAGTATGTGGTGTTGGTCAATGCAGAGATATAGAAGATGTTGGTTGCAAGAATCATATTTAAGGTTACGATGAGTGAGTGGGTGTCACTAATTATGCTCAACTAAAATAAGAAATGTAATTAGATCTATATATGTGTAGACTTCATAATTCTAATTGTAGTAACTATTAAGGATCCCTTTTGATTCTAAAGGAGGTAGAGAGACACAAAATCTATTCATTATTGGATGGATTTTCTAGATATAATCATATCAATATAGCCAAAGAGGGCAAGTTGAAGACTATGTTTGTAGTAGACAATGACATTTATACATATAATCGAATGTAATTCAGTTGAAAAATGTCCCAACCATGTTTCAAAGAATCATCTTGTATATTTTGGAACAAATATCCAAAGGAAAGTTTAAAGTCTTCTTGTATGTATTTGTATGGTATAAAGGAAGAACATTTGAAAGCATTGGAGGAATGCATGAGGTTGTGCATGAATGCTCAATTGTTATTAAATTTAAAGAAGTGCAAATTATGGGTTCCATATAAGAAGCTATTGGGGCACATGGTTTGCAAAGAAGGGTTGAGACGTACCCCAACAACATTAGAGTCATTATGAGAATGGAAAATCTAGAAAAATTTAATTCAATGAAGTCCTTTCTAGGAAATGTCGAGTATTATAGATAGTTAATCAAGAATTTTACACAAGTGTCCCACCCACTATATATATTGACGTATAAAAATATTTCATTTATATGGATGGAGGAGCATAAAAAGACCTTCAAGAATTTGAAGGTGAATCTCCTTTACACGACCATTGGGATAAATAATTTCTAGATTGGGATTCGGCCTTGTAGGAGTAGTTTGGGCTAGATCAACCCATTTATTTTTTAAGTTGGTTGTTTTTAGGAGCAGAGAAAAATTGTAGCACAATAGAGAGAGAAACCTGGGGATGGTATATGTAGTTAAGAAATTTATACATTACCTACTTTACAACCCTTTTGCATTTTATGTGGATCATCAAGTGCTTCTATATTTGATCAATAAATCTTCTATTCAATGATAGGTTAGTAGGTGGTCCATCATATTGTAGGATTTCATGTTTTGGGTGGTGCTGAGACCAAGAAAGAAACACATCATAGGATATCAACTATCACAAATTTTCTCAGGAGAGCATGTGTAGGAGGAGTGTCAAATGATTTTGGATGCTCATGTTTTTACAATGAGTGTGTTACCATCATGGTACAACTACATTGGATAATACTTTTTGACTAGAGAGATGACAAGGGAGGTGATGATATAAAAGAGGAAAAAAGTCATTATTAGATCCATATTATTTAAGTTGATAATTGGCTTGTTGTACAATGTTAAACCTTATGGAATCTTGTAGAGATGTGTAATGCATGGGGAAGTAAACATAACATCAAAGATAGCTCAAAAGTACTGGAAAAAGGGCACAAGGTTCCATATGTGGTAGTGAAGAAAGTGTTTCTGGCATGGCTATGGTTTTCCACCCTCTATTGTGATGCAAATAAGTCTGTGTTGGCATGTGATATATGCTAGAGAGTTTGAAGACCGATTGGAAGACTGTTGTGTAGGGAGTTCATGCCATAGTACCTAGCACACCCACAAAAGCTATTTGAAATATGGGGTCATTATTTTTCTAGACCATTAAAAACTAGAAAAATAAGTTCAGATAAATAGTGGTTTTGATAGAGTACTTGATAAAGTGATTTGAGGCAAGGACATTGCTAGACAATTCTACAAGGTGTACAACAAGTTTATTGTATGAACAAGTGATCACAATATTCGATATATCCTACAATTAATGAGTGATAGAGGAGGACCCTTTGTCATGAGATAGTATAAAATCTCACCATAAAATTTAGGATCTTGTATTTAATATTAAGTCCATGTTACCCAAAGGAAAATAGATAAGTAAACAAAACTAACAAGATCTTGGTTTTCATAATGTACAAAATATATGATATTGAAGGTGTTGACTCAAAGGAGAGATTGCTAGCAATTTTGTGGGTATACAAAACTACTTTTAAGCCAACAACAAACCATACACTATTTTGGTTGATGTACAAGCAAGAGGTAGTTGTGTCGAAGGAGTTCCTACTACCAAGTTTGAGAGTGGAAATGTAGAACCGTTTGGGTGACCAAGAAATTCTAAAGGAGAGGCTTGCAACATGGCTAAGACTAGATAATAAGTAGGTGATGGAAAAATAGAAAATAGATATTGCCTAATATTAGAGGAATTTTTGGCATGATAAGAACCTGAGAAAGATAAAGTTGAATCCAGGTGGTTTGTTATTGAAGATTAATGGCAAACAAGATACCAAGCTAGGTTAATTTAAGGTATTGTGGCTTGGACCATTTGAAGTTGTAGATATAATGGAAAATGGTATAGAAAAACTAAAGAAAATGGATGAGATATTATGCCTCGATATAGTTAATATCTCAAGATTAAATCCATAAAAAGTAAAATCTCAGGTGAATATGGTTATTATTGAAATAATAGAAGAGGAGATAAGTATAGGAAGACTAATTACAACACCAAATAAGCCTTCAAAACCTTTTGAATAAGTGTTTGTCCATGAATAGTATGAGTTAAGTAGGACCAAAGAATAAGATGGTGTCAAATAGGATAGTAACTCAAAGTTAGTTTAGTTATTTGGAGATGAAAATAGAGAACACTATAATTGAAAAATAGGAATTGAAACCCCTCCTCAAAAAATGTATAAGAATATGGGTGCATGTAATATTCATAAATAAAAAATAATAAAATAGGCTAAGATCACTGGAATAAAAGAAAATATAGAGAATGATGGTACTATATGAATAGGCAAGAATAGCCACCGGACTGTAATGACCCAAAAACACACACAGAAAAATACAAAAATAGAAAAAGTTTTTTTCACTAAGGAGATAGGTACATGAAACCTTCATGAACCCATAATCCACTAGCAAAAATATAAAGATCCATTCTCCTATATTTCCCTGGAAGTTACATCTCATGAATTACCCTAGCACAAATCCATCTGTATAGGCGTATAATGTGTTACTGCAGATAAGTCCATATATTTTATCATTCTTGATGACCTAGACTTATCACCCTTTTTACATCTATGGTGTACACACATCTCCATACCATACAAAAATCCTTATGTGTAGGTATACTATGAGTACCACAAGTTAATCTATCCATCTCGTCTCCACGATGAGCTATCTTAACTCAAATGTAATATCTTCCTACTTAGTCCTCTATCTCCCTAAGGGGGTCTCGATTCCATTAGGTCCTCCTATGTTCACCCTAAGGGGGTATCAATTCCCTTATGTTACCTCTGATTTCACCCTAGAACTCTACACTAGATTCCCTTCATTAAGCAATAAACAATAATACATCTATGCTACCACATCATAAAACAATCAAACAATAATAGATAAAATGAAGCAATATTAACTCTAAAATAGAATCTAATACATGGCATAATCAAATACAGACATATAGTAAAATTACTTTCAATAAACCAATAATGATTAACTCAACATTACTTGCATAATAAGCCTTTCCTACTCAAAGGTATCACATTAACTATATTGGGGATATCTCCCCACAATTCTAATCTATGGAACATAAGTAAATCAATGTTATATGACATACCTATTATTTGTTTCGATTCGATTCTTTGCTTCTCCTTGCTTCCCTTTGGTTCTTTGAGGGTAGTAGGGGATCAGGATACTCATGGTTCAGGATAGCCATACCTTTCAATGCATCTATTCATCTACTATGCCAAATTGCAACTATACAATATTCCATTATGTCTCTAACCATTTAATGCATAATGGACATCATAAAAGAAACCTTACTTTTAATTTCACCTTCACCAAATCCCTTTGGAGAGTTATCCAAACATGCTATTACTTAGATTAAGGTCTAACTTAATTTCATTTCATTCATGTCCTAAAGCATTAAAGTCCCATACCCTTAACCTTTAGAACAATTATTCCTTCATTCCCTAAACCAAATCCCCATAACTTTAGCTTAAAGAATAAATCCACATTTCATTCTATTTAAAACTCCTAAGATAATCAACATTAATCCAAGGGCTCTCTTTAAATAAACCTTTCATATATTTACCTAATATCAAAGGTTCCTTTTCAATAAAAACCTAACATTTACATATCCCATATAAATCAAAGGTTTCTTTAAATAAAACCCATTATATACCTCATATAAATCAAAGGCCCATTTAATTAAAACCTACTATATGTTTCACATATAAATCAAAGGTCCATTTAATTAAAACCTACTATATGTTTCACACATAAATCAAAGGTCCATTTAATTAAAACCTACTATATGTTTCACATATAAATCAAAGGTCCATTTAATTAAAACCTACTATATGTTTCACATATAAATCAAAGGTCCTAATATATGTCTCACATCTACATCAAAGGTCCATTTAATTAAACCCTAATATATGTATCACATATAAATCAAAGGTCCATTTAATTAAATCCTAATATATGTTTCACATATAAATAAAAGGTCCATTTAATTAAAATCCTAATATATGTTTCGCATGTAAATAAAAGGTCCATTTAATTAAATCCTAATATATGTTTCAAATGTAAATCAAAGGTCCATTTAATTAAACCCTAATATATGTTTCACATGTAAATCAAAGGTCCATTTAATTAAATCCTAATATATGTTTCACATATACATAAAAGGTCCATTTAATTAAATCCTAATATATGTTTCACATATAAATCAATGGTCCATTTAATTAAATATTAATATATATCTCACATATAAATCAAATGTACTAATATATGTCATATATATAAATCAAAGGTCCTTATTTTTATTCAAAACCATGATCTAAAACCTTTTGTAAGCTATGGATCTTTTACGTAGCAAATTTACATCCAGTGCTAACGCCATACAAGGCATACCAAACATTCATGGAAAACCCAGTGTCCACTAAAACCAGGGATATTCTACTGATGTTGACTAGTTTTCTCAACCTACACTCCCTATAACCTAGGGTTTTTCCTTTGTCGAACACTATGCTTACTTATCGTACACTATTCCAAGGCAAACAGAGCATTTGACATCGTTCTTTGCAGCACTGGTTAAACATGGTTCCCTCTCATGGTGCCAAGGATTTCTAACTCAAATGCAGTGTAGAGTGGCCTTACCAAAAACACACCTCTCCCACTAGTATTAAAGTTCCCAATGTACGTACATTGCATAGTTCTTCCAAGAAAGAATGGCTTCACTAAAACACACAGTTCTCCCACTCAAGGTGGTTCCAAACAAAGGTACAGTGCACAATGCTTCTAAGGTAAGAATGACTTCATTGAAACACATAGTTCTCCAACTCAGGGTGGTTCCAAATGAAGGTACAGTGCATAACACTTCCAACAAAGAATGGCTTAACTAAAACACACAGTTCTCCCACTTAAGGTGGTTCCAAACAAAGGTACAATGCACAATGCTTCCAAGCAATAATGGCTTCACTAAAACACACATTTCTCCCAATCAAGGTGGTTCCAGATGAAGGTATAGTGCACAACACTTCCAAGCAATAATAGCTTCACTAAAACACATAGTTCTCCTACTCAAGGTGGTTCCAAACATGGGTATAGAGCACAATGCTTCTAAGGCAAGAATGGCTTCACTAAAACACACAGTTCTCCCACTCAAGGTGGTTCCAAACATTGGTAAAATGCACAATGCTTCTAAGGAAAAATGGCTTCACTAAAACAACCTAGTTCTCCCACTCATGGTGGTTCCAAATGTTTGTACATCACAAAATGCTTCCAAGGTAAGAATAGCTTCACTAAAATAGCCCAGTTCTCCCACTCACGATGGTTCCAAATGTGGGTACAACACACAATGCTTCCAAGGCAAGAATGGTTTCTCTAAAAACACATTTAATTAAAAACAAATCTTAGCTTAGAATAACCCAACCTATGGTTTCACTAAGATAGACATTTGATGAAGTCTTATGCCTCCCTTTTGGCTCCTAGTGCGCTTCCTTTCCTCTACCATCCCCCTCGCTTCCTCTATTTTTTTCTTATGTTTTTTCTTTTCCTCATTTATTTCTACCTCTTCCTTACGTGCCTCATCACCTTGGTGGTCCATCTGTTGCCCTCTCAAAGCTTGCACCCTCACCTTTCCATCAATGCCCATCCCCTATCCCTTGTGCATTCCTCCCATATTTTCCTTCTTTAGCCAGTTTAAGCATCATAGGCCTTTCCTTAGGTTGCACCATGTAGGAATTTGAGATCACGACATATTATTTTAAAATAATAAATATATTTATAATATATTATAATATATCTATTATTATTTTATTTAAATGAAATATCCTCTTTCAATTTATTCTTAATTAATTAAAACTTTTTTAATTAATTTTCTCTTATCATTAAAATAATCACTTTTAATTAATATCTAATGAATCATAACCACTATTAATTAAAATAAAAACTCCTTAATTAATTGCAAATAGAATTTACAAATGAGCTATAATGAGCCAATCATTGTTTTCCTAAACTCCATTAATTAATTTAAAAGCATATAAATTCAGCATATAACTTAATTTGTTCTCTTTTACAAGGAGGATGCTTTGTTTTCATTTTTTAATATGACAATTAATCTTATGCATATATAATCATCTTGTAGTGGTTATTATATAGGAGCTAAATCATCAAACTAATCAAGTTATTATGCAGTAGAAAGCAAACACATTTATACAATTAACCAAAGAGGGAGTATTTCCATCAATTCAATCACCCATCTTAGCCAGAGATTTTACGATAGCTACTAGGCTATCAACTAAATCTCCAGGTGATCAACTATTGATGATTACCCCTTCTTTCAATACATACCTATATGAAGGTATATATCCATGTTACCTTCGAGTACCTTAATCATCATTTCCCCTGATCTTTGGTACCCTCGTCTCTGGTGGGTAACTCTACATGTTCCACCTACGAGTGTACCTGATCTTGCACACTTGGCAATATGTTAGCAATAACATGCCCTTATAAATCAACTAAACATAACATAGTTGGTTCAATTGTTCAAACTAAGTATCACCACATCTTCTGTTAATAAATTATTTTCTTGTGCCTTAAATTCATCTAGAGAGGGTCATGACATCCTCCCCCACTAGGATTAAATATTGTCCTCGGTGTTTCAATTTTTCCTTTTGTTGTTCAGACAAAAATAATATTATTATATCATATAGTTTCAAAAAAAAAGGAAAAATGTTTTTGCATAACCTCCACTTTCTCCCAAGTGGCATTCTTCTCAGAGAACTTGTCCCACTAGACCTTACATTGATCGAGAGTCTAATTTCGCAGAGATATGGATCAAAAATCAAGAATCTTCATCGTTAGTACTTAAATGGCCTATGGATTTACCATCTGCAATTTAGAAACATCCCACACATGTTCAGGGTCAACAATATATTTCCTAAGCAAGGCTATGTGTAAGGTGTCATGGATTTTGGATAGATTAGGTGGTAATGCAAGTCGGTATGCAATCAGATTGATCTTTTCTATGATCTCAAAATACCCCACAAAATATGGATCCAACTTCATGGATTTGATAGCACTTTTCATTGGATTAACCCTTAAGAACACCTTATCTCCAACAGAATACTCTCTGGGAGTCCTTTTTAGATCTACATAACTCTTCTACCTATCCACAACTTCCTTAAGCCTTTTCCTAATTTCCTTTAGCTTCTCTTCCATTATCCTAACCATTTATGGCTCGATCACAACTCAATCCTCTAGGTTATCCCATGACAATGGTGTTCAGCACTTTCATCCATACAAGGCATCAAAAGGTGCCATTCCTAGTGACGAGTGATATCCATTATTATAGGCAAATTATACCAAAGGTAGAAAATATTCCCACTGATATTTATGATCCATGTAGTACATGCGGATCATGTCTTCTAAAACTTAGTTTACCTGCTCTATTTTCCATAAGTTTTGGGATGGTATAATGAACTCATAATAAATTTTGTACCAACTACACTATGAAGGGATTTCCAAAATTCAAAAGTGAATTTGGAGTATCTATTTTATATGATTACCTTTGGAAACCCATGCAATCAAAATACCTCTTTGATGAATCTACTAGCTACTACCTGAGCATCGTCCTTGGTATTTCCTAGTACGAAGTGGGTAACCTTAGTCAAATTGTCAACCACTACAAAGATGGCATTATGTTGGTACCGAGTCTTGGGTAATCCCACAATAAAATCCATGGATATGACCTACCATTTTTGCATAGGTACCTCATGCAAATGAATTTTTCCTATGGGATGCTGGCATTCTGCCTTAACATTCTGACATTCGAGTCATTGAGCAATAAAATTTGTGATATGCTTCTTCATTCCTACCCTAAAGAAGGCTATTTTCATGTTTTCTCGCATTTTGATCCCTCTCGAATGAGCAGAATAAGGAGATCTATGAGCTTCCTGCATTATCAAGTTCCTCAAATCATCTATCTTTGGTATAATGACCCTTCCCTTATAGCACAAAAAGTCATATTTCACACTAAACTCCTTATTTTTCTTAGGATATTTGTCCATCTTGACTCGAATCCCCTAGAAATACTCATCCTGATATTACCTCTATCTCACTTGATCCATCAGATCCATGTGAGCTCTAGTGATGGTTGCTATATATCTCCTTCTACTTAAAGCATCAGCCACTTTCTTCTCCTTTCCTTTTATATACTCAATCTCGAAATTGTACTCAGCGAGGAATTCTACCCATCTTCTCTGCCTTGCATTAAGTATTGGTTGGGAGAATATATACCGTAGACTCTCATGGTCTATTTTCTATTAGAATAAGATAATATTCTTTTAAGTTCCACTAGGATATACACACTTGAGTTTCCACTCCTCCATGTGTCAGGAGAACTCTCAGTGGTGTCTCCATTAGGTCTAATGAGTTGTTGTAATCCAACGACTCTTAGTGATCAACTTTGCTATTTATACAAAGTTGATCCTTGGAATAAATCAATCAGTTCTATTTTGCTTCTTCAATCTCTTGAAAATAAATATGAATTATAAATCAAATAAACAAATGGTGATCACAATTAAATTATAAGGAAATACTTTTATGTTACTAATAAAAGGATTTAATCTATTAGATCTCTAGCTTAGTAAAGTTAATTAAATTTTCGTTTTTGATTTAGAGATCTTTTAGTTAAGCAATATCAACATAATTTTTACCTTTAAGCATTAATAATACTTTTTCACTTTTTTTTGGCAATATTATAATTTCCTTGTCCATAATCAAACAAATAAAATATCTCTTACCATTATTGGGAATCCTAAATAACTTATAGTTTCCTTCAAGTAAGGGTGAGTTATCAAGATAAAAAATATTGGCCTAGATGATAAAATCCTATGTTCCAAGTATCGAATCTTATCAATACTTATAGTTTCCATCTTGTAAGGGTGGGTATTTGAGAGGACAAGATATATAGGTTTGGCATATTTGTATTCCTTTAAACAAACTTAACATCAAATATTAATAATAATTATAGTTTCCCTCTCGTTAGGGAAGGTATTTTTTATAATTTGGTGCTCCTAAAACTTTGGCCAAATTTCTGTTCTCTTTCCTCATCGATTATCACATTCCCTCTAATTACTTATGGTTTCCTTGTCATAAGGGCGAGTAATTTTTTGGAAATTTGGTATTTCTTTGAGGCCTTGAACATATTTGTCCATTGACTTCCATTTAAAAGTTAAAGGGGGGAACTTTGGGTTAACTTCAAAATGAATTCAATTGATCTTCTCACTCCTCATAACTACCATACATGGAAACCCAAAGTTTTAAATCTCATTTATCTGAAAGGTCTCACTCACATTTTAGAAGAATAGCAACCTGAGTTTGATAAAGAATATGAAATATTTGTTCTCAAAGGAAAAATACATGAAACTATGGGTATTATTACCTCTAATGTTCATGAAATTTTGTGGTTTCACATTACATATTGTAAAACTCCTCATGAATCTTGGGAAAAACTAAAAACTTTGTTTGGAAAAGTAGACCAAATAAGATCAATGCAGCTAGAAGAAGAACTAACATCTTTGTGTCCTGATGATTTTAGCAGTATTGTTGACTTTCTTACCAAATTCAAAGAAGTCTTATCCCAATACAAAGGCAGTGGGAAAAATAATACTGAAAAAGAGTGTATTTATCTAATTATTTCTAAACTAAATGTTGCATTTCATATTTTTGCAACCACATTTTTATCTTCTAAAGACGATCTCAGTGCAAACTTTAAAATGCCCTCCTTAGAAGATTTTTTTGATAGAATAACTAGGGAAGAAACTAAAATAATAAGAAATGAGTCTTCTTCCTCTTCCTCTTCCTCTAAAGCTTTAGTAGCCTCCACATCTTCTAAAGAAAAATACAAAAAGAAGGAAAGAAATTCCATAACATGTACTCACTGCAAAAAGAATGGTCATTCTATAAAAAAATGCTAGAAAATATTACAAAAACTAGATACAACTATAAAATAACAAAATATAGACAATAAAAAGAAAATAGGAAAAGCCCTAAATGTTCAAGGGAAAACCTTCGATTCTTCCTCTAAATACTGGGTTCTTGATTCTGGAGCTACTCATCACATGACTGCTTCAGATGCGTCTTTCTATTCTATCTCCTCTAGCTCTACTAGTAGCATAGAAGTGGGTGACTCTTCCTTTATCCCAGTCAAAGGAAAGGGGGACATAACCATTGATCGTGGCTCTATAAAAAATGTTATCTATGTTCCAAATATTGCCACAAATATTCTCTCCATCTATCAAATTTGTACTTCTAGAAAAGGAAAAATAGTTCTCTTCTCTGCAACAGGAGTTGAGATAAGAGACTTTCAAGATCCTCAATATCTCATAGCTAAAGGATATATAGATCACAACACTCATCTTTTTCACTTTAAAGGATTTAAAAATTCAGAAGGGGCATCCCGTTTTGTGGCTCATGGAGATCTTGAAAGTAATATTTGGCATGAAAGGTTTGGTCATATTAGTTACAACTACCTAAAGGAATTAAGCACCCATGATATGGTAATAGGTTTACCCCAAGTCTCTTCTATTGATGGATTTTGTCCTAGATGTGCTCTTGGAAAGCAAAATCAAGATCCTTTCCAACCAAGTAGTTCTCTAAAAGCTTCATCCCCTCTAGAACTAATCCATAGTGACTTGATGTCTTTTCCTGAACCTTCTTTCAAAGGAGCAAAATATGCTCTAACCTTTATTGATGAATTTTCTAGAAGAACTTGGGTCTACTTACTAAAATATAAAAGTGATGTTCTATCCCACTTCAAAGTCTTCAAGCCTTAGTTGAAAATCAGGCCTCTTGCAAAATCAAGAAAATTTGCACAGATAATGGGGGGAATACTGTAGTAATGAGTTCTCAATATTTCTATCAATTCATGGAATCATTCATAAACATTCTATCTCCCATAATCCTCAATAAAATGGCATTTCCAAAAGTAAAAACTAGACATTAAAAGAAATGGCAAATTGTATGCTCCATTCAAGATATCTTCCAAAAGTTTTTTGGGCAGAAGCTATTAACTGTGCCAATTATATTCAAAATCGTACACCTCATAAAGTTCTTGACCATTTAACTCCTGAAGAAGCATGGTCTGGTTCAAAATTAGATGTTTCCTACTTCAATATTTTTGGGTGTACTACTTGGGCTCACATCCCAAAGAAGAAAAGGAAGACTCTAGATAATAAAAGAAAACAGCTCATATTTAGTGGTTATTGTGAATAATTGAAAGCATAAAGACTTCTTGATACCTCAACTCATGAGGTCTTATTTCATAGGAATGTCCAATTTTATGAAACATTCCCTCAAAAATATCCTCAAACGTCCTCTTCCTCCATTGAACCTTATCCTATAGTAGAACCTCAATATTATGAAGAGCCAACTCTTGAAGTTAACTTGGTAATTGTAGACACCAAAACAACACCAATCCAATTATGTGACTGCAAACACTGATTGAGTTGACACACACAGCCCCCAAAGGTTAAACATTGGTCCTAACCACTCTCACAGCATTTTTGGAAGGTTAGAGGTCAATTTGGCACCTTTCAGGCACTCTACTCCTTATTTGTTCCACCTAGGGACGACTACAAACTGGTATTCATTCCACCCAGGGATGATTAGCAGTATTCACTCCAGGGTGGGGCGAATAGCAGGTTTGATGTGCAAAAGGTCAAATATCGACAAATGGCAGCCCAGATCCACCACTTAACTCCTCCTTCATTACATGGGAGTGCGAGTGAGCGTTTTGGAGTGCTAGAGGCAATTATAGAGGCAGTCATGGAGCCCTTAATCAGGGAGGAATCTTCTCCCCCCTGGGAAAGCATGATTGCCAAGTGGCACCTCTACATACTCATACACAAATACCGTCAGGTCTATAAAATAGTGAGTCTTCTCACCCCAAAGATATAAAGAGAAGGAGAATTTTGAGCAACAAAGTGCTACCATTTTGCGTACTCACTTTTGATTGTGCCTTTCACATCCTTGATCTCTCTTTTGGAAGGGAGGTCATTGGGTGGTTATTGGAAGCTCAATCCAGACCCTAAACCTAAAATTTGGCCATAGTATACTGCCAAAATTTGTCGACAACACCCCAAAAGAGGTTTTGGACCCATCCCAAGTGGATTGGTGCCGAAATCGGGCCCCAAACGGTGATCGTCCTGCCCCTGGGCACCGCCCGCACTACTGCAGTCCTAATCGCCCCAACCCGGAGCGATTAGAATATGTAGTATATTTTAGTTCTGTTATTTTTGCATTTTATTCTAGGTTGCTTAGATAGGCTTGCATTCAATTTTCATGTAATTTTGAGCAGTTTTTATCATGTTTTTGTTATTTCTCGCTTTCACTAACATGCAGGTACCATCATCAAATTCCCGGTGATAGAGGCCGAATTGGCAAAATATGACCTTCTGGGTCTTTCCAAAATACCCCATTTTACCTAACCCCCAACTTTGTAGATGATTTAGAGCCTCCCGGATGGGACATTTGGGATAGTGCTTTTTGACATTTTGTTGTAGGTCTAATTGTCCCACCCTAGAGCGATTAGAAATCTATGGCAAATTTTTTGATTGTTCTTTTTGCAGTGCCTTCTCGATGATGTTTTCATGCCTCTGTCAAGTTTTTAGCTCATTTTGATCTATTCTAGTTGTCGTTTTATTTATTTTTTGCATGTACTAATCGTAGGCTTGGGGATTGCATGTTTCATTTCATCCACAGGTGCTACTGATTGTTTTCTATTTCCTTGAACTCAGGATATCGACACTGGAGAAGCAACAAATAATCAAAGACCCTTTCAGGCAAGCGACGACAATGTTTGGTCTGCCCATTTTACATGTGGGCACGTGGAAGAATGCATACCACCCACGGTGTAACGAAACCTTATTTAATGCTCCTAGCCCCTGAAAAGGGAGGAGACGTGTTGTAACCAAGATTTAAATAAAATTAATAAAAATGGTTGTATTCCATATTTTCTTTCTATATGGTTTCAATTCATTTATGTTTCTCTCCTTTCATGCATTTTTAATTCTTAGGATTTAGCGTCATATTTGGCTTCACTTGCATCGCACTTGGTGTTTCATTTTTGCTTTTGTATCCTCGTGCTTTCAATGGCAATCATGGTGGGACCCTATACTCTATTTTTGAGATCAAACTTCTAATCAAAAATTGCTTGTTTTTTCTTGGAGGTACCAATTTTTCAAACGTTGTACTGTTGTTCGTTTCGGTCTATGACAAGTACAGAGATGGAATTCGTCTTACCCAGGGATGAATGGGCATTCGCCCCACCCTATGATGAATACAATTTTGTTATTCATCTCACCCAGGGATGAATAGCTCTCTATGTAGTTTCAAGTCAAAAATTCAGAGGCATACGATTTGGGCAGAGAAGAGGTAGGGGTCCTAAACACCTTCTATCATTTTTTGCTTTATGTTTTCTATTTTTTGGTTATCTGTTGGAGTAGGAGAGTTTTTTAATGATTTTTGTCTTCATTTATGCAAATTAAAAATAACCCCACACACCACATGGTAATTTAAACACCAAGTATTTGGTCATAAAACCCCAGCCCTTGACCAAGACCAACGGTGGATTTCATCACCACCTTGGCTTGAATTTTTGCATCCATAACCCCGATCACTACTGTTGCTAGATGTAAATCCTGATGAAAGCTGACCGGGTGTAGCTGGAGTGATTCCCAGCGCATGAGGATAAGTCTTCTATGGTAGGTGTCAAAAATAAGGGGATCCCCCTTCTGTATCGCCTATGTTCCACGTACCATTCTGATCTCGCATACCAATAGTTTCCCTCACGTAAGGGTGGATATATTGAGAGGTTTGGTATAACAAACTGGCAATGGTATATCGAAAGGGCAACCATTTTGGCAGACATAAGAGACATCATATTGCATATACAACAACACGTTCTTTACAAAGCTTTCAAAAAAAAAAATCAAAACACACTAAACCAGATTTAGGGTGCACTTTTAATCTATAAACGAGATAATCACTTCTTTGATTGTGTGTTTCCCTTTGTTTAGTGTAGAATAAAAAAAAAATCATAAAAAAGATAAAACCCTACGTAGATTGTACAGAGACACCACCATGGTGTACACTCGTAGCCAAGCCCAATCATAGGCAGGAGTTGCAGAGAGTGTACAAGGGGGTACAAGTCACCTCTGCTATAGCCCCAAGGACTTGCTCATACCACCTTGGCGGCCCAACCCACAAGATAGTCCACACCATGCCATTTCAAAATGGGACTATAGAGGCACCCCTTCGAGGGGCACTCCCATTCAACAAAGACCCTTTAGAAAGGAATCCCTACATGTGGTACTCAATATAAATGGGAAGGCTCCCTTAGACGCTCGGTATGAGTGGCCACTGTGCAATGAAGCACAAGAACAGCATAGGGTCCATAAGGAGAGGCCACATGATTATGTCATCCCTCTTCTACCCCTCATCATTGTTAGGAATAACAAGCCAAATCCATAGCATAAGGCTCTTCAGACAGGGTGAGCCAAATCTACCTACCCCTTTCACATATACAAAAGGGAGCACAAGGAAGACCATTACATTCCTCAAGAGCAATACACAACATGGGAGCAATGCGCTTCCGCACCTGCTATCTACCAGAATCACCTACTAAGGCCAGAACCTCAGGTGAATGCCACCAACCTCGATAGAGGAAAGTGACCTATAGAGATCTCGGATCATCACGACCGAGATAAATACATAGGAGAGGCATCTAGGCCCCCTAGACCTAAGACGGTGGAACAAATTGACTTGGAATTTTCCAAACATGCCACCCGCCAAGCACAAATCACGTAGCTTGAGCAAGAACAACAACCATTGGAGCACCTGTATCATCTTAGCAAAGAGCGCATTCAACGTCAAACAGATGAGCTGCTCCATAACACTGTGCTTGAGAGGGTTCCAACCCCTCGCAAAAAAAGAGCAGAACTATATGAGAGGTGCAACCCATTGGTGCAAGACAGGTCCCCACAACCTTACCAAGTGTTTCCTTTGAGGCCTCCTAGACCTGAGCGGGAGGCCACTACTAGGAAAAATGATGGGCACCCTCTACGGGGACCCACCCATGTTTATAGGTCTCACCTAGAAACTCCTCAAGAAGCCTATGAGGAGTATGAGCAAGAAGAAGAGTGGTCAAAAATGCCCTACCAAGGTAGAGGGGGTGCTATCCAGCCACCATTCCATAGGCCTCAAGTTTCCCACAACCCACAACGGGAACTAACCAAGGAGGAAGAGATCAAATCTTCTGATGCATATAAAGCGCTGCTAGAGTGCTTAGAGTTTGTGGAGACCAAGACTTCTGGGCCCCAAAAGCCCACTTTACGCCAACTTCGCAGTCACCCAGTGCATTCGTCAGTGCTAGCACCCCCATACCCTAAACACTTTAAGCTTCCCTAGTTGGCAATCTTTAGAGGTGAAGAGGATGCCCAAGAGCATGTTACTAGATTCCTGAGCCAATGCTTTGGCATTCAGGACAATGATGCTTTGTTGTTAAGAACATTTATAACCATGTTCGTAGGCCTTGCCTCGGATTGGTTCACTCAATTGCCAAAGCACAACATCAGTAACTTAGATCAGCTAGTGGATGCGTTCCTCGAGTGCTTCACCTTCAACACTAAGAAGGCATCGCTAAGCGACCTAGCCAGCCTCAGGCAGTATGAGGAAGAAACCATGGCAGCCTATGGGAATCGGTGGAGGACGTTGCTTTCAAAGCTACCCTACCTCCCTCCTATGGTCGACCTTACCCAAATGTTCTCAAAGAGTTGTTTGAGATCGATATCTATGCTATTGCAGCTACAGTAATATGCCACTTCAGAGGAAGCTCTAGTGTAAGCTAGAATCATTGAGGAGATCAAGATTCAAGATGGTGAGATTACCAATCCAAAGAAGAAAGAATGGCCTAAAAATGCCAAGATAGGGACCATGCAACCGAAACCCGCCACGGTCAATCATGTTGTTATAAACGTACCTAAGCCTGCACAAGCAACATAGCCCCAAAAGGCTAACTATCAGGCGGTCCCTCTTAACAGTTATGAAAGGGAAAACCATCGATAAGATCAAAATCAGCAGCGTCGCCCTAGGTGACAATTTACACCCTTTATAGAGTCTAAAGACTCCTTGTTTGACTGCTTGTTAGCAGCAAACTTGATGAACTTTCTAGAGAGTCGAACTGTAGACCCCAATGCACCAAAAACCAAGGGTTATAGGGAAAACTTGTACTGTAAGTTTCACTGACAAAAGGGATATGATCTTTATGTGTGTTGGAAGTTAAAAATCTTTGTGCAAGACCTAATCGACAATAAGATGCTAGTGGTGGATAATCCAGTAGCACCAAACAACCAACAGATGAAGGTCTTCAAAGACCCCCTACTTGCCCATGATGCACAGGCAAAGACCCTACAAGTCAATGAGGTGACACAGAATTGCCCCATGTAGGGGTATGTAGGGATGATCAGTATAGTGACTCGAAACAAAAGGTAGCCGAGCACAGCTGCCCTCGTGGTAGCTACAGGAGAGGTGCCAACAATGTCACAACCGCAACAACACCCTACACAACCTCCTCTGCCTAGACCAACAACCACAATTTAGACCAAACTCACCTATAGTTTGAGGACCACGTCGGCTAGGATCTCCATCTACGAGCTCATACAACAATCATCACCCCATCAGGATGCTCTAATGGAGATACTTAAAGCCATCGAGTTGCAGCCCCACAAAGCAAAATCTTTCAAAAAATTTGTAGGACATGTCAAACAATGCATCGAGCCAGTTATCACCTTTAGAGAGGACGAATTGAAATTAGTGACTGGTGACATGGTGGATCCACCCCTGCATGCCATTGCATGGGTCAATGGGATTTCGTATAAGAGGGTGTTGGTGGACACTGGCTCGTCCAGTAATATCATTACAACAACAGCATTGAAACATTTGAAGTTGCCAACATCTCACATCGTGGCCTCCACCTACACTTTGCGAGCATTCAATGATGCGATATGCTCGACAGTTGGCACAATCGTCCTACCCATCCAAGTGCGACAAAAGAATATTTCTACATTGTGCCACATCTTGGAGGGTGATATGGCTTATAACATTTTGTTGGGCCGGCCATGGATCAGGGACATGAAGTGTGTTCCTTCAATAGCCCACCAATGCTTAAAGTATACATTTGAAGGGCAGGTGCATGTAGTCCCGATAGACTTAGAACCCTTCAAATATTGCAATACGGTGCAGTTAATACCGCAATCGACCCTTCCATCAACACATTTGGATTTTTAGTTGAATCCATCTAAACAGGGTTCGATTCCACATATACCCTCATTGTTAAGTCCATCAAATCCCTAGTCGGGTCCATCTTCATCATCTAGTCCTTCACCAACGATGCCACCTACGGTGGCCACACCCAAGGACAATGGGAAGAAAACCCTAGAAGAGGCACTGCCATTAGTCTCAACCATTTCTATCAAAGAAATGCCTAGCTGAATGGAATTCGAGACGCCTAGTTCACCTAACATGGAGTGGACTCAGGAAGAACTCCCATTCCCTCCCCCTCAACCACCAACAATCACTGTTAAGATGGCCAATACGGGCCTGGGGGAGTATCTGGTGTGAAACATTGTAGCAACGCCCGCATTGGAGTCCATGCAGGACATGGGGATACCTCGCCTCCCCATAGGCACTATTGTTCCTCTAGGCTACCCACAAAACCAGAAAAACTTTGTATATGGGGGCCTTGATAATAGTATTGAACCTTAGATGCAAGAAGACGAAGATGAAGAGCCCTTTGCTGAAGACATCAACTATTTGTCCAAACCAGATTTCACTTTGAGATATCTTGGCCAATGCAATTGGCATGGATATGGGTTAGGCAGATATGAGCAAGGAGTGCGCGTTCTTTGCCAACCAAGATATCAGATGCCATACAACAAGTCAGGAGTAGGGTTCAATCACCCCCTGCCATTAGACATCTTGGTAGAGAACATGCAAGGCCTAGGGATAGGCAACAAGGATGGGTTGGCATTAGATCTATATGCCAATCCTAACACAACATATACATTGGGGGATTATCTCCCATTGTCGACAACCAACCTTGTTGACCTTCACAACCCCTTCCCTTTGATCAAGAAAGGAGAAATCTCGAGAGCTCACCTACAATGGGGATATAGACAAGGTCAAGAAGGATATTCAGAAGATGAGTTAGAATATGAGGTAGCACCATGGGACCCCTTCGAATCGGATAGCAATCACTCACAAGTGACCCCCATGGATGATTATCAAGAAAGCCTCTTGGCAATGTTCCCTTTGGATGCTCCAATCGATCAAGTGCCACCTCAAGAAAATTAGGTTTCCCCATAGAGAGTGAAACAATCCCGATGGGGCTAGATCAATTTTCTTGAGCAGGATGAGCCTCATGCGTCGCAAATAGTTGTTGGAACCAACGAAGGCCTTTGGATCTCTTATAGTGATTATGAAGATGAAACTGAGATGGCATATCTCAATCACATGTGGTAGATGCAGTAACAATACCCCTTGGATATTGATGACATGTTCGAACAACTAAACATAGGGCTAAGGCATAGGTGGTACCTAAACCCAGCATTATTGGACCAAGTGTTGCATCCACCACTTTGGGCATACAAAGAGCACCTTCCGCCCAGAGACCCTATGGCGAGATCAGTTTTGAGGGTAGACCCTGTCATCCTCTTCGCACATAGGGCCGATCCATTCATGCCAATACCTCCAAAGCCAGATCCAAAGCACAAATATCATCAAGGATGTCTGAGTCACCACACTTGTGGTAACGGATGCCAAAATCATTTCATAAACATGATCTCCATTGACTTAACCGCCCCCATCCACAATCCAGTCGATCCAGCAAAGTCATTATATCTAGACATAGATGCCATAGACTAGGATCACGTCAATTCACCACCATCCCCATTAGAGTACTGGCCTTGCGATGAGATACTTCATTTCACCCTAGGACCAACTCAGGATATCTTCCATGCTAAAGAGGGACCCGAAGTTCCTAACGTAGATCTAAATTCAGCGAATGATATCCACTTGATCCCAACTCCACACCAGTTGGAGGACAAGTCCCACATGTCAGTTGAGGAGATGACTGACGTAGACATCGACCCTGATCTAATGAATCCACAGATAATCAAGTTGGGAGTAATCCTATCCCTCGAAGAGCAAGCCGACTACATTGCCCTTCTCAAAGAAAAGAAGGAGGTTTTTGCATGGTCCTACAAAGACATGTCGGGGCTAGATCCATAGCTAGTCATGCATAATATAATGCTTGATCCGAAAGTCAAGCCAGTTAAGGAAAAACTACGTAAGGTGCACCCAATAGTGGCCTTAATGGTCAAAGACAAATTGTAAAAGTTGTTGGATGCATAGTTTGTCATCTACGTGGATTACCCACCATGGATGTCCTACATGGTGCCCATCAAAAATCCTGATGGGAGGATCGCATATGCACTAATTTTTGAGATCTAAACAAAGCGAGTCCTAAGGATGATTTCCCCTTGCCCAGCATTGACGCATTGGTAGATGCTACAACGGGCCATGAAATGCTTTCCCTCATGGATGGTTTCTCGGGATACAATCATATTCGTATCAATCCCGAGGACCAACTAAAAATGGCGTTCACAATGCCTTGGGGGACATTTTGTTATAAGGTTATGCCCTTTGGCGTTAAAAATGTCGGCACCACCTACCAACATGCCATGACATACATCTTCCATGATCACATGCATAAAACTTTGGAAGATTACATGGATGATTTTTTGGACAAATCTCTTTTGCACCCAGATAATCTCGGTGACTTAAGCAAGATCCTCGATCACCTCATCAAACACAAAGTCATACTGAACCCCAAGAAGTGCGTATTTGGCATCACATCTGGAAAGCTCTTGGGTTTCATAGTCTCAAAGCGAGGCATCGAGGTGGACCCAAACAAAGTCAATGCAATCCTTCAAATACTTCCCCCAACTACCATCAAGCAACTTAGAAGCCTGCAGGGAAAGGTCGCATCAATCAAGCACTTCATAGCACAACTATCTGACAAGTGTCGACCCATGAATAAATTATTGCACAAGGGGGTAGCATTTCATTGGGATGACGAGTGTTAGTCAGCCTTCAACGATATTAAACAATACTTGGCTTCACCGCCAGTATTGGCACCACCTAGACTAGGAGTGTCATTCTACTTATACATCTCAACTACTAAGGTGGCACTGGGTGCCATGCTATCCCAGAAAAATGAACTACACAAAGAATAGGCTACTTACTATCTTAGCCACACCCTGGTCAGTATGAATTTAACTATGCATACATTGAGAAGCTCTGCTTAGCAGTGGTGTTTTTTACCAAAAAGCTACGCCATTACATGCTGCGTAACATGATGTATGTTGTGTCTAAGGAGAATCCATTGCGGTACATGATAAGTCATACTTATCATAGTAGCCGCATGGCAAAATGGATCATGTTGTTGATGAAGTTTGACATCGAGTTCATTAGAAAAAAATCCATCAAATGTCAAGTCATCTCCGATTAACTAGCAAAGGCTCCTCTCAAAGATGATCAGCCTCTGACCATAGAACTACCCTATGATGGGGTCTTCCATGTCTCAGAATTGCCAGATTCTGATAAGCCTGAGTCACAGATAGACATAACCCTATTTTTTTATGGTTCTAAATGTGAGAAAGGGGGTAGTACAGGAATCGTATTATTCACACCGCAAGGGGCTTCAATGCCCCTATCATTTAAATTAGATTTATTGTGCACCAAAAACAATGCATAATACGAAGCCTTGCTCATAGGTCTTTAGACATCAATCACCATGAACATCAAATGATTGAACATCTTTGGTGATTCGTTGTTAATTTTCAACCAAGTCAAATGGGTATTCCAATGTAAATTCCTAGTTCTACAGGCCTACAAAGCCCTTGTGGATAAATTTTTGGAAAATCTTGAATGATACGACATCGAGGCACTCCCTCGATCATCGAATCATTTTGCGAACACTATGGCCTCCTTGGGGTCACTAATCCCGTAAGAAATTTCTGGTGATATGACAACCATTCAAGTCAAAACACTATCACAATCCGTGATGGAGCATGCAAGCTCTGACTTAACGCCAGGAATCCACCTGATCCAGATTGAATCGTCCCCAGACAAGTTCTCTCAAATCCATGATTGTCTGAATCACGCCAACTAGGGGTCCTTGTTCTCCCCTACTCCCCTTAATAGAAACACAACGCTTTCTTAAAAGTTCTTTCCCGCTCAGCTTTTGCTAGGGATAAAATTCAAGAGGGATTGGTTGTTCATACTGTTGAGGTTTTCGATAAGAAGGATTGGTATACATCCATACAAGATTACCTCAAGCTAGGTAACCTCCCACCTGGATTGACACATGCCACGAAATGATCATTCAAGCAAAAAGTGGCAAAACATGTCTTGCTAGGAGACATTTTGTACCGTCATAGCTATGAAGGAATCCTTCTTCGTTTCTTGGACCAACAGGAGTCCACTTGGGCGATCACCCAAGCGCACGATGGTAAATGTGGTAGCCACTTTAGCTATATAGCCATCACAAAGTGCATTCTTCGCATAGGCTATTATTGGCCATATTTAGAGTAAGATTGTTGCGCGTATGTAAGGAAGTGCATGAAGTGTCAACACCATGCTAATTTGACACACATACCTTCTCAGGCCTTGCAGCCGATCCAATCAGCGTCGCAATTATCGCAGTCAAGCTTAGACCTAATCGAAAAGATCTCCCCTGCATCGTCGGGTCATCACACATTCATCATAACGGCCAAAGAGTACTTCACCATGGGTGGAAGCAATTCTGCTTACCTCTACGACTGGAACCCACATTTTGAAGTTCATTTTACATAACATCATATGTCATTTTGGTATTCCATCCAAGATAATCTTAGATAATGGGATGCCATTCAAGAACAAAGACATGCATGCTTTGACCACCAAGTACAAAATTTAGCACAATTTTTTGACACCCTATTATTCACAGGCAAATGGGCAAGCAGAGGCATAAAAAAAAATGCTAGTCGCTATCCTCAAAAATACGATCGTAGATAGTCATAAGGATTTGCACATTCAAATCTCGCTTGCCTTGTGGTCTTATTGCAGTAGCATTCGGATGCCCACTAGGGCAACTCCATTTTTTTTGATGTATGGCTCTGAGGCAGTCATGCCTCTAGAGTTGGAAATACATTCCCTGTGCATATCAATGCAAGAGTTCATCGATGATGACACTATGTGGCAAGCCCAGTTAGACCAACTTACGTTGCTTGATGAACGACGCGTCAATGCTCTTGAGCATTTATGTATCTATCAAGAGTGACTTAAGATAGCATACAACATGAAGGTTCACCTGAGGGAATTTCAGGTTGGTGACTTGGTCTTAAAAGAGAACCAACAAAATTCTAACTTGTCGCTCCATCTAAGGGACAAGTTTGTAGCAAACTGGTTAGGTATTTATGTCATCGACAGTAAAATAGGACCTGGACCATACCGGCTCGCTTCTCTTGACGGAATCAAGGAACTCAAACCCTTGAACATCAATCATTTGCAGCTATTCCATATTTAAAAGAGCCATAGCACAAACCAAAAGCTCCAAGGATTCCCATAATCGCTTGGTCAAACCCCCCAAAATTCCCCAAAGGTACCCATAATCCCTTTGGTCAAACCAAAAGCTCCAAGGATTCTCACAATCGCTTGGTCAACCCCTAAACGCCCCAAAGGTACCCATAATCCCTTTGGTCAAACCAAAAGCTCCAAGGATTCTCATAATCGCTTGGTCACCCAAAAATGCCCTAAAGGTACCCATCATCCCTTTGGTCAAACCAAAAGCTCCAAGGGTTCCCACAATCACTTGGTCAAAAACAAGAAAATTTTAAAACAATAAAATCATCAAAAATAACAAAAATTTGCATCTCATTTCTATGCATACTCAAAATCATCACAACATAAAAAATAAAAAAAATCTTTTACATCTCATTTTTATACTCACAAAATTTCAATCAAAAACACAAAAATATAATCTGCATAAGCATCGCAACCATACATTGCATATTTGTTGATCATACAAAGTCAAAGGCACCATAGACTGTAATTACTCGGCAAATCCATCATTTTCCATATTGCTCCACTCTATAAACAGTCCATCAAAAATAAAAGCCATTCACATATTTTTGCCATATCATAGTCAGTTGTCTTCTACTGTATCAAGAGATTTTGTCATTCAGCTATCATTAGCTTTCTAGCCAAATACTGTACAAAGTCAGACATATTTTACAAAGGTAGAGTCCTACTTGGATCACACATCGTTACGTAGAATCCTGACACAAGTTAAAACACATAAAAATTCCCAAGTTGTGTGAATGAAAGATGAAACCTACAAAGAAATCCAGGATATCATCTAGTGAAAAGGTTATCTTGCTCATTCCCCTATGCGAATGACCCCAAGAATGCTGAGAGTTGGCAAAAGGACAAGCATCTTCCCTACCCAATTCCCCAAGAATCCCAAGTTCTCAAAAAGTTGTAAAACATCAAAAATTTGCGAAATTCAATACTACAAAGTTATACATCAAATCCCACAAAGTGCATACATCAAATAACATAGGCAATAATGATTCTCATCACTCTATATTCAAATCCCTTGCTAAAAAGAAAAAAACAAAAATAAAAAATGATTTTTATCACTACAAAAGAGCAAGTATCCCAATACAATTGAAGAAAAGAAGGAAGTCGAACTTGAATCCCTGGAACTCTCAGCATTCAGAAGGTCATGAGGTGCACCTCAGTATCGGTTTGGTGGATAGCCTATCGGTCACTGGTTGCGAAACCTCCTGCATGATGATATATCTATCATATTAAATTGTGTGCAGATCAATGTTTGCATGTGGATGAGCTAGCTCATGGTATCCTAGATAGCACCATAAATTAATCTGACTAAATACAAAATAGGAGTTAGTGGAGCTAATTAGGTGATCCTCAGTACAAGTTTGGTTGACAGCATATCTAGCACTGGCGGTATCCTGACAAATACCACATAAACAAGCTCAATTGCATACACAGGGATGTGAAATAACTTGGTCAAAGACAAGTCATATTCATACCTTGTTCAAAAGTCTTGTAAGATAAAAATATAGTATTGGATAGTTAGTTAAAACATCTGAGTCTCAGAAAACCTTAATCACATTCTACAACCAACTGTGATATCTTTCATCCTTGCATCGCCATCAAAAAATACAAAAAACATGTATACATCAAAAGTCATTTACCACAGCAATCTCCTAAGACAAAAATCCATAAGTTCTAAACAGTCTATGGTGCCACCGCCAAAAATCACAAATTCAATTCATCCATTCCATTTGCATATCATATAAATTAGAATCATTAGCATTCATCACAACATATCCATACATAATATAAATTAACATGCATCCATAAAACATTAGTCCTCGTGCATAAAATCAAATCACAACACGTGCATAAACAAAAGAAAGTCATATGAATATATATACCATCAAAAATGCCCGCAGGATACAATAAACCGGTCCTCTGACCTCACAAAAAGGAAAAAGCTCAAAAACCCTCAAGCCTAGGGCGTTGGCCACCATGATCACACAGGATCAGTGTGATGGGAACTACCCCCTATAGTGTGGGTCATATGGGACCCCTTAGGGTGGTTGCTGCTAGCCCTCGCATCACACCTACTACCACCTCCATCATCCAGTCGTCGACATCGAGAGGATGCTGACTACTCAGTATCGCTCCCTCTCGTGTGGTACGATGATCTGCCTCCACTAACCGTAGGATCCGCCCATCAAGGCGGATAATCTCTGCCTCTAGCTCAAACTAATTTCGAATCAAGTCCATCTCTCACTGACAAAACATCACCAAGTTATCATTGACCTATTCCAACTGCATCCATAGGAGATCCATATCCCACGCAACATCTGTATCCCCATCCTATCGATGATACACAACAAATGCATTCTCCCTCTCTACCAACTATGTCCGCAAGAGATCCCTCTCCTGTAGTGCATCCTCGAGCTCCTCATACCGTCTCTAGAGAAGCCCCTCCAATCACACTATTTCAGTGTGCAACCCTGACTCCATATCCTCCAGGACTACTTGAGGCATCGAATCTTCGAAATGGAAGCTTGCCCCGGCTCCCACTACTTCGGGATGTCCTACATTTTTGGATGCTCTTGAACCTCAAAATCCCCACCCACCTCATCCACCTCCACCATGTCTGCATCATCCAACGGAGCCCCCCAACCCTCTCCTGGTGCCTCTGCACCCTCCCCGCCTGCTGCTACTACCTCTGGACCCCTTAGAGGCCCCTCGCCTCGCCACAACCACTACATCCTCATGTTGCACCAACTAAGTTTGTAGGAGATCCCTCTCCTGTGCAGCATCTGTGTCCCCATCCTACCAGTGGTACATAGAAAATGTGTTCTCCCACTTAGCCAACTGATTCCATAGGAGATCCCTCTCTTGCAAAGCATCCTCAAGCTCCAATCATGCTATCTTAGCATGATCCCTCACATCCACACCCTCCAAAACAACCTGGTGCATAGGCGTATCCTGGACTGCGGACTGCTCTAGCTCCCACTACTGTGGGACGTCTTACATATTCGGTTGCTTCGAAATCCCAAAATCATTCCCCCCAAAGCTATCAACCTCTACCATGTCTGCGTCCTCCAACGAAACCCCCCAAACCTCTCCCAGTGCCTCTCCACCCTCCCTGCCTGCTGCTACCACATCTGCCCCTCCTAGAGGCCCCTCTCCCCGACACCACTACAATGTCCACCACTGCTCATACTCAGTAGTAGCCCCGAAATTGTCCATGTCTAGGACGTCAATCATGGTATTCGCCTCCTCCCCTAACGGTGCGATGATCGGCCAGGCTAGAGTTCTCTCATCACCCCGACACCGATAGATTAAGGGCTCACCAGGAAACCCATGGGGCACCCCAAACTATCGAATCACTTGAACATATGAGAAATACTCCTACTCGATCCTTTGTCACCCAATCAACCATCTCCCCCTACGCACCCGCCAGAGCCACTCTCCAGCCTCAGGCCAGGATGGACAGTCTCGGTATGGGTGCCAACACTACTTCCCTGGAGCAAGCTAAGCAAAGGCATCGACATAGTGCCCTACAACACTTGCCCATCGCTGACTGTGCCCCTTCTTTGACCTATGCCACAGTGCTGCATACCCTATTTCTCTATCAACCATCTCCGCCTGAGTCATCCATGGCAACCCCACCAGTCTCTCCACAGCTATGTGCTGCCATGCCCATCACTGCAATAGGTAACTGCATCCAATACCCTTTCACCTCCAATAATGGATCTCATACAACTCATCATACAGCTATGCTAGTAGTGTCTAACCCCATATCATAATTAAGGGATCTGTGGTCAGACACTCCACCAACCTAAAGATCACCTCCAACAGGTTCCACTAAAGAGTCAAGCAAAAACATGTTGGAAATGAGGATCATCAGTAATACGTGCCTCACTCCCAACACACCCCTCTCTAGCCACCATCGTACCAAAATACCACCAATCTGGCAGTCGCCCTGTGCCCTCTCCACTGGGCTGTCCACACCCAACTCCTCCCCATGCCTGAAGCATCATGTTAGTAC
Organism: Wollemia nobilis; assembly: GCA_028583015.1. Taxonomy (NCBI): domain Eukaryota; kingdom Viridiplantae; phylum Streptophyta; class Pinopsida; order Araucariales; family Araucariaceae; genus Wollemia; species Wollemia nobilis. The sequence goes on along the minus strand of JAQPPZ010006193.1, from coordinate 570,953 downwards.
AGATGTCCGCTGAACACGTGTCATTGTCCTAATCGGTAGCCCATCTATCTGATAGACATCCTCCAGAGTCACTGTCATCTCCCCTGTTGGGATATGGAAGGTATTGGTGTAGGGATCCCATAGGTTGATCAGCACGGTTAGGTACACCCGATCCCCCACCATCGGCTATAGTCGCATCACATGCTTGAGCCCAAGGGCATCAAGCCATTCCCAATCCGCCAAAGTCAACGCCCCTCGAGCGTCAGAGAACACCATCGACTGACGGTACCGACTCTTAATCACTTGAAACATAAAACCAAAAAAAACATTAAAAACATGATAAATTGTACAGCAATAACATGAATATACAACAATACATAAAAAAAATGTGTACAACTAAAAATGAACAAATAACAAGCAACAAAATTTAAAAAAAAAAAAACAACATAGTTTGTCAGCACTTCGGTTTTTTTTAACTTTAAGTCTACAACTGACAGATAAAAAACAAAAATAAATACAAAAAATTCAAAAACATCAGTTTGTCAGTACCTAGGGTTTTGAACTCTACGTTTAAACTGATAAATAAAAACAAAAAAAATAAAAAAAAAAATAGTTTGTCAGCACTTAGTTTTTTTAACTTTAAGTCTACAACTGACAGATAAAAAACAAAAATAAATACAAAAAATTCAAAAACAGCAGTTCGTCGGTACCTAGGGTTTTTAACTCTACGTTTAAACTGATAAATAAAAACAAAAAAAATCAAAAAAATAGTTTGTCAGCACTTAGGTTTTTTAACTTTAGAGTCTACAACTGACAGATAAAAAAACAAACAAAAATTTTAAAAAAATCACATTTGTCAGTACCTAAAGTTTTTTGACTTTAAGTTTCAACTGATAGATAAACAAATAAACAAAAAACAAAAACAAATTCAAAATCAAAAAATAGTTTGTCAGTACCTAGGGTTTTCATTAAACTAGGGTTTCTAAATGTATGTTTAAACTGACAAACGCAAAATAACAGCAATTTAAAAAAAAAAAAAACTAGGGTTTTGCTCTCAGTTTACCCTAGGATTTCAGTTTAAAAACAAAAGTTTAGATTAAAACAATTTTTCTAAGCTAGGGTTTTTTCGTTCAGTTTACCCTAGGGTTTTAGTTTAACAACAACAACAACAAAAAAACAAACAAACAAAAAAAACAAGAAATGACAAAACCTAGGGTTTCAGTTTAACCTAGGGTTATAGTTTTAGTTTTTGTCAATTCTTTTAGCCTAGAGTCTTACCTTATTTTAAAAAGGAAAAACAACTTGCAAAATAAATTACGGTTCTTTAACTGTAAAATAAAACACAAGCTAACCAAAATGAGAAGGAGCACTTACCGGTCTTGCTTCGGCTCTGCCACTCGATCCGGTTCATGAACTCATGGCATCGGGAAAAATTTGACAGCGCTTCGCTTTGTAGACTCACCCTCCTCCTCCTCACAGCTCAAAATTGCCAAAAAAATTGAATGCAAATGAGCCCAAACCCTAGTTTTGGCCCTTAAATAGGCTTTTAGGCATGTAATCGTTCCACCCTGGGATGAGCACTCTAGTTATCGCTCGTCCCAACCTGGGATGATTACAAAATTGGTATTCGTCCCACCCAGGGACGATTACAGAGCAAAAATTTCAAAAACAGCAAAAACTGCACACAATGCACAAAAACAAGCAATAAAATTGTCCAATAAGAGTGCTTTTGCACTTGACATTTCGGGAATGCAAAATAGGCGTCGGGGTCACAAATCCTCACTATCCTACTCCCTAAGAAGGCTACCATAGCTAGACCACTCCATGGGAGGACGGCTTGTCGAGAATTTCAACACCAAACGACATCCCAAAAAGGGTCCAAACCCACCAAAAAATAGCAATAATATTTCCGAACAAGGCGCATTTGTGCCTCTGCTTCTTGGCATGCAAAATAGATGTTGGGGTCAAAAATCCTCACTATACTACTCCCTAAGATGACTACCATAGATAGACCGCTCCACGGGAGGACTGCTTGTCAAGAATTTCAACCCCAATCGACATCCCAAAAAGGGTCCAAACCCACCCAAAAATAGTAATAACATTTCCGAACAAGGTGCATTTGCGCCTCTGCTTATTGGCATGCAAAACAGACATCGAGGTCACAAATCCTCACTATCTACTCCCTAAGAAGGCTACCATAGCCAGACCGCTCAATGGGAGGACGGATTATCAAGAATTTCAACCCCAAACGGCATCACCAAAAGGGTTAACACCCACCAAAAATAGGTCTAAATGTTGGGAAAATGCACACACATCCAAAGATAAACAACTGAAAGGCACCCTTACACAAGTCATCTTGGGTCAAGCGGCTCATCTCTTTTCTCATGTAGGTCATTCCCTCATCGATTCGTCGCTTGAGGGGGTAGTCACACTTAGTCACCAATCAACAAATACACACCCAATTAAGGAAATGCCATGCATTCGAAGAATCATTGACAAAGACAATCACGCCCTTGCTTGGGGCAGCAAATAAGCAATAATCACAAGTTGATCAAACAATTGGCATTCATGAATCATGAACTCAAGGTTCCCATAGACAAAAGGGTGTGCCCTTTGCCTATTCATGATTGATCAATGTCCAAGATCAAGTAACACCTCACCGAAAAAGGTTAACACTTGAATTGAGTTCCTTAGCTCATCAAAAGCAAGGATTCAAGAATGCATACCCTTTCCATACTTGGGGCATCAAAATTTGGTTAGGTTATTGAGAAACCCTAATCATTAGTGCTTTGGTTATCTATTTTTGCTTAGCATCGTGCCACGCATAGCGCATCCCAAAAAGGAGCATCTATAGACACCAAAACAACACCAATCCGATTATGTGACTGCAAACACTGATCAAGTTGACACACATAGCCCCCAGGGTAGCCCCCAGAGGTTAAACAGTGGTCCTAACCACTCTCACAGCAGTTTTGGAAGGTCAAAGGTCAATTTGGCACCTTTCAGGCACTCTGCTCCTTATTCGTTCCACCCAGGGATGACTACAAACTGGTATTCATTCCACCCAGGGACGATTAGTAGTATTCGCTCCAAGGTGGATTGGTGCCAAAATCGGGCTCCAAACCTAAAATTTGGCCACAGTATCCTACAAAAATTTGTCGACAACATCCCAAAATAGGTTTTGGACCCATCCCAAGTGTATTGGTGCCAAAATCGGGCCCCAAACGGTGGGTGTCCTGCCCCTGGGTGCCCCTCGCACTACTGCATTCCTAATCGCCCCACCCTGGAGCGATTAGAAATCTATAGCATATTTCAGTTTTGTTCTTTTTGCATTTTATTCTAGGTTGCTTAGATAGGCTTGCATTCAAATTTCATGTAATTCTGAGTAGTTTTGATCATGCTTTTGTTATTTCTCGCTTTCACTAACATGCAGGTACCATCATCAAATTCCTAGTGATAGAGGCCAAATTGGCAAAATATGACCATCTGGGTCTTTCCAAAATACCCCATTTTACCTAACCCCCAACTTTGCAGGTGATTTAGAGCCTCTTGGATGGGACATTTGGGACAGTGATTTCTTACGTTTTGCCATAGGTCTAACCGTCCCACCCTAGAGAGATTAGAAATATGTGGTGAATTTTTTGACTGTTCTTTTTGCAGTGCCTTCCCGATGATTTTTTCATGCCTCTGTCAAGTTTATAGCTCATTTTGATCTATTCTAGTTGTCATTTTATTTATTTTTTGTATGTACTAATCTTAGGCTTAGGGATTACATGTTTTATTTCATCCATAGGTGCTACTGATTGTTTTCTGTTTCCTTGAACGTAGGATCTCGACACTGGAGGAGCAGTAAAGAATCAAAGACCCTTTCATGCAAGTGGCGACAAAATTTGGTTTGCACATTTTACATGTGGGCACGCGGAAGAAGGCATACCACCCACGGTGTAACGAAACCTTATTTAACGCTCCTAGACCCTGAAAAGGGAGGAGATGTGTTGTAACCAATATTTAAAACAAATTAATAAAAAGGGTTATATTCCATGTTTGCTTTCTATCTGGTTTTGATTTGTTTATGTTTCTCTCCTTTCATGCATTTTCAATTCTTAGGATTTAGCATCATCTTTGTCTTCGCTTGCATCGCACTTAGTGTTTCCTTTTTGCTTTCATATCCTCGTACTTTCAATAATTGATAATCAATTTGAGGAACCTGTAACTCCACCTCAATGTATTTCAACTCCTTCCACTCCTTCCACTATGCCAAAATGGGCCCGCACCATTGTTAAAGAAGCCGCTCCTTACATCCAAAATCTTCCATCAACCAGATCATCCAACCCCATAGGCACTGGTCTTGTATGTTAGTCTATTTCCTCTTATCCTTAATCCTTCAAAAAACCCTTAGGTATTAAAGAATGAGATAATGCCATGGAGAATGAATTTTCTTCCTTAATCAAAAACAAAACTTGGGATTTAGTTCTCTTTCCTAAAGGAAGGAAGTTAGTTCGTTGTAAATGGATCTTAAAAACAAAATATGGGCCTAATGGAGAAATAGACAAACACAAAGCTTGTATAGTAGCCAAAGGTTTTTTTCAAATTGAAGGTATTTATTATGTAGAAACCTTTGCTCCAGTTTCTAAAATAAATTATGTTAGACTGGTCCTTGCTCTGGCTACTTCCCATAAGTGGTTTGTCTATCAAATGGATGTAAAATATGCTTTCTTACATGGATATTTAAAAGAAGATATATTCATGGAACAACCTGCTGGTTTCACTCAAGACTCCTCTCTTGTTTGTAGACTTAAAAAGTCTCTCTATGGTCTCAAACAAGCCCCTAGATCTTGGTATGAAAATATGGACTCCTTCCTTCTTTTTGCAGGTTTTTCTCATTGTGAGTATGAAAACACAGTTTATATTTGGAGAAATGAAGGCAATATCACCATTATTGTTCTATATGTTGATGATCTTATTCTTACTAGTAATAACTTGACTCAAATTCAGACTATAAAAAACTCCCTCTCTAAAAATTTTGAAATGGTTGATCTAGGTAAAGCTCATTACTTCCTTGGGATCCAAATAAGTCAAAAATATGCAGGAATTTATTTGTGTCAACAAAAGTCCACTCTAGATCTTCTTCAAATATTTAAAATGATAGATTGCAAACCTTCTCCTACCCCATTTCAATCTGGCATTAATTTTAGTACTTCATACTCCCCCTCTATGTGATGCAACTCTATACCGTCAACTTGTAGGGAGTTTGTTATACCTTACTCATACTCACCCAGATATCTCTTATGATGTTGGTATCATATCCATATTCTCTCATCAACCATATTACGGTCATTGGCAAGCAACAAAAAGAATCCTTCGTGACTTGTAGGGCACTATGCACTTTGGGCTCTTCTACAAGGGAAAATATATGGATATGAAAATCCATAGGTTCAGATTGGGGAGGTTCAATAGAAGATATATGTTCAACCTCAGGATATTTCTTTTGCCTTGGTTCTTCACCAATAGCCTAGTTATGCATGAAACAATGAGCAGTAGCCTTATCTTATACAAAGGTAGAATACAGGACAACAATTTTAGCTAGTCACGAAGCTCTTTGGCTTCATCAAATTTGGAGAGAATTTGGTTTCACCCATGAAAAGCCTATAACTCTTTGGTGTGACAATCCGAGAATAATTCATATTGCACGCAATTCGGTTGAATATGAGTGCACCAAGCACATTGAGATACACATGCACTTCATACGAAAGCATATTTAGCACAGGGATATATACTTAGAATTTATTCCAACTGAGAATCAAATTCCAGATATCTTCACCAAGTCATTTCCTTTTTCATGTTACCTTCAGTTGTGATATAAGCTTGGAGTAATACAGCTTCATTGATTTATTTTATGAGGACAATATTCACCATACGAAGACAAGCCTCTCTTCTTATCATAGTTGATTTTTCCCCAAAGGGGATTTTTCACCAAGTATAAGTTGTATATGAGTAACTAATCAGGCCAAGTTTTCGGGACTCATATTTCTTTTAGTATAAAGAGGAAAATCTTCGCCATACGAAGACACGCCTCTCTTCTTTTCATAGTTGGTTTTTCCTACAGGGGTTTTTTCACCAACTATATAATGTAAATGAGTACCTAATCAGGCCAAGTTGTCGTGACTCATATTTATTTTTGTATAAAGAGGAAATCTTCGACATATGAAGACAAGCCTCTCTTCTTCTCATAGTTGGTTTTCCCCATAGGGGTTTTTTCACCAACTATTTATTGTAAATGAGTACCTCCTCAGGCCATGTTGTCAGGACTCATATTTCTTATTGTATTAAGAGGACAATCTTCACCATAAGAAGACAAACCTCTTACTTCCTTTTGATTGATGGTTTTTCCCATTATATTTTGACCATATGTTCAAAAAGAAGTCATTGTACATGAGTACCTCATCAGGCATTGTTGTTGGGACTATTTGTACGAATCTCCCCTAGTATCACTTAAGTGGGGGTGTTAGAATAAGAGAATATTCTCTTAAGTTCCACTAGGATAGACACACTTGATTTTCCACTCCTCCATGTGTCAGGATAACTCTCAGTGGTGTCTTCATTAGGTATGAAGATTTGTTGTAATCCAACAGCTCTCAGTGATCAACTTTGCTATTTATAAAAATTTGATCCTTGGAATAAATCAATCAATTCTATTTTGCTTCTTCAACCTCTTGTAATTCTTTGCATATCTATTTGGGAAATTCTAACATTTTCAATTCAAAGGGCCTTCCCACAAAGTAGTGACACCAAACCTTTAGAGCGTGCACCACTGTAGCAAGCTCCAAATAATGTGTAGCATAATTAACTTCATACTTTTTAAGCTTCCTTGAAGTATATTCCACTACTAAATCCTATTGTGAGAGTACCCCACCCAAACCGTCTATTGGTGCATGTGTGCACACTGAAAATTCCCCTTGAGGATCGGGAACCTTTAGTACCTGTGCAGTAGTAAGCTTATGCTTTAATAGCTCAAAGACAACTTCAAACTTCTCTGACCACTTGAATTATTTCTCTTTCTTCTAAAGGTTCGTTATGGGTCCAACAATATTTGAATAGTCCTTTATATAACGTATCTAATAGCCCATTAACCCCATGAAACTTCACACTTCAGTGACATTAGTCGGGGGTGGCCCATTCAGAATAGCCTCTATATTTTATGGATTCACAACAATCCTTTTTTCCAATATAATGTGTCTAAGGTACCTTACCTCTGGAACATAGAATTCACTCTTAGCCATATTTCCATAAAGTTGATTCTTTCTCAACAATTCCAACATGATCCTAAGATGCCTATCATGCTCTTCTTTATCTCGAGAGTATAGAAGGATATCATCCAAGAATACCAGAATAAATTGGTCCAATTTTCTTTGGAACACGTTGTTCAATAGGTTCATGAAAGCGGATGGGGTATTAGTCAGCCCGAAGGGTAGAACCATAAACTCATAATGCCCATACCTATTCTTAAATGTCATTTTGTAAGTATCTTCCTCACGAATTCTCAACTGGTGATACCCTGACCTCAGATCGATTTTGGTAAACACCTTAGCATCCTTCAACTGATCGAATAAATATTCAATCCTAGGTAAAGGATATCGATTCTTGATTGTAGCCTTATTTAGAATTTTGTAATCAATACACAGTCTTAGTGAACCATCCTTCTTTTTCACGAACAGAACCAATGCGTCCCATGGTGACACACTTAGTTTTATCAAACCCTTATCCAATAAACCTTGCAATTGAACCTTTAGTTCATGCATTTTAGTAGTGTTCATTCTATACGAGGATCTATGAATAGGTTTAGTTCCCATAATAAGTTCAATTGTAAAATTAAATTTCCATACAAGAGGTAATCGAGGTAGGTCCTTTGGAAAAACGTCCTAAAAATCCTGTAGGATTGGATGTTGTCCTAGTATTTATCCTTTCTCTTTGTCCCTCACCTCATTGAGTTTTACCACATACACTATCCCTCCTCTATTTAGGGCCTTTTTCAATTTCTTAGTGGACAACATTTGAGGTTCAAAAGCCCCTTGATCGCTATGAACTCTTAGTATTTCTCCACATTTCTCTGAATACTCAATCTAGCGGTCTTGGAAATTTACTAAGGCTTTATGTATCTGTAGCCAATCCATCCCAAGAATCACATCAAAGGCATTTAGGTAAGCTACATATAAACAACATTATGTAGTCCCTTAAGATAAAGTAAATTCTTCCATAGGGTAACACTAGTTTATCGAGTAGGTTTACCTAGAACCATACTCTAACTTCCACCCTTGAGCCAAATACCCAGGCCTTTATGACACAGTCCTTGCTAGACTATCTATTAAAATGTTTACTTGCTTATTGAAAACCTTACCTTTCACAAGTAATTGGGTGGCTTGTCCCTCTAGCGTTTGCTTCTCGATTATGGCATAGATCTAATGTTCCAATTCCTTCCCTTTTGCACTAGCCGAGCTAGTCCCTGCTCGATATGGATATTGATTATACTAATTGGGTCCTCGATAATTATAGCACCCTTCCTTGGGTCCTTGTTGCTTCTCAGACTTCTCATTCACATTCTTAACTTCTAGAGTTGAAGTATGTGACTTCTGTGGCTGAGGTTTCATATCACTAGGCTTGTTATCCTTCTTACAAAATTTCTTCTTGAACTTATTCTGATTCCCATAGGGTTTATTCTTAGGATTTTTTGGATTCTTGGCTTTTCACTCTTGCTTAGTATCCCATTTTACAAACCCATTACTATTCCTCTTCTTTAGTTCTAATCCATTACAACTCATTTACTCAAAATATCCAACAGAAAATGCATGGTTCATCTACTACAAGTCATTCAATATTTTTGAAGACATATGAGAGAGATAAGAGGTTGTTATATTTGAAGGGAATAAAAAAAGATATTCAAACTTTTTATGACCAAATGTGAAATTTGCTAATGGATGAAAGGAGAAAAAATTCATACTCTAAGTACTCTACAACCATTGCCAATCCCATAAAATGTATGGATTGATATATCCATGGATTTTACTAAACTACTTTCTAAAATACAAAGGAAAATCAATCATTCTTGTGGTGGTGGACCATCTATCTGTAATGACCCAAAAACACACAAACAAAAAAATACAAAAATAGAAAAAAGGTTTTTTTTTTTTTACTAAGGAGAGAGGTACATTAACCCCTAGTACTCTAGCAAAACCTAAAGTTTCATTCTCCTAAGTTTTCCTAGAAGTTACATCTCATAAATTACCCTAGCACAAGTCCATATGTGTAGGCGTATAATGTGTTACTACGGATAATTCCATCTATTTCATCATCCTTTATGAGCTAGAATTATCACCCTCTGTCCATCGAAGGTATACACATATCTCCATACCATATGCAAATACTTATGTGTAGGTATGCTATGAGTACCACGAGTTGAGCTATCCATCTCGTCTCAACGATGAGCTATCTTAACTCAGATGTAATCTCTTCCTACTTAGTCCTCTATCTTCCTAAGGGAGTCTCAATTTCATTATGTCCTCCTATGTTCATCCTAAGGGAATCTCAATTCCATTAGGTTACCTCTGAGTTCACCCTATAATGCTACACTAGATTCCCTATCATCAAAAAATCAATGATAATACATCTATGCTAGCACATCATAAAACAATCAAACAATAATAGAGAAAATGAAGCAAGATTAAATCTAAAATAGAATCTAATACATGACATAATAAAATACAGACATATAATAAAATTACTTTCAATAACCCAATAACGATTAACTCAATATTACTTGCATAATAAGCCTTTCCTTTTCAAAGGTATCACATTAACTATATTGGCGATATCTCCCCACAATTCTAATCTATGGAATATAAGTAAATCAACATAAGATGCCATACCTATTCTTTGTTTCCATTCGATTCCTTGCTTCTCCTTGCTTCCGTTTGGTTCTTTGAGGGTAGTAGGGGATTAGGATACTCATGGTTCAGGATAGGCATGCCTTTCAATACATCTATTCATCTACCATGCCAAATTGCAATTATACAATATTCCATTAAGTCTCTAACCATCTAATGCCTAATGAACATCATAAAATAAACCTTAGATTCATTTTCACCTCAACCAAATCCCCTTCGAGAGTTATCCAAACATGCTATCACTTATATTAAGGTCTAACTTAATTTCATTTCATTCATGTCCTAAAGCATTAAAGTCCCATACCCTTAACCTTTAGAACAATCATTCCTTCATTCCCTAAACCAAAGCCCCATAACATCAGCTTAAATAATAAATCCATATTTCATTCTATTTAAAATTCCTAAGATAATCAACATTAATCCAAGGGTTCTCTTTAAATAAACCTTCAATATCTTTCCCTAAGATCAAAGGTTCCTTTTCAATCAAAATCTAACATTTACATATCCCATATAAATCAAAGGTTCCTTTAAATAAAACCCATTATAAATCAAAGGTTCATTTAATTAAAACCTACTATATGTTTCACATATAAATCAAAGGTCCATTTAATTAAAACCTACTATATGTTTCACATATAAATCAAAGGTCCTAATATATGTCTCACATATACATCAAAGGTCCATTTAATTAAACCCTAATATATGTATCACATATAAATCAAAGGTCCATTTAATTAAATCCTAATATATGTTTCACATATAAATAAAATATCCATTTAATTAAATCCTAATATATGTTTCATATATAAATAAAAGGTCCATTTAATTAAATCCTAATATATGTTTCACATATAAATCAAAGGTCCATTTAATTAAATCCTAATATATGTTTCACATATACATCAAAGATCCATTTAATTAAATCCTAATATATGTTTCACATATAAATAAAAGTTCCATTTAATTAAATCTTAATATATATAACATATAAATCAAATGTCCTAATATATGTCATATATATAAATCAAAGGCCCTTCTTTTTATTTAAAACCATGATCTAAAACATTTTGTAAACTATGGCTCTTTTACGTTGAAAATTTACAATTAGTGCTAATACCATACAAGGCACACAAAAAATTCATGGCAAACCCATCGTCCACTAAAACCAAGGATGTTCTACTTATGTTGACTAGTTTTATCAACTTGCACTCCCTAAAACCTAGGGGTTTTCCTTTGTTGAACACTACGCTTACTTGTTGTACGCTATTCCAAGGCAAATAGAGCATTTGACATCACTCTCTGTAGTACTAGTTAAACATGGTGCCCTATCATGGTGCCAGGGGTTTTTTATTCAAATGCAGCACAAATTGGCCTTATCAACAACACACCTCTCCCACTGGTATTGAAATTCCCAATGCAGGTACAATGTAAAATGCTTCCAAGCAGGAATGGCTTCACTAAAACATATAGTTCTCCCACTCAATGTGGTTTCAAACGAAGGTACAATGCACAACGCCTTCAAGGTAAGAATGGCTTCACTAAAACACACAGTTCTCCCATTCAAGATGGTTCCAAATGAAGGTACAATGCACAACGCTTCCAAGCAAGAATGACGTCACTAAAATACATAGTTCTCCCACTCGAGGTGGTTCCAAATGAAGGTACAACACACAACACTTTCAAGCAAGAATGGCTTCACTAAAATACATAGTTATCCCACTCAAGGTGGTTTCAAATGAAGGTACAATGCATAACGCTTGCAAGTAAGAATGGATTCACTAAAACACACAGTTCTCCCACTCAAGGTGGTTCCAAACATGGGTATAGTAGACAACGCTTCTAAGGTAAGAATGGCTTCACTAAAACACACAATTCTCCTACTCAAGGTGGTTCCAAACATGGGTACAACGTATAGCGCTTCCAAGGCAATAATAGCTTCACTAAAAAACCCAGTTATCCTACTCACGGTGGTTCCTAACATGGGTACAGTGCACAATGCTTCCAAGGAAAGAATGGCTTCACTAAAACAACCTAGTTCTCCCACTCACGGTGGTTCCAAACATGGGTACAATGCACAACACTTCCAAGGAAATAATGGCTTCACTAAAAACACATTTAATTAAAACCAAAGCTTAGCTTAGAATAACCCAACATGTGGTTTCACATAGATAGACGTTTTATGAAGTATGTTGCCTCCATTTTAGCTCTTGGTGCGCTTCCTTTCCTCTGCCTTCCTCCTCGTTTCCTATGTTCTTCCCTTACATTTTTTCTTTTCCTCCTTTCGTTCTTCCTCTTCCTTATGTGCCCCCTCACCTTTGTGGTCCGTCCGCCGCCCTCTCGAAGCTTGCACCACCGCATTTCCAACAATACCCATCCCCTATCCCTTGTGCATTCCTCCCATATTTTCCTTCTTTGACCAGTTTAAGAATCATAGGATTTTTCCTTAGGTTGCACCATGTACGAATGTGAGATCATGATATATTATTTTAAAATAATAAATATATTTATAATATATTATAATATAATATATTATAATATATCTATTATTATTTTATTGAAATGAAAGATCCTCTTTCAATTTATTCTTAATTAATTAAAACTTTTTTTAATGAATTTTATCTTATCATTAAAATAATCACTTTTAATTAATCTCTAATGAATCATAACCACTATTAGTTCAAATATATTTTTTAATTAATTAAAATGAAAACTCCTTAATTAATTGCAAATGAAGTTTACAAATGAGCTCTAATGAGCCAATCATTATTTTCCTAAACTCCATTAATTAATTTAAAAGCACCTAAATTCAACATATAACTTAATTTGTTCTCTTTACAAGGAAGATGCTTTGTTTTCATTTTTAATATGAAAATTAATCTTATGCATATATAATCATCTTGCAGTGGTTCTTATATAGGAACTAAATCATCAAACTACTCAAGTTATGATGTAGTAGAAAGCAAACACATTTATACAATTAACCAAAGAGAGTCTTTCCATCAATTCAATCACACATCTTAGCCAGATATTTTACGATAGCTACTAGGCTATCAACTAAAGCTCCAGTGATTGACTATTGATGATTATCCCTTCCGTCAATGCATGCCTATATGAAGGTATCTATCCATGTTATCTTCGAGAATCTTAATCATCATTTACCTTATCTTTGGTACCCTCATATCTGGTGGGTAATACTACCTATTCCACCTACAAGTGTGCCTAATCCTGCACACTTGGCAATATGTTAGCAATAACATACCCTCATAAATCAACTAAACATCACATAACTGGTTCAATTGTTCAAACTAAGTATCACCACATATTCGGTTAACACATTGTTTTATTGTGCCTTAAAGTCAGCTAGGGAGGGTCATGACACGGACCATGAACCTCAGAATGATGGAAGTGAGTATGAAGGAATGAGTTTGTTGGCAAGAATTAGACTTGCAAAAAAAAGAATTTATAGGGAAACATTGTAGTTAAAACAACAATATTTCAATGAAGAAATAAAGAAATAAGGGAACACCATGTATAAGAAATAAGAAGGCTATGAAATGATATTCAAGCATGAAGGGAGATATGACTTGCAACAAATCAATTTTTATGGAGAGATATATTCAAAAAACCTTCATCAACTGAAGGAGAAGTTAGGAAATGGAGAATAGAATCCAATAATACATCCACAACAAGTTCAAATAGTGAAGAAGAATACTGGAGAATTGTCAACAAAGGCTCAAAAACATAGGAGAGTAAAGAGAAGACTAAAAATTTCCCAACTAATGGAAGAATACTGATAAGCAACTCAAAATCAGAATGTCTTTGATGAAGTAAGGCAAACAAATGGGTAGAGTTATGTTTTACCATCAAACATGAATGGTTACTTCAAAAGTCAAAGTGGTCCACAAGGACTACTAGAAAACCCAAGGTACATGTGTGACTCAGTTAATTTATGCAGTCTAGGAAGACCATCAGGTTCTATAGGCTATTTGGGTTTGGCTAAACAAGCGAGAAGGTCAATTAACCTCTTTTCTAGTATTTTGAGAAGGTTTTTCCCTTTGACTCCCTAGGTCATATAGTCAATAGATTGTCCTATTAGGACTACCCTTTTATAGAATAAGAAACAACCAAATGCTAATACCCATCAGGTTGGCCCATCATGACCACCTCTTGGTTGTTGTCAAAAATATAAGGAGATATTATATGGACCTATGATAGTCTGAAGTGAGGATTAGACCATCACAAGTAATTAAAGACCATTTGAGAAGAGTGAGTAGAAAAATGAATGCAATTGAGTTTGTAGGACCATCATGAAGAAGCAGGAAAATATGAAAAAATCCGAGGAGGGGTGATGAATAGTCAAAGAAACCAAGCCATATATAACAAAATGACAAACGAAGAGCATAGGAGGACATGGAAGGAAGTATGGCAAGCTATCATATAAGTGATATAAGAATAGCAAACCGCCATACAAATGTTGCTCATATGACAAACATCATGCAAATGAAAGGTGTCATATAATTGATGTGCATTGTACAAATCATGTGTGCCATACAAGTGGAACATGTCATACAAATCAAGTATACCATACAAGTGGATATTTTCATATAAAACAAGAGGTGCCATACAAGTGAGATAGATGTATATACGACAAGGTGTTATATAATTGACGTAGATCATTGTACAAGAGACATTAATCCGTGTAGGGTAGAGAGTCATACAACGTTAGTCTAGGATGATGAACATCCTGAGTAGAAATATAAGGAGTCATATTTGCGTGGAAGTATGATCTGATTAGATATTTATATTACCTTATGGATGACATGTAATGAGTAACTCAAATGCACATAAAAAAAGAGAGAAAAAGGATGATTTTGAGTTACATGTAAAGGTGGCAAAGTGGAAGTTAGGACATAATTATCACTTGAAATCCAACTGTCCTTCCCACTTTACCAATTTATAAATACACACTTGAGGAAGGTATAAGAACTTAAATGCATGTTTGAAGGAGATGAGAGAGGACGAACATGTATAATGCTACCAATGGATGGTTGAGTAGTAGAATGAATGCACCTTGAGAGGAAGCTCCAGTGTCAAGAGAAGAAAACATCAAGTTGTACAATAGTTTAGATAGGAGCAAATAATTTTATAGATGGTTGAAGTTTATATGTTTTAATATGATGAGAAGATATTCCTCTTGGAACAAAAGGATCAAAACCTTCAGCCCCCCACGTTGGATTTATAGGTTGCATTTTTACAGAATTACAAGTGTATAGGCCATACAAACACTGTCATACAAATCATACACATAAAGGTAGAGGTAACAAATGTCGTACAAAGAAATTGTGCATGAAGGAGCAAGAAATAAAATCATGCACAAGGGGTATCATACAAGTAGTTGTTCATCACCATAAAATTGGAGGTTTTTACTATAGGGCCATAAAAGAGATGTCTTGCAAACATAAGGATTGTATAGAAGTTTCATACAAGCTGAGTCATGACAAAAGTGGTCATACAAGTATAAGATATGTATGAGAGGGTCATACAAGTGGAAGTGAAAGTTGTAATCGTACAACTAGGAGTTGCTAGTAGCATATGTGATATAGAGAAGCCTAAGGACTATATAAAGGATCCAATGTATGGAAAAACAACAAAGGATGATTCCACCTAAGACAACATTGCACTCAAAATTACCCTCACAAGGGGAGAGCGTCAAAGTTAGCTTTATAAGAGCCCTAGAAAAACATATATAATGAGATAACATGGAGGAGAGCCAATGACAAGGCTTAAAACTAGCACATTGAAGGAATAAAAAGTATAATATTTTACTTAGGATAGGGAGAAAGACAAGTGAAGAGAATGGATGTAAATACCTTTGCAGGAGTGTCATAACAACAATCAATTGGAGAACCTTATAAAAACTAGTGGCAGGATAATCCACCAAAAAAGCAAATTAGTTTATTTATTTACAACTGATAGGGAATTCAAAATTGAAGCCAACTAAATCATGTAATTGTGTTAAAGTTGAAAATGACCTTTTCAACTATTAACTTGGAAGATCTAGAGAGCCCTCCATATGAAACACCCATTACTAAGTAGTTACACGTTGTATCTATGAACATGCAAAATCATTACCACTCTATTAGCACATATTTGTGCAACTCTCTTCATCCTGCATCTAGGAGTGATGTCTGTGATGTCTAATGGATGCTTTTAAACATATAACAAAGCTCATTCAAGTTTTCTAGGAAGCAACCTCTTCTTCAAGTTTACAACATTCCACTGAAAACATTCCATTATCATTTCTTACCTATTTAACCTTTTCTAAAATAAGAATAGATACAATAACCGATAATATTGTTAATTTTAATGACATATTTTTATAATTAAATTTTTTTATACATGTAATAAAGGATATTGATTTTACGTTGATAGAGAACTTTGATCAGCAATCACTTTCTGTCATAGTATTATTGAATAGTTATATTCCCAATCCCATCCTTAGCACTTTGCACCCATCGAAAGGAAAACATTGTTCTTCGTACTCAACAAAGGATAAAAAAAAATAGCACATGCAATGAAGCGCAATGGCTTCAGCGCCATCCTCATCTTTTCTCCACCACTTCCTTTCTACTTACCGTAAACCGTCATAATTATAACCCAAATCCACCATGATGTTAGAATCTAATGCTCTTATACCAAACGAAGAAATTGAATATGTCGCGATTTCTTGGGAATAACATTCGAATATTAATTATAAATATTTACTACTGTGATATTGTGAAACCATATGATTTTATATCGTTCTTTTCTAACTTATTTTGTTTTCTTTTAAAAAAATAAATTTCACGCTATCAAATATAGCGATGCTCATCAAATAAATGCTTCAAAAAATACAAATAAACTCTGCCATAATATATGAACTAGGTGTAATATCACCTTTACAATTATAACACTTACATCATTAAAAAGAGATTCCTTGCACTTGCAGGGATGCACCATATATTTGATGTCCCTTTACACTCGCATTGAATGGGAATTGACACATTTAACTTGAATTCTTTATATGGATAAGAATACTCTAATTAATGGAGATACAACATATTTATAACACTTGCAGTGTTAACAAAACACTACACATCCTTATGTAGTGTTAACAAAACACTACACATCCTTATCCAAAAATATAACTGCTTGTTTTCTCCATTTTCTTAGTAACCATTGTTCTATTTTCATCTGTGCTTTTACTTTTATTTTTGTAGTTATTTATATTTTTCTTCGATTGCTTTTATAAACTATCCACAAAATAAACATTAAAATATTACAACATCCTCCTTAATGTTTATTAACTTGGCGTAAATAGGTACCTATTTACAAATAAAATATGCCTATTTACTTTCTTGAGGCACATAATGGTTAAAAAGAAATTCTAAAATAGATTGTCGCCTTCAAGTAAGAGTTTCATAGATTATCCATAAGAACCACATGATGGCTCTCTTTCAACAAGCCATCATGCATAAAAACTTGCTTAGCTAAGAAGTTAACATCCTTTTAACCGAAAATGGAGTCCAAAAACTCTTGTTCTTACTTTATGAGTTATAATGACTTTATTAAACAATTTAGCTCCATTTTTGGAAACCATACTCTCATAAATTTGGCATGCTTTCCATTTTTGAAATCTGACCAACTTGAATTCTTTTCATTATATCTAATAGTATCTTTGTACAAAAAATGAGAAGAGGAGTGATTGAATCCTTTGCATATTTTACATGGATACATCTGCCATAATTGACCTGAATACTGACCAACAACTCATCCATAATAACTACACTTAATATACCTTAAATTCATTGCCTTCATTGTAAAACACACATATTTGTAATCATGTTGTCCTTTATCTCTCTTTATATCATCATGAAGCATCTCTCCCTTAATAGATTTGATACCCTCTCTTTCGATTGCACTTTTGAAACACAAACATCTTCACAAAATCCAAGGCCTATGTATTTTAGTCTATTTTCAACTTAAGTTGGTGTTACCTTGCTCATTCCTACCAAAATCCTTCCCTTTGTAACCCATTTTTGACATTTATTTGGAAGACATCCAAACACGCTAAATCCCCTTTTTGTGAATCAATTTTCCTATTTTAGATTCCTCGAATTTTCTATCAAATTTATTTTATTGAAGACTAGAGAAACCATCATCATTGATATTACCTCTCATACAAAGCAAATTTGTAGTTTCATAAAAATAGTCAACTAGGTTTATCAAATCAACTATGTCACAAAAATAGTACCTTTGAAAGTATAAGTCTTTCTCAAAGTATCAATATTTTTAATAAGCTTTTTGATTCAACAATCTTAAATTTTTATTTTCACAACTCAAATCACAATTCTTATTTTTTACAATATTAATCAAGAGTATCCATATCATCAATATTGAAAAGCATAAAGAAATATATATATATATATATTTTTTTTTTGAATAATATTTCTTATAAAAATTCACCATGTGGAAGAACTATACAATTTAAGATATGAAATTATTAGAATATTACAAACCTAAAATTAGATCTCAGTTCTTTAACGCTAATATTTGGAATAATACATACAAATCTTCAGCACTTCTTGTGAACTATACTTCTTCAAGACTTCATTCTACTTGACCAAAAAAATATCTCTCACAATCATGTATGAACTTCTCAATCCCAATATAATAATCAATAACTTGAAAGACCTAAAGTGTGCATCCACCTAAATGATCATTGTTCAATTGCAACTATCTTTCGTGTTACATAATGGTGAACAAAAATTATGTTCAGAAAACAATCATTTATTTTCCATAAATTATCAATCCGGTAAGTTCATAAAATTACGAGTATCATGCACAATATATGCATGCAGTGTGGGGGAATGAATTCTTCTGTACCTATTTAGTTTGGTGGGGGGTGTTTGTGCATTTTTATCTCAACCAAACCAAATAAAATAAAGTGCAAAAATATAAATTATAACTAAAATACTGGAAATGAAATGTTGAAAATAAAAGCCTAATAAATTAAATGTGTAGGAAAATAAAACACACAACTGAATTAAAATAAAGCAAGAAATAAAATAGTAAAGCTAATCTATTGAAAATAAATGACAAAAATAAATTAGGGGAGGACTACTGCAAGGAGTGAGCCCAGGCTCCCACAGATAGTCCACCCGGTTAATTACATCAAGATTAATTTAAGGGAATAAGAGTATTTTCAGCCCTTAATTAATTATACACAAAATAAAATAAAATAGTTCTATATGTATTTGATCATTTCCCTCATTCGTCTGGTCTGCATTCTTATATAAGATGCAGTCATATCTCATTATAATAATATATTGGTCTATTTTTAATCACATAAGGTGATTTGTTACAATCGGTTCATACACATGTATTATTCTCCTATTGAAAGCATGACCATTCACCAGAAAGATAAATATAATAATACTTAGGTATACATAATGAACTAATCCTAAAATCATGCATCCTAAAAATAATGCTTTGAAAGCCTTACACAGTCAACCGGGAAACTGGTCAATAATAGAAGTACTTTATCTTATTCTAGACATGATGCACGATTAGAATATTTCTCCTTTGTCTCACGTGCAACTACCTCCTTAGCCCATTGGTCAACCGATCAATGTTGACTTGGTGTATATTCTCAACAGGAGCAAGGCACCTTCCAATTAGTCAGGAGCAAGATGCCTCCAATGTATGGGAGCAAGGCACCTACCTTCGGATCAAGGCTCCTTCTTTCAATGGGATCAAGGCGCCTCCCATCAACGAGATCAAGGCGCCTCTCACCAACGAGATCAAAGCGCATTTTGTCGCAATACACCGTGGCTCCCTTGAAACATAAATATATCAGGTGCAAGTGATATTTACACTAGAAAATACCAAATTAGTACAAAAATCTGCATTTATACACATTTTTCGCTAAAAACACTAGTTAAGCATAATACTGAATTTTTTATCAATTATATGCAAAAGTTATATAAAAACATATCTCAAATGCTAGTTAAACCAATAACGATACCCCTTAAAAGTGTATATAAAATGAGCATTTCTAGTGCTCATCACATAACAAAGCTCTTGTACCATGTGGAAAATATGGACCTTATCATAATATATCTAAAAACTCAATGCTTTAATAATATGCCCATGGAACAAACACCCACAAATACGAATAATTCACAATTATCAATTCTGCGATAAGATATGAACTAAATGAGACGTCACCTTTAAAAATATACACTTCACTATTAAATAAAGATTGCTTACGTTAATAAAGATGCGCTATACACGTAATGTCTCCTTACACTAAAACTAAATGGCTATACACACTCTCAATGGAGATCCCTTACACTAAAAAGGATACTCCAATTTGATAGAAATACAACAAATTTATAACACTCGTTAATAACAGTTTATTCACCCTAAAAATATATAACTACTAACTTTCTCTTTTATCTTATTAATAATTTTATTTTTATCATTACTTTTATTTTTTAACGGATCCCTTGCACTAAGAGAATACTCCAAATGATAGAAATACAAAAAAATTATAACACTTGTTAATAACAATTTATTCACACGCAACAAATATAACTACTAACTTTCTAATTTATCTTAATAATAAATTTATTTTATCACTACTTTTAATTTTTTTAATATTAAATAATTTACAAAATAAAAATCAAAATATTCCAACAGATTTTTAAATAAAATGTTGCTTTCTTATAATATTTTACTAAAAAACACAGTTTTTACCTGAAACATTACTTCGTAATAATATTGAAAAGCCCAATCAATAATAATACACAAATTATTGATATCAAAATACAAACCCTATGCGACATTTACACCATAGACCTGTAATGAGCGAGTACATTACTTTCTTGAACACATGATATTACTAACACCCAATCTCTGCTTCCCATATTGGGAAAGCTTAGTCAATGATCGTAGTTGACAAATCACTGAAATCAAAATACAAACTCTGTGCGAGATTCAAACCCTAGACATACAGTTAGCAAGTACGGTGAAAACAAGGACATATTATTTGGTGACTTTGAAACTCCAAGCCTCCTTTATAGTTATTTAATTTATAACTGTGAAGTTTAATAATTAAGACTTTGAAATCAATAAAAGTTCAAATTTCTAATTCAAAGAAATAGGGGTGGAAGGATAACTACATACATTAGTTTTACACGTATAAACAGTCCACACCAGACTGCATTACTGTAAAATGTTAAATACTTAGGGTTGCACTAAAACTCCACTCGATATACATAATTTTGCAATAAAATAATAAAAACTCGCATTTTGTTTTGTGGAACATATGATCCTCTTGTATCAGTTTTTATATTTTAAATAATTTATTCTTTTATTTAAAAAGCGACTGCTTTAACACGTAGACGAATGTCAGAAGCTGACGAATGTCGGAGGCTGCATCGTTCGAGATTTGTGCCTTCATGACAATATCGATGACCTAAGGCATTATTTGCACTTTTTTAATATAAAGCACAAATATGTCCACAAAACCAATAAGGCTAGCTGTTTAAGCGTGAAATATTCCTCTAGCATCGTAGAAATTTGGGATGTCAGATTTGTTAAAATCCAAACCAGGAGAGATAGTCATTCGAAAAAAAAAAAACCAGGCGAGATAGTCTATAACCAAATCCTTCCTTTACATCTATTAAACCATGGTAGACTATGAAACAGGATAAGTGTGCCCACTCTTACACAGTCAAGGGCACAGAAGCTTTGACAATGTGGGTATCATCTGAAAGGCCTTAATAGCAGGATGAACATATTGCAAAGGGAGCAGAATATTCCAAACATGGCCAGCCCAGTAAGAACAATGGAATAGGGTGCAATGACAGTTTAAGGGTGCATATCATAGATATAATGAAAAAAAAGGAAACTGCAGACAACCATTTCAAGTATGTTCCTGTCATATCTTCAAAATTTACAATTTTTTTAAAGCAAACTAAAGAGATCACAAACATCTATAGTAGTGGAGATATGGTAAGATACAAACTCAGGTCTCTACTTCTTAGAGAAAAAATAAATTTCTCAACAAATGAATTGACCATTTCGATAAAAAAACAAATATAGACTATGCAAGAAAAACACTTCAGCACTAAAGATTTTTTCTAATTGTTTTGCATATAAAAGAATATATAGAAATTTTTGGATGAGACATTACTTATAAAAGTAGATCTAGATTGACAATGAATTGCTCATCTAATCAATCACCAAAAAAACAAAGAAAAACACTACACTGTGAATATATTATCTTAAGGGTTTATGGACTAAAGATTTTTGTTAATTGTTTTGCATATAGCAGAATATATAGAAATTTTCAGATGACACATTACTTATAAAAGTAGACCTAGATTGACAATGAATTGGACATCTAATCAATCACCACCAAAACACTGATACTTAAAGAGACCACACCTAACATTACACTAGTCAACATCCCCCTTAATGTTAGGGGTTACAAGACAAAATAGGGGTTGGACATTCGCAACATGTCACCCTCCCAAATTGCAAAAAAAAACCTTGGCATCTAAGATGTACAAACTTGGTTTCACATAAGGCCTTGATGATAATATCAGTTATGTGGTCCTCTGTCTTACATGAATGTTGTTGGATTACTGAAGGTAGAAACCATAACCAAGTCTTCTTTAGTTGCCTCATTTGCTGCTACACATCCTGTTGATAAGACAATAATAGACTGCTTCTTATTACACCATAAAACTAAACCAAAATTAACTAAACCAAAATTAAGGAAAAAAATATATTTTGTCATCTTTACAACCTGTCCAATCTAAATCAGAATACCTTGCAAGTGCCAAGTCTTCAAAAAATGAATTGATAGGAACAAAGACAAAGATTGTCACAATACTTGCCTAATATTTCATTGATCAAATCCTGATTAAGAAGCCTTTACAAAACAACTGGAGAAACCAAAACCACTGCAAAAATCAAAGATGGTTTTACAAAATATTGTAGCACTAACAATAAAAAAAAATACATACTAACAAAACTGAGAGAATACTAAAAATAATAAAAATCTTAATTAATTACTTTTAATTAATTCCTATCATTCCTCCAACTATAAGAGCATTAAATTCCAAAACATAAACATAAAGAAAAAAAAAGTTGAAACAGTGACAACTTTAAAAAGGTCTTCACAAAACTCAAACTGTTGATTCCATTAGATCGGGCTTGAAAAGAGTTTTTAGACGACTATAAATACGCCAATATCCGTCATTGGTATCTCCAAGCAGCAATATAAATTCCCTTCAAACTGAATTTGAAAGAAATATTCCTCATATAATATTCTGAAGTTTTTTTTTTTTTTTTTTAAATAAAACCTAAAGTGTTTTCTTTGTACACCATTCCATAAACTATGCATTACATTTACATTTTTGTTTTGATTTATATGCCGGTATTTCAAAATATAAACGTGGCCCTTCTCCCTTTAAAAAACACATGTGATAAAGGTGAACAAGAATAATCTAAAAACAAAAGACATCCTTTACGCTTTCGAATGGTAATAATTAAGCTTTCCCGTAGACAGGTGTCCACGTGGAATCAAACCAGGGATCGCTGCATGAATATCCAGCGTAGGAAATGCCTGAACATGACGAATAATTCAACCGACACTAGCTTCATGCGGAGCTTGACAGAGAATGGTGAGAGAGCAGAAAAATGCGGCAGAGATACTGACCAAAATCTGGCAAAATGTTCGTGAAACTGGGGCGGAAGCGAACTAGGGAAGCCGAGCCATCTGTAATCAACGAAACGGGCCATCAGGAAAAACCAGCCACAGCGTAGAAACCGAGAGCTGCTGGAACTGCCAACGGCATAGTGTTGAGACTCTGCGATGAAATATTCTGGGCAATTTCCAGGCGAGAAAATATTGTTGTTGCTGGCTGAGGAGACACAAAACACATATTGAAACCGAATGCAGGAAGCCGCTAGTACTGGTCAAATTCGTAGGGGCGATGCATGCAGAGATGAGGCGGCTGGAAGATTCGAGAATATCGCTATGGGGTCTGCTGGCGGCTGGCGGTTTGGGCAAGAAAAATCCCTCTGATCAGGGCATAGCTGTGTCTCCTGGGCCACGCGGGAGATAAACCAGACTACCACGAACTACACCATCACGTATAACTGCGAAAAGATGCAGGAGCAACGCGTTTGCAACCGGTGGAGCTGTAGACAAATCCTGGTTGTAGGGTTCCATCGGGCTGGCCAACAAAAATTTCAAAGAAAATTCTTGCTGTTTTTTATAGTCTATGTTCCTCCCGCCCCTAGTATTCCCTGACGACCACCGAACCTTTAGAAAAAGAGAGACGGGGGGCGAAGCATAGGGGTGCAAAAAAAAATTGGTCGAGCCGGCTAAATGGCTGAAACTATGACATGGCTGGCTGGATGGGGCAAGATATGAACATGGCCAGGCGGAATGGGGAGTGGCTGGGACTGGCGGGTGGCAGCCATGGAGGAAGAACATTCCCACCAACATTTGAAGGAGAACAAAACGCTAGAGGAAAATGCAGACCGTTAAGCGAAAAATTTCCATGTCTAGCAGGAGAGATGAAGGAATTGGGCCGCGTTAATTAAAAGATGCTTCGCAAGATTTAGCAGCGAGGAGGGAGCTTCGGGGAATTTAATCGCGAAGTGACAAGAGGTAGGGAGCTTCGCAAATGTTTACCCAGCAATGAGTGCTTCGGGTGTTTTTCAAGCGAAGCGGCTGCTTCGCACAAATTACTTTCGAAGTGGCTGCTTCGGAAGAACTATTGCCGAAGTGGCAATTTTTCAAAAGGCTGCCAAGCACTAGTTAAAGCCAACTTTGGCAGCTTCGAGCAAAGTGGCTCCAAAGTGCCACTTCGGGGCAGCAAAATCCCGAAGTCCAACTTTGGACAGAATATAGCCGAAGAACAGCTTCAGAACTGTAACCAACGGATCTCCGACTTCGGGAGATTTTGACACGGACTTGGTGTTTGGGGTAGGTTTAACCGAAGTGTGACTTTGGATGAGAAACTCTCTGTTTCAGAAAAGACAAAACCTAAAATAACGCAGATTGGAAATGCAAAGATTTTATTTATCATATAAAACTGGATTACAGGGCTTCTTTTCTGAAGCGGTTACAAACATCTGCAACCAGGTTGTAGGATAAACAAGATGGAGATTTCTTGGAGGCTGCTGCTCCCTTCTCCGATTGTCTGCTGAAATTGCTGTTGCTTTCCTCTCTTCTGCTGCTTTGCACTCGTAATTCCTCCCTATTTTCAAAGTGACAACAGGTCCGGTATTTATAGACGGGAGATGAGGACAATGGGCGGGAAAACTTTCACCAACCGGCTGACAAAAATAAATGCCGAAGAGGGTTTTCAACCAATCACCGAACAACCCTACCTACTCGCATGTGTGATGTCAGGTGCTCATTTCCTGTGCCTGGACACTGCTTCGCAAAACTGATGGGCGAACTGCCGGAATGGAATTACTTCGCTGTGAAGTATTTTCAAGTGGCATGTTTTTATTGCTTCGTAGTGAAGCATCCTTAGAGGGCAGGTTTGAACTACTTCGCAGCGAAGCAACTTTAGGAGGCATATTTTTATTGCTTCGCGGTGAAGCATTTGCGGACGACGTGAAAGGTGGTTTAATAATTCCAACACCCTCCTTTAAACCAGATTTCACAAATTCTTTGATGCCCAACATTTCTTGCAACCTGGCGAAGTCCTCCTCCTTCAAAGGTTTTGTGAAGATGTCAGCTACCTGCTCCTTGAACCTGCAAAACTACAACTGTACTTTGTCGAATTTCACCAGCTCTCTGATGAAATGATACCGAATATCTATGTGCTTCGTCCGACCGTGGAAAAAATGGGTCCTTCGATAAGGCGATTATAGAGTTATTGTCACAAAATATTGTTGTTGTTGCTTCCTGCAGATGATGTAGTTCACTCAAAACTCTTCTTAGCCAGACTACCTGGCAGGCAGCTGAGGTGGCACTAACATAATCTGCCTCTGCTGTAGATAAAGCAACAATTGGCTGCTTCTTCGAGGACCAAGAGACATCTTCGGATCCAAAATGGAAGGCATATCCAGAAGTGCTCTTCCGGTCATCTATGCTACCAGCCTAATTGCTATCAGTGTAGCCAATCAGTTCAAGCTAGTCTTGTCTGGCATAGTGGAGTCCGTGGTTTATTGTGCCATTGACATACCACATAATTCTCTTGCCTATTTTCCAGTGAGTGTCTTTGGGTGACTCCATAAACCTACTAATTAAACTCATGGCAAACATGAGATCTGGCCTAGTTGTGGTCAAGTACATCAGGCTTCCAACTAACCTTTTATAGAGAGTTGGATCAACACTTCTGCTATTGTCAATCTTGTTCAACTTCAAGCCAGTGACAACCGGGGTGATGGCATGTTTGCTGTCCTCCATCTTGAAACGCTTCAGGACATCCTTAGCATACTTGCCCTGAGAAATGAAGATGCCATTTGCTGATTGGTCAACTTCAATGCCAAGAAAGAATTTCATCAACCCCATGTCTGTGATTTCAAACTCGGTCTTCATGGCTATTTTGAACTCCTCAAATAGGTTGCTGCTATTGCCAGTATATATCTTATCATCCATGTACAAGTAGACTATTATCATTTCCCCTGCTTCATTTGTTTTTAGATACAGGGTGTGCTCATATGGGCATTTTTGAAACCCATTCTCCTGAAAATAGCCATCAATCCGGTTGTACCATGCTCGGGGTGCTTACTTCAACCCATACAGGGCCTTCTTCAACTTTAAGACCTTGTCTTCTTGCCCTTGTAGTTCATAACCGGGTGCCTAGTCTATGTAGACCTCTTCTTCCAACACTCTCTTCAGGAAAGCAGACTTGACATCCATCTGGTACACACTCTAGCCTTTCTGAGCTGCCAGTGCCAGAATCATTCTAACTATGTCAAGTCTAGCTACAGGTGCATACACCTCATGATAGTCAATTCTTGACTTCTACTTGTAGCCTTTCGCCACCAATCTGGCTTTATGTCTGTCAACTTCTCTTTAGGCATTGAACTTCATTTTATACACCCACTTGACCCCAATGGTCTTTTTCCCTGTTGGAAGATCAACCAACTACCATGTCTCATTCTTCTCAATGGCTGCTATCTCCTCATCCATTCCATTCACCCATTTGCGATTCTGACTTGCCTCTTCAAACTCCATTGGATCACACTTAGTAAATAAAGCAAAGTCAGAATATTCTTCATCTGTCTGATTATGGGTTACCTCATAAATGTCTTGCAAGCTCCGAGTCTTCGTAGGTGTCCTCAAGTTTGGAATTCTGATTGCAAGTGGATGTGACCGGGATGATGAGTTTGTGCTGCTACTAGCACCACTGTTGCTGCTTGAAAGTACATGTGGCTACACACTATCTTCCTCCAAGTTTACAGGTTCAATAATTGCTAGTTCAGGCTGACCAGTCTTTGACTTCCAGTTCCAGGTTTCATCCTCCAAGAACTTCACATCGTGGCTGATGACAAGTTTATTTATCATAGGATTGTACAACCTGTATGCCTTTGCTTGTTCACTAGACCCTATGAAGATGCACTTTTTAGCTTTGTCATCCAGCTTCTACCTTTTCTCATCTGGAACATGTGCATATGCAATGCACCCGAAAACTCACAAATGAGCCACACTTGGATTCAGATTGCTCCAAGCTTCCTCCAGAATTTTGTCCTTCACACTCTTGGTGGGACATCAGTTCAGTAGATAAACTACACAACTTTCAACTTCCACCCAGAACTCATGTGGCAGACTTTTCTCCTTTAGCATGCTCCGTGCCATCTCCATGATAGTTCTGTTCTTCCTCTTAGCTACGTCATTTTGTTGCGATGTGTATTTGGTAGTCAACTGCTTGTTAATTTCATGCTATTTGTAGAATTTATGGAATTTGTGGGAGATGTATTCACCTCCACCGTCTATCCTGAGAGTTTTCACATAATACCCACTCTGTTTCTCAACTAGAGCCTTGAACTCCTTGAACTTTGCAAATGCTTCTGACTTCAGCTTGATGGGATAAATCCAGGTCTTTCGACTGAAGTCATCAATGAAAGTCAAGAAATATTTGTTACCGACATATGAGCTGGATTGCATGGGACCGCAAATGTCTGAGTGCACCAGATCCAATGGCTGTGATGCTCTCCAAGACTGTCCTATAGGGAATGCATCCCTGTGCTTTTTACCAACCAAGTAACCTTCACAAAATTGGTTTGATTACTCAATAAGGGGTAAACCCTTCACCATTTGCTTCTTGTGCAGTAAATTCAAGCCACTAAAACTCAAGTGACCGAATCTGAGATGCCACAACCAAGTAGCATCCTTCACAACTGCACTTAGATACATTAATGATTCATTCTGAATCTATAGCGAAAACATTTTGATTTTTGTCATGGACACAATTGTGATGTGCCCATGCAATTTATCTCTGATGGTACAGACACCGTATTTGAACTGCACAATGTGTCCCTTCTGCACAAGTTGTCCAACACTCAGCAAGTTGTGCTTCAAACCAGGTACATAATACACGTCACAAATTTGTTTTCTTTCACCATGCCAGGTGCGGATGAGGATTTTACCTTTCCCCATCACAGAAACCTTGTTGTTGTTCCCCATATTGACTTCATACTGGACTGTTTCATCCAGTTGTGAGAACATCTCCTTGTTCCTAGTCATCTGGATGCTGCACCCACTGTCAAGATACCAAATATTTTTCCTGCTCTCCTCCTCAATACTGCAAGTCAGCAGCACATTTCCTCCTGCCCCATTCCTAGATTCATCCGTATAATGGGCTTGCTACTGATTCTTGTTCGTCACCCTCTTTCTGCATTGTGAGATATAATTACCAAAATTTTTATAGTAATAACATTGGACCTTAGATTTATCTTTCTTCTGATAAGATCCACTTTGCTGATTTTTACCAATGCCTCTTCCTCTTTGTTGATGGAAGTTGCAATTGGTCTCTCCCTCGCTAGGGTTTGACCTCCCTCTTTGCTTGTTTCCTCTCCCACACCTGCTTCTTCCTTTTCCACCTTGATAACTAGAAGCGCTATGGTGGGAGTCTTGTCTGCCGCTGTCTCAAAATGAGACTTGCACCTTGAAGGCTTACTTCAAAGAAGACTGAGTTGAACGGCTCAACCTCTGCTCATGTTTTTGCAAGGAACACATGAGCTCATCCACTGAGAGAGTTGTCAAATCCCTTGATTCATCTATTGTAATTACCATAGAATCAAATTTTGCTGGCAGACTTCACATAATTTTCTCCACAATCCTTTGATTATGCACAATTTAACAATTCAACCGCATCTGGTTGATGACATCTGTCATTCGGGTGAAAAAATCTCTCATGGTTTTTGACTCACTCATATGTAGGTTCTCAAACTCCCTCCTGAGCATTTGCAGTTTCACCAACTTCTCTTTGTTGGTGCCCTGGTATGAGTTGGCCAGAATCTCCCAAGCCTGCTTGGCCTTGGTGGCTGATGCAATCCATGAGAAGATGGTCTCCTCAACCGCTTGCATGATATAGAATCGAGATTTTTGATCTTTCTTTTGGTTCTCCTTCAGAAGGTCTTTGTCAACTTGGGAGAGGGTGACCAGTGCTGCTGCATCTACTGGTTTCGGGTACCCATTCTCCACCAAGTCCCACAACTCCTAAGACCCAAACAAAATCTTCATTTGCATACTCCAGTAATCATAGTTATTGCCGTTAAATTACGGGATTTGCAACTGCAGATAATTATTTTCGGAAGCCATGCTTCAATATTCGCGTCACGACAACGACTCTGATACCAATTTGAAGGAATTAGGCCGCGTTAATTACAAGATGCTTCACAAAATTTAGAAGCGAGGAGGGAGCTTCGGGGAATTTAATCATGAAGTGACAAGAGGTAGGAAGATTTGCAAATTTTTACCTAGTAATGAGTGTTTCGGGTGTTTTTCAAGCGAAGTGGTTGCTTCACACAAATTACTTTCGAAGTGTCTGCTTCAGAAGAACTATTGTCGAAGTGGCAATTTTTTTAAAATGCTGCCAAGCACTAGTTAAAGCCAACTTTGGCAGCTTCGAGCAAAGTGGCTCCAAAGTGCCACTTCGGGGCAGCAAAATCCCGAAGTCCAACTTTGGACAGAATATAGCCGAAGAACAGCTTCAGAACTGTAACCAACGGATCTCCGACTTCGGGAGATTTTGACACGGACTTGGTGTTTGGGGCAGGTTTAACCGAAGTGCGACTTCGAATGAGAAACTCTCTATTTCAAGAAAGACAAAACCTAAATAAATGCATATTGGAAATGCAAAGATTTTATTTGTCATATAGAACGGATTACAGGGCTTCTTTTCTGAAGCAGTTACAAACATCTGCAACCAGGTTGTAGGATAAACAAGATGGATATTTCTTGGAGGCTGTTGCTCCCTTGTTCGGCTGTTTGCTGAAGTTCCTACTGCTTTCTTCTCTTCTACTACTCTGTGCTCGTAATTCCTCCATGTTTTCAAAGTGATAACAGATCTGGTATTTGTAGATGGAAGATGAGGACAATGGGTGGGAAAACTTTCACCAACCAGTTGACAAAAATAAATGCCGAAGAGGGTTTTCAACCAATCACCGAACAACCCTACCTACTCGCATGTGTGATGTCAGGCTCTCGTTTCCCGTGCCTGGACACTACTTCACAAAACTGATGGGCAAACTGTCGAAATGGAATTACTTCGCTGCGAAGCATTTTCAAGTGGCATTTTTTTACTGCTTTGCAACGAAGCATCCTTAGAGGGCAGGTTTGAAATACTTCGTAGCGAAGCAAATTTAGGAGGAATATTTTTACTGCTTCAAGGCAAAGCATTTATGGACAGAGTGAAAGGTGGTTTAATAATTCCAACAAGAGAGACCCTTAATGGCACAGTGGCAACTTAGATTCGTCGACAGGCACAAATTATACATAAAACCTTAATCTTAACAGAGAGCAACACGACACAGAGGGATAGGGCCTCTATCAACAACCTTGAAAAGCAATAGATTAACACCATGAATTGGAGCATGCTTTAGTCGGGGCAGGTCTGGTGTATAGAGTTATTGAGAAAATTGTGGCTAGGGCATTTTCTTACTGGCTGCGGGAAATCTCCAATAGACATAGTAAGATCATTTTTATAGATAAATTAGCAGCATCATTAGACACGACATCATCAAAAAAAACAAGCAAAATAACACTCGCCAGAAGTAGAATAGGCACTTCATCAGATAGAGCAGGCAGATCAAGTAAAACAGAAATAATAGTGGCAGCTTCTTTAGTAACATAATTTTTTTCTTGAGAAGTAATGAGTTTTTTTTCTGTTGTCATTTTTCTCTAGCATAAGAATTTTAGCTCATTAAAATATCTCGTCATTTTTCTCTAACATAAGAATTTTAGCTCATTAAAATATCTCGTCATTTTTCTCTAGCATAAGAATTTTAGCTCATTAAAACATCTCTTTGAGAGAGACTAAAAAATATGGTAGTACCTGAATCAGGAGTATCCCACAAAGAAGAATCAGGTGGAGCACCCCACAGAGAAGAATCAGGTGCTCTCCTTGTCAACATAGGGACAAGATTGTCACAATACTTGATTGATATTTCATTGATCGATTTTATAGGCTATAAAGCTTTTTTAAAACTAGCCGAAAACAATTGGAAAAACCAAAACCATGACCGAAAACTATGGGACAACGACAAGATTACCGACAATTGGAAAAACAAAAACCATGACCAAAAACTATGGGACAATGACAAGATTACAGACAATGACAATATTGCCACAATACTTTGCTTGATATTTCATTGATCAGGTTAGAAAGGGTAAAAACCAAAACCAAGCAAAAAAAAATAGTAGAAGGATACAATCT
This sequence comes from Wollemia nobilis, assembly GCA_028583015.1. Taxonomy (NCBI): domain Eukaryota; kingdom Viridiplantae; phylum Streptophyta; class Pinopsida; order Araucariales; family Araucariaceae; genus Wollemia; species Wollemia nobilis. The sequence goes on along the minus strand of JAQPPZ010006193.1, from coordinate 539,071 downwards.
ACTAAGAATAACTAAATATTAATTAATTAAATTTAATTAAATCTAAGTTTAATTAATATTTAATTAATCTCTGGCACATATTTCAATATTTTTTTGTTGTTGTCCAATGTGGAATCTTAAGAGAACTCAAAGACCTAGAAACCATGTCCATTGCAAAAGAAATATTTGACCATGTGTGAATCCATGTACACAAGGCTTCCAACATGTTGCTTGTACAAGGTAGGATCAACATCATCACCTTCCATATTCTTTGTTAACATAAATTCAGGAGACAATGGAGTAGAAACACTTATAATTTTTCATCATGAACCTGTTCAACAAGTTTGTAACATACTTGGTTTGAGAGATAAATTCTTACCTGGTTGCCACACCTGAATTCTAAGAAAATAATGTAGAAAAGCAAGGTTTGTCATCTCAAATCTATCTTTCAAATGCATCTTTGTTTCACTAATTTTGTCCAATATATCACTTGTGATGATAAGATCATCAACATAGAGCACAATTATAAATATTTCATCTCCATCAATGTTCTTCCCATACAAGTTGGGATGATGAGGACTATTATGAAATCCTTAGGCCTTAAAGTACTCATCAATCTTAGCATACCAAAAGCTTGGATCAAGCTATAGAGATATTTCCTCAACATGCAAACTAAGTATTTCTATCCTAAATGCTCAAATCCTTGAGGTTGAGTCATTTATATTTCTTCATTCAAAAAGGTACTTTTAACATCCATTTGGTGAAGAGACCATTTGAAATGAGTTGCTAAAGATATAATAGTATTGAATAAAACAAATGTTTCTATGTAATCAATCCCTTCTTTTCATGAATACCCTTAGCTACTAATATTACCTTTTATTTTTTAATGTTTGCATTAAACACCCATTTATTTTCTACCACATTCTTCCAGTAGCTCAATAATATCTTACTTGGTAATCACTTTGAAAAAAGTATGAATATCAATCTGGTCTCTCCATAAGTTAAAATTTTATCAACTTACTCCCTTTGTCAAGGAATCAACTGCATTATTTTTATTTGTAGATTCTCAACTTTACCACTTCCATATTCTCCCTCAAAAAAGGAAACTTCATAGCAATATTTTTTATAACATGGCAAGTAAGATGCTTGGTCAACACCACTTTAGATGTCAAATTCTTCCCTGAGGTACCTTATTTGACCTAATATTGCTGATGCATAAACTTAATGACCAAATTTATTCATTGTTACCTACTGTAACAACTATGTATTATGCATTTGAGCCAAGCAAGACAACAATAGGTTACCTTTTATTCATCCACCTAACTACTTCTATAAATAGAGGAAATACATAAAAACTTATGTAATTTTGGTGTACGCATCTTCAACTCAAATCAATATGTATTACAATAGATCAAAGTGCAATCCTAAAACCAATCAATATTTTTATATATATATTTGATATAAATATGTTCACTACTCTCTATGCATGTTTTATGCTTTTTGTTATACAACATAGAACACATAAGATATAGTTAACTCTTGTACATGGCACCCTAGCCATAGTGCTTCACATGAGTTTTGATATTCTTTTTTTACTACACTCTCACTGGAAAAAGAATTTTCATTGATATGTAAATATCCTTTCCTAACTAATTAAGCATGTTATCAATGTGCTACTTTTAACTAAGACACATTTGTCCAATCATATATGTTTTACCTATATACCAAGATAATAATTTACCCATCAAGATCCTTCAAGTAAAATGCTTTTAACAACAAAGAATTTATGTCTTACACTAACTCTATATTATGACAATCAAGAATATGACATTCATATATTAGAAAAAATTATAATGTTTTCATCTAATATTTTATAATAAGCACATTGGTCAATAATATTTATAGTAAAATATGTTCTATCACATTCAGGTCATACTTTTTGTATTATCCCTCATTGGTTATTCACACATGTTGCAATATCTTTCCATAAAATCCTATAGCTTGCATTAAAATTTTTGTACCTCTTCTTTGTTGAATTTTTATTCAAGTTGTTATAATTCCTTTAGCTTCTCCACAGAGTTCTTACCTCCTACCACTCCTATAAATCTTAAATAAATATTTTTTTAGCAACAATTTTCTCTACTTCTAGATAATAAGTTATTCCTAAGGTCAACAATCTCATGGAAATATATTCCTTAAACCTTATAATACTCTTTGTTATCATTCTTACTTTATATATCTCAATAGTCTTGTTTACAACTTACATTCTTCCTATATTAAGAAAAAAATTAAAATTCTTATTTTGTTATGAAGATTTTATTTCCTCCTTCATTGTATTTTTCTATTACTGGATTTGACTACTAAGAACCTCTCTAATGCATTTGGGTTCACCAAAAAATAATTGTTAAACCTCAAATATAACAAAAGTCTTTGTAATCATAATCATACATTTTAGAATATTTTCATTATATATAGCTTTCCTTTTGGGTATGAAAATATTTTGATCAATTTTTTAGTATTTTTACTTATAATTTTAATAAATTATGTGAGATTGAAATGGGCCACACCCATATCACATCATTACCATATAGTGGTATTACAACAACTTGACAATTATACATATATCACTTGACCAGACTCAGACTTAGGCTATTTCTTTGAAAGTCAAGGAATCTAATTAATTAAACTAAAGCTATTTGATTAGTTTTCTTATCTATTGATATGAGTATCTTCTTAAATATATGAATTGAGAGTAGAATTACTTCTTGCATGGATACTAACTAGACTTTTAATATTTTAATGGATTGTGTTTCATGGTATGAAATTCTAATATAGTTGTAGCTTAGCCTCTTTATAATTTTGTGTTGAACATAACTATTTTTTACAATAAACCTTTAAATGATCCTCTGCTTAAATTTGTTACTTGATCCTCCCTGCTTAGGTAGTCCAAATTTCTTGTTTCTCCATTAGTCTATTTTTACATAAATGAATAGTTAGAAAAGTTTGTGTTAAACATATGATTCAATTTTCATGTTTATGTGTAATGATTTCTGAAAAGAAAATTTTCCCTCTTATAGAGAAAAACTAAACATCTACATATATTTTTTTTGAAGACTTATTGTAGATAACTAAATAAACGAAAATTGTGTTAAATACATTAAATTTGTGTTACATAAATTGCGTTAAATATATTAAATTTGTGTTACATTTTTAATTGATTTATAGAAAACATAATGATTTTTAAAAATATAACTATAACCTTAAAGGCATAAATTAAAAGTTATCTTTATAGAGAAAACTTTCCTCTTATAGAGAAAAACTAAACATCTACATATATTTTTTTTGAAGACTTATTGTAGATAACTAAATAAACGAAAATTGTGTTAAATACATTAAATTTGTGTTACATAAATTGCGTTAAATATATTAAATTTGTGTTACATTTTTAATTGATTTATAGAAAACATAATGATTTTTAAAAACATAACTATAACCTTAAAGGCATAAATTAAAAACATAAATATACCCCTAGTACTAGTATGCATTAGGATGTATGGGTTACCCATTCAATTTTAGGAAATGGATACCTTCAATGGATATCATCCTCAATTTTTTGATATGATAGCACAAATATAAAATCCTTCAGGATAGGCTATATACAATTTGAAAACAAATTAAATTAATGACATCTAGATTAAAAAAATGGAACAAGAACACTTTCAAAATTCCAAAAATATAAGCACAACAATCTAAGTTTTGTGGAAATGGAGTTTCTTAGTGAATATTATAATATTTTGAGTAAGGAAGATAAAATTTGAAGATTAAAATCGAGACAAACTTGGTTAGAAGGAGATAAAATACAAAGTATTTTCATAGGATGATAATAGTACAAAGTTTGATGCAGGACCATCTGGGAAAAAAAATAATAAAATGAAGGGTCTTTCGAGTTGTCAATCATGTCTTCAATCGACCAACTACTGCCTATTCCCCTTTTAAAGTATTTATTATATTTAGGGAATCACCTTCGATGATGAGATTCATTCCACCCAATATCTCTAACTGCTGAATTTCCAAAAACTTCACTCTAGCATATGCAAAATGATTTGATTTTATGCCCAAGGGTTAAGAATAATCTAAGAGTACTTGTTCTAAAGCATCTCTAAAGATATTGCTTGCTCTAGATTTACATGGGTTGCATTTTGAGGCCCCATTGAAATTTAGCTCTAACCATCCTTCTAGAGGGGGCTCCCGTCTCACCTATTGCCTTCATTAATTTTTTGGGTTCATAACATAATTAGCAAAGGATTGTAGTCCTCATCCCAGGGCTATGATCCTCTCCTCATCCTTCTCATTGGACCTATTCAAGTTAGCTACTCTTACGTTTTCCATTGTTGCTACGGCAATTTTATTTGCTACCTCCATAGGCTCTCTCTTTCTATCCTTAAATATATGATGGCTTATTTCCTTCCAAATACCCCATAGGTAGTGAGGAAGGTAAAATATGCACAACATGCTCAATTTTTTGCTAGAAAGTGGAGACTCCCTGATGTAGGAGCATCCAGGGGCACCTGATGCAGAAGCATCCAGTGGCAGGAGGGCCACTTTTGAAGAGTCGACCAAGGAGGGAAGATGTCGCGATTTCGTGATGTGTCACAAAATCGCGATGGAAGAAGCGAAAGGGAACAAGGAGGAAAGTCTGTCGCGATATCGCGAAAAAAAATGTGTCGCGATATCGTGACACAAAGTGGAGGGAGGAGCCAGCACAAAAAAATGTCGCGATATCGCGATGCAAGCGGAGGACGTAGCCAGCGGTGAGAAGCTGTCGCAATATCATGACAACAAATGTTTCGCGATGTCGCGACACAAGTGGATCTGAGAAGTTCGCAAGGAGAAGCTATCGTGATATCGTGACAGGAAGTGTGTCACGATATCGCGGCACAAGTGGAGCAGAAGAGTGAGCGAGGAGAAGCTATCGTGATATCACGATAGAAAATGTGTCGTGATATCGTGACACAAAATGGAGAAGGGATCAAGGGTGCCAAAGATGTCACAATTTCGCAACCCATTCAGGAAAGAGGAGGCTACAAGCAAAGATGTCATGATTTCACGACATGTCACGATTTTGCGACCCAAAGGCAAAAGGAGAGTACGAAAGGTAAAGATGTCACGATTTCGCGACATGTCATGGATATCACGACCAAAATAGAAAAGGATGCACAGGAGAGCAAAAATGTCGTGATATCGTGACATGTCGGGTTTTTGCAACCCGAAGAGGAGAGAGAAGGCGATGGAGCAGGAATTTCATGAAATCATGACATGTCGGGTTTTCACGACCCGAGGAGGAAAGGACGGGCGAGCGCAGAAAGATATCGCAATATCGCGACATGTCGCATTATAGCGACAAGAAGAGAAGGAAAGCGCCAAGGAGGAAAACTGTCATGATTTTTGTGACATGTCACATTTTTGTGATGCAAGGGAAAGGGCCAAAAAAGGACACAAAAATTTCACGATTTCATGACACGTAGTTCACGACTCAGGAAGAGTAGGCGGATGCAGAGGCCGTTACAAAAGGGCACATGGCAGCAAGATACAAGCGGCTACAGAGCACGCCATCACTCCAAAAATGATGTTTCAGCAGGTCGAGGTGCAGGCGGCTACAAAGCACTCTGCCACTTCATGAAATGATGACCCATGACACGTGGCATCTAAACATAGGAAAGAAGACGAAGATGAAGAGTTGTAATGGAAGGGGACCATAGTGGGAAGATAGAGCATTGGTCAGAGGGTCGGGGCCTCTATAAAAACCCAAGCAATGTAATAGGTTAGGGGTTGGGAAAACATAGAAGTAGTTATAGAGGAAAACTGCAAAAGCAGACTTGCAAAGTCGAGCTATAAGAGCCGAGTGCAGAGAGCCGGCTAGAGAGTGTGTGTTTTCCTCCCAGGGTAGGCAAAATTAGAGATTGCAATAGTGAGCAAGAAAACTGAGCTGTGGCCAGTTTCTGTGAACCAAGCCGAGCGCTGGTTACTGTAAGAAATATTTCAAGTTTAATGAATGATAAATTTGGGATTACTGGGTTCACAATTTTTTGTTTTGCATCAAGTGGTATCAGAGCTAGAAGGTTTTGAGCGTGCGAATAGATCGCCGATCGTGAGGCAGTTTGCGCTAAGATCAGTGGTTGCGGGTTATGAGGAAGTGAGCAGAATGCCTCCAAGAAGAAACCCTATTTGTGGGAGAGGCATGGCAAAAATGGAAGAGGCCCGAGCTTTGTAGAGGCAAATACAAGCCCTACAAGAAGCGCTACTCATAAGAGATTTACAGAGGCAAATGAAAGCCCTGCAAGAGGAGATGCACAGAAAACGTAAGGAGAAATCGAGTAGAGACCAGGGCAAAAGAACTGGTGAAAGAGAAGATAGAATGCGATAGCAGTTGAAACCATTAAAGGCTATAGACGTTGGACCGTGCAGAAGTGCCAGAATTTGCCTGGGAGGAAGCAGAACTTTATCTGGCCAAGAGGAGGAGTTGAAGCAAGTTGCAAATGAGGAAGCATGCAGCAATAGTAGAATCTGTATGGAGGAAGATAGAAGTTGTTCTGGCTAGGAGACGGGGTTGGAACAGGCGACAGAGGTAGTCGAAGGCCTAGAGATTTTGCAGAAGGTAGTGACCAAACAATGCAAAAGTGAAGATCACTTCTCCACCAACCCCGGGTGTCTAATGTAGGAGCATCCAGGGGCACCTGATGCAGAAGCATCTGGTGGCAGGAAGGCCACTTCTGAAGAGTCGGCAAAGGAGGGAAGACGTGATTTCGTGACGTGTCATGAAATCACAATGAAAGAAGTCAAAGGGAACAAGGAGGAAAGTCTATCATGATATCGTGATAGAAAAAGTGTCGTGATATCGCGACACAAAGTGGAGAGAGGAGCCAACATAGAAAACTATCACGATATCATGACAAAATATGTGTCGCGATATCGTGACGCAAGCGGAGGATGTAGCCAGTGGGGAGAAGCTATCACGATATCGTGATAGCAAATGTGTCACGATGTCGTGACACAAGTGGAGTCGAGAAGTATGCAAGGAGAAGTTGTCGTGATATCGCGATAGGAAGTGTGTCATGATATCATGACACAAGTGGAGCAGAAGAGTGAGTGAGGAGAAGCTTTCGCAATATCGCGACATAAAATGTGTCATGATATCGCGACACAAAATGGACAAGGGATCAAGGGTGCCAGGGATGTCACGATTTTGTGACCCATTTAGGCAAGAGGAGGCTGTAAGCAAAGATGTCACGATTTCATGACCCAAAGGAAGAAGGAGAGTACAGAAGGTAAAGATGTCACGATTTCGTGACATGTCACGGTTTCACGACCTAAGGGAGAAGAGGAAGCCGAAAGCAAAGGTGTCACAATTTTGTGACCTAAAGGTAGGATGAAGAGCAGAAGAGGAAGATGTCACGATTTCGTGACATGTCGCAGTTTCACAACCCATAGAAGAAAGAGAAGACACAGAGGAGAAGATGTCACGATTTCATGACATGTCGCAGTTTTGCGACCCACCAAGGAGAGAGAAATCCAAGAAGAAGAAGTGTCACGATTTCGCGATAGGTCACAGTTTCGTGGCCAAAAGGCAAAGAAGGGGCCAAGGAAGAAAGATGTCACAATTTCGTGACATATCGCATTTTTGTGACCAGAGGGCAAGCAAAGGAGCCCGAGGAGGAAGATGTCATGATTTTGCAATAGGTCACAGTTTCACGACCAAAATCTGGAGAAGGAGCCAAGGAGGAAAGATGTTGCGATTTTGCAACATGTTGCATTTTCACGACCAGAGGGCAAGCGAAGAAGCCAAGGGAGGAAGATGTCGCGATTTCATGACATGTCACATTTTCATGACCAGAAGGCAAAGAGGAAGCCAAGGGAAGAAGATGTCACGATTTCGTGACATGTTGCATTTTTGCAACCAGGAGGCGTAGAGGGGGCCAGTGGAGGAAGATGTTGCGATTTCGTGACATGTCGCATTTTTGCGACACGAAGAAGTGAGAGGAAGTAGAGAGGAGAATATGTCACAATTTTGTGACATGTCACATTTTCATGACCTGAAGAAGCGAGAGGAATCATAGAGGAGAAGATGTCGCGATTTTGTGACATGTCGCATTTTCGCGACCTGAAGAAGAGAAAGGAGGCAAGGAAGAAAAAATGTCACGATATCACGACATGTCGTGATATCACGATCGAAAGAGAAAAGGATGCGTAGGAGAGCAAAAATGTCACGATATCACGACATGTCAGGTTTTTGCAACACGAAGAGGAGAGAGAAGGCGATGGAGCAAGAATGTCACAAAATCGTGACATGTCGGGTTTTCACGACCCGAAGAGGAAAGGACGGGCAAGCGCAAAAAGATGTCGCAATATCATGACATGTCGCATTATCTTGACAAGAAGATAAGGAAAGCACCAAGGAGGAAAACTGTCACAATTTCGTGACATGTCGCGTTTTCGCGATGCAAGGGAAAGGGCTGATAGAGGACACAAAATTGTCACGATTTCATGACACGTGGTTCACGACTCAGGAAGAGTAGGTGGATGTAGAGGCCATTACAGAAGGGCACATGGCAGCAAGATATAGGTGGTTACAGAGCATGCCATCACTCTAAAAATGATGATTCAGCAGGTCGAGGTGCAGGCAGCTACAGAGCACTCTGCCACTTCATGAAATGATGACCCATGACACGTGGCATCTAGATGTAGGAAAGAAGACAAATATGAAGAGTTGTAGTGGAAGGGGACCACAGTTGGAAGATAGAGCATCGGTCAGAAGGTCGAGGCCTCTATAAAAACCCAAGCAATGTAATAGGTTAGGGGTTGGGAAAACGTAGAAGCAGTTGTAGAGGAAAACTGCAAAAGCAGACTTGCAAAGTTGAGCTGCAAGAGCCGAGTGCAAAGAGCCAGCTAGAGAGTGCGTGTTTTCCTTCCAGGGTAGGCAGAATTAGATATTGTAATAGTGAGCAAGAAAACTGAGTCGTGCACCAGTTTCTGTGAACCAAGCCGAGCGCTGGTTACTGTAAGAGGTATTTCAAGTTTAATGAATGATAAATTTGGGATTACTGGGTTCGTAGTTTTTTGTTTTACGTCAAGATAGTTGGCTAGAGAGTGCATGTTTTCCTTCCAAGGTAGGTAGAATTAGAGATTGCAATAGTGAGCAAGAAAACTAAGCCGTGCGCCAGTTTCTGTGAACCAAGCCGAGCGCTGGTTACTGTAAGAGATATTTCAAGTTTAATGAATGATAAATTTGGGATTACTGGGTTCACAGTTTTCTGTTTTGCGTCAAGATAGCCAGCTAGAGAGTGCGTATTTTCCTTCTAGGGTAGGCAGAATTAGATATTGCAATAGTGAGCAATAAAACTGATCCGTGCGCCAGTTTCTGTGAACCAAGCCTAGCGCTGGTTACTATAAGAGATATTTCAAGTTTAATGAATGATAAATTTGGGATTACTGGGTTCGTAGTTTTCTATTATGAATCAAGGAATGGGTCACAAAATTATGACATGTCATGAAATCGTGACATCTTCCTCTTCCGCTCTTCATCCTGCCTTCGGGTCGCAAAATTGTGACACCTTCGCTTTCAGCTTCCTCTTCTCTCTCAGGTCACGAAACTGTGACATGTCGTGAAATCGTGACATTTTTTCTGCCTTGCATCCTTTCTCTTCTTCAGGTAATGAAAATGCGACATGTCGTGAAATCGTGACATCTTCTCCTCTCTGCTTCCTCTCACTTCTTCGGGTCGCAAAAATGTGACATGTTGTGAAATTGCGACATCTTCTCCTCTCTGCTTCCTCTTGCTTCTTCGGGTCGTGAAAATGCGACATGTCGTGAAATCATGACATCTTCCTCCGTTGGCCCCCTCTGCGCCTCCTGGTCACAAAAATGCGACATGTCATGAAATCACGACATCTTCTTCCCTTGGCTTCCTCTTTGCCTTCTGGTCATGAAAATGCGACATGTCACGAAATCGCGACATCTTCCTCCCTTGGCTTCTTCGCTTGCCCTCTGGTCGCAAAAATGTGACATGTCATGAAATCGTGACATCTTTCCTCCTTGGCTCCTTCCCACAAAACTGTGACCTGTCGCGAAATTGTGACATCTTCCTCCTCGGGCTCCTTCGCTTGCCTTTTGGCCATGAAAATGCGACATGTCATGAAATCGTGACATCTTTCCTCCTCGGCCCCTTCTTCGCCTTCTGGCCGTGAAACTGTAACCTGTCACGAAATTGTGACACTTCTTCTTCCTGGATTTCTCTCTCCTTGGCGGGTCGCAAAACTACGATATGTCACAAAATTGTGACATCTTCTCCTCTACGCCTTCTCTTTCTTCTGCGGGTCGCAAAACTGTGACATGTCACGAAATCACGACATCTTCCTCTTTCGCTCTTCATCCTGCCTTCGGGTCACAAAATTGTGACACCTTCACTTTCGGCTTCCTCTTCTCCCTTAGGTCACGAAACCGTGACATGTCGCAAAATCGTGACATCTTTACCTTCCATACTCTCCTTCTGCCTTTGGGTCACAAAACCGCGACATGTCGCAAAATCATGACATCTTTGCTTGCAGCCTCTTCTTTCCTGAATGGGTCATGAAATTGTGACATCCTTGGCACCCTTGATCCCTTCTCCATTTTGTGTCGTGATATTGTGACACATTTTTTGTCGCGATATCACGACAGCTTCTCCTCGCTCACTCTTCTACTCCACTTGTGCCGCGATATCTCAACATACTTCCTGTCACGATATCGTGATAGCTTCTCCTTGTGGACTTCTTGGCTCCACTTATGTCATGACATCGTGACACATTTGCTGTCGCGATATCGTGACAGCTTCTCCCCGCTGGCTATGTCCTCCGCTTGCGTTGCGATATCGCAACACATCTTCTGTCGTGATATCATGACAGTTTTCTATGTTGGCTCCTCTCTCCACTTTGTGTCATGATATCATGACACTTTTTTCATCGTGATATCATGACAGACTTTCCTCCTTGTTCCCTCCAGCTTCTTCTGTTGCGATTTCACGACACGTCATGAAATCGTGACGTCTTCCCTCCTTGGTCGACTCTTCAGAAGTGGCCTTCCTGCCACTGGATGCTTCTGCATCAGGTGCCCCTAGATGCTCCTGCATCACTCCCATTACAACACAAGGTTATTTATATAATTGGAAAACACCAATGCTACTTGAAACTTATCCAAAAGCTCTTGCAAAACATATCTAGAAAATGTACATTACAAGAACATATGGCACATACAATAATTATAACCCTCACATAAGGCAAACCTGTTAACAACCTGGAAGCCTCTTTTACAAATATTATCGATGTTAAGAATTTTATTTTGAGTGTCTAGACAAACAAAGAATGCAATTTTTGGGATCAACTTTTTTATTCAAACATTTGCAATTGGTAACCAACCTAAACCTACTTCCACTAGTAATTGGTACCCTTTTCTAACGAAATATAATTTTTTTCTCCCTAATCTAAATAAATGTGTCCATGGTCCTAGAATTAGTTAGAGGGGTAGAAACCAATAAATTATTCAATTTCCTTACTAATTTTTCCTTGATCGAATTCATGATATATGTCTACAACTCTTTCCAACTTATTCTATCTTCAGTGGAACTTATGTCACCCTGCATCTGTGTACCAAAATGTTGAGTTAGGTCATGTTGCAAAACTAAAACTTCCTAGTCCTCCTTTAAGGGTATATATTTTATCCAAATATCCTTCTAAAATTTAATTTTACTAACATCTCCTATACACCATAAAATCCCCTTTGCAAGGATATTTTTACAATTAGTAAGACTATTCCAAAAGGAGGACCTAATAGGTAATTTTTCACGGAGTAAAAATGAATTCTCCCCTTGCAAATATTTGGCTTTTAGGATATTTACCCAACTTAAGTTGTCATTTTTGAGAATTTTCCATCCCCTTTTTCCTATGAGTACCTCATTCATATTTTTAAATTTCCTAAATCGAAGTCCTCCACATTCTTGTTTTGAATAGACTATATCCCATGCAACAAGTTTTAGTCTTCTCTTACCTTCTACTCTGAACCATAGAAAAGTTTTTGAATGGTTCCAATATTTCACCTGACACTCTCAGACACAGTTAAACATACATAAAATAGATAGGAATACTTTGTAAGGTAGCCTTAACCAGTTGAGATTTCCCAACTTGACTAATACGACCACCCCTTCACATTGAATTTTTTATAGAAAACCTTTCAATAACCGAGCTCCAAAGACTCTTCTTAAAAAGTGGTACCCTAGGTATGTTGTTGGGAGGTTCCCGATTTCACAACCAAAAATTTATACAATTATTTATTGTTGAACAAAGTGAGTTTTGAGATAAAATCATATTTTTAGAGAAGTTTACCTTCTTATCAACTACATTCTCATGTCTATATAAAGATCGGTTTGATTTATTTTTCCAGTGGAATATAGGACCTTGAAATAATTATCGTGTCATCACAAATTGTTGATGGAAATCAACATCCACTATTGAGGCTGGATTAAAAATTTCTAAAGTTCCATTGGCTACTGCTAGTCCTCTCCCTAGGGCTTTGGCAAGAATGATGAAGAGGTAAGATGAGATAAGATCACCCTACCTCAAGGTATGCATGCTTCTGAAGTAACTTGTTGAAGCTTCGTTGAAATTTTTTGAAAACATTGGAGTTGAAAAGCACTTTTAGATTAAGCTTATCCATTTTTTATGAAAGCCAAATTTCTCCATAACTTTATAAAGAAAATTCCATGAAACACAATCATAAGCCTTGTTCATGTCAAGTTTGAGCAACATTCTAGGCTTATTACTTTTTTCCATCGAATGAATGACTTCATAAATTTTATTGATCTCATCTAAAGTTTGATGTCCCCTCACAAATATTTACTATTGTATATCAATAATGAAGGGTATAATAGCCTTTAGTCTATTTTCCATAATTTTACTCAAAATTTTATATGATGTGTTGCAAAGACTTATAGGTCTAAATATATTGAGTTCTCTTATAGCAAAAACCTTTGGAATCAGGGTTAGAAAGGTTGAATTTATATCTTTGATGATCTAACAGGATTCCTGAGCTTCTATGATGGCTTGAATCGCATATTTTCCTACAATATACCATTTGTTTTGGAAAAGCACTACCCAAAATCCATTCAGTCCAAGTACATTTTTCCCTCCTAATCCAAAGGTAGATTTCTAAATTTCATCATATAATAAGAGATTCAACAAATAACCATTCAACCGGTATGTACTAATCTTAAAATATTTTGTAGGAGTTGTTGGCTTGCTTCAGCATCTTCCTCACTAGTAATTCCAAGCAAACATTCAAAATACTTAATTGATTATGATTTGATATCTTCTTGCTTAAGATCTATCATCCAATAATTTCTTAATATTTATCTAATCTTATTTAAAATTTTGTGACATAGGGTGGATACATGAAAGAATTTTGTGTTGTGGTCACCTTCCTTAATACACTGAATTCTTGAATTTTACTTCTAAAAAGATCTCTTCTAAGCTACAATGTTATGAAACTCTAATAATAATTCTCTTTCCTTAGATCTTAATTGATCCGTAAGGGTACCATCCATGTTGGACTATTCAATTTCTTTTAGTTATTATTTGATACTATTTTTATGATTTAAGATGTGACCAAAAATTGATCTATTCCAAAGCTTATGTTTTTGTTTGATGTAAGAGATTTTGCAAGCTACTATACCATCTTTGGTCATGGAAAGATTTTTTCCACCATTCCTCAATTTGGGATTCAAGGTTTTCATGTTTTAACCACATCAATTAAAATTTAAAAGAAACTTTTGTATTTCTTTCCCCCTTCCTCCCATTCCTACAACAAGGGATTATGATTTGACTCGATTTTTTATCAGTGAGGGTTGAGTCTCCAAAAATAGATAGACCTTCCTAAGAAATAAAAAATATATCTATTCTTACTTGAATAAGATGTTCTCCTAACGATATATTACTCCATGTATACCTCATTCTTTTTAACTCCACATCCATTAACTAATTCTCATCTAAGATTTTATTAAACTCATTCATTCCTTGAGAAGGAATTAGGGTACCTCCTTGTTTATCCAAGGGGTTTAATGGAGAGTTAAAATATCTAGCCAACACCTAAGAAATACTAGTAAAGGAGGTTCTTAAGTGTGTTATATCCTTCTAAAGTTGTGATCTAGTTTTGTTTGGAGTCTAGATTATGAATTTATGTGTTTAACAATTACTCTCCCTCCAATTTATTCTTGTTCCAAAGACACAAAAAACCTCCAATAGACCCTTATGCCTAGCTATTGACTAAGTTGACCTCTTTCCAAATCACTCTTCCTAATTTTTCAGCTTTATCATAGTCTAATGTAGTTTCTTGAAGCAGAATCATATTTAGATGTAGATCTCTTCTTAAAGTGTACACTACCTTGTGTTTTGAAGGGGAATCAAGATCCCTTATGTTCTAAGAAAGAAATTTCATCTTTCAGCTTTTACAAGGGACTTCTTCCCCTCTAAATTCAATATGAGTGTCATTCACAATTTCTTTTATTGTTTCATTTTTCCTAATTTTAAAATTAGAAGGCCTTCCTAGTGGTTTACGCTCTAACCCTACATATATTCCTCCCTTATGTTGGATTTTAGTTGATCTATTACTGGTAGCCAATAATGTAGATATAGGTATTAACAGATCCATTTCTCCTTTATGAGGGGTTAATATTTTCCTCAAGGAAGCTCCTTTATATACTATTTTAGTATGAAATTTTACTATTTTAGTAAACATATGTTAATTTGAATAGCAACTATTTAATATAATACTATAATTTATATCATTTATATAAAATACATATTTTAATAAGAAATATTGTATTTTAGTTCATTATAAAACCATGACAACTCATTAAAGATCAAACAACTACTACCTATGCATATTAGGACTTTATGACATCCTTCTCAATCAAAGATGATGTGTTTCAATTTCTTGAAGTTAACCTAATAAAGTATCATTCAGTTTACATATTATTAATTTTTTGATTAGTTTGAAATGGATCCCACCCATATCACATCATGACCACATAATGGTATTAACTACATGTAACGTTTGACAAGATTTGAACTTGGGTCTTCCCTTAAAAGTCTAGAAATTTAACCCATTTCACAGGTGCCATTTTATATATATTATTTATTTTATTTTTTTGTATATACTAGAGGAATTCATAACTTTTTACTTGTTACATTTTACATCGTCTTTTCGTATCGATATTACCCTTTTTTAGTCCTGCATAACTAATTAAAAAATATTACCCTTCAAATTTTTAAATGGTATACCATAATTAGCTAAAATATTAGGCTTCCAAGCCAAGGATATGTGTGAGACATAGCGGTATTACAATAAATTTGGAACCTAGGTATCCTCCTTGAATGTTAAGGAATTGAACTAGTTGATTTAATTCCTATGATGACTAGACACTATCTTGGATTCTTCATAATTTTGGAAGGTTACAAATTAGTGAAATTATTTGCTGAATACCTTTCAAAACCCCTCAAATTTTATTAAGTCGAAGAGACGTGTTGATTAAATCTATAAAGGTCGATTTCTCTAGGAGTGTTCCACTAGTAAAATGGAGTGATTGACTTGTATAAGTGAAGTGCTACTAAAATTTTGGTAAACCACTAGTAAGTTGAAACAATTCACTCACATCATAGAGTGAATTGCTTACAAACTAGTAGAGGGGTAAAAGGACAAACATGAATCCTAAGAAATACTTTGAAAGATAATATTTTTACATATAGTGGTGCTATAGCTCATATAAGAATCCTTCTAAGCCCTTTAGAGACATAACTAGAGTTATATAATATTTGGAGGTACATTTTATAGACATGCCCTAAATATTTCCTTCTACTAGGAGTAATAACTTCTCACCCCAAGTCACTCACAACTAAATATTTTCTATAAATAGGAGATAAAAGATCCATTGTAATAATTTTTTGGCCCTGAGAAATTCATAGCCACACATTGTGAGACCCATATTGTGCTCTTGTAATTCATGAGATTAATGGGAAATTGATAATTATTTTATTTTCCATTAGTAGCACTATCCTTATGGATTGCAAAATACATGGTAATTGTGGCATAAAAATTCTACCCATATTGTCATTCCTCTCATAATTTTAAATCTATTGAATAAGAATGCATTGTTGTTATTCAAATTTTGCATACATTAACTGATCACATACACATATTCATATAGTTTGTTTGCATTTACTTTTAACCTCTCACACCCTAAGACTCCACAATTTACTTTTATGCATTTTAATATCTACATTTACATTCCACATTTTGATTTTTGTAATTAGATAAGATTATATTAGAATTTAGTAAGGATAGGAGGGATTTGATTTAAATTTCAATGTTGGAAAAGGTCATAAACCCTTCTATCTATCATTGAAATAAAAATTGATGGTGCATAAGGAGTTGGACATTTCCATAGCTAACATTTTTTTTGGTATGCTTGGCAAGACCCTAGTTCTTTAGGTCATAATTTGGATAAATTTCTTGATTTCAATGGCAACTTTACTTCCTACCATAGGTGGGATGCATTTAGACTAAATTTGGAGGATTTTAACAAGTTCCCAAATAGGTAGCAATTTGCTCCACTAAGCTATCATTTCACACAAAATCTAACAAAATTTTATTCCTTGAATTTAAAGCGATTCATTGGGACGAAGGACTTGATTTATCAGGCCCAATCCTAAATTGACCTTAATTTTTACATTTTTTTTATGTCCAATTTTTGTAGGTTCTTTATGAATAGTGACTCCATTACAAACTCTAGAGATATATTTTTTTTGTGAAGCAAGCAAGCAACACAACATAAAAACTATATTCTCTCTCCATTTTACCTCCAATTTTGCATCTTCCATAGGCAAAAAGAACTTGGGATAAATTTTGAATTATTTTTCTAAACTTGACTCTAGCAAGCTATTTGCTCCAAAACAATAAAATTTTCCAAGTCAAGTTCAATGAACGATCTGCCCGAGTTTTAATGAGTAATTTGCTCAAAAAGATAAGAATTCCTAAATTTGTCAAGGAGAGTGATTCACCCCTAGAACCGAAGTGATTATATTGGACCTCTACTCATATATTTTTAAAATTTCATGTTTTGCAACGAATTTGCATGATTTTTCTAGCAATATTCTCTAATTTTCTAGCAAATTTTTTGAGACTAAATTCGGAAATTTTTAGATTTTAAACCTAAAAAAATGTCTATGTAGGTGCGTACATGCATGAGATGAATCTTACTAATACACATTAAAAATTTCAATTATCATGTAACTAACATCAATCACTAGAGTTAATTCCTTATCAATAAAGGAGTGCAAAATAAAAAATAAAAAATAAAAAAGAATAATTGACACATGGGTACATCAAAACAATGATATTGAGAAACTTCCTACATATCGTATAACTCTTTCCATAGGAAAGAAACAAGTCATTCAAAATCCTACATCCCATTTTCTTGGCTACCAACTTGGTTCTTCATCTACTCTTACAAATCAAACTTGGGCAAGTATAGTTCCTATGTTAACTCATATGAATCCCCTTTAAGGATTTACTTTGTGTCTGAATAATTCATCCTTTATAACCTTCCATAATTAAAGTAGTGCAATTTAATTTCCAGTGTCTAACACTCAAATAACCCCTTCAATTAGTACAAATT
This sequence comes from Wollemia nobilis, assembly GCA_028583015.1. Lineage (NCBI taxonomy): Eukaryota > Viridiplantae > Streptophyta > Pinopsida > Araucariales > Araucariaceae > Wollemia > Wollemia nobilis. The sequence goes on along the minus strand of JAQPPZ010006193.1, from coordinate 521,337 downwards.
CAACTCAAATTCCAACTAGATCTAGTGTAACCAACACAATGAACCTTTCATTAGGATAATTCATACCACCAAATGCAGATTCATAAGGAAAATTTTTTATTCCTAATGAAAGCTAAATTTTTTCTTAAAACTTGCAAGTGTAAGGCAATTGAATAGGGGTACAAAGTACATAATAAAACCCTTGGATCAAACATTACCTCCAAACAACCAAATACAACAAAACATACGTAAATACCTTCCTTTTCCAAATCAAAAAGTCCCTCTAAAATTATTGCAATATCCTCGTCTATTGCATAATATACAAGATCCCCTAAATCAACAATGGGATTTTCCTAATCCGCCATTTTCTTCTTTATAAGTGTTAAACCCTTACTTTTCACTGCCTTACAATGATGCATATCAATATTTTCATATGCTACCATATCCACCTTATTATTAACTGGTATATCCTTATCTAATACAAGATGGTCCTCCCCAAAACAACCCATTGCCTCATATTTTGAGGCCCTAAAACTAACTTCCTAATTAGACCTATCAAGGGCTATTAAATATAGGAGCCTATTCGTCTATCCCACTTGTTGCTATGAAAATACTACCTACGTTAAATTGGAGTAGAAATAAGATGATATTGGATAATATCAATAAGATATTTACACTCAAGTCAATTTATACCATCTAGGAAGAATTCATCACTGTATGCTTACTAATTTATTCTAAGTATGATAGGGTTACATTATGGTAAGATGGAGGTTTACCAAATAATTCGATTAAGGTTTAGGCATCAATTCTAATATCTTTTGTGTAGATTTGGTAGTATAGGTAATCAATATTTCTATTTCATTTCGATTAAAAAATATAAAAAGACTCCTCAAGAAATCGTTCATGCTTATAACACTAAATCCTTGAGGATATTTAAGTCAACTTTATAAAATATTAGGTCAAATGAAGAACAAGCATTGCAATATGATATCAAATGCTTATAATATAAATTGGCTTTTATGCCTTCTAATGTTGACCATAGCACTATAGTTATAGCCTTTTAAGATATATCCCATGTAAAATATATTTTTATTAGGTAGAAAAGTTACCACTTGCCCCACCTATGGCCTATGCTATCTATGTTACACAAAATCCATACATCATTGGATCTACACTCCCATATTGCCCATATTGCCCATATTAAACGTTCAAAAACCTACCAAATCAACTCTAATTTACATCATGATACATATAGTTAGATCTCATCATCAACTATCACATTCTAACCATTTTTTTAATCCCTACCTACTCCATCATCATCAAATTGTAATGATAAATCCATTATGAACCATTACAAACTTGATATGAAAGAGATATTGAAAGTGATAAGGACCTTGATAAACCAAATTAACATTAAAAAGGTAGCAACCATAGAATAATAGATGGAAACAACAATAGAATTAGTAGATCAAAAAACCCTATATCTTACTAAGGATCAAGTGTCTTGATAAGATTCTAATCAAGGTACCAATCAAGTTTAGAACAACATGGTAAATGTTAATAAAAATATATTATATTATGGTATTTCCTATGTGATGGAAGATATAATCATATGGATTGCATAGTAGCCAATAGAGCATCCCAAACAAATTAGTACGATCAAGAGTGTTAGGCTCCATAGGTAATCTTAGGTCAAATGGCACCAACAATGAATCCATGTCTAAAATTAACCTAAAATATAGAAAGCAATCCCTATAATTTCAAAACCTAAAAATATAAACTTTTTCAACCTCAATGTAGTAGAAGGGGATGCAGATTCTATACTCGAGGATAATACCATATGTGCAAATCAACAAGGGGTGTAACTAGGGGAAAATAAAAGCATCTAAAGAGTAAACCTCAACACAAAATAATAAAAAAAAAACAAAGACAACAAATATTTCTATAAATAATGGGATAATTAATCATAATATAATGCTTCTTAAAATTAGAGGATTAAGGTCCGAGGTGTAGACCAATTGATTCATCAAAACCTCATAAGGGGGGCGGAGGTCCAAGGTTCAAATCTCGGGCCTCACCGGACTGAACGCTTGTCCATTTCCTAGTGCTTTCAGCGGCGTAAAAGGTTTAAAATGATTATGGCATGGTGGTTATAGGGGCAGACTGTGTGAAGATCTGTGTGGCGGCTTTTGGGGCGGACAACGCAAAATACTATGGCAGCCATAAAAAGCTAGACAGCCTGTCTGGATTCGTGGCGGCTACCGATTCCACCATGTAAATTCACAAAAAAAAATTAGAGGATTAATATATTAGTTCCATGGTTATTCGCTAGGTTTTTTATATATTTAAATTATATCAAATAGAAGTGATAATTTATATATGGAGATAAAACTATAAAAAAGCTTCTAGCATGGCTTAGATATTTTGGACTTCCATATAAACTTATAAATAAGAAGGTTTTCAATAATACTGGTAATATTCTAGGGAGATTAATCTAGGAGGGGCCAAAAACCAAGGGGTAAAAACATGTTACATATACCTAAATATGTATTGTCATAAATACTTTAAAACCTTTGCTATAATCCATTAATATTAATTTTAAATGATGAAAATGTTACAATACTAAACATAGGGTAAAATATTGCTTAGTGAAAATGATAGAGAAAAATTTCTTTTTTCTATTATACAAAGTTGAAGATAAAGCAAGAAGATCATATTATAGTAGAAGTTGGATCAGATCAAGGATTTTCCACTCTAAAAAAATGATAAATAAAGCCATTTTATATCATTGAATTAGGCTATCAAGCTTTACTTAAATAAACTATTAGAAGAAATGAAGAAGGATATAAGTGATGGGGAAGTACAATGTGCAAGTTTAAATTAAGAATGAAAGGCACACAGGAAGAAATGGAGCAAATCTTTAAAACAAAGAAGGTAGAAAAGGTCAAGTAAAATCTAGGTAAATCATTTTATTTTTATTTAGTATAAAATCATCTCCTTGGAATAAAATGAAACTAGTATAGAGTTTATCACTTGCACTTTAGGGTTTCAATTATTGAAGTATTTATAATCTAGACTTATCAGACCAATGTTGAAATTGTTAAAAAAGTGCTTGTTAGTACTACTAATGTATCCTTTGGGAAAGTATTCATGTAAGTCTATGGGTGCTCCTCGTGTAAGACTTTGGGAATTATTTACGTAAGTTTATGGGTAATTTTGATGTATTCACCCTTATTAATATTGGTTAAACCACCTATGTGGCTTAACATTATTACAGGGTTTAAAATATTTATTATACTGTAATTTACCCTTCAATTCATATTATGTTAGAATGAGGTTAATATTTAATTGGGTATTCGTTATCACTATAAATACTCCCAATAACTAATATATTGAATAAATTTATAAGATATGGTATTGTGGGGTGCATAGAGTCACACACACCTTATTTATCCGACATATTCATGTCATACATCTCTCTTTATTTCACTCTTGTATTTTTTGTATATGATTGTGGTGAATGTATGTTTTGTAATATTTATGGTAAGGACAAAAGTTATAAAACTTGATTATGAAAATACAATCCTCCTCATTCAAGCAATTAAAAAAGTAGTTGAAATAATCTTCAAAGTAATATTTTTTGGATAAAAAATATGGGAAATTTTGAAATTTTGTATTCAAATTTCCTTGGCACCAAAGCATCTCTTGCTAGAAATTTTAAAATAAATTTGCATGTCTTCGTGTGATCATATTTTGCACATTCTTCTCTTAAGCATATATTTTATCCATTTGTTTTGAGGAATAGTGCAATAGTTTCTCTCTTTCCTTTTCAACTTGATGTTGATAATTTGATTATCATCCCTCATATTTTTGTGTTATTTATTTTTCATATCTAACCATACCTTAAAGTTGCAACTAGATTAAATTTGCTCATATTGGAGAGAGTTATATAGTAGTAAGCCTCTTAGTTGATAGATCATGAGTTACAAGTTCAAATCTATGATATATCATTTTGTTAAGGATATTTTACTTCTAATAGGGTGCTAATCTACAAGTGGTACGAGGGCTAGTGCAAGTGCCTCTTAAACTTCAACATGATAGTAGAAATCCATAAATATATTCAAACTATAGCTATGGCATAGTGGTTAGTCCCCTATTTTGGTTACCATAGGTCTCTAGTTTGAATCCTAAATATGACACATTTGTTTTTATTTGACTTTTAAGGTACGAAGGTTGTAGGATTTTGTAATATTTTCCATCCTAACTATAATTGTGTATAATGGTGTAATATTTAGAGAAATTGTTTGTAGCAGAAAGGTTATTCATTTTAAATCCCTCAAAAAATGCTTTTAAAGAGCCTATCACCCATGAGGCTAGTGTATGTATAAATAACAAGTGGTATGTCTTCCCCTAATTATAGAAGTGAATATTTGTACAATGGTTGCTATCATTGCTTGTGGTTGATAGAAACTAAGGTCAAACCATAGCGTCAATATTATCTTTTGCAACGCTACATTCGATATGCTCTATAAAGATAAATTAGTCTAGAATATAATGGTTCAATATTTAATCACCCCCCCTACATGGGTGATGTTAATTTGAATCCTACAGGCTATAAAATTATAAAAATAATTTGTTTTCTAATTCACATATATGAAGTCATCCTGCAAATCAAATTAGCCCAGGTTTCAAATTCCAATTCACTAATCAAAAGTGTAATTTATTCACAAAACAAAAGTGGAAGTTGTAAGAAATGGTAGAAAACATCTAATTATTTTTGGCCAAGTGGTAGTTTTAGAATTTTCCAAGGGGTAATCTCAAATTTGGTGAATCTCTTTTAAGGTTTAGTAATTTTTTTTTTTTTTCTAATTTCAAGTGCTAATTCATCCAACCTTTCAGAGGTCATTAATTTTGTATACTAAATTATTTATATCACGTGATTTGTTTATCTCTATAGTGTTATGGTATTAGTTCTTGCATCTACAACACTTTTATGAGACTCTTATAAAAAATGGATTCTTTGGCATGTGCTACTCATCTCAATGGTTAAAATTATATCACTTGATTTGTTCAAATAGAAGGATTACTTAGAATTAAAAATCTCTAGTCCATTTTTAATGATGGAATAAAAGGTGATCTTGATGATTATGAACTAGGCAAGGAGGAAGCCGTTGGTCTCTTCTTTATATTACTAAAACCATATGTACTATTCTCTATAAGAGAAAAAACTAATATTTTTTAAGTATGGATAACTTTGTCAGATCTCTATGTAAAAGTAAGTGCTAGTGAATTTAACAAAATATACACGAAGCTCTTCAATCTCAATATTAAATATTTTAGAAATTTTAAAGACTACATATATGGATTCGAATCCGTAATAGCTAACTTAGCTATGGCAGGAGGCAATGTAAAAGGTGATGAAGATTATGTAAAATCTATTATGTCCAATTTTACTCCACCTTTTTATATAGTTGGTTTGGTTCTTTATGCAAATTTTATAACTATTAAGGATCTACAATCCATAACTGTTGGAATACTATTCAAACTTCTTATTCATCATGAACTTTATATGAAAATTGTGGAGCTCTTTCTCATATATAGACCCATCCAAAGGACTTCAAATTAGTGGAATATAAGTCTTAGCTACCCACGGATATGTCAAAGATTCCAAAGAAGTCAAACTCATGTGAAATTTTTAGAAGGGAAGGACAATCCATTGAAAATTTCACAACAATATTAAAGAATATTAAAGAAAAATTCTTGAGGTCAATACACAAGCTCTTTTATGAAGAATATGAAGATGAATATTACAATAGAAGACCCACTAGAGTATATATTATTGGAGGGGATGTTATTATATCTATTTTATCCTCTCCTTGGCCCTCTCAACTTAGATTATCGTAGGGTTTATAAGTATTTGTAATATAATCCTAGTAAGCCAAGGCCAAACTGTTAGATAGTGCTTGTTAGCACTATTGATGAAGCCTATAGGAAAGTGTTTATGTAATCCTATGATCCTACAAGCATTCCTCTTGTAAGTATTTGAACATCATTTATGTAAATAATACAAAGAGTTTTGATGTATTCATCCTCAATGATATTAGGTAAACCACCTATGTGGCTAACATTGATTTTAGGGTTTAAAACAATTATTATATTGTAATTTAACCTTCATGTTAGATTGTGTCAGCTATAGGTTAATCACTAGTTAGGAATTCGATATAATTATAAAGGAAAATACAATAAAAATATAAATATCCAATATTTTTAAGATAAATATTACATCATATAGAACTCTTAATTTATGCCTTTAATACCACTCTACTCATTATATAGTCAACAACTTTGTGTTAGGACAAAGATCAATAAATTTAACTCATAGTGGATGGGAAATTTCAATTTCAAAATGAGATCTTAAGTAAAATTATTTTTATGTATCTATTATATTTCTTCTATTACATTATACTATAAATGAATCTACAATGTAGTTTCCTTTAAAATTAGTAGACAATCATCTATATGATATCTGCAAGATATAACAAGGAAGTCATACTAGATAAATATTTCCCCCATAATGGATTTTTTAGTAGATCTCTATAGTTGAGATAGACCCTTTTGAATACCCCCAATCATTTAGAAAATTATGGCACATATTCATAAACTTAGATTCAATACTTTGTAATTTTGCTAAGCAATTTTAGTTTGATGTTCTTCCTTCTTGTATTATCCACAAATTATCTTTGACTTTTTTGAATACATAGCCTAGTCCTTGGCCCCTTTAGTCTTAGTCTCCTTAAGTTTTAATTTCTTTGCAAGGGCATTTAATCATGAATTACCACCATAATTTCTCATTGCTACCTAAAACTAAACTAGGAGAGAAAAAAATTGATCAATAGATAAATATTTTTGTATTTTTAAGAAAATAATAACCACATGAACCATGAGGTTCAACACCTAAAAAGTAGGGGAGAGATTGGAAAGGATAATGTTTATGTATTGTGCATATTATTTCTTTTTTCCTCTAGAAGATGCAATATATGCTCTTAATGCCTTAAATACCATAATATAGTCCTCAATATTATAAAACTTAACCAATTTAAGAGACAAGAGCTTTAATTTCGAGAGACTTACTTTAATTGTGTTTATTTTCTAAAATAACTCATTCATTTTTTGACCATACCTTGATAGTTGTGTTCTCTTCCATGATATGGAAATGTAATTTTGGTTTGATCAACAAGGAGAATAGGCTAAGGCTTCTTATTTCTTATGTTGGCGAGTTTGATTATCAAGGATCACTACATTTTCTTCTTAAAATATGTACCATAGGTTCTTACTACATAGTAAAATAGTCCTTTGAGTTCACATTATGCTATAATTTCATCAGTTAATATGAATAACATAGGTTTGAGGATCCATCTTACATAATTCTACCCCAACATTGTAGCAGGTCCTTGAACTAATGTCACCAATATAAAGAAGTTAAAAAATCATGTGATTTGAATGAAAATGTTAAAAAATTATTCAATATAACAAAGTTATGGCCTCTAGAGTTTTTCCCTAACAAACCTCCAAAATTAAAAAGATAATACCCTAACCCTTAAAGAAGAAACATCCAATAACTAACACTTGGCATTCATTGGATAATTGGTGTCTACCATTAAATTTTGCCAACGAGTGTCATTAGATAATTGGATTGATTATGATTGTGATACATACAATATTGGAAAATTGGATTGTTATGATTGATACATACAATACTGGACAATTGGATTGACTATGATTGTGATACATCATGCTATCTAGATTGAAAATCATGCACTTAGAGGGAGGATCTAGATTCCTTCTATGCGACATATTTTCAAACTATATCAATAAAAATAAAAGTAAGTGTGTTATTTAAACATGTAATCTCTTCTTCCAAAGACCTTCTTATTGACATTTCCACCATTATGGATGGTGATGTTTACGGACCTAGTATCTCTATAGGAAACCAAACACTTACCTAACTATTGTAAAAGGGATGGTTAGTAGTATTTTAACTTGTGCCCTCCTATTTTTCATGCATAGCACATACCACCATGTCACATTAGTAGTTGATATGGAAACAACTACTAAAAAACTTGTATTATTCTTCTCAATCACGTTTGCAAAAGAAATATTGTCCTTTTAGATAAAAAATAATGCTAGCAAGGATTAAAACTTTATATTCTATTGAGCCAGTGACTTAGGAAACACTCTCTTAGACATAATGGCCACCCTATCCACTATGTGAAGGTATGTATCTTCTCCTTGAATAAGATCATTATGCATTATAATTAAAAAGGGATGTTAAGCCAAAGAAAAATCATATAAAGTAGCCCCCAATTAAACTAAAAAATAAATGGGTGCAAATTTTGAATATCAACATTTTATTCTATTTTTGAGCACCTATTTTTTAGAATCTTCAACATCATGAGATCATAAGCTCTACAAATTTGAATTGTAAGGCCATTTTTTTGAAAGAAATAATGTGTAGTTTTTCCAATACCCTAAAAAATGATGATAAAAATAGGGTAAAATCTCCTTTTATCCCTTATGTAGAAATTAATTATGAGACTTTGAGGAAGAAATCATCTTAAAGTTAAAAAAAAAAATTAGAGGATCCAAATGATATTTATACATGATCAAGTGAGGTGGATCCATACTAGGGTTATGCATAAGGTATCGGCACCAAAATGTATTTATAAAAATTTGGAGAATCAGTTTCGAAATCCAGACTAATAATGTCGAAACATATGTAGAAGGTTCACTATTATTAAGGGCAATGTTGGAAATTTAAACTTAAAATGGTCAAATTATTATAAAATTGGGGCAAATCGGCCCCAAAAAAATGTGCACCTAGAAATTTTTGGCTAATGGGCCTTGGTCAAGGGTCCCAAATATTAGCCAATTCCAATATTTGAAAATTCTAATTTTAGCTTATTTGGCTATAAATAGTCGCTATGCATAACCCTGATCCATACTCACTCTAATTCCATGATGGAATTTACATCTATTTTGAAAAATGAATAGAATTAATCCAATCACTCAAATATTATACATAAAGCATAACAAAATAAAAAATAAAGCAAGAGATACTTAAAATAATTTCTTACCTTAACATACCTCTTCTTTAATGGAATATCCTTGTCTAGTGCTTCATAATTACCCATGACCTTAAAAATATTGTAAATATTAGACAATTATGAATACCACCTTGGTTTTATTTGGAGCTTGTTCTTTGAACTCTATAATCTTATTTGATGATGAAGAAGCATTTATAGTGGGTGAAGAACTCATAAAATTCTTTAGTAATACTAGTAAAATATTAAGAAGTGTATACTTAGATAAAATACTCTTGAAAGGATACTCTATTTTTGTGGATATTAGCAATAGGATAGTCAATGAGTGATAAAATAATTGTTTGAAATGAAATGCAAGTTTGTAAGTATACATCCATAGGAAAAGTCTATAAGGTGTAGGAATAATTATGTGAGTTAGCGAAAAATAGGAAGTGGTATGTATGGGATAGAGTGTAAGTCTACAAGAAAGGGAAGTCCACAAGGTATAAGAATATTTTTATGTAAATAAACAAAAAGAAAGAATCATATACTTATTTGAGAGCATATATTATGATGTAACCCCACAAAACCTCATAGAAATTTTGAATGTGAAAGAATAGTGTGGAGAAACTAAATATGGAGACACAATTTTCAAGAGTAAGTTTCAAGATTAAAAAATTATTCCCACAAGGTAAGGTTTGCACTAAATATACATAAAACACTTAGAGAAGTTTGTTACACATGAAAAACACATAGGGGATAACAAAAAAATGGATATGACCAAAAATTGCTTATAACTTTGAGAAGACATTTACATTATTATTTGACAAAAGTGTTTTGTGTAATACTTGGACAAATTGGATATTGTTATGGATGAAATAAAGAAATGGGTTGAGTAACTAAGGTCACCCAACAAACTTTCAAGGCAATATTTACAAAGTCCACCAAAAATAGTTGAGAAAAATGTAGACTCTGAATGTGGGATTATATCATTGAAAAGGAAAATGAAAGATGTATAGGGATATGTTCTTAATAATAGACATGAGTAATACCTAGAGAGTGAAGGGCCTTAGACACAACAAGAAAAGTAAAACATAGCAAAAAAAATTGAAAGATAAAAAATAAAAGGAAGACTAGTTAGTAATGGGATAAACACCCTTATTAAGAGAGACAAACAAACCTGAGAAAATTCTCTATGCTTGACCTAACCTAAAAGGGTAAAAGTAAAAAATAATCAAGGTTGAACCTATTTTATAGGAGGGGTAATAAATGAAGAACTCATTGCATGCGTGCAAGATATATGTAGGTAGTTAGTATGATAATTATGAAATGATGGTTATGGTGATGGCTTGGATGTTATCTTTTGATGCAGCATGTAATGGGAGATAGCAAACAGAAGATGCAAAATAATATGAAATAAAGTAAATCTGTGAGATGACTGAAAATATACTATAAATAGAAATGATGGAGATGTTTACAAAAATAGATGTGGAGGAAATGAACACTCCATGAATATAGCTACAGCTCAAGAATGGGTATTGATTATATTATACTCCATCATAATACATCATACTTCTACATCATGCCACTCTGTTCTACACTACTTCCTACTATTATAGTTCAATATATCTCTTTATCTATGTCTATGGACCTTTATATAGGAAATATATTCCTTGGACAACACTCTACGTAGGTGTGCAAGGGAAAACTTGCACATATACAACTTGCATTTTAACACTTGTGCATTTATTACATTGCATGTAGTAACTAGATAGCTTCTCCCCAAATCAATCTGATGTCTTATGTATGTACCAAGAAAGGTACATTTACATAATCCAAATGATGTAATAATCTATTTCTAGCACCCCCTATATTACATTATTTGGATATTGAATACTTTATTCTTCAATGTGGATCTTATTCCAGTTGATGACATGAATATTTTGTAGTTGCTTCAGTATCCATATGATGCAAAAACAGGTTGAAGTTGTAGGTTCTACTTTCAATTGACCTTGCACTGTATTCCTCTTTATTTGGGTTCATCTTCTACATATTCTTTAGCTATGACTTTGAATCTAGTCTATGTGCTTTCATAGGTGGTCGTGTTGTTGCTTGATTCTTGTAGAGTGTGTCCCTCTTTCTTGTCTTCAATCTGTATAGAATTTTTTGAACAACCACTCAGAGTATCATGATAAGATATTGAATTAGTAGATCCTAAAATGTCAATGTTGCATGAGGATTGGAAATTTTTTTCTAGATATGACTCATTAAGTTTGATATTCTTTTTGAGTAGTTCTATCAATCCTCTTTGTTATACATTTTCATTTTTGTAGAATTTATAGGTGAGCAATGGCATATATAAAATGCTCACAAGATCTACGAAAAGTGTAATGTCAATTTTTACATTGTCAATAGCTTCATTGAGATGAGATTGAATATAGTATTCCATAGTATCAAAATTATCTTCTAAATATTCACTATGAATTACTTTTTAAGTTAGATCTATCATTCTTATATGAGTAGATTTATGATCCCAAATTTTATAGCACTGACCCTTTATTTGCTGAAAAAATTATCCTTTCTAGAGTTTGCATTGAAAGTAGACATTCTTATGGTTCCCTAAATAGGATATGTGATTCCTTATTTGAATAAATATATAGGCTTGATATGATAAAAAATTTAATAACCCTTGTTTGTAGACTACCTTATGTCCCCCAAGTAAAGTGAGTATATACTCCTAAGGATTTTTAGGTTATGAATAAATCTTATATATATATATATATATATATGTTTAAAAAAGTACATCATATTAGAGAATAATAAATAAGGTACATCAATAGCAGGCAATAAACAAGCCTTCCAAACTTACATCAGCTTGCACAAAAGTAGCAAGCAATCCACTCTAAGCCCCTTGTCAATTCTAAGGTAATATTTCAAGATATTAGACCTAAAAATTTTCAATTGCTTAGTAATTAAAGTATGGGCCTGAATTACAGTGAGAGCAATAACAGAGTCTTCATTATTGAAGACCAAATTACATCTATCCTTCCATAAAATGAACAAAATAGAGATTCTAATAGTATGCTTGAAAATCATTTTGAAAGTCGTACAATTGGGTTGGTCCCCAAAAAAAATCACCTTCCACCTAAGTTTTTCCTGAATCACCGGACTATATATCCACTTTGCCTCTTTCCACACATTCCTTGCTATTGGGTAATCCCATAAAATATGTTTAATGGTTTCAATTCATCTACAACTGGAGAATTTATCCAAATAAAGTAGCCATTTGGCAAGCCTAGCCTTACTTTGCAGGCCTCACATAATGACCAGCCAAAAAAACACCTTTAAATGCATAGAGACTCGAAACCTCCATACTCTTGCCAAATGTTTCATCCATTTCTTGAAAGGATAAGTAATACCCCATCTGGAATTCAAAAAATCCCCTAAGGGAATAGAAGGAGTCATCAAATGGTAAATATTAGATTATTTGAAGCACCAAATTGTCTTACCATAAAGCTATCTTTAGTCTCTCCAGATAGGACCAGGAAGACCATTTGTAAGCTTATAAAGTTGCTTAGATGACAAAATACCCTAAATTTATTGCACCACAAATTTTTTGGAAGGCTTTAGTTTAAACTTAACAAGAAGTTGCTACCACAAAATCCATTGTCCAAAATTCTCATCCCAAGGATCAACCCATCTAAAATTCCTTTCTTACTCAATATTTTACACTAAATATTGGGAATATCTGAAGTATAAATCTCATTTGTCTTCCAAAGGCAAATTGCCTTGGAAGGGAGCGTTTGTCCTCTTTTGTTCTCCAAATAGTACCGATTAAGCCCTTTAAACACCTCTTTCTAGGATTCCCAGATTCTTTTAATCAAAATGCATCCTTTGATTTTGAATTTTTCGGTATGTCCCACAATATCCTCAAAGATGAACTACCCACGCAAGCCATCAATATTCACATAATTGTTTATCATGTACCTGAGCATATGTTGTCATCCAATATCACCATATAAGCATATTATGATCTACTTCAAAGCAATAATATTACATTTAAGCTGAATGTCTAATAGACCAATACCTCCACCCACCTTAGGAATAGTACACTATTTCCACGCTATAGGAGGAACCCTCCTAGTACCATCCATATTGGACCATAAAAAATTCCTAATGCATGTCTCCAAATTTTTATATTGAGTGGAATTGGGCAACCAACAAGATGAATAATACATATGGCAAGCCTGAAGAATTTTTCTTACCACAATAAGCCTTCCAACAAAGGAGATCATCTTGTGCTTCCATATATGAATATTCTTCTCAAATTTATCCATGCACCAGTACCGCATGGACTTAAGAGAAACCATTTTGCCAAATGGAATGCCCAGTTACCTTAAAATATCTCCATCCTCAATTCTCCTCCATCCAACACTCATTCCTCCAAGAAGAGATTTAGCTCCAACAAGCCAAAAATAAGACTTTGCTTCACTAAAAATTACACCAGAGGTAAGATAGAACTGCTAAAGACAATTTTGCATACCAAAAACTAAGTTCTTATCTAGTTGGATAGTAAGAAAGGAATCATCATCAAAGTAACCATTCAACAAATGTCCCTCGAGAAGATATATCCCTCTAATACATCCAACCATCCTTCTGTGTTCTATCATGTAGTCCAAAGCATCAATAGAGAGAACGAAGAGTAGAGGAGCCAAAGGGCAACCCTGTATGATGGATCTGAAAAACTGAATATCCTTAGATAATTTAACATTAAACACTACCTTGGCTGAAGCTGAAGAGAAGAGCATTTTGATTTTTTGAACTGGAGCACCATTGAATCCAATACATTCTAGCATATTAAAAATGGAAGTCTAGTCCACCCTATCATAAGCCTTATCAAAATCAATTTAAAAAAAAAAACTTTTTGTCTAGTCTCCTCAGCCCATTCCATAGCTTCCCAAATGGAAAAAACTATATCAAGGATAAATCGGCCTTTCACAAAACCAATTTTCTCCTATCTCACAATTCTAGAAGCAATATTCTTCATTATCAGAGCAAGAGCTTTAGCTACAATTTTGTAAGAGATATTCAAGATAGTAATTGGACGTCAACCACCAATATTATATTTATTGTTTTCTTAAATAATCAACCTAATGAATCCTTGATTTAACCATGGTGAGAAACAAGCTCCATCAAGAACTTCTTTAATCAACTTAGTATAATCATATCCAATACAATCCCACATATATTTGTAAAACTCAACTGGTAAACCATCAAGGCCAGGTGACTTACCATTTTTCATTTTAGAGAGACCATTGAAGAGCTCTTCTTTAGAAAAATTAGAGGATAAACGATCATTCTCATAGTTGGCAATCTTCTTAGGCATACATTATCTCACCAGCTCACGAGCATGTTGTACATAAATGGAATCTTCATAGGTAGAAAAAATATGTTTGAAATGACTTGAAAAAAGGTCCCTAATTTTATTTTCATCTTCAGTATGAGTGCCATATTATTTCTATAGAGCAAGAACTTTTCCAGTAGCATTTTTACTTTGAATATGGTTGAAGAAAAATTATGTCAAGGTATCACCCTCCTTCAGCCACTCCAACCTAGTTCTCACTCTAGCTCCTCTGTGTATGTAATCCTCCAAATTTTTGATTTCCCCTTATAGAGACACAATTTTCTCTTGTAAATTCATATTGAAGGGATCAAGTTCCAATTTCTTCCTATCCATCTTAAAATTATGATGAAGAGATCTCATATTTCTTCTTCTGCCATGTGCTAAAAGTCTGCTCTATCCTATTATAAATTTGACTACTCTTTTTATAGTTGCATCCCACCAAGAAATCCATCCTTTCTCAAAGAGTCTAGGCTTAATATTCTAGACATGTCTGATCAACTTTCTACAATCTCCAGATTCCATAAGAGACATGTTCAATTTAAAATTTTAATTTATTTTTTTCATCTTCATAGCACCAACATGAATATAAGAGTGAATGGAGGTATGATAAGAACCATTTTCTCCAAAATACACATCAACTGATCTCGTTCCTTTGCCAACACAAGTGAATAGAATGTCAACATACAACCTATCCAATCTAGCAAACACCCTGTCAGTTCTTGCTCTCCTATTGGACCATGTAAACCAACCTCCTGACTCCAAGTGCTTTTTTTTGAAGTTAGCATCAAAAACCTGAAGAATAGCCTTAACTATGGACCAAGAATATTTTTTAGATCTAGCAACACAACTTCTCGAGCCACCCTCCCTATCACCTTCCCATTCAACCATGTTGAATTCACCCCAAGAACTCAATATGCATCAGGAATATTTGCATGCATCCAATCCCACAAAATTGCCCTATCCCTAGCCAAATTAGGGCCATACACTAAAAAGATACCAACAACCTACTCGACCACAACAAAAGTTACCCATATAATATGACCTTATGGATATTCACCCCAATTGATTAAAATAAAATCAAACCATTATCTAACTGCCAAAACAACTCCTCCAAAACCCTACCGATGAGAAGAACTCTACAAATATCCTTTCCAAGAATTACTTAAACAATTCTAAAGTTCAAAACTAGATATCTTAATTTCCTTAAGGTAAATCACATCAGAAAAAATAGTTCTGAGATAACTTCTAATCAAAGTCCTACGAATAGGGAGTGTCATCCCCTAAAAATCCCATGAAACTATGTTGAAATGCATTGATTAACTAGGTAGTTGAGGACATGGAACCTATTACTTCCACTATAAATATTATCACTACCTCCCTGCACCATAGCCACAATAGGAGTGTTCCTTTTCAGAGTCCCAAAATCGTCCTCTACAACAAGCATGCCCAAACTCATCTCTCCTTCTAAAGCACCACCTTGCACAGGAATGTTATTCCCTTCTTAAGACCAATATTTCCTTGAATTATTTGGTCTAAAATGGGAACTCCTTAACTCACTTCTATTATAAACAATTTTCCATTATTGTTTATCAAAAGCAAGGCCCATACCCTATGAGTGTTTCGATTTCTATGGAGCCATGGATACCATCTTATTTCCTTCTTCTACTGAATTGGAATTTTCTTCTATTTCATTGCTTTCCTTGACATTATTTTATTGCTAATTTTTACGAAGTGGGAAATACCTAATCATATGATCCAAGGACTGACATCTAAAGCAAGTATTGGGTAGGTTGAGATAATGCACCTCTTGTAAGATTGGACCATCAAGAGTGAGAATATTTAAATGCTTGGGCAACTTGCACTGCAAATCTACCTCAAAACACACCCACAGGCTGAATCTAAGAGACATATTTTCAGAAGGGTCCAGTAGAATCCTTCTAAAAATTTGAGTCATTGATCATAGCATGCATATAAGCTCTATTTTTATGATGACAAATTCAATCCATAAAGGATAATAGACCTATGAACCATTTTTTGGATCAAAATTAGGTTGCCATGTTTGAACAAACATTGTGGATCCCATAATATTCCAAGTGCAAAATTGTAAAACATATCTAACAACATCTGCCATTTCAAAAAGAAGTGAAACATACCACCCTCCTAATCCCTAGTAATATTTAACATGCAACCCTTTCGCTTCCCAATTGATATGAATCCATTTCTAAAACCTGCTTCGTCTGGAACCCTTCGAAGGAAGAATAAAATAATACCTTTAGACTAAAAAAAGAATCAGCATTCTTGTACTCTGCATAGTCTTCAACATTGAATGTAAACTCATCATCCTCACCAGCAATTTATGAATCCAAGTGATCCATTTTGATCACCAATCCTCTTCCTATTCCCCTTTACTAGAATACATAGGCACCCCATTGATGTCACCCTGATCTTCATACATGTGATAGTCTGATGTGTCGAGACCCTTGATAGTAGCATCACTAGGTTTGTTGTCTTTTTTAAGCATTGATGTAAAAGAATATTTCTTTGGCAAAATATATTTCATGCCCTCTTCTTTCCCAGATTTGAAATCATCAATAATTTAACATTTTACACAATGCTCATGTAGTAAATCATCTACCCATTATGGTTCTGAAACAACCACATGGCCATAATGACTGATCATCGACATATTTTTTTGCATACTAGGTGCGGGCTCTGTCTTCTTTATCAATGAGCTTGGTATCAAGCTTTTTTCCTTTGGTTTTCGCTACAATATCTATTTATTTTAACAAATAGAGTTTTGTATCTCCTTCATCGTCCTTCAAAATACCCTCATAATGTATCGACTAAGTAAGTAAAGTATTCTTAGATGTGGTAAACTCACAAATCAACCTGTGTAGGTCTTCATGCGATTTGCATCTGGATATTATACACTCATTTGTATGCTTATCCCTGTGCCTATCTAGAACAAAGTCATCTCCATCATCTTCAACAAGGCTTGCATCATATCTCATACAATATCCATGCCTAAACCCTCTTCCTCTTCCATACAGACTTCCCCTCCCTCGTGCACTCTTGTTTCCCTCCATCACTCCAAACCCTCCCCCAATCACTCCAAACCCTCCCAAAAATAATATAAATCTTACCTCTAAGAACTGTAACTTCCAAAGCTTATATTTTGTAACTTGATAATCTATGATGGATTTTGATATTACCAAGTTTATAGAATACCTTATGACTCCCTAGTATTCAATGGATAAGATATAGTGCTTTTGTAGAAATATAGTTCAATATTGATTAATTTTTTAAGGTTTTGTAGAATACAAAAAATTAATTCCTATTATCCCTTATTACTCCTATTGAACTAAGCATTGTTACCAAATTTTAAAGTGGTTATAATATTGGATATATTGTCTCCTTTTGAAAGGATTGAGACAATAATATTATGAATATCCAACCTATGAAAAAACTCTCTTTATGAATAACTTTTGGGAATTAGGTTAAGTGTATCTAAATTTCCAATTAAATGATTTGATGTGGTAGCCCTTATGAATCCCTAGTCTTTGGATAAATTAGATCACAATTAATATTTACAAATATTCAATTCTTATCAAAGTAGAAAACCTTATTACTCCTAGGTTTTATATTGCAAATATTTTATTTAATTTGATAAAATATTTCCCTTTGTATATGGTTTTTAATATTTATAAATTCCTTTGGTTTAACCCTTATAACTCCAAGGAAATAAAGCACATATTAATGGAAATTAATTTACCTTTCTCTAAGAAAATTTTTGCACTAAATTTAGAGATGCTTGGACTATTAATTTTATGTATATGTCATGGATATTGTGGATTTGTTCTGCAATGGAAATGTTTTCGCTTTAATGCATTCCAAATCTGACATCTTCTAGTTTCTTCCCTTGACTCTAATTGCCTTGAGAATTAAAGGCTCTAACACCTTCTTGATTGCTGCAACTCAACCCTTTTCCACATAATCAATGAGAGAGTAATTTTTATGTTGAATAATGCTACTTGAGTTTGGTCATTGACATTCTTAAATTGATATGATTCGTCTCTTATGCGCAAAGTGGCACGACCATTTCCTTTGAGTTCTTAACAAGAGTTTGGTGCCAAGGAATGTTTATTTCCCTTATTGTAATGTAATAACATTACATTATTTAGTGAAAATATTGGTTTTCCTCTTTGAAAAGTGTAGTCAATGCACCAAATGCACCAGGCTATTCATGTAACTTCTCCTTGAAGATTAGTGCTCTCTTGAATCGAGCATTAGGGTTTCCCTTTAGTGATAAATATCACTTTCTTCTCTCCATGGATGTGGAACCTATTTATGGTTTGAACAGATCGTTTGAGACCTTTTTATATTCACAAATCTCCTCCTTTACTTTCATTCATCTGCATAGTCTTCCACATGGATATGGAACATTAATATGGAGGCCTTGTGTAGACACTAAAGTCCTATTTCATTTTTGCAAGTTTTGATAGAGTTATCCTATTATGAACCTTGTAATATGCATAGTCTTCCACATGGATATCCTATTTCATTTTTGCAAGTTTTGACCTTGTTTTTGTCCTTTGAATGTTGTAGGTTTTGGTCGTTCTGGCTTGAAATGACCCCTAATTTCCTAATTAGAACACGCAGGGATTACCACGAAAGCCATCCCAAGTAGGGATAGCCCTCAAATTTGCAACCATCACATCCCAATATGGCCATAAAATAGAGGGTCTGCAACTCATAATTCTCAAAATAATAACTTCTTAGGATTTCAATGTAAGCACCTAGACCTTTACTTTGCACTTTTACTGTTCAGAAAATCTTAAATTTGGTTTTCTTGCTCCATTTGTTTGATTGAAATGTATATCTCACTTTTATTTAATCACAAGAATAATAAAAAAATACAAATAGAAAAAGAATCAAGTGGGAATGTATCTATGTGATTTTATTGCTTGCTACCTACCTAATGGGTAGGTTGTCATTTAGGGCATGCATTTTGTAGGTTTTATTTCTATCTAATACTTCTAACAGTGAAGCATTCTTTATGCATTTAGTAAAGGTTCATTGAGTGCTCTCTTGTTTTAATTTATTTAATTATAAAAGGAACCACACACACCCTATCCTATTTAAACATTAGTGAGTTGGTCTTCATCCCCCACTAATCGAGACCAATTATGGTGGGCTTCATCTCCATCCATTGGCTCACATTATTGATCAAACCTTGAAATCCTTTTAACATAAGAACATCATCCAACAATAGAAAAACACATGATATTAAGTCTCTTTGTAAAACAATAAATCTAAGCACACAAGAAACCTTAGGGATTCACATATAAAATATAAAGGAGATAATCACATTGTTTTCTTGTGTGCTTCCTTGATCATTTGATTGTGTGTTTCTAAAATTTAAAAGAGATAATCATGTTATCCACTTTATGTGTTTCTTTATTTTTTGGGTAATCAACGTAAGATCCTACCATCTAGGATAAAACTCTAAAATTGCTACTTTTTTATTCTACATCCAACCGATTAAAAATTGTACAAATCGGATCTATAACAAAAAAGTTATGTTGGTTTTATGATTACTCTATTTTTGAGTGATTTTCAAGCCAAAAATAGAGAAAAACTGCACTGAAATAGTTATAAAAAGCCCTAGACAACTCCCAAATTTGCCAAATTTATTTTTTTGTATTAGGTGGCTCCTTATGCACCTCTCACAAAAATTTTGAGTCCTAACTCTTTATTTCCCAAAAATTCCTAAAATTGGGTGTTTCTCCATAGGCTCGGTTGGCTAAATATTCTAAAATATAATTTTTTACTAAGAAGTCATTTTTTGGAGCCCTATCCCATTATTATCAGCTCGTCGCACTAATAATTTTGGTATATAAATGAAAGCACGAGGATACGGAAGCAAACAAAAGTGAAATGTAACGCTAAGTCCTACGAATGAACAAAGGACCAAAGTGCATGAAAAGAGGGAAAAACAAATGAACTGAAACGAGATATAAAGCAAATGTAAAGTGCAGCCCTTTATTTTATTAATTTTCTCGAGATCAGGTTACAATACGTCTCCTCCCTTTTCAGGGGCTAGGAGCGTTAGACATAGTTCTGTTACACCCCGGATGGTACATTCCCCTCGGGGATCTTTTGCGTGCCCACATTGAAAATGGGCGGACCAAACATCGTTGCCGCTTGCATGAGTGCGTCTTTAGTTCCTTGCTACCCCTCCGATGTCAATATCCTACGTTCAGGAAAACAAACAACAATTAGTAGCACCTACAAATGGAGGGAGACATACGATCCCCAAAGCCTCAGGTTAATGCATGCATGAAATAATAAAAACGATGATCAAAACATATCAGAATAAGCTGAAAATTTGATAGAAGCATGTAAATTTTACCAGGAACACACTACAAAAGTAATAGTCGAGAAATCTACCACATATTTCTAATCGCTCTGGGATGGGACGATTAGGACTGTCATAAACGTCAAAAGCTGACCTCCTAAATTACCCATCTAGGGGCCTTAAAAACACCTGCAAAGTTGGGGTTAGGAAAAACGGGGCATTTTGGAACGACCCAGAAGGTCATATTTTACAAATTCAGCCTCGATTTCCCTTTATATGATGATGCTCCCTGTATGTTAGTGAAAGCGAGAAATATTGAAAGCATAGTCAAAACTCATCAAAATGGCATGAAATTTAAATGATAGCATATATAAATGACCTAAAATCAAATGCAAAAGAAATAGTGGAGAAATATCCCATAGATTTCTAATCGCTCCGGTGTGGGGCGATTAGGACTGCAGTAGTGCAAGGGGCGCCCGGGGGTAGAATGCCCATCGTTTGGGGCCCGGTCTTAGCACCAATCCACTTGGGATGGGTCGAAAACCTCCTAGGGGGTTGTGTCAAAAAATTAGGTGGGATATTGTGGCCAAATATTAAGGTTTTAGGTCTGAATTATGCTTCCAATGATCACCCAATAACCTCCCTTCCAAAATAGAGATCAAGGATGTAAGAAGCACAAGTGATGGGTGAGGATGTAATTCTGTAGCACTCCATTGATCCAAATGCTCCTACTCTGTCCTTTTTGGGGTGAGAAGACTCACCATTTTATAGACCTGAGGGTCTCTTGTGAATGAGAATGCAAAGGTGCCACTTGGTCATCATGCCTTCTCAGGGGAGAGAAGAATCCTCCCTGATTAAAGGCTCCATGAATGCCTCTATGACTGCCTCTTTGAGCTCCAAAATGCTCACTCGCACTCCCATGCATTGAAGGTGGAGTTGAGTCATGGATCTGAGCTGCCATTTGTCAAGGTTTGATATTTTTCTCGTAAAACCTGCTATCCGCCCCACCTTGGAGCGAATGCTACTAATCGTCTCGGGGTGGGACGAATACCAGTTTGTAATCCTCCCAGGGTGGAACAAGTAGGGAGCAGAGTGCTTGAAAGGTGCCAAATTGACCTCTGACCTTCCAATACTGCTATGAGAGTGGTTAGGACCACTGTTTAACCTCTGGGGGATGCCATAGGTGCTGTGTATGCCAATTCGATCAGTGTTTGTAGCCACATAATCAGATTGGTGTTGTTTTGGTGTCTACTTGGTGTCTACAATAACAACCATAAAATTTTTGGAAGTCAAAATTTTATGCTATGACCAATGGACCCCCCTTTATGGATTTGGTCCAAATACGATAGAAAAAAATACCTCCAATTCAAAGAGAGAATTAGGATCCATAACTAGCAAACATCTCCAAATAAGTCCAAAGGACATGTCCATCCCTGAATGGCATCCAAGGTTTTATCATAACAACAATACCATCCCTAGGGGGTAAACCTTCGAGATATCCCTACTAGGGAAGTACCCATAGGTCCTCTACGAAAACTTCCTGACTTGGATACCTTGATGGAATTCTATATAGCGAATAATATGCCCACTCAGGGGTCTAGTAGGTTATATTATGGATTCACATCTCAACTTACTTTATACATAAATCAAAATATGAACATGAGAGTACACCATGGCCTATCCTAGATGAGAAAACCACCTGTTTGATCGAGTAAGTCACCCCCATACTCCTTAGAGATAGCACTCAACTTGCACATATCGTGCTTTTTTACAAATTGAATATATAGAGATCACATCTAAACCTAAATATGATTTTTTCCTCACAAATGAGGAAGAAGACCCAAGTCATCTTCCTACTCCTCATGAAGAGTACTTGGTGCGACCACATTGTGGCTCTACATCATTGGACTATACATAGCCAATTCATAAAATAGAGTATCAGGTCAATGTAACCTTTAAGGAGCATGGAAAACAAGTAATAGATCCTACCAGGGGAAAAGACATGACAAATCCATTCGTATTTCCAATACGAGGGTACATAGCCCCCATACAACAAAACAACAAAGTTACACTCATCAGGCATTGAGACCATAACTTAAAAAATAATAACATAAAAATCAACTCTAGTTGGATTAACAAAAATTAAATCAACAATGTGTGGACTCACAATAGGCATACCTACAAAGGTTGTATCAATGAAAGATACAATAACAACAAAAGATACAACAAGAGCAATTACAAAATGCATTACATGAAGTGGTGCTTATACCGAGCACCTATAGGATGCAATAACATGCAAGGCATCCAATACAATATCCAAATATTTCTTTTCGACCATGCCAAAATTGTGTTCAACATCAAATACTATTATCTTGTTACCATCAAAATCCTCATAATCCTCAACAATACCAAGATCAATATGAGGAAGATTCATATTAAGAGTCTCTATGGAAAAATCAGGAGCAAATATATACTTACCCTGAATCTAGTTATGATGAGATACCTAATAATCATACTTATACTTCACCTCAACATAAAAATCGACCTCCTCTATCTAATCAAGGGTGACATCAAGAAGATCATACCATTTGTCCAAGGGCATTCAAAGGGATAAATGATTGATTAAAGGCATTAGAAAAGCAAGATAAAATATTGTGTTATCAAAAACCCACACTAAAGTAGCTTAGCAATCAGACTTTACATCCATCGGTGTCATCGCCGACATACCCATCGAATTTCAAGATGCCTAAACTTGAAAATTTCAAAGATGACGAAGACACACAAGACCACATGATAAAATTCATCCATATGTGCTCTCATATTCAATATAATCACCCCTTGATGTTGAGAATATTCCTTAAAACATTAGTTGGGGATGCTTTGGAATGGTATAATCATCTACCACATCATAGTATATACACCTTTGACCAATTGTCCGATGCGTTTCTGGGATGTTTTGCCTCTTGTGCTAATAAAATGACAAACTTGACTGACTTGTCTAGCCTTCATAAAATTGATGAAATAATAAAAACAATGATCAAAACACATTAGAATAAGCTGAAAATTTGACAGAAGCATGTAAATTTTACCAGGAACACACTACAAAAGGAACAATCGAGAAATCTACCACAGATTTCTAATCGCTCCAGGGTGGGACGATTAGGACTGTCATAAACGTCAGAAGGTGACCTCTTAAATGTCCCATCTAGGGGCCTCCAAAACACCTACAAAGTTGGGGTTAAGCAAAACGAGGCATTTTGGTACGACCTAGAAGGTCAGATTTTGCAAATTCGGCCTTTATCACCCTGTATCTGATGATTCTCCCTGTATGTTAGTGAAAGCAAGAAATATTGAAAGCATAGTCAAAACTCATCAAAATGGCATGAAATTTAAATGACAGCATATATGAATGACCTAAAATCAAATGCAAAAGAAATAGTGGGGAAATTTGCCATAGATTTCTAATCGCTCTGGGGTGGGGCGATTAGGACTACAACAGTGTGGGGGGCGCTCGGGGGCAGGACGCCCACTGTTTGGGGCCCAGTCTCGGCACCAATCCACTTGGGATGGGTCCAAAACCTCCTAGGGGGTTGTGTAAAAAAATTGGGTGGGATATTGTGGCCAAATATTCAAGTTTTGGGTCGAGATTGTGCTTCCAATGATCACCCAATAACCTCCCAAAAGAGAGATCAAGGATGTAAGAAGCACAAGGGATGGGTGAGGATGTAATTCGACAACACTCCGTTGCTCCAAATGCTCTTGCTCTATCCTTTTTGGGGTGAGAAGACTCACCATTTTATAGACTTGAGGGTCTCTTGTGAATGAGCATGCATAGGCGCCACTTGGCCATCATGCCTTCTCAAGGGAGAGAAGATTCCTCCCTGATTAAAGGCTCCATGACTGCCTCTTTGAGCTCAAAAACGCTCACTCGCACTCCCATGCATTGAAGGAGAAGTTGAGTGGTGGATCTAAGATGCCATTTGTCAATGTTTGACCTTTTCCTATCAAACCTTCTATTCGCCCCACCCTGTAATGAATGCTACTAATCGTCCCGAGGTGGGACGAATACCAGTTTGTAATCATCCTAGGGTGGAACGAGTAGGGTGCAGAGTGCTTGAAAGGTGCCAAATTGACCTCTGACCTTCCAACACTGTTGTGAGAGTTGTTAGGACCAATATTTAACCTCTAGGGGCTGCCCTAGGGGCTGTGTATGCCAATTTGGTCAGTGTTTGTAGCCACATAATCATATTGGTATTGTTTTGGTGTCTACAGATGCCCCTTTTTGGGATGCGTTGTGTGTGGCGTAGTGCTAAGCAAAAATAGATAACCAAAGCACTAATTATTAGGGTTTCTCAGTAACCTAACCAACTTTTGATGCCCCAAGTCTAGAAAGGGCACGCATTCTTGAATCCTTGCTTCTGATGAGCTAAGGAGCTTAATTCAACTGTTAACATTTTTCGGTGAGGTGTTACTTGATCTTGGACATTGTTCAGTCATGAATAGGCAAAGGGTGCAACCTTTTGTCTGTGGGAACCTTGAGTTCATAATTCTAAAATGCCAAGTGTTTGATCAGCTTGTGATAATTGCTTGTTTGCTGCCCCAAGCAGGAGCGTGATTATCTTTGTCAATGATTCTTTGAATGAATGCCATTTCCTTGATTGAGTGTGAATTTGTTGATTAGTGACTAAGTGTGACTACCACCTCAAGTGACGAATCCATGAGGGAATGACCGACATGAGAAAAGCAACAAGTCACTTGACCCAAGATGACTTTTGTAAGGGTGCATTCAGTTGTTTTGCATTGAATGCTTATGCAGTTTCCGAACAATTTGAGCTATTTTTGGTGGGTTTTAACCCTTTTTGTGACGCATTTTGGAGCTAAAATTGTCAAAAATTCGTCCTCCCGTGGAGTGGTCTAGTTATGGTAGCCTTCTTAGGGAGTAGGATATTGATAATTTGTGGCCCCGACATCAGTTTTGCATGCCAAGAATGTTAGGTGGAAACGCACATTTGTTTTGCAATTTTATTGCTATTTTTGGGTGGGTTTGGACCCTTTTTGCGACGCTGTTTGGGGATGAAATTCTTGAAAATCAGTCCTCTCGTGGAGCGGTCCGGATATGGTAGCCTTCTTAGGGAGTAGGATAGTGAGAATTTGTGACCTCAACATTGGTTTTGGATGACTTGAATCGCAGGTGCAAAGGTGCCTTTGTTCGGCAGTTTTATTGTTGTTTTTGGTGTATTTTGGATGCAGTTTTTGTTGTTTTTGGTTTTCTTGCTCTGTAATCATCACAGGGTGGGACGAATACCAGTTTTGTAATCGTACCAGGGTGGATGAGCGCTAACTAGAGCACTCATCCTAGGGTGGAACGATTACAAGCCTAAAAGCCTATTTAAGGGCCAAAACTAGGTTTTGGGCTCATTTGCACTTTGTTTTTCTAGCGATTTGGAGCTGTGAGGAGGAGGAGGTCGAGTCTGCAAAGTGGAACGCTATCAAATTTTCGTGGATACAATGAGTTCTCGGACCGGATCATCCAATGGCGGAGTCGAGGTGAGACCCGTGAGTGCTCCTACTCTTTATTTTGCTTGTTTTTATTTTCAAAAGCCATAATTTACTTGATATTTATTTTTTTCATTTAGACTAGAATGAAAACCCTAGGTTAAATTGTTTTACTTTGTTTTTGGTTTTTTGTGGCGGTGTTTAAACTAAGGTAAAACCCTAGGTTTAAAAAATTGGTTTTATTTGTTTTTTGTTTTGTTTGTCAGTTTAAACTAAGGTAAAACCCTAGGTTTAAAAAATTGGTTTTATTTGTTTTTTGTTTTGTTTGTCAGTTTAAACTAAGGTAAAACCCTAGGTTTAAAAAACTAGTTTTATTTGTTTTTTGTTCAAACTAGAGTTAAAAACCCTAGGTTAAATGTTGTTTTTTTTTTTTTTAAACCAAAGTTAAAAACCCTCGGTTTAAATTTTGTTTGTTGTTTAACTAGAGTTAAAAACCCTAGATTTAAATTTTGTTTTTTTTGTTTACACTAGAGTTAAAAACCCTAGATGTAAATTTTGTGTTTTTTTTTTGTTTTTTTTTAGTTTAAACTAGAGTTAAAAAACCCTAGTTTGCAATTTTGTAATTTTTTTGTCTGTACAGTGGTTAAATGTTTTTGTTGTACATTTTTTTTTTGGTTGTCATGTTTTTAATTTTTTTGTGTTGTTTTTGTTTTGCAGGTGGTGAAGAGCCGATACCGTGTGCCAACGGTGTTTTCGGATGTGCGAGAGGTGCTGACTATGGTGGACTAGGAGTGGCTTGATGCCCTTGGGCTCAAGTAGGTGACTCATTTAGAGCCTGTGGTGGGGGATCGAGCATATCTGACTGCCCTGATCAACTTGTGGGATCTTCACACCAACACCTTTCATCTCCCAACAGGGGAGATGACAGTGAATCTGGAGGATGTATATCAGATTCTATAGATTTCAATAGATAGACTGCCCATTCAGACTACTCATAACGATCAACAGACGATGATGCTGACACAGTGCTTTGGGCATGGGGTGGAGTAGGGGTGGATATTCTGATGGAGAGGGTAGATGGGGATTGCCTGATTGGTGGGATTTTGGTGTGGTGGTGGCTGGAGAAGGGCGTGTTGGGGGTGAGGCATGCATTACTGATGACCCTCATCTCCAACATGCTGCTACCCAACTCCTTAGGCATGAGGTTCTTATGGAACCTACTGGAGGTAGTTTTCAGACTGGTTGAGTGTCTGACCTCAGAGCTGCTGATTATGAGGTGGGGTCAGACACTACTAGCACAACTTTATGATGAGTTGTACGAGGTCCGCTATCAACAGTGGAAGGGTATTGGATGTAGCTACCTGTTGCAATGCTGGGGGTGGTAGCACATAGCTGTGGAGCGGCCACAGGGTTTGCCGTGGACCACTCAGGTAGAGATGGTGGACAAGGAGATTGGCTATGCTACTCTATGGCGAAGGTCAGAGGAGCAGGGACAGAGTTAGTGGTGGGAATGTGTTGTGGGGCATTATGCTGATGCCTTCTCATTCCTTGCTCCAGGGGAGGTGTTCTTGCATCCGTATCGGGACTGTCCAGCCTATCCTTAGGCTAGGGAGTGGCTTCGACGGGTGCATAGGGGGAGGTGGCTGATTTAGTGGCACGGGATTGAGCAGAAGTACTTCCCATATGTCCGAGTGACTTGACATTTTGGGGTGCACAAGAGATTTCTTGGTGAACCTTTGATCTATCGACGTTAGGGCGATGAGAGGACTCTGGCTTGGTCGATTATTGAGTCATTGGGTGAGGAGTTGGATGTAGTTATCGATATCCCTGACATGGACAATGTCGAGGTGACTACAGAGTACGACCAATGGTGGATGATGTGGTGATGGTGGGATGAGGGGCCTCTAGGAGGTACGGATGTGGTAGCAGTAGGTGGTGAGGATGCGGAGGCATCGAGGGAGGTTTGGGGAGCTCCACTCAATGATGCAGATATGGTAGAGGTTGATGACTTGGCTGGGGATGACCTAGGGGTTCCAGAGCAGCCAGATATACAGGACGTTTCAAAGTAGTGGGTGTCGAAGTAGCGCACCATCCCAGAGATGCCCATGCCTTGGGTAGTCCTGGGGGACATGGAGGCTAGGTATTGCATGGAGATAGCATGATTAGAGGATCTACTGTAGAGACAAGATGAGGAGCATGGGGAGGTTCTATAGGAGAGGGATCTCCTACAGACTTAGTTGGTAGAGTGGGAGAATGCATTGGCTACGTACCATCGATGGGATGGGGACACAGATGCTTTGTGGGAGAGGGATCTCCTACGGACTTAGTTGGCACAACGCGATGATGTATTGGCTGCATACCATCGATGGGAGATGGATTTGGTCTAACATCATATGGAGTTGGAGGCAGATATTATTTGCCTTGGTGGGTGGTTACTTGAGCTGATTGGAGGTGGATCTTCACGTCGAATGAGAGACAATGAGACTGAGCAGTTTGCTTCCTCTTGTTGTAGGCAGGTGGGTGAGGGTAGCGCTAGTGGGTGTGATGCAGGGGCTAGCAGCAACCGTCTTGAGAGGTCCCATAGGACCCACACCACTAGGGGTAGTTCCAATTGCATCGATCCTGCGTGATCATGGTGGTCGATGCCCTAGGCTTGGGGGTTTTTGAGTTTTTGATTTTGTTTGTGAGGTCAGAGGACCGTTTTATTGTAGCTTGCGAGCCTTTTTGACGATATATATACATGATTTTCTTTGTTTTTATACACTTGTTATGGTTTAATTTTATGCACATTTTAGTTATTTGATGTATGAATGTGTTATTATGAATGCAATGTTTCTAATTATATGATGTATGCAGATGGAATTATTTGTTGATAACTTATCGATGGCACCATAGACTATACAGGATTCACTGGCTTTCTGTACTATGTGATGACTTTGTGGAACGACTTTTCATGTGTGAATTTTTTTGTTTGTTTTGTATTTTTTGATGGTGATGCAAGAATGGACATGTACAAAATTTGTTTTAGAATGTAGTTAAGTTTTTTATGAGACTCAGATGCTTTAACTTAACTAGCCAATACTGTACATTTATCTTACAAGACTTTTGAACAAGGTATTAATCAGACTTGAGTTTGACCAAGTTATTTCACATCCCTATGTGTGCAATTGAGTTCGTTTATGTGGTATTTGTCAGGATACCGCCAGTGCCAGATAGGTTGTCAACCAAACCTGTATTGAAGATCACCTAATTAGCTCCACTAACTCCTTTGTTGTATTTAGTAACATTAATCCACAGGACAATCTAAGGTACCATAAGCTAGCTCATCCACATGCAAACATTGGTTTGCTCACACGCAAAGCTAATGTGATAGAAATATCGTCATGCGTTTAGGATACCACCATTGCCAGGTAGATTGTCCACCAAACCCGTATTGAGGATCACCTATATGGTTTTTCAAATTCTAAGAATTCTAGGGATTCAAGCTTAGGCATCTTTCGATTGATCGACTTGTTGGGATACTTGCTCTCATACATAATGATAAAAATCACTGCTTATTTTTCTCTTTTATTTTTCTTTTTGAGCAAGGGGTTTGAATAGTGGTGATAACCACTGTTATTTGATTTTTCATTTTTATGTTTCAAAGTTAAGCTCGTAGGTTTTTGTCTTGTGAATGGAATTGATCCTTGTTGGCTTTGGGGATGACTACCCATTATGTTTAAGGACATGTAGTACGAATCCTTATGACTTTGGGGACCAAAGGTGATTGGGGATGTTACTATGTAATGGCATTGATATTTTAGGCCTTGGGGATGACTATCCATCCTTTTCAAGGGTGTGTAGTACAAATCCTTATGACTGTGGGGACCAAAGATGATTGGAGATCTGATTATGTAATGGCATTTATCTTTTAAGCCTTGGGTATGACTACCCATCCTTGTAAGGGGCGTGTAGTACGAATCCTTACGAATTTGGGGATCAAAGGTGTTTTGGGTTTTTTTGACAGTGGATTTTAACCACTATTTATTGTGGGGAATGGGATGGCGAAGAGCTTGTCCTTTTGTCAATTCTCAGCATTCTCAAACCATTCGCATAGGGGGATGAGTAGGCTAACCTTTCACCTATGGTACCCTAGACTACTTTGTAGGTTTCTCTTGCATTCACACAACTTGGGAATTTTTTTATGTGTTTTAACTTGTGTGGGAATGTTACGTAACGAGGTGTGATCCAAGTAAAACTCTACCTTGTAAAAAAATCGGTCTAACTTTGTACAATTTTTGGCTAGAAATCTAAAGACAACTGAATGATGCAAACCCTAAGTACATTAGGAGACAACTGACTATGATAAAAAAATGTGGATGGTGTTATTCTGGATGGATGTGTTTACAAAATGTACTGAATGCATAAAATGATGGAATTTCCTAGTGATTATAGTCTATGGTTCTTATGACATGTATGACCAGCAAATATGCCATGTATGGATGCGATGCCTAATGCAGTTTATAATATTTTTTATATTTAAGATTATGCATGGAAGTGAGATGCAATTTTTTTATTATTTTTTATTATCTTTTGTTTTTGTTTGTTTTTGAATATTTGGTTTTGACCAAGTGATTGTGGGAACCCTTGGAGCTTTTGGTTTGACCAAAGAGTTTATGGATACCTTTGGGGTGTTTTAGGTTGACCAAGCGATGATGGGAATCCTTGGAGCTTTTGGGGTGACCAAAGGGTTTATAGATACCTTTGGGGCATTTGGGGGTTGACCAAGCGATTGCGAGAATCCTTGGAGCTTTTGGTTTGAACAAAGGGTTTATAGATACCTTTGGGCCATTTTGGGTTGACCAAGTGATTGCGAGAATCCTTGGATATTTTGAGGTGGGCTATGGCTCTCTTAAATGTGGAATGGCCTCAAGTGACTTCTAGTTCCTTAATTCCATCAAGAGAGGCTAGCCAGTATGTTCCAGGTCCTATTTTACTATTAATTACATAGGGACCTAACCAATTTTCTATGAACTTGTCTCTTAAATGGGGTGGAAAGTTAGAATTTTGTTTGTTCTCTTTTAAGACCAAGTCACCAATTTGAAAGTCCCTTAGGTGAAATTTCATGTTGTATGCTTTCTTAAGTCACTCTTGATAGATACGTAAATGATCGAGATCATTTATGCGTCGTTTGTCGAGCAATGTAAGCTGGTCTAACCGAGCCTGCCGTGTAGTGTCATCATCAATGAACTCTTGCATTGATATGCGCAGGGAAGGTATTTCCAACTCGAGAGGCATGACTGCCTTGGAGCCATACACCAGCAAAAATGGAGTTGCCCCAGTGGGCATCCGAATGCTAGTGCGATAAGCCCAAAGAGCAAGTGGGATTTGAATGTGCCAATCCTTATGACTATCTTTGACCGTATTTTTAAGGATGACAACTAGTGTTTTGTTTGATGCCTCTGCTTTCCCATTTTCCTGCGGATAATAAGGTGTCAAAAAACTATGCTGAATTTTGTACTTTGTGGTCAAAGCACACACATATTTGTTCTTGAATGACATCCCATTATACGAGATGATCTTGGATGGAATACCAAAATGACATATGATGTTATGTAAAATAAACTCCGCAATGCGGGTTCCAGTCGTAGAGGTAAGTGGAATTGCTTCCACCCACTTGGTGAAGTACTTTGTGGTTGTTATGATAAAAGTGTGACAACCTAATGACGTAGGGGAGATCTTTCTGATTAGATCTAAGGCCCACTGCAAAAATGGCCAAGCCGATTGGATCAGCTGCAAGGCCTGAGAAGGTACATGTGTAAAATTAGCATGGCATTGACACTTCACGCACTTCTTTACATATGTGCAACAATATCGCTCTAAATATGGCCAATAATAGCCCATGCAGAGAATGTGCTTTGCGATGGACATACTGCTAAAGTGGTCACCACATGTACCATCATGCGCTTGGGTGATCGCCCAAGAAAACTCCTACTGGTCCAAGCAACGAAGGAGGATCCCTTTGTAACTTCGATGGTACAAAATGTCTCCTAGAAAGACATGTTTTGCCACTTTTTGTTTAAATGATCTTTTTGCGGTGTGCGTCAATCCAAGTGGAAGGTTACATAGCTTGAGGTAGTCTCTTATGGGTGTGTACCAATCCTACTGATCAAAAGCCTCGATGGTATGAACTGCTAATACCTCTTGAAGTTTGTCCCTAGCAAAAGCTGAGTGGGAATGGACCTATAAGAATATCATTGTGTTGCTATTAAGAGGGGTCAGGGAGAACAAGGACCCCCAGTTGGCGTGATTCAGACTATCACAGATTCGAGAGAACTTATCCTGAGATGGTTCAATCTGGATCAGGTGGATTCTTGGCATTAGGTCAGAGCTTGCA
The DNA here is from genome assembly GCA_028583015.1 of Wollemia nobilis. Taxonomy (NCBI): domain Eukaryota; kingdom Viridiplantae; phylum Streptophyta; class Pinopsida; order Araucariales; family Araucariaceae; genus Wollemia; species Wollemia nobilis. The sequence continues at coordinate 488,644 of JAQPPZ010006193.1, read as the reverse complement.
CACTCCATCATGGATTGTGATAATGTTTTGACTTGAATGGTTGTCATTTCACCAGAAGGATCTTGCGGGATTAGTGACCCCAAGGAGGCCATAGTGTCCACAAAATGATTCGATGATCGAGGGAGTGCCTCGATGTCGTACCATTCAAGATTTGCTAGGAATTTATCCATAAGGGCTTTGTAGGCCTATAGAACTAGGCATTTACATTGGAATACCACTTTTACTTGGTTGAAAATTAACAACGAATCACCAAATATGTTCAAGCATTTGATGTTCATGGTGATTGTTGTCTGAAGACCTATGAGCAAGGCTTCGTATTCGACATTATTGTTGGTGCACGGGAAATCTAGTTTAAATGATAGAGGTATTGGAGCCCCTTGTGGTGTGAAGAATACAATTCCCATGCCACCCCCTTGCTCACATTTAGAACCATTGAAAAATAGGGTTATGTCAGCCTGTGACTAAGGCACATCAGAATCTAGTGATTTTGAGACATGAAAGACCCCATCATCAGGTATCTCTATGGTCAGAGGTTGATCATCTTCGAGAGGAGCCTCTGCTAGTTGATCGGTGATGAATTGACCTTTGATGGAATTTTGTCCAATGAATTCGATGTCAAACTCCATCAACAACATGATCCATTTCATCGTGCAACTACTGTGATAAGTATGACTCATCATGTACCGCAATGGATTCTCCTTAGACACAACATATGTCATATTTCTCAAAATGTAGTGGCATAGCTTTTTGGTAGAAAATACCACTACTAAGCATAGCTTCTCGAAGTATCCCTTCTCGAAGCATTGGCCTTAAAAACGCTAGCACTACCTACCAACATGCTATGAGGAAAAAGATGTTGGATGCATAGTTTGTCATCTACGTGGATTACCCACCATGGTTGTCCAACATGGTACCCATCAAGAATCCCGACGGGAGGATTCACATATGCATCGATTTTCAATATCTAAACAAAGCGAGTCCCAAGGATGATTTACCCTTGCCTAGCATCGACGCATTGGTAGATGCTACAGTAGGCCACGAAATACTTTTCCTCATGGACGGTTTCTCGGGATACAATCAGATTCATATGCTTTTCCTCTTGTTCTAAGTCACTATGCTTATCATCCCTACATACCCCTACATGGGGCAGTTCTATGTCACCTCATTGACTTGAAGGGTCTTTGCCTACACATCATGGGCAGGCAGGTGGTATTTGAAGACCTCCATCTGTTGGTCGTTTGGCACAACAAGATTATCCACTGCTAGCGTCTTGTTGTCTATTAGGTCTTGCACTAATATTTTGAATTTCCAACATGCATAAAGGTCATGTCCCTTCTGCCGATGAAACCTACAGTACAAGTCTTCCCTATAACCCTTGGATTTTGGCACATTGGGGTCTACGGGTCGACTCTCTGGCAGTTTTATCAAGTTTACCATTGACAAGCAGTCAAACAAGGAGTCTTTATACTCTGTGAATGGTGTGAATTGTTGCCTAGGGTGACGCTACTAATTTTACTCTTGCCTATGCTTTTCTATTTCATAGCTGTAAAGAGGCACTACCTGATAATTAACCTTTTGGGTTTGTTTTGCTTATGCAGGATTTGGTGCGTTGATAGCAACTTGATTGATCGTAGCAGGTTTCGATTGCATGGTCCCTGTTTTGGTATTTTTAGGCCACTCTTTATTGCGTGGCTTAGCAATCTTGCCATCTTGTATCTTGATCTCCTCAATGATTCTGGTTTATGCCAGGGCTTCCTTGAGAGTGGCATATTGTTGTAGCTGTAATAGCACAGAGATCGACCTCAAACAACTTTTTGAGAACATTTGAGTCAGGCTGGCCATGGGAGGGAGGTAAGGTAGCTTTGAAAACAATGTCCTCCACCGATTTCCATAAGCTACCATGGTCTCTTCCTCATACTGTCTGAGGCTAGATAGGTCACTTAATGATGCATTCTTCTTGGTATTGAAGGTGAAACATTCGAGGAACGTGTCCACTAGCTAGTCCAGGTTACTGATGCTATGCTTTGGCAACTGGGTAAACCAATCCGAGGTAGGGCCTGTGAACGTGGTTATAAATGTTCATAGAAGCAAAGCATCATTGTCCTGAATGCCAAAGCATTGACTCAGGAATCTTGTCACGTGCTCTTGGGCATCCTCCTCCCCTCTAAAGATTACCAATTGAGGCATTTTAAAGTGTTCAGGGTATGGGGGTGCAGGCACTGAAGGATGCATAGGGTGACTATAGAGCTACAATAAAGTGGGCTTTTGGGGACCATATGTCATGGTCTCCATAGACTCTAAGCACTCTAGTAGTGCTTTGTATGCATCGAAATATTTGATCTCTTCGTCCTTGGTTTGTTCCCATTGCGAATTACAGGGAACTTGAGGCCTATGGAGGGGTAATCGGGTATCACCCTCCCTGCCTTGGTAGGGCATTTCAGCCCGCTCTTCTTCTTGATCAAATTCCTCATAGGCTTCTTGAGGAGTTCTTGGGCATGACCCATAAACATGGGTGGGTGCCCGTGGAGGGTGCCCATCATTGGCTTTAGGGGTGGTCTCCCACTCAGGTCTAGGAGGTCTTAGAGGCAACATTTGATAAGGTCACAGAGACCTATCTCGCACCAAGGGGTTGTGCATCTCATACAACTATGTCTTATGTGTGCGAGGGGTTGGGACCCTCTTAGGCACAGTGTTCTAGAGCAACTCATCTGTCTGACGCCTAATGTGCTCTTTGCTAAGGCAATACAGGTGCTCTAACTGTTGTTGATCTTTCTCAAGATGTATTATTTGCACTCTATGGGTGGCATGTTTGGCAAATGCCAAGTCGATATGTTTCATCGTCTTGAGTCTAGGAGTCCTAGATGCCTCACCTACACATCTATATCGATCGTGGTGATATGAGATCTATATAGGTCACTTCCCTCTATCGAGGTTAGCGGCATTCACCTGAGGCTCTGGCCTTAGTAGGTGATCCTGATAAATAGTAGGTGTGGAAGCGCATTGTTCCCATGTTGTGTATTGCTCTTGAGGAATGTAGTGGTATTCCTTGTGCTCCCTTTTGTATATGTGAAAGGGGTGGGCAGAGTTGGCTCACCCTGTCTGAAGAGCCTTGTGCTCTAGATTTGGCTTATTTTTTTTATAGTAATAAGGGGCATAGGAGGGATGATGTAATCATGTGGCCCCTCCTTATGGACCCTATGTTTTTCTAGCACTTCATTGCATGGTGGCCACTCATAGTGAGCGTCTAAGGGAGCCTACCTGTTTATGTTGAGTGCCATGTGTAAGGAATATTCCTGAAAGGGTCTATGTTGAATGGGAGTGCCCCTCAAATGGGTGCCTCTATAGTCCCATTCCGTCATGGTATGATGTGGACTATTTTGTGGGTCAGGCCACCAAGGTGGTATGACCAAGTCCTTAGGGCTATAGCGGAGGCGACATGTGCCCCCTTGTACACTTTACATAGCTTCTACCCGTGATTGGGCTTGGCTATAGGTGTACACCATGGTGTTGTCTCTCTACAAAATACGTAGGTTTTTATCTTCTTTACGATTTTTTATGCTACACTAAACAAACAAGAGCCACACAAAAAAATGAGTGATTATCTCGTTTATGGATTAAAAGTGTGCCCTAAATCTGGTTCAGTGTGTTTTGATTTTTGTTTGAAAATCTTGTAAATAAAATTTGGTTGTACATGCAATATGAGGGCTCTTATGTCTCCCAAAATGGTCGCCCCTTCAATATACCACTGCTAGGCCGTTATACCAAACCTCTCAATATACCCGCCCTTACGTGAGGGAAACTATTGGTACGTGAGAGCAAAACAATACATGGAACATAGGCGGTATGGAAGGGGAATCACCCTATTTTTGACACCTACCATAGAAGACTTATCCTCATGCACTGGGAATCACCCTAGCTACACTTGGTCAGCTTTCGTTAGGATTTATGTCTAGCAACAGTAGCGATCGGGGTTATGTATGCAAAAATTTAATCCAAGGTGGTGATGAAATCCACCATTGGTCTTGATCAAGTGTTGGGGTTTTACGACCAACTCCTTGATGTTTAAATTACCATGTGGTGTGTGGGGTTATTTTTACTTGCACAAAGAAAGAAAACATGCAGTAAAACCTTTTTTTATGCAAGCAAAGAAACATAAAATTACAGAGACAAAAAACATAAAATGACAGTGTGTTCAGACAACTAATCTCTTCTCTACCCACACCAGATGCCCCCGAGTTTCTGCTCAAAAACTACACAGAGAGCTAATTGTCCTAGGGTGGGACGAATAGCATATCTATATCTGTCACAGGGTGGGATGAATGCCTTATTTTTCCTAGGGTGGCACGAATTCCAGTCTATATTTGTCACAAGGTGGCACGAGTAGCAGTCCAACGCTTGAAGGATTAACACCTGAAAGCAAAAACATAAAATTTTGATGAAAAATTTGATCTCAAAATCAAGGGATAGGGTCCCACCATGATCGCCACTAAAAGCACGAGGATATAGAAGCAAACAAAAGTGAAATGTAACGCTAAGTCCTATGAATGAACAAAGGACCAAAGTGCATGAAAAGAGGGAAAAACAAATGAACTAAAATGAGATATAAAGCAAATGTAAAGTGCAATCCTTTATTTTATTAATTTGCTCGAGATTAGGTTACAATATGTCTCCTCCCTTTTCAGGGGCTAGGAGCATTAGACATAGTTCTGTTACACCCTGGATGGTACATTCCCCTCAGGGATCTTCTACGTGCCCACATTTAAAATGGGTGGACCAAACATTGCCACCACTTGTGTGAATGCGTCTGTAGTTCCTTGCTACCCCTCCGATGTCGAGATCCTATGTTCATGAAAACAACAAACGATTAGTAGCACCTACAGATGGAGGGAGACATGCGATCCCCAAAGCCTCCGGTTAATGCATGCATGAAATAATAAAAACGATGATCAAAACATATCAAAATAAGCTAAAAATTTGACAGAAGCATGTAAATTTTACCAAGAACACACTACAAAAGGAACAGTCAAGAAATCTGCCATAGATTTCTAATCGCTCCGGGGTGGGACGATTAGGACTATCATAAATGTCAGAAGGTGACCTCCTAAATTTCCCATCCAGGGGCATCCAAAACACCTACAAAGTTGGGTTTAGGCAAAATAGGGCATTTTGGAATGACCCAGAAGGTCATATTTTGCAAATTTACCCTCGATCGCCCTGTATCCGATGATGCTCCCTGTATGTTAGTGAAAGCGAGAAATATTGAAAGCATAGTCAAAACTCATCAAAATGGCATGAAATTTAAATGAAAGCATATATAAATGACCTAAAATCAAATTCAAAATAAATAGTGCAGAAATCTACCACAAATTTCTAATCACTCCGAGGTGGGGCGATTAGGACTGTAGCAGTGCGAGGGGTGCCCGGGGGCAGTACACCCACCGTTTGGGGCCTGGTCTCAGTACCAATCCACTTGGGATGGGTCCAAAACCTCCTAGGGGGTTGTTTCAAAAAATTGGGTGGGATATTGTGGCCAAATATTTGAGTTTTGGGTCCGAATTACGCTTCCAATGATCACCCAATAACCTCCCTTCCAAAAGAGAGATCAAGGATGTAAGAAGCATAAGCGATGGGTGAGGATGTAATTTAGAAGAACTTTGTTGCTCCAAATTATCCTACTCTATCCTTTTTGGGGTGAGAAGACTCACCATTTTATAGACCTAAGGGTCTCTTGTGAATGAGCATGCAGAAGCGCCACTTGGCCATCATGCTTTCTTAGGGGAGAGAAGATTCCCCCCTGATTAAAGGCTCCATGACTGCCTCTTTGAACTCAAAAATGATCACTCGCAATCCCATGCATTGAAGGTGGATTTGAGTTGTGGATCTGAGTTGCCATTTGTCAAGGTTTGACCTTTTTATCGTAAAACCTGCTATTCACCCCACCCTGGAGTGAATGCTACTAATCATCTTGAGGTCGGACGAATACCAAATTTTAATCATCCCAGGGTGGAACGAGTAGGGATCAGAGTGCCTAAAAGGTGCCAAATTGACCTCTGACCTTCCAAAACTACTGTGAGAGTGGTTATGACCACCGTTTAACCTCTAGGGGATGCCCTAGTGGCTGTCTATGCCAATTCGGTCAGTGTTTGTAGCCACATAATCATATTGGTGCTGTTTTGGTGTCTACTTGGTTTCTACAATAACACCCATAATATTTTTGGAAGTCAAAATTTTATTCTATGACCAATGGACCCCCTTTTATGGATTTGGTCCAAATACGGTAGAAAAAAATACCACCAATTCAGAGAGAGAATTGGGATCCATAACTAGCAAACATCTCCAAATAAGTCCAGAGGACATGTCCATCCCTAAATGGTATCCTAGGTTTTATCATAACAACAATACCATCCCTAGGGGGTAAAACTTTGAGATATCCCTACTAGGGAAGTACCCATAGGTCCTCTAGGAAAACTTCCTGATTTGGATACCTTGATGGAATTCTATATAGCAAATAATATGCCCACTCACGGGTCTAGTAGGTTAATATTATGGATTCACATCCCAACTTCCTCTATAAATCAATAAAAATATGAACATGAGAGTACACCATGGCCTATCCTAGATGAGCAAACCACCTCGTTTGATCAAGTAAATCACCCCCATACTCCTTAGAGAGAGCACTCAACTTGCACATATCATGATTTTTTACAAATTGAATATATAGAGATCACATCTAAACCTAAATATGATTCTTTCCTCATAGATGAGGAAGAATACCCAAGTCATCTTCCTACTCCTCATGAAGAGTACTTGGGGCGACCACATTGTGGCTCTACATCATTGGACTATACATAGCCAATTCATAAAATAGAGTATCAGGTCAATGTAACCTTTAAGGAGCATGGAAAACAAGTAATAGATCCTACCAAGGGAAAAGACATGACAAATCCATTTGTATTTCCAATACGAGGCTACATAGCCCCCATACAACAAAACAATAAAGTTACACTCATTAGGCATTGAGACCATAACTTAAAAAACAATAACATAAAAATCAACTCTAGTTGGATTAACGAAAAATAAATAAACAATGTGTGGACTCACAACAAGCACACCTACAAAGGTTGTATCAATGAAAGATACAACAACAAAAAAAGATACAACAAGAGCAATTACAAAATGTATTACATGAAGTGGTGCTTATACCTAGCACCTATAGGATGCAACAACGTGCAAGGCATCCAATACAATCTCAAAATATTCCCTCTTGACCATGCCAAAATTGTGTTCAACATCAAACACTATTATATTGTTATCATCAAAATCCTCATAATCCTCAACAATACCAAGATCAATATGAGGAAGAGTCATATTAAGAGTCTCTATGGAAAAATTAGGAGCAAATATATACTTACCCTGAATCCAGTTATGATGAGATACCTAATAATCATACTTATATTTCACCTCAACAAAAAAATTGGCCTCCTCTATCTAATCAAGGGTGACATCAAGAAGATCATACCATTTTTCCAAGGGCATTCAAAGGGATAAATGATTTATTAAAGGCATTATAAAAGCAAGATAAAATATTGTGTTATCAAAAACCCACACTAAAGTAGCTTAGAAATCAGACTTTACATCCATCGGTGTCATCACCGACATACCCATCGAATTTCAATATGCCTAAACTTGAAAATTTCAAATATGACGAAGACACAATTCCACATGATAAAATTCATCCATATGTGATCTCATATTCAATATAATTACCCATTTATGTTGAGAATATTCCTTAAAACATTAGTTGGGGATGCTTTAGAATGGTATAATCATCTACCACATCATAGTATATACACCTTTGACCAATTGGCTGATGTGTTTCTGGGATGTTTTGCCTCTTGTGCTAATAAAATGAAAAAATTGATTGACTTGTCTAGCCTTCATAAAATTGATGATGAGCCAGTCATGGAGTATGGAAAAATATGGAGGAAGGTGATTTCAAAAATACCTTTCACCCTAACCACAACAGAACTCATATGAATGTTTACTAGAAGTTATTCGAAGCATATTTCACTTATCTTACAATTACAACGGTATCAAACATTCGAGGAGGTCTTAGTACAGGACAAGATCATTGAGGATATCAAGGTCCAAGAGGGTAATGTTCAAGTCCACAAAGTGGAATGTCCAAACAATAATATTGAAGGCGGTAACACACAATAAAATGTGGCCCTAATAAATCAAGTGGTTATGAGTATCCTTGAACCCTCAATTCGGGTTCCACCATTGCAATTACTAGTATAGCCTAATTACCAGGCTCAACCCCCATTGGCCAAAATTCATACGCAATAAAAGTAAATATAAATCCAACTGCATCAGCCACCATGACAATATACTCATTTGTTAGATCCCTTAGCATAGATCTTCAGTCGATTGTATGAGGCACAAGCACTCATACTTCCAAATATATTTCCATTGAAACCTAATAAGCGTAGACCAAAGGCACACAGGTAAAATCTATATTGTATTTACCATTGATAAATGGGTCATGACATATAGACATGTCATCCCTTTAGATATTTAATATAGGATATGATTGAGAGGTAAGAACTTCAGATAGGAGTCTTCCAGGACCCCTTGCTCACACACGAAGAAACAATAGCACCTATCAATCAATTCAAACAACTTAATAAGGTGTAGATTAATATACCTCCCCAAGAGTTTGTGGGAATGATCAGTGTTGTAATAGAGAAATAAGAATATCAAAATTGATTTACGCAACCCGTGGTGTCATCCGATGTTTCACCTTCGCTCATATCGTATCAGTGGGACATTGGCACTGCACAAAATTACACATCACAATAGGGGGAGTTAGTTTTTACTACTCCCCCTAGCCAAGCCAATCACAGTGCATCAAATGCAATGCATAATGGGGGTCTTCAAGGTGTCACAAATTTCCCATCATCCACATCATGATAAATGAAGCAAAGTGAGACCTCCAAAGATATCACACCTCCCTCACTTTCATTTAGTGGCACATACACTAGGGGTACCTAAGGTAGCATACCTTCCCATTTAAAACATGAAAACTAACAAAAATTATAAAATATCAAATGACAAAAAAATTCAAAATATTTAATTTTCAAAAACAATTGAAAAATCAGAAAACAAAAACATTTTAAAACATAAAAAATTCAAACTAATCAAAAAGAAATAAAACTTAAAAACAATCGAAAACATAAAAAACACAAAAACATTTGCATTTACATTTTGCATATGCGTTCATTTAATTGCATTACATTAAGTCTTTTCATACATTTTACTTGCATTAGGATAGGATGTGTTTACAATATTACAAACGACACCACATTTGTATCTCAATCATGCATTTATTCATCATAATCATCCATCACCCCTGTGAGTAATTATGTTTTTCAACAAAACCCTTCCTGTTTCTAAGAGGTATATACTATGGTTTTCCAATAATTTAGCCACATCTAGTCATCTTCTCATATTTTGTAGAAAGCTATATTCACTTTCAGAAGATGAGGTCTAGTTTTGATAGCACCTAGCATATCTCAAAATCCTATCACTAATCAAACACTAATAATCCTAGTTTGAACAAGGGAAATATGAACACTACAAAGTGGTCCTGGTCACCTTAAGTGAAAGGTTTTTACTTGCTCACCTTGTGATACGCATGGTCTAGTGTGTTGGTTATTGACATACAAGCTCCTCCCTACCCAAAGAAACCCCTTTCTTTCATAAAAAAAAAAGCAAAAATCAAAAGCAAAATAAATAGTAATTTTCATCACTAAAAGAATCCCTTGCTCAAAGAAAACAAAATACAAAATAAGCAATGATTTTCATCACTAAGCATGAACAAGTATCCCACATCAATGTGAATAAAATAAGGGGGTGAAGAGCTTGAATCCCTGGAATGATCAGTATTTTAAAACCATTAAGTTATCCCCAATACAAAAATATGGGTTGAATGAATCCTGCCTGACATTGAGGTAGTTCTAAGTAATTTACAAAGTGATCTAGCTTTAGGTGGCTTGTATCACCTAGTGGTCTAATAAAACTAAGTCCAAACTTAGGATCATTATTAACATATGGTTATCCTCATTACAGAAATAGGATGAATGAATCTTGATTGGAAATGAGGCAGTCTTAAGTCTCATCTAAATATATGCATTTGCACACACATAGATAATGAATATCTTGGTCTTCATAAAAAAAAAGATTTTATCTTTTGAGTCTCATGGAAAACCTCAAAAATCCCCCTAATAGCAACAAATCATTACATCAATCATACACATTTTTTCTTTATGAATTTTTTTTTATCAAGTGGTGTTCATGAAATAGGATAGATACCGGATAAATATCATCAATGATATTTAGACGACCACTGACTATTTTGTGCATATTATTTTAATGTACAAAAGCTTGTAAGAAAATCCCATACATCCCACATCATATCATTTCACATATGGATGCTTAAATGATTAATTATTATGATAAGAGTTATCATTTTCATTCATGATTTTCATACATTCTTTGGTGTCATCTATTAAGTTATCAAAACACATATTAATTGCATTCCTTATATTTTAAATTATTAAAGCATACAGGTTCATTTGCACTAGATCATCATCATGTAAATAATACATTACATACACTGCATTCACCATATCATATCAATATAACTTAAATGCATAAACAATTGAAATAAATTAAACATACATTTTATAATTCAGCATTGCATCCATATATGCATACATAGTAAAGCATCTACACATCTATATCACAACATCTAATCATACATTTATCATCTAGCTAGTGCATGTCATTAGTACATCGCATACATATAGCATATTCACATCATAAATAGCTATTACATCCATTAATGTGTCCATAAATTATAACACATAATGCATCTAATGGTCCAATATCACACAATTGCAAAATACACAAATATTTTTAAACATCAATTGGGGCATTATTGGTATCATACCTCCCCTAATCAGCAATCAAATAGTTAAGCAATCAACCTCAAAAATCCCCAAATGTATCCATAAACCTTTGGTCACCCAAAATGCCCCAAAGGTATCCATAAAATCTTTGGTCACCCAAAAGTCCCCAAAGGTATCCATAAGCGCTTTGGTCACCCAAAAAGCCCCAAAGGTATCGATAAACTCTGTGGTCACCCAAAAGGCCCCAAAGGCATCCATAAACCCTCTGGTCACCCAAAAAATCCCCAAAGGTATCCATAAATTCTTTGGTCACCCAAAAATCCCCAAAGGTATCCATAAACCCTTTGGTCACCCAAAAAGACCAAAATGTATCCATAAATCCTTTGGTCACACAAAATTCCCCAATGACATCCACTAAGTCCATTGGTAATAATAACATCTATAATCCAAATAAATAATTGATAATTTAATCATGTTAATAGCGATCGTCCTACGAATCATTGTCGAAGATAATCATGCACCCTCCTTGCTTGGGAAAAATAAACAAAAGATCAAAAATAATTTCAAGCAAATCAAGCAATTTGTCTCCTAATTATTGTCAAGGCTAGGTTTTGACTTAATATTATATTCTAATTACCGTCAAGGCTAGTATTTGACTTAATATTATCTCCTAATCGCCATCAAGGCTAGGATTTGATTTAATCTTATCTCCTAATCACCATCAAGGCTAGGATTTGACTTAAGCTTATATCCTAATTTTTGTTAAGGCTAGAATTTGACTTAAGCCCATATTATTAAGCTTATCTCCTAATTGTTTCCAAGGATAGGATTAGACATAAGCTTGTTTTCCAGTATCCCAAAGATTAAAGAAATCATGTTCCTTAACTTGTCGAAGGCAATTATTCTAGGATGCATGCCCTTTTCATGATTGGGGCATCTAGTATTAGCAAGGTATTAATTTTATTTCTTCTATGAAATATCATCAAAAATCAAAATTCAAAAACTATTAAAACACCACAAAAATAGCCAAAAAAAGCAGCAAAAAGGGGCCAAAACCCACCAAAAGCAAGTCAAATATGAACTCTAGATCAAGATTGAACTAAATTGTTCATGGATGAATGGGAAAGTCTCTAATTCAATCCCCAAGAAGACCACTATGGTTTGACCACCCCATGAGAATGAGGTATTCAATTCTTTTCTTCCATGAATTATCAACAAAATCATCAAAATCCTCACAAAATTGATAAATTTCACAATGGGTAAAATTGAAGGAAATCCAACCAAGTCATATGGATCAAGCGACTCGTTGTTGTTATCACTTGTCATTATCTCATTGACTCATCTCTTGAGGGGGTAGTCATAATTAAAAAATTCATAATCAAAATCAACAATCAAACACTCAATAATGTAAATTGCATTCGTCCAATGAATCATTGACAAAGACACTCACACCCCTACTTGGGAAAACAAATAAGAAAAACATTTAATTAAATAAATGATTGGCATTTTGTATGCATGAAGTAGCACATAAATCACATCCTCATGATTGAACAATGTCCAATATCAAGTAAACCAAACATGAAATATTGTACTTGAATCAATTTCCTTAGCTTGTAAGAAGCAAGGATTCAAGAACGAATGCTATTTCCATGATTGGGGTATGTAAAGTTTGTGAGGTTACTGAATAACCTTAATAATTTGACATTTTAGTCATCTATTTTTGCTCTACGTTGTGTTGCACATAATACATCTCAAAAAGGGGTATATGTATACACTAAAATCATATCAATCTGATTAGAGGACCAAGAACAGTTCTAATAAGCACCATATGGCCCCCTTGGGCAACCCTCAAAGGTTACATAGTGGTCCTAACCACTTTTAGGATATTATACCCCTTTTAGGAAGTTTTGGTCCATGTAGGCATGGTCGTATTACCCTAGGAATACCACAGTTCATGGTCATCCCACCCAGGGACAGCCACCAGCAACCATCCCTGGGTGGGATGACCATGGCCTTGGACCCTCAAAAAGTCAAGTGTAAGACAAATGGCAACCATAAAATACCATTTACTCCATCTATTCAATCATGCCAGTTTGAGGGTGCATAATTCTCATGACAAGTTGCAAATTGGAGATCCATAATGGAGATTCCTTACCCCTCCAACACATGAAAAGCTTTTAAAAAATTGTAGCACCTGCCTTGCATGGTCTCACATGCCGATTTGACCATATGCCCTCTTGGTCTATAAAGTTGATCAATTCCATCAATTTTCAGGGAAGAGTCTTTTCAATATTTCACCATGAATTGCTACCAATATTTATTCCCAACCTACTTTGCATTTCCTTTGAGATATCCATTGAGTGAAGGAGGTTTTCAAGTGATTCAAAAATGTGCAATATTCTTACAAAATCGACCCATTTGAGTGCATCAGATCCCAAAAATGGATGACAATACCGCTAGGAGTAGTTCAGACCCAATGCCAAAGGAATTGGTGATAAAAAACACTAGATTTTGTGGTCATCCCACCATAGGACAACCCCAAAACTGTGAAAATCCTAAATGGCTCACCCTGGTATGGCCACAAATTGGATTACAATTTCTCTACTATTTTTGTATAGATAAATTCTAGACTATATTATATGCTTTCTATTAAAAATTAGAGTTGTTTTGCTTATGTTATCATGCTTTTTGTGTTTTTAGGCTTGAATGGCTCTCCCGAGGATGACCACAAATTTGAGCATAATTTACTTATTGTTTTTAATTAGATCATTTACAGAGTAAATAATATGCATGAATCTCAGTTTTGGTAGAATTTAAAACAATTTTGAATAATCTATTACACTTTTCCTCTTTCAAGCTCATTTATGCATGCACCTTCACGATTTCATCTTAATCTACACATTCTATTAATAAATTTTAGTTTCTAGTGTGTAGATATAGGTATCACAATGCATGAGGAAGAAGCAACAAGTTATAACAACGATATAACACATTGTGGTGGCATCAAAAGCCCGCTCTTCAATTGTGAGTGCAAGGAAGACACTGCAAGCACACCTTGGATTTCTAGAAGTATTTAATCCTTTGAGTTTTATAATGAGTGTATCAATTGATATCCCTCAAGGGGACATTTTGTAATCACATATTTGACATTTATATTAATATAAGGAGACCAATTCATTTCTTTCATATGCTTGTCATTTTATGCTTGCTTGAAGTGTCGCTTTCGTAGTGCTTAGATAAAGTAAAATAATAGATGCATGTCATTTACCATTTCTAGGTGTGTCATTTTTCCACTCTACAGTGGTGATAATGGTGGTAACCCTATCCCATTTTATTTTTGTAAGTTTTGACCCTATTTATGTCCTTTGAATATTTCAGGTTTTGGTCATTTTGGCCTAAAATGGCCCCTGATTCTCTAATTGGAACACCCAGGGATGGCCAAAACAACTGTCTTAGGTAGGGACAACCCCAAAATTTGTAATTGTCCCACCCCAATATGGCTACAAAATAGAGGGTCTGCAATTCATAATTCCATAAACAACAACTTCTTAGGCTTTCAAGGTAAGCACCTGGACCTTTACTTTGCATTTTTATTGTTCATAAAAGCTTAAATTTGGTTTTTCTTGATCCCTTTGTTTACTTGAAAGGTATATCTTACTTTTATTTAATTGCAAGGATAACAAAAAGAATAAAAACAAAAAAAAATAATCAAGTAGGAATGCATATATGTGATTTGATTACTTGCGACCTACCTAATGGGTAGGTTGTCATTTAGGGCATGCATTTTGTAGGTTTGATTTCTATAAAATACTTCTGAAAGTGAAACGTTCTTTATGGATTTAATGAAGGTTCATTGAGTGTTCTATTTTTTTACTTTATTTAAGTATAAAAGGAACCACACACAACACGTCCCATTTAAACATTAGCGAGTTGGACTTAATCCCAAACCACTAATCAATACCAATGATGGTGGTCTTCATCTCCATCCATTGGCTCACATGATTGATTGAACATTAAAATTCTTCTAACATAAGAACATCATCCAGCAATAGAAAAATACATGAGAAGTCTCTTTACAAAACAACAAATCTAAACATACAAAATAGTTTAGGGATTCACATCTAAAACTTAAAGGAGATAATCATATTGTTTTCTTGTGTGCTTCTTTGATCATTTGATTGTGTGTTTCTATAATTTAAAAGAGATAATCATGTTGTCCACTTTGTGTATTTATTTATTGTTAGGGTAATCATTGTAAGATCCTACCATCTAGTATCAAGATCTAAAATTACTACTTTTTGATTCTGCATTCAACCAATCAAAAATTGTGCAAATTAGAGCTAGAACGAAAAAGTTATGTTGATTTTATGATTACTCTATTTTTGAGTGATTTTCAAGCCAAAAATAGGGAAAAAGTGCACTAAAACAGTCATAAAAATCCCTAAACAACCCCAAAATTTGCCAAATTTGTTTTTTTGTCTTAGTCAGCTCCTTGTGCACCTCTCAAAAAAAATTTAAGTCCTAACTCTTTATTTCTTAAAATTTCCCAAAAATTCCTAAAATTTGGTGTTTCTCCATGAGCCCCGGTTGGCCAAATATTCCAAAATACAAATTTTGACTAGGAAGTCATTTTTTGGAGCCCTAGCCCATTGTGATCACCTCGTCACACTAATTTTTTTGGTATATAAAACCCATAACCTTTTTAGAAGTTAGAATTTTCTATGATGATCGATGGATCCCCTTTAATGGATTTGGTCCAAATACGGTAGAAAACAAGACCCCAAATTCAGAGAGAGAATTAGGCTCCATAACCAGTGAACATCTCCAAATAATTACAGAGGACATGCCCATCCTTGAATGACATCCTAGGTTGTATCATAACAAAAATACCATCCCCAAGGGGGTAAACCTTCGAGATATCCCTACAAGGGATGTATCCATAGGTCCTCTAGGAAAACTTCCTTACTTGGATACCCTAATGGAATCCTATATAGCGAATAATCTACCCACTTATGGGTATGGTAGGTCAATATCATGGATTCACATCCCAACTTGCTTTATACATCAATCGTAATATAAACATGAGAGTACACCATGACATATCCTATATGAGAAAACCACCCCGTTTGACCAAGTAGTTCATCCCCATACTCCTCACAAAGAGCACTCGATGTGCACATGTCATGCTTTTGTGCAACTTGAATATACAGATCTTACATATAAACCTGAATATGATTTTTTCCTCATAGATGAGGAAGAATACCCAAGTCATCCTCCTACTCCTCATGAAGAGTACTTGGTGCGACCATATTGTGGCTCTACACCATTGGACTATACATAGCTGATTCATAAAATAGAGTATTAGGTCAATGTAACCTTTAAGAAGCATGAAAAGATATGTCAAATCCATTCATATTTCCAATATGAGGGTACATATCCCCCATACTAGGGGGAAAAGACATGTCAAATCCATTCATATTTCCAATATGAGGGTACATATCCCCCATACAATGGAACAACAAAGTTACACTCATCAGGCATTGAGACCATAACTTAACCAACAACAACATACGGATGATCTCCAGTTGGATCAACAACAATTAAATAAATAATGTGTGGACTCACAACAAGAACATCTACAAAGGTTGTATCAATGAAAGATACAAGAACAACAAAATATACAACAAGAAAAATTGCAAAATGAATTACATGAAGTGGTACTTACATCTAGAACCTATAAGATGCAACAACGCGTAATGCATCGAATACAATATCAAAATATTCCCCTTCAACTATGCCAAAATCACGTTCAATATCAATGACCATTATCTGGTTATCATCAAAAGTCTCATACTCCTCAATAATACCAAGATCAAGATGAGGAAGAGTCATATGAAGAGTCCCTATGGAAACATCAGGAGCAAATATATACTTATCTTGAATTAGGTTATGATGAGGTATCCAATGATCATACTTATCGTCCACCTCAACATCAAAATTGGTCTTCTCTATCTAATCAAGGCCAAGAACAAGAATATCATACAATGTTTCCAAGGGTATCCAAAGAGCTAAATGATCGATTGAAGGAATTAGAAAAGCAAGATAAAATATTGGGTTGTCAAAAAACCACACTAAATCAACTTAGCAATTAGTCTTTGCATCCATCAGTGTCATTAGTGATGTACCCATCGAATTTCAAGATACCTAAACTTAAATATTTTAAAGATGATGAAGACACACAAGACCACATGATAAGCTACATCTATATGTGCTCTTATATTCAAGACAATAACCCCTTGATGTTGAGAATATTCCTTACAACATTAGTTGAGGATGCTTTGGAATAGTATAATCATCTACCACATCATAGCATAAACACCTTTGAGCAATTGGTTGATGCATTTCTGGGATGTTTTGCCTCTAGTTCTAAGAAAATGATAAACTTGACTGACTTGTCTAGCCTTCATAAACTTGATGATGAGCCAGTCATGGAGTATGGCAATATATGGAGGATGGTGATGCCAAAACTACCTTTCACCCTACCCACAACAAAACTCATCCAAATTTTAACTAGAAGTTTTTTGAAGCATATTTCACTTCTCTTCCAATTACAACAATATCAAACATTCGAGGAGGCCTTAACATAGGCCAAGATCATTGAGGACATCAAGGTCCAAGCGGGTAATGTTCAACACCACAAATGGGAATGGCCAAACAAGAATATTAAAGGTTGTAACATGCAACAAAATATGGCCCCAATCAATCAAGTGGTTTTGAGTATCCCTAAACCCTCAAATCAAGCTCCAACACTGCAATTACCAGTTTAGCCTAATTACCAAGCTCAACCCCCATTAGCCAAAAATAATACACAAAAAAATTAAAGATAAATCCAACTGCATTGACCACCATGAAAATATACTTATTTGTCAGAGCCCTTAGCATTGATATTCAATCGATTGTATGAGGCACAAGAAATCATACTTCCCAAGATCCATCCATTGAAACCAAATAAGCATATATCAAAGGTGCACTAGGAAAATATATATTGTGTTTACCATCGACAAAGGGGTCATGACATCCAAATATGTCATCCCTTTAGATATTTAATACAGGATATGATCGAGAGGCAAGAACTTCATATAGGAGTCTTCCAATACCCCTTTCCTACACATGAAGAAAACATAGCACCTATCAATCAGATCAAACAACTTAATCAAGTGCACATTAATCTACCTCCCCAAGAGTTTGTGGGAATGATCAATGTTGTAATAGAGAAACAAGAATATCAAAATCAATCATTCGATGTTTCACCTTTGCTCGTATCATCTTAGCGAGACATTGTCACTACATAAAATTACACATCATAATAGGGGGGTTGATTTCTACTACCCCCCCTAGCCAAGCCAATCACAGTGTATCAAGCACAATGCACATTGAGGATCTTCAAGGTATCACAACTTCCCCATAATCCACATCATGATCAATGAAGAAAAGTTAGACCTCCAAAGATATCGCACCTCCCTCTCTTTCATTGAGTGGCACACACACTGGGGGTACCTAAGTTAATGTACCTCCCCCCTTTAAAAACATAAAAATAAATAAAAAACATAAAATATCAAAATACAAAAACATTCAAAACATTTAAATTTAAAAAAAAAAATTGAAAAATCAAATATCAAAAACATTTTAAAACATAAAAAATTCAAACAAATAAAAAAGCAATATAACTTAAAAATAATCGAAAACATTAAAATCACAAAAAAATTGCATTTACATTTTGCATACACATTCATTTAATTGCATTACATTAGGTATTTTCATCCATTGTACTTGCATTAATATAGGATGTGTTTACAATCTTACAAATGACGTAACGTTTGTATCTCAATCATGCATTTATTCATCATCATCATCCATAACCCCTATGAGTAATTTGTTTTTCAACACAACCCTTCCTATTTCTATGAGGTATATACTAGGGTTTTTCAGTCATTCAGGCACACCTAGTGATATTCTAAGATTTTTTAGAAAGCTATCTTCACTTTTAGAAGATGAGGTCTAGTTCTGATAGCACCTGGCATATCTCAAAATCCTATCACTAATCAAACACTAATAATCCTAGTTTAAAAAATGGAAATATGAACACTATAAAGTGGTCCTAGTCATCTTAAGGTAAATATTTTTACTTGCTCACCTTGTTATATGCATGGTCTAGGATGTTGGTCATTGAAAAAAGGACAAGTGCCCTCCTACCCAAAGAAATCCCTTGCTTTCATCAAAATAAGAAAAATATAAAAAAGCAAAAATTAAAAGCAAAATAAATAGTAATTTTCATCACTAAACAATTCCCTTGCTCAAAGAAAATAAAATGCAAAATAAACAATGATTTTCATCACTAAGCATGAGCAAGTATCCCACATCAATGTGAAGAAAATAAGGGGGTGAAGAGCTTGAATCCCTAGAATGGTCAGTATTTTGAAACCATCGAGTGATCCTAAATACAACAATGGACTGATTGAATCTCACCTGGAATTGGGATAGTTCTAAGCAATTTATAAAGTGAGCTAGCTTTAGGTGGCTTGTATCGCCTAGTGGTCTAATCCAACTAAGTCTAAAATTAGGATCATGATGAATATATGTTGATCCTTATTACAACAATGGGTTGAATATATAGTGCCTAGCAATGAGGTAGTCTCATGTCTCATCTAAATATATTCATTTGCACACACAGGGATAATGAATATCTTGGTCTTCATTAAAAAAACTTTTATCTTTCAGGAGTACAAATTTTGGTTAATCAACTAGGATGTTTGAGTCTCATGGAAAACTTCAAAAATTCCCTAATAGCAACAAATTATTACATCAATCATACACATTTTTTCTTTATGAAATTTTGTTTATTAAGTGGTGTTCATGAAATAGGATATATATCGGATAAATATCAACAATGATATTTAGACGGCCACTGACTATTTTGTGCATATTTTTTTAATGTACAAAGGCTTGTAAGGAAATCCTATACATCCCACATCATATCATCTCACATATGGATGCTTAAATGATTAATTATTATGATAAGAGTTATCATATTCATTCATGATTTTCATACATTTTGTGGTGTCATCCATTAGTTTTTCAAAATACATATTAATTGCATTCCTTATGTTTGAAATGATTAAAGCATACAATTTAATTTGCATTAGATCATCATCATGTAAATAATGCATTACATACATTGCATTTACCATATTATATCAACATAACTTAAATGCATCAAAAATTGAAACAAATTAAACATGCATTTACAATCCACCATTGCATCCATATATGCATACATAGTAGAGCATATACACATCTAGATAACAACATCTAATCATACATTTATCATGTAGTTAGTGCATGTCATAAGTACATCACACACATATAGCATATTCACATTATCAGTAGGCATTACATCCATTAATGCGTCCATAAATCATAACACATAATGCATCTAATGGTCCAAAATCGTATAATTGCAAATCACACAAACATTTTTAAACATCAGAAATCAAATAGTTAAGTAATCAACCTCAAAAATCCCAAAAGATATCCATAAACCTTTTGGTTACACAAAAGGCCCCTAAGGTATCCATAAACCCTTTGGTCACCCAAAAGGCCCGAAAGGTGTCTATAAACCCTTTGGTCAACCAAAAATCCCCAAAGGTATCCATAAACCCTTTGGTCACCCAAAAAGACCCAAAGGTATCCATAAACCCTTTGGTCACCCAAAAGGCCCCAAAGGTATCCATAAACCCTTTGGTCACCCAAAAATCCCCAAAGGTTTCCAAAAATACTTTGGTCACCCAAAAAGCCCCAAAGGTATCCATACACCCTTTGGTCACACAAAATTCCCCAACTATATCCACTAATCCCATTGGTCATAATAACAACATATATAATCCAAATAAATAATTGATAATGTAATTATTTTAATCGTGTTTGTCTTACGAATCATTGTCTAAGATAATCATGCACCCTCATTACTTGGGGAAAATAAGCAAAAGATCAAAAAAAAATTCAAGCAAACCAAGCAGCTTGTCTCCTAATTGTCATCAAGGCTAGGATTTGACTTAATATTATCTCCTAATTTTTGTCAAGGCTAGGATTTGACTTAAGCTTACCTCCTAATCGCCATCAAGGCTAGGATTTGACATAATCTTGTTTCCTAATAGACATAAAGGCTAGGATTTGACTTAAGCTTATATCCTAATTACCATTAAGGTTGGAATTTGACTTAAACCCATATTATTAAGATTATCTCGTAATTGACACCAAGGCTAGGATTAGACTTAAGCTTGTTTTCCAATATCCTAAATATTACAAAAATCAATATCCTTAACTTATTAGAGGTAATGATTCTGGGATACACGCCCTTTCCATGATTGGATAATCTAGCATTGACGAGGTATTCATTTCCTTTATTCTATGAAATATCATCAAAAATAAAAATTTAAAAACTATTAAAACACCACAAAAACAACAAAAATATCCCAAAACCCACCAAAAACAAGTCAAATATGACAAAAATTCACTCTAGAGCAAGATTGAACCAAATTTTTTTATGGATGAATAGGAAATTCTCTACTTCAATCCCCAAGAAGACCACTATAGCTAGACATCCTCATGGGAATGAGGTATTCAATTCCTTTATTCCATGAATTATCAACAAAATCATCAAAATCCTCATAAAATTGATAAATTTCACAATGGGTAAAATTGAAGGATATCGAACCAAGTTATATGGATCAAGAGACTCATCGCTTTGATCACTAGTTATTCCCTCATCGACTCATCGCTTGATGGGGTAGTCATAATTAACAAATTCATAATCAAAATCAATAATCAAACACTCAATCATGCAAATTGCGTTCGTCCAACGAATCATTGAAAAAGATAATCACGCCCCTGCTTGGGGCAGAAAAAAAGAAAAAAATTTAATTAAACAAATGCTTGGCATTTTGGAAGCATGAAGGAGCACATGCATCGCCTCCTCATAACTGAACAATGTCCAAGATCAAGTAAACCGAACATGAAAGGTTGTACTTGAATCAATTTATTTACCTCATCAGAAGTAAGGATTCAAGAACGCATGCTCTTTCCATGTTTGGGACATCTAAAGTTGGTTAGGTTACTAAATAAACTTAATTATTTTATATTTTAGTCATCTATTTTTGCTCCACATTGTGCTGCACACAACACATCTCAAAAAGGGGTATATGTAGACACTAAAATTGTGTCAATCTGATTAGATGACCAAGACAAGTTCTAATTGATACCATATGGCCCCCTTGGGCAACCCTCAGAGGTTACATAGTGGTCCTAACCACTTTTAGGGTATTATACCCCACTTTTGGAAAGTTTTTGGCCATGTAGATATGGTCTTCCCACCCTGGGATGGCCATAGTTCATTGTCATCCCACCTAGGGATGGCCACTAGTAGCCGTCCCTAGGTGGGACGACCATGGTCTTGGACCCTCAAAAATTCAAATGCAAGAAAAATGTCACGCAAAAACTACAACTTACCCTACCTATTCAAGCATGCTATTATGAGGGCGCATAATTCTCATGACAAGTTGCAAATTGGAGGCCCAAAATAGAGCTTCATTCCCACTCCAACGCATGGCAAGCTTTGTAAATGACAGCACCTACCTCACATGGCCTCACATGCCCATTTGACCATATGCCTTCTTGGGCTACAAAGTGGATCAATTCCACCTAATTTTAAGGAGGAGTCTTTGCAATATTTCACCATGAAGTGCTGCCAAGATTTATCCCCAACCTACTATGTGTTTCCCTTGAGATCTCCATCGAGTGAAGGAGGTTTTCAAGTGATTCCAAAATGCAAAATATGTTTATAAAAATAATCCATTCAAGTGAATCAAGTCCAAAAATTTGATGACAATACCCCTAAAAGTAGTCCAAACTCAATCCTAGAGGAAATGGTGGCAAAAACTACCATATTTGGTGGTCTTCCCAACCTAGGATAACCCCCAAATTATGACAGTACTAAATGGCTCACCCTGGGATGACCACAAATTGAAGTATAATTTCTCTACTAGTTTTGCATAGATAGATTCTAGACTAGATTATATAGTTTTTGTTAAAATTTGGTGCAATTTGGAGTTGTTTTACTTCTATTATCATGCTTTTTATGTTTGTATGCCTAAATAGATCACCCCAGAATGGCCATAAATCTAAGCATAATTTCCTTATTGTTTTTAATTATATTATTTATAGAGCACATAATATACATTAATCTCAGTTTTGGTAGCATTTAGAGAAATTTTGAATAATCTATTACACTTTTCCTCTTTCAAGCTCATTGATGCATTCACCTTCATGGTTTTATCTTAATGCACACATGATATTAATGAATTTTAGTTTCCTAGGTGTATATCTAGGTATCACATTGCATGAGTAAGGAGCAACAAGTTAGAACAACGATATAAAACATTACGATGACATCGAAAACCTGCTCTTCAATTGTGAGTGCGAGGAAGACACTACAAGCACACCTTAGATTTCTAGAAGGATTTAATTATTTGAGTTTTATAATAAGTGTATCAATTGAGAGCCTTCAAGGGGATATTTTGTAACCATATATTTGACATTTATATTAATATAAGGAGACCCACCCATTTATTTCATATACTTGTCATTTTATGCTTGCTTGAAGTGTCGCTTTCATAGTGCTTAGATCAAGTAGAACAATAGATGCATCTCATTTACCCTTTCTAGGTGTGTCATGTTTCCACTCTACACCTTGAGCACTACTTTCAATGAATGCATATGGAGTAAGTAGTACTCCAAATGGTGCTTCAACTTTCTTTTGCTTTATATTTTATTTTTGTCCTCCTTATGTAGATGCTCTTGCTCTTTAATGATGTTGTGCTTCCATGCTCTTGTATGTGTATCTTGCAAGTTCGGTGCTCTAGAATATGAGGAGTATGAGCCCTTCATATGGCTCTCGATCTAGGCTTTGATGGCTACTAGAATATAGTTACTTCCAACTGGTTTCTCTAGCAAGAGTACTTCCTTTGAGGTACATTTGAATCTGCCTTTTCTCCTTGTATAACCAAATTATAAATAGTGCAATATCATGTGAAATAGTTTTAATACAATATGAACTTGCACTTTCTTTTGAACTCCTCTTTGTTGGTCATAATTTTTTGTTTTTGAGGCAAAATATTGAGTGAAATATAGGTGTTTTGAGGTTGTCTTTGGATTAGACACCTTTCCATGTTTTCTTGGATATTTTTATAAATAAATCCAAGCATGTAATCATATGATATAAGCTATTTTTTTACACTATTTTGTTGTGCTTTGAACTTTAGACTCACCAAGTCTCATTCAAGGATTCTTTTGATGCTCTTATGATGGTTACTTTATTCTTCAATGCTTTGAGGATTCAACTAATCTTATGGTTTTCTTAGGCCACTTCAAATTTGTAGATCTCAATGCATTAATAGTGTCTTTAGACACTTTGACAAGTTCTAATTGTGTGCCCTTCTATTGAACACAAATAATAATATTTGAGAGTAATATAATAGTGCAAAATGAATCTAATAATACTACACTAATAATTTCACCTTATCACTCCAATCAAATCTCAAAAGTAATGCACTTAAATAATTTACTACAACTAATCAAGAATAATATGAAAGTAATAGGAGCTAGTATTCATTTTCTTTCCAAAGTAGATGATAGGTAGTTGATATATAGTTTAAGATTCTGAAATCTAATAAACCCCTAAAGTGCAACTGAAACTTAAAGAATTCATTCTTTTTGCACATTTGAAGACTCTTAATTCAACTCTCCTTTCTGAATATTCAATCTAGTTAAGGTTCTTAAACAAATACGATAAGTAATCCACTTAATTAATCTACTTGCACCAATAGTTTCTTATCTTTTTCTGAAAGCCCTTTTCACCACTTTTGTAGAGGATGTAGATCTTGGTGTCTAATATCACCAAGTTGTGTCTTGAGTAAGATCATGTAGCTATATGTAGGCTTCCTTAAACAACTTCATCTTCACCAAAATATTATCTCCAACTCTATTTCAAGAGCCTAGGATTTTGGTGGCTTGTTCTCTTACAGTCTCCTCTTTTTGTTGTAGATTAGAAGAGATTTTGATTCTAAAGTGGTGCCTTCTTGTTGTGAGAGGCAATATCATGGATTTGGTAGGCTTATTCTATCTGAATCTTCCTTCAAGACTCTTGTTAAATTTTTTATTTGAATAGGATATTCTTCTCAAGATTTTGAATATCTTGAGGTATTATGAGAATTGGCACTCCTTGCCAAATTCTTATTTTTGGGCTTGTTTTCAGATGACGATAATTGTACAAAATCCTTCACTATCTTCAATAGTGATTTTCTCCAATGAGTTCTCCTTGGAACTCCTTTGATGATTTCTTCAATAAGGCTCTCCAATCCCTTTAATGAATGCTCTTAGATGCCTCTCCAAGGCCTTGTAGCTTCTTCTAGTCTTCTTTGGGACCTTATCTTCAACCTTCTACTCTTGAAAGTGTTGGTGGTGATATTTTCTCCTGGATATATGATTCTATTGCCTTTGTATTTGAGCATGACTCTCCTAGTCCTTCTTCATCAATGAGATATTCTCTTGATCTCTTTTGCTTCAGGTGCTAGATTGATTTTGAAGAAGATACTCTTCCTTTTATAGAAAGCTTTCGCAACTCATTGAATCTACTTGTTCTTGCAACAAAGTATTAGTTTGAAATTTACTTCTAAATTAGATACTCTATCTTGGAGTCTTCTTTAGGATCAAGGCTTCTGTAGCCATTTATTAAAGTATTTTGTGGCATTTTCTTCAATTTCAAGGCTTCTATAGCATTTTATTCAAGGCTTCTATGGTCTTTCATCTGGATCAAGGCTTTTGTGTTATTTGCTTCTATATCAAGGCTTATGTGGCCCTTTCTTTTGGATCAAGACTTCTATGGTATTCTCTTCTTGATCAAGGATTCTATGGCCTTTTCTTCTTGTGAAGTTTCTAATCTATTGATGGAGATCTCCTATATCCAAAATTCACCACAAATATACTCTAGAAGTATTTTCTATAATGTTCTTCTCTTGCAACACCTAATATCTTCACTATGAAGGCAATCCAACCTTTGGGTAACAAAGTTAAAATCTCCTAGATTTTTGTTATAGGAGATGTCTCAATCATCTAAATATTAATCCCTACAATAAAAGAACCTTCAAGTTAGTTTCTCTATATCTCTTATATGAGCTTCACTAGTTTATTCATAAAACGAGTGGATCAAGTGATGAGTCATAGTCTTCACAAGTTTTCTCTTGAAAATCTATGAAAATACTCTAACCATATGCAATATCAGTATTCCAGAATTTGAGATTTCTTTTAATCCTTACTTGTGGCTCTCCTTAATTCTACCACCAAGACTCTTATGAGAATTTTTGACAGTGATTGGTCCAATGACACGTCAAGTTATCAAAACTTTTAGGGTCGATGATAATGGTGGTTCCTTATAGACCTACCGTAGCTCTGATACCATTGTTAAATTTTGATATAGAAAGTAATGAGAGATAGCAAATACAAGATGTAGAATAATATGAAATAAAGTAAATCTGCGAGATGGCTATAAATATATTATAAATAGAAATTATAGAGATCTTTACAAAAGCATTAGTGGAAGAAATAAAAAATCCATAAATATAGATACAACTCAAGAATGGGCATTGAGCATATTATACCCCATCACAATACATCACACTGTTACATCATAGAACTCGGATCTACACTACTTCCTATTGTTTTAGTTTACTTTATCTCTCTATCTATGTCTATGGCTCTTTATATAGAAAATAAATTCCTTGGACAACACTCTACCTAGATGTGCAAGGGATATCTTACACATATACATCTTGCACTTTAGTACTTGTGCATTTATTACATTGCATGTAGTAACTAGATAACTTCCCTCTAAAGAAATCTAATGTC
This sequence comes from Wollemia nobilis, assembly GCA_028583015.1. Classification (NCBI taxonomy): domain Eukaryota; kingdom Viridiplantae; phylum Streptophyta; class Pinopsida; order Araucariales; family Araucariaceae; genus Wollemia; species Wollemia nobilis. The sequence goes on along the minus strand of JAQPPZ010006193.1, from coordinate 461,654 downwards.
CTAAGGATGTACCAAGAAATGTACATTTACATAATCCAAATTATGTAATAGTCTATTCTAACATTGGAGATATGTGTCAATTATTTGTGGATGAGTACTCATTAATGTGTAGATATAGGGTAACATGATAAATAATACATAATAGTGATAGGTTAACTTGGATTGATAACTTTACACCATAAAAATCGTATGAAAGGTTACTTTCAGGTCATAGGGAATGACTAACATTGACTTTGCATCTACATAAAATACTTTTCATGAAGTTTTGAATGCAAGGAAATGTGGTGTGTGACTTTGCACTAACATTTGGATGTTTGCATATGTTTGCTATTAGTTACATTTTTGCATCTACACTCTACAAGATACTTAAATGTTAATTTTTTAAAATTTATCTCCAAATTAGATAAGGGAAATACTTGTAATTATGCCTTTCAATTTTTTGGATCTTTTCTATATTATCACCTCTTTAGGAAAACTTCTTTCATCTAAATTATTTTTTGAGTTATGAAAACATGGCCAATTTTAGAACCATTGCTACTCTAATTAAACCTAATGCTTTTTCACTTTTTAGATTCCACTATCCTTCTTGTTTTCTAAAGGAAATAGATCTAATTTAAACATCACATTTGTGACAACGTGGAACAAGTGTTTAATTTTTTTAAATGAATACTTATGGGTTTTCTATTGGAAATACTTTGAGGATGTCAACTTAAATTTAGATAGAAGAATGAAAATGAACTTTTATAAATTGAAATTAAAAATAATAACTTAATACAACTAATGAAATCCCTTTTCCACAATTATATATATAAATTATTAAAGTAATAGAACTAATTGAAAATACTCAATTTAAAAAAATTATTGATTTGTAAAAGTATTAAAAATAATTAACTGAATATATTTTTAAAAGTTATATATATATAAAAAAAAAATTCTAAACTTAATTCTATCTTCAAAAATTATATAAGTAAATTAAAAATAAAATAAAAAATAATTAAGAGAAAAATACAATTATAAAGTAAAAAATATAAGATTCAATAAAAAATAAGCTAATGTATATTCATGATACGTGATATTGGTGAAGTAAATACATTTTAAAAATATAAAACATCCTCACACCTATTAGAATTACTCCTTATGAAAGCATAAATAAACATTCATAAAATAGTTGGCCTTGTTATTTTGAATTACTTTCTCTACTAACCTAATGTGTTTAAACAAAAAGAATCCTCCCAATGGTTCCTCCATATTGAAATTATTATAGCAAATTAACAAGCTCTCTCTTCCTCATTGTATCCCTCTAGAACCTCTAATTTAGCTTAAAATGATGTAATGACGTATTGAAAGGTGAATAAGGGAGAAAAAATATGTGCTAGGTTTTGACTTTGGTAATTCTTATTAGAATCCCTATTGTCTTCTCCATCCTACTACATATGAAACTTCCTTGAGAATCTCCCATATAAACTTTAAATATGAAATACTACCTTTGAATATTTATATGCATATTATAAATGTTATGGTAAACTTGAGAAACAATAAAATAGATGAAGTAGAGGCAAGTAGAAGAGATGATCTCTATTGTAAGATAACAAAGGTAATCCATGCAAGATAAGTACACCATATCAATGATAAATAGAAGAATATTTGTCTATATCTATGTTGGATCCCATATGGTTGTTAAGGACAATGAGATTTCAGCTAATGTCTCACATAATTATTTCATTGATAAATTCTCCACAAGATTGTAATGTTGAAACATATATAGAAGCACCATAAAAATATTACTAAGAAAAAGAACAAAAGCATCGACTTGACAAAAAGAGTTAACATCCTTTTTTTTTTTTGTAGAAAACTTAGTATATGATGAAAAATATAAGTGCTTATTTGAAGGAGAGACAAAGAAAAAAGGATGATGAGGTTACAAAAAATAAAGGATGTCTACATTTAAAACAAGATCAACATGAGGAAAAAAACATCATGCAAAGATAGTAGATCTTAAAAATAATTGAAGGTAAATATTTCTCACATAACAGCATAAGACAGCCCATAAATGCATATAAGACCAATGATAAATATAGGTTTATCTATCTAGTAAAATAATTCTTGAGTCACCGTGAAAAAAATCATCTTAAAATTGCTCTAAAAGTATTGCATAACAACATAAATAATATAACATCTATTATATCAAATAAGATTATCTTAACTGGTTAAATTCCTCAAATTTTAAGGAGGATACCAAGTTTTAAATATTCTTAAGTGACACATGCATAATTGCCAAGTTTTCATAATATCAGTATGTGATCATGATCTAGTATAGGTGAGGCTTGTCTCAATCCCATATAACCCATTTTAAAAGTATATAGCATCTCTCATACCATGTTAGGTACAAAGTAATAAACTAGAAAATGTATTGCTTACTCTATCTCTCATACCATGTTAGGTACAAAGTAATAAACTAGACAATGTATTGTTTACTCTATCTCTCTACCTATGTCTATGGCTCTTTATATAGAAAATAAATTCCTTGGACAACACTCTACCTAGATGTGCAAGGGATATCTTACACATATACATCTTGCACTTTAGTGCGAATTTATTACATTGCATGTAGTAACTAGATAACTTCCCTCTAAAGAAATCTAATGTCCTAAGTATGTACCAAGAAATGTACATTTACATAATCCAAATTATGTAATAGTCTATTATAACATTGGAGATATGTGTCAATCATTTGTGGATGAGTACTCATTAATGTGTAGATATAGGGTAACATGATAAATAATACATAATAGTGATAGGTTGACTTGGATTGATAACTTTACACCATAAAAATCATATGAGAGGTTACTTGCAGGTCATAGGGAATGACTAACATTGACTTTGCATCTACATAAAATACTCTTCATGAAGTTTTGAATGCAAAGAAGTGTGGTGTGTGACTTTGCACTAACATTTGGATGTTTGCATATGTTTGCTATTAGTTACATTTTTGCATCTACACTCTACAAGATACTTAAAAGTTAATTTTTTAAAATTTATCTCCAAATTAGATAAGGGAAATACTTGTAATTATGCCTTTCAATTTTTTGGATCTTTTCTATATTATCACCTCTTTAGGAAAACTTCTTTCATCTAAATTATTTTTTGAGTTATGAAAACATGGCCAATTTTAGCACCATTGCTACTCTAATTAAACCTAATGCTTTTTCACTTTTTAGATTCCACTATCCTTCTTGTTTTCTAAAGGAAATAGATCTAATTTAAACATCACATTTGTGACAACGTGGAACAAGTGTTTAATTTTTTTAAATGAATACTTATGGGTTTTCTATTGGAAATACTTTGAGGATGTCAACTTAAATTTAGATAGAAGAATGAAAATGAACTTTTATAAATTGAAATTAAAAATAATAATTTAATACAAATAATGAAATCCCTTTTCCACAATTATATATAAAAATTATTAAAGTAATAGAACTAATTGAAAATACTCAATTTAAAAAAATGATTGATTTGTAAAAGTATTAAAAATAATTAACTGAATATATTTTTAAAAGTTATATATCCAAAAAAAAAATTCTAAACTTAATTCTATCTTCAAAGACTATATAAGTAAATTAAAAATAAAATAAAAAATAACTAAGAGAAAAATACAATTATAAAATAAAAAATATAAGATTCAATAAAAAATAAGCTAATGTATATTCATGATACGTGAGATTGGTGAAGTAAATACATTTTAAAAATATAAAACATCCTCACACCTATTAGAATTACTCCTTATGAAAGCATAAATAAACATTCATAAAATAGTTGGCCTTGTTATTTTGAATTACTTTCTCTACTAACCTAATGTGTTTAAACAAAAAGAATCCTCCCAATGGTTCCTCCATATTGACATTATTATAGCAAATTAACAAGCTCTCTCTTCCTCATTGTATCCCTCTAGAACCGATAATTTAGCTTAAAATGATGTAACGACATATTGAAATGTGAATAAGGGAGGAGAAATATGTTCTAGGTTTTGACTTTGGTAATTCTTATTAGAATCCCTATTGTCTTCTCCATCCTACTACATATGAAACTTCCTTGAGAACCTCCCATGTAAACTTTAAATATGAAATACTACCTTTGAATATTTATATGCATATTATAAATGTTATGGTAAATTTGAGAAACAATAAAATAGATGAAGTAGAGGCAAGTAGAAGAGATGATCTCTATTGTAAGATAACAAAGGTAATCCATGCAAGATAAGTACACCATATCAATGATAAATAGAAGAATATTTGTCTACATCTCTGTTGGATCCCATATGGTTGTTAAGGACAATGATATTTCAGCTAATGTCTCACACATTTATTTCATTGATAAATTCTCCACAAGATTGTAATGTTGAAACATATATAGAAGCACCATAAAAATATTACTAAGAAAAAGAACAAAAGCATCGACTTGACAAAAAGAGTTAACATCCTTTTTTTTTTTGTAGAAAACTTAGTATATGATGAAAAATATAAGTGCTTATTTGAAGGAGAGACAAAGAAAAAAGGATGATGAGGTTACAAAAAATAAAGGATGTCTACATTTAAAACTAGATCAACATGAGGAAAAAAGCATCATGCAAAGATAGTAGATCTTAAAAATAATTGAAGGTAAATATTTCTCACATAAGAGCATAAGACAGCCCATAAATGCATATAAGACCAATGATAAATATAGGTTTATCTATCTAGTAAAATAATTCTTGAGTCACCGTGAAAAAAATCATCTTAAAATTGCTCTAAAAGTATTGCATAACAACATAAATAATATAACATCTATTATATCAAATAAGATTATCTTAACTGGTTAAATTCCTCAAATTTTAAGGAGGATACCAAGTTTTAAATATTCTTAAGTGACACATGCATAATTGCCAAGTTTTCATAATATCAGCATGTGATCATGATCTAGTATAGGTGAGGCTTGTCTCAATCCCATATAACCCATTTTAAAAGTATATAGCATCTCTCATACCATGTTAGGTACAAAGTAGTAAACTAGAAAATGTATTGCTTACTCTATCTCTCATACCATGTTAGGTACAAAGTAATAAACTAGAAAATGTATTGTTTACTCTATCTCTCTATCTATGTCTATGGCTCTTTATATAGAAAATAAATTCCTTGGACAACACTCTACCTAGATGTGCAAGGGATATCTTACACATATACATCTTGCACTTTAGTACTTGTGCATTTATTACATTGCATGTAGTAACTAGATAACTTCCCTCTAAAGAAATTTAATGTCCTAAGTATGTACCAAGAAATGTACATTTACATAATCCAAATTATGTAATAGTCTATTCTAACATTGGAGATATGTGTCAATCATTTGTGGATGAGTACTCATTAATGTGTAGATATAGGGTAACATGATAAATAATACATAATAGTGATAGGTTGACTTGGATTGATAACTTTACACCATAAAAATCGTATGAAAGGTTACTTGCAGGTCATAGGGAATGACTAACATTGACTTTGCATCTACATAAAATACTTTTCATGAAGTTTTGAAGACAAGGAAGTGTGGTGCGTGACTTTGCACTAACATTTGGATGTTTGCATATGTTTGCTATTAGTTACATTTTTGCATCTACACTCTACAAGATACTTAAATGTTAATTTTTTAAAATTTATCTCCAAATTAGATAAGGGAAATACTTGTAATTATGCCTTTCAATTTTTTGGATCTTTTCTATATTATCACCTCTTTAGGAAAACTTCTTTCATCTAAATTACTTTTTGAGTTATGAAAACATGGCCAATTTTAGCACCATTGCTACTCTAATTAAACCTAATGCTTTTTCACTTTTTAGATTCCACTATCCTTCTTGTTTTATAAAGGAAATAGATCTAATTTAAACATCACATTTGTGACAACGTGGAACAAGTGTTTAATTTTTTTAAATGAATACTTATGGGTTTTCTATTGGAAATGCTTTGAGGATGTCAACTTAAATTTATATAGAAGAATGAAAATGAACTTTTATAAATTGAAATTAAAAATAATAATTTAATACAAATAATGAAATCCCTTTTCCACAATTATATATAAAAATTATTAAAGTAATAGAACTAATTGAAAATACTCAATTTAAAAAAATGATTGATTTGTAAAAGTATTAAAAATAATTAACTGAATATATTTTTAAAAGTTATATATCCAAAAAAAAAATTCTAAACTTAATTCTATCTTCAAAAACTATATAAGTAAATTAAAAATAAAATAAAAAATAACTAAGAGAAAAATACAATTATAAAATAAAAAATATAAGATTCAATAAAAAATAAGCTAATGTATATTCATGATACGTGAGATTGGTGAAGTAAATACATTTTAAAAATATAAAACATCCTCACACCTATTAGAATTACTCCTTATGAAAGCATAAATAAACATTCATAAAATAGTTGGCCTTGTTATTTTGAATTACTTTCTCTACTAACCTAATGTGTTTAAACAAAAATTATCCTCCCAATGGTTCCTCCATATTGACATTATTATAGAAAATTAACAAGCTCTCTCTTCCTCATTGTATCCCTCTAGAACCTCTAATTTAGCATAAAATGATGTAACGACATATTGAAAGGTGAATAAGGGAGAAAAAATATGTGCTAGGTTTTGACTTTGGTAATTCTTATTAGAATCCCTATTGTCTTCTCCATCCTACTACATATGAAACTTCCTTGAGAACCTCCCATGTAAAATTTAAATATGAAATACTACCTTTGAATATTTATGTGCATATTATAAATGTTATGGTAAACTTGAGAAACAATAAAATAGATGAAGTAGAGGCAAGTAGAAGAGATGATCTCTATTGTAAGATAACAAAGGTAATCCATGCAAGATAAGTACACCATATCAATGATAAATAGAAGAATATTTGTTTATATCTCTGTTGGGTCCCATATGGTTATTAAGGACAATGAGATTTCAGCTAATGTCTCACACATTTATTTCATTGATAAATTCTCCACAAGATTGTAATGTTGAAACATATATAGAAGCACCATAAAAATATTACGAAGAAAAAGAACAAAAGCATCGATTTGACAAAAAGAGTTATCATCCTTTTTTTTTTCGTAGAAAACTTAGTATATGATGAAAAATATAAGTGCTTATTTGAAGGAGAGACAAAGAAAAAAGGATGATGAGGTTACAAAAAATAAAGGATGTCTACATTTAAAACAAGATCAACATGAGGAAAAAAGCATCATGCAAAGATAGTAGATCTTAAAAATAATTGAAGGTAAATATTTCTCACATAACAGCATAAGACAGCCCATAAATGCATATAAGACCAATGATAAATATAGGTTTATCTATCTAGTAAAATAATTCTTGAGTCACCGTGAAAAAAATCATCTTAAAATTGCTCTAAAAGTATTGCATAACAACATAAATAATATAACATCTATTATATCAAATAAGATTATCTTAACTGGTTAAATTCCTCAAATTTTAAGGAGGATACCAAGTTTTAAATATTCTTAAGTGACACATGCATAATTTCCAAGTTTTCATAATATCAGTATGTGATCATGATCTAGTATAGGTGAGGCTTGTCTCAATCCCATATAACCCATTTTAAAAGTATATAGCATCTCTCATACCATGTTAGGTACAAAGTAATAAACTAGAAAATGTATTGCTTACTCTATCTCTCATACCATGTTAGGTACAAAGTAATAAACTAGACAATGTATTGTTTACTCTATCTCTCTATCTATGTCTATGGCTCTTTATATAGAAAATAAATTCCTTGGACAACACTCTACCTAGATGTGCAAGGGATATCTTACACATATACATCTTGCACTTTAGTACTTGTGCATTTATTACATTGCATGTAGTAACTAGATAACTTCCCTCTAAAGCAATCTAATGTCCTAAGTATGTACCAAGAAATGTACATTTACATAATCCAAATTATGTAATAGTCTATTCTAACATTGGAGATATGTGTCAATCATTTGTGGATGAGTACTCATTAATGTGTAGATATAGGGTAACATGATAAATAATACATAATAGTGATAGGTTGACTTGTATTGATAACTTTACACCATAAAAATTGTATGAAAGGTTATTTGCAGGTCATAGGGAATGACTAACATTGACTTTGCATCTACATAAAATACTTTTCATGAAGTTTTGAATGCAAGGAAGTGTGGTGTGTGACTTTGCACTAACATTTGGATGTTTGCATATGTTTGCTATTAGTTACATTTTTGCATCTACACTCTACAAGATACTTAAATGTTAATTTTTTAAAATTTATCTCCAAATTAGACAAGGGAAATACTTGTAATTATGCCTTTCAATTTTTTGGATCTTGGAAGTGTGGTGCGTGACTTTGCACTAACATTTGGATGTTTGCATATGTTTGCTATTAGTTACATTTTTGCATCTACACTCTACAAGATACTTAAATGTTAATTTTTTAAAATTTATCTCCAAATTAGATAAGGGAAATACTTGTAATTATGCCTTTCAATTTTTTGGATCTTTTCTATATTATCACCTCTTTAGGAAAACTTCTTTCATCTAAATTACTTTTTGAGTTATGAAAACATGGCCAATTTTAGCACCATTGCTACTCTAATTAAACCTAATGCTTTTTCACTTTTTAGATTCCACTATCCTTCTTGTTTTATAAAGGAAATAGATCTAATTTAAACATCACATTTGTGACAACGTGGAACAAGTGTTTAATTTTTTTAAATGAATACTTATGGGTTTTCTATTGGAAATGCTTTGAGGATGTCAACTTAAATTTATATAGAAGAATGAAAATGAGCTTTTATAAATTGAAATTAAAAATAATAATTTAATACAACTAATGAAATCCCTTTTCCACAATTATATATATAAATTATTAAAGTAATAGAATTAATTGAAAATACTCAATTTAAAAAAATGATTGATTTGTAAAAGTATTAAAAATAATTAACTGAATATATTTTTAAAAGTTATATATCCAAAAAAAAAATTCTAAACTTAATTCTATCTTCAAAAACTATATAAGTAAATTAAAAATAAAATAAAAAATAACTAAGAGAAAAATACAATTATAAAATAAAAAATATAAGATTCAATAAAAAATAAGCTAATGTATATTCATGATACGTGAGATTGGTGAAGTAAATACATTTTAAAAATATAAAACATCCTCACACATATTAGAATTACTCCTTATGAAAGCATAAATAAACATTCATAAAATAGTTGGCCTTGTTATTTTGAATTACTTTCTCTACTAACCTAATGTGTTTAAACAAAAAGAATCCTCCCAATGGTTCCTCCATATTGACATTATTATGGCAAATTAACAAGCTCTCTCTTCCTCATTGTATCCCTCTAGAACCTCTAATTTGGCTTAAAATGATGTAACGACATATTGAAAGGTGAATAAGGGAAAAAAAATATGTGCTAGGTTTTGACTTTGGTAATTCTTATTAGAATCCCTATTGTCTTCTCCATCCTACTACATATGAAACTTCCTTGAGAACCTCCCATGTATACTTTAAATATGAAATACTACCTTTGAATATTTATATGCATATTATAAATGTTATGGTGAACTTGAGAAACAATAAAATAGATGAAGTAGAGGCAAGTAGAAGAGATGATCTCTATTGTAAGATAACAAAGGTAATCTGTGCAAGATAAGTACACCATATCAATGATAAATAGAAGAATATTTGTCTATATCTCTGTTGGATCCCATATGGTTGTTAAGGACAATGAGATTTCAGCTAATGTCTCACACATTTATTTCATTGATAAATTCTCCACAAGATTGTAATGTTGAAACATATATAGAAGCACCATAAAAATATTACTAAAAAAAAGAACAAAAGCATCGACTTGACAAAAAGAGTTAACATCCTTTTTTTTTTCGTAGAAAACTTAGTATATGATGAAAAATATAAGTGCTTATTTGAAGGAGAGACAAAGAAAAAAGGATGATGAGGTTACAAAAAATAAAGGATGTCTACATTTAAAACTAGATAAACATGAGGAAAAAAGCATCATGCAAAGATAGTAGATCTTAAAAATAATTGAAGGTAAATATTTCTCACATAAGAGCATAAGACAACCCATAAATGCATATAATACCAATGATAAATATAGGTTTATCTATCTAGTAAAATAATTCTTGAGTCACCGTGAAAAAAATCATCTTAAAATTGCTCTAAAAGTATTGCATAACAACATAAATAATATAACATCTATTATATCAAATAAGATTATCTTAATTGGTTAAATTCCTCAAATTTTAAGGAGGATACCAAGTTTTAAATATTCTTAAGTGACACATGCATAATTGCCAAGTTTTCATAATATCAGTATGTGATCATGATCTAGTATAGGTGAGGCTTGTCTCAATCCCATATAACCCATTTTAAAAGTATATAGCATCTCTCATACCATGTTAGGTACAAAGTAATAAACTAGAAAATGTATTGTTTAACATTAAACATAATGAATAAATCACATAATTTGAGATAAAAATTTGAAGGAAGAAACCACAATAGAAAAAAATTCATGAACTAAATAGGAAGGAAAAATGCTCAAATATTTTTCAAATAAGGTTACAATAAAAGTAATATAAAAATCATCCCAAATTTTAAATAAGATTATGTCATAACTTTTACACTTGACTTAAGTATTGGCCATATACTATATCATATAGTTATTTATACATTTGTATGAATAATAAAAGACTTATAAGCCTTACATCATGACTTCTTAGCCTCAAAATAGTGTGTGCACAAGTTTCCTAAAATTCCCAACATGTGGGAATTTTGAGTAACATGTCATATAAGACATGTCACTTAAACTAATCTCGCATGACATCTATATTAGAGTTACATATGACATGTAACTATAAAATATTTATATAAAGGCTATCTATAAGATGTGGAAAAATAACTTCCTCATGTATGAATGAGTGATACCTCATTTAGAGGTGTAGGAAGATAATTCTTCTTGTAAATTTCATTCTCATAAATGTGGATAATAAATATTTATCCATGTCCTAGGTCTAGCTTATGGGTAAATAAAAATTAACAAATGTTTTGTGTTGTCAATATTATGAAGTGGATGTTATTATTTCCAAGATTTGTTTCCTCAATATGCCAATTAAATATAACTTATAATATTAATATATTTCTTGTAAATACTAAGGATATTAGCCTATTATATCTTTCAAAACAATGTATAATATATATAAGTAATTAGTATCAAAAGAAAACTAAGTATAGTGGGATATATTAGTAATGTGGTTCTTCTATCTCAAAAACACAAATGTATCATAATCTCTCTACGATAAAAATTGCTTCCATCATTATATACATATAAGATAAAGTATATTCATTTAATTTATAACTTATAGATGCAATAAATAATATAATATATTTATTTGCATTAAACAATAAACATGTAAATACTAAGCATATTAGCCCATTGTATCTTTCAAAACAATGTATAATATATATAAGTAATTAGAATAAAAAGAAAACTAATTATAGTGGGACATATTAGTAATGTGATTCTTCTATCTCAAAATAACAAAAGCATCATAATATCTCTATGATAGGAATTTATTTCATCATTATATACATGTAATTTAAATTATATTCATTTAATTTATAAGTTAGAGATGGAATAAATAATATAATATATTTATTTGTATTAAACAAAAGAATCTAATGAACTTTTATATTCACCTTATAAAGTTTTAAGCAAAGCATACTTTAATGTAACACAATTACTCCATCATAAAAAAAAAAAAAAATTGTCATCACATGCATGCAAGGTAAACCATAGACAAATGATTTTGACATATCTATAATCAAGAAATGAATTTTACATATCTTTATTTTCACTTAATTATTTATTTATCAAATAATCCTACAACAATATAATCAATTTTGTATTCTATAAAATAAAATGTTTAAGGGAAAAACTATAATACCATATAAATTTTAATACCCATTCACCATATTAGAAATTATACAAGCAACAACAAAAACTTCACTTACAAAATATTCTATTTAAAAAGAAAAATTTTATTTCAAAAGTTAAGTATGTTTTTAAAGGAAATAATTTAATCATTATTATGACATAAAATTGATTTTGCATGAAATAATATATAAAATCTACAAACAATAGAATCTGATAGTGTTAGTATAATTCAAACATATTTTTGAAGATATATGGTCATTATGCTATTTTAGATATTTTTTGTCCATGAATTGAAAATATAAAAAATATTTGAATATATATCTCATTTACTTACTTATAATAATAATTATAAAGTACAATTCAGTCCTCAAATAACATTATCTTAACCATTTATATTCCTCAACTTTGGAGGAGGAGACCAAGTTCAAATTTTACTGATACATAGTTACCAAATTATTGTAATACCCATATGTGATAATGATGTCATATGGAAGGAACATTTCAATCCCAAAAAACTAATTAAAAAAATATAACTTAGTCATGCTCATAGCTATCCATCATTATAATTGTAAACGAAAATAAAGTAAATTCCCATGATGCCAAAATATAATTATGCACTTCATTTTATAAGTAAAGGGAGACTAGATTAAATGTCAAATAATTCTTAAACAATAATATTGTAATGATCATGATCAAATATAAAATTATTTAACTGAGCAATTGACCTTGCATAAATGTTTAAGAGAATAATATCATCAAAATATGAAAAAGTTTCTCACTTGTCGAGACAAAGAATGATAAACCATTTGATTATAGGATTCCAATATGAAATTATGCATAAGCTTGAACCACTTGTTAATTTTAAAAATATCTATCACAAAAAAATATTATATATATTTTCATTATATGTTGTATTATTCATGTTAAAGTGATCATAGCTCAATGAAAGATCTATAATAATCTCATGTTCTAAAAATATTTAAGGGATATGAATTTATGAATAGTTATAATATGGTTTAGGAATTGATAAAAATATAAAACAAAAGAACTCAACTATAGAAAAGCTAAGTTTTACTTAAACAAAACTTTCAAATCTTTTAACTTCACAATTTTCTAGCTTGTAAATCTTTTATTTAAGTAAAAAAATATTGATACAAGAAGATATATGAATAGATTTTTACATGAAAGATAAGTTATTTAAAATAATACAAATATCTCTATGTAGACACTTTAGTGGTATGTCATTGGACCCTCATCTAGGACAACCATGTTTGAATCACATGGAGAGTGGTCCCTGTTCTACCCCTAGTTATAATTTGCATTAGTTAAAAAAAATAATACAAAAAAAGGTTTATCAAAATATAAAAAATACAATACAATGATTTACCAGTTAAACCCCATTAGAGTTTTGAAATTTTCCTTCAAAATATTATGGATTAAAATAAATATGAAGATACAAGATTAAATTACACACAACTTGAAGTGTGATTCATCAAGACTTTGTGATTATCAACCATAAGACAAGGGATTTCATTTCTAAATGCCATAAATAAAAGTAAAATCAAGGTGAATTACTTCCTTCTCATTGTTTACAAAAGTAAAATGATAGTTGCATACATTTTTATTAATTTTAACAAAGGCTAAATCCTTATTTTATAAGGATTTTTATAATTAAAGAGTTTATTTATTTAAGATCCCTTTGATAAATATTACAAGTTAAATATAGGAAATATTGAAAACTTCAATGTGGCAATGATTATTTCAACTTCAATAATAATAGAAATCTAGTTTTTAATTTATATAATAAACTTTTTACGTGTATAAATCTCCTTTATTAATAAAGTAATTAAGAATACTTTTTTTAAGTTTTTTTTTAATCTATCATAGAGGAAATCTAAATTTCATTTAAGAACACATCATCAACCCTTAAATACCACTAATTTAAAATTTTAAAGTAATCCATTAATAACTAAATTTACCTTTGACAAATAATTGGTAGTTTTATAAAAACTAATTATTAAAATTTATAGCTCAATGAAAAAATACCAACAAATCTAATTTAATAATTAAAATTATCACAATCTCACATAAAAATAATCATATTTATTAATATGTAATAACAAAAAACAATTTTACTTAAATTAAAAAAAAAAAATTATGTACATTGATATAAAACAAAGATAACATACATATGGAGTTGGAGGGGGACATTGCAACGACTCAGATTTAGCTCTTCTTTGGAGGTCCAAGGCCCAAACCGCGGTGTGGGAGAGTGTGTGAGGGGGTGGGTGTGCAGTGGTTGTGTTAAATTCTCTATTGATAAGCATAGCTCTCAGCTTTACTAGGGTCATGGTTTCGAGGATATTGCTCAGCCCTGTGCCTTGGTCAGAGGGATGGGTGTTTATCATACGAACCAAATAAAATAAAATAAAAATTGTGACAACTAATAAATTCTCTCATAAATCAATAATAATAATAATTAAGAATAAAAAATGAACCCAAAACATAGAATAAACAAACGTATGATTTACCGCCACATCTCGAAGGTCCATGCTGCACTCTTGAAGTTCGAAAAAAATTCCAAATTCCACATGTTTAAAAATTGGAAATAAAATTTGATTATTACAAATACACATATATTTTTTTAAATAAATCTATTTTTTATTTTTATATAAAACTTAAAAATCAAAGATACAAATTTATAATATTTGATTTTAATATTTTTTTTTTCAAAAATATACTTAAAAATATATTAACATTTTTATAACTTTATCTAAATATAATAATTTTTTAACACATACAAAAACAAAATTAATCATAGTCCAAAGATATGAAAAATATCAATTGAAAGAATTGATCGTAGACCTTAGTATGGAGATGTGGAAGATATCAATTGTTAAACATCAATAAATGATATGATTTTATTCTTTTGAGATGATTAGAAAGAGTACTACCACCCCTTCCCCCGATCACATCCAAACCAATGAAATCCACTGCTACTTTACCCTTCACTCGCATAAAAGAGTTTGCTAATAATCATAATGGAAAGATGTGAAAGATGTCAACTATTAAATTTATTTTGTGTTTAAAATACAAAATAAACTCATAAAACAAATATATATATACACGCTATAATTTAAATAATCATAATTAAGGATATTATTTTTTAAACATGTGAATATATGTATAGAAGATTCTAATGGTTAGTGTTTGATGTCATATGTTTTTTTTTTTATTTGTGGAAAACATCCCAAAAGGGATGCCACTTTTGGGTAAGACCCAAGGAGGCAGGGGTATCCATTCCGCCAAAAATGCCCAGGACTCGGACTCGGCCTATCACCTTTGACATACTCAAGGAACAAACAAACACACAAAACTAATTTAAAAATAAGTAAATAACAACAAAAATAATAAAATAAAATAAAAAACATGCTCCTTGAGTGTGTCAAAAACAAAATAACAACCAAACACGCACAATAATATAAAAGAAACCACAACACAAACCACATAGGAAAACACAAAAACCACATAAAAAAACACAAACAAGACAAAAACAACAAAACACTACAAAGACATAAACCAAAAAAAACATGAAAAATAAACACAACCAAAACCTAAAAAATTAAAAATAAATTAAAAATAAATAAAAATAAAAAACAACCAACAACAGAAAATAAACAAAAACAAAAAACATAGAAAACAGTCACACATAAAAACATGAAATAACACAAACAAAGAGAAACCCAAAAACAAGAACGAAAAAACACCAGAACAATAACAAAAAACAAAACAACAAAAACACAAGAACAACCAAAAACAACACAAATAACACAAAAACAAAACAAAACAAAAGAACCCACCCACCTTAAAAAACAAAAAAAAAACAAAAAAGAAAAAAAAAAATTGAACAAAACAATGACCTATCTAGACCAGAGGACTATTAAGGCAAGAATCAACAGAGGAAACAAAATAAAGAGTAGAATGAGCTAGGGAACTAAAAAAAACTAAATGAACCAAAGAGAAGAAAAAAAAAAAAACAAGAAGAAACTAGGTACCTTCAAAACTGGAGCCATCCAAAGAAATGATAGAAAGAAGAGCTTCCCTAATTTGAGAAGCCCACCATATAGGAGGGTGGCCATAACAAGTAAGATCACCTTTGTACAAAACCTAATTAGCTAAAGCATAAGCACTCTTGTTTTGATCTCTGAGCACATGATTGTAATCAACTTTCAAAAATCCCATCTGGATTAACTGAATCTTCTCAATAATTAGTTTTATTCTCCAATCCACCTTATGATTTTTAGGAGTCTTCAAGAGATTAATCATAAGTTGAGAGTCAAACTCAACTAACACCTTTTCCCATCCAACCTTAGTAGCCTCCTAAAGGCCTCTAAGGATATCATACCCCTCAGCAAGGTTATTGGAAAGAATACCCAAATTCTCAGTAAAAGTAAAAACCAGGGAGTCATCTAAAAGTCTACCAATTCCTCCCACATTGGCTTTTCCAGGGTTCCCTCTAGAGGCTCCATCAGTATTGACTTTTCCAAAATCCTTAGGAGGAGGTTGCCAATTTCTAGTCCTATCCGTCTTACTAATACTCACATTCCCTTTAAGTTGGTTTCCCTTAGAAGATTTAATCTTCAATCTTTGCATCACTTGATCCCATCTTTGGTGGGAGTTTTGGGGGTGATTAAGGAGTTGATGGTGTGATTCAACTAAGTTGGCTATGGTCTTTTGCCACATATAGTGAATACCCTTCCTATCTTGATTAAAAATTTGGTTGTTCCTTTCATTCCAAATATTACAAAGAAGAATGGTAGAACCCATCCAAACTAACTGCCTAATAAAATGATCAACACTTTCTTGATTAGGCCAATCCCTCCAAAGCTATTCAAAAGTAAAAAAATTGGACCATTGTAAGCCAAGTAAAGTGGCCATTCTCCTCCATAGCTCAGAGGCTAAAGTACACTCAATAAAAATATGGTTGATATTTTCTACATTCTCTTCACACATTTCACATCTAAAAGGGCCATGAAAACCATGCTTCATAAGTTTCTCACTAGTAAGCACCCTACGATGCAATAAAAGCCAATTAAAGAACCTCACCTTAGGCCAGAGCTTTTGAGCCCACAATCAAGAAAATATGTCAGAAGAATAGTTGGGATTATTATGGCATAAAGTCAAATAGCCTTGAGCAACTAAATACTCACCCTTAGTAGTGTTGTTCCATCCAAAATAATATTTTTCATGGGACCAAGAGAGGGATATCATATGAAGGATGCCTTGGATATCTTGTCTTTGCCTTTATGGGATTTGAATAGGCCAGTCCTCAATAGGGATCCAATATCTACCAACCTTTGAATTACTAGTATGGTACCGACAGTAATTAGCCACCTTTATCCAATTAGCTTGGTGAAGCTCCTCCATCCAAGGCCTCCAATCGAGAAACTGAGTTATCAAAGGCTCATGACCATCCCAAGAATTTGTCCAAAATTTTTCCTGTTGACCATTATGAATGATCCAAAATAATTTTTTCTTTATCAAATCCTCACCAGTCTTAAGAACTACTAAAATGGGAAAACCTTTGGTAGGAATTTGATAGCGAACAAGGTCTTCAGGACTTTTGTTCTTAGCATATTTAACATGAATATTATTGGCCCAAAGAGCATTGGGGTTATGCAACATCCTCCAATGTAATTTAGCAGCTAACGCTTTGTCATTTTTAATTGAATACCGGAATCCTAACCCCCCTTCACTCTTAGGAAGACATAATGTATCTCATTTCACCAAGGCCCGTTTTATTTTCTCCTTAGTACCACTCCAAAGGAAACGATGACTGATTTGATCCAATTCTCGAAGAACAACCTTTGGGATATTCAAAACGGAAGAAACATAAATAGGAATAGCTTTAAGGACTAATTTTACCAAGGTGATTCTACCCCGAGAAGAAAGCCACTTGTTGGTCCACTTTCCAATTTTCTTCTTGACTTTGTCGAACAACCAATTCCAATATTTATTTTTCTACCTTTGCATATTTATGGGAATACCTAAATAAGTGATTGGAAGAGAGGTCTTCTTATATTTTAATTTATCCAATACCATGGATTCCTGTCTAGCAGAGCAGTGAAAGAAAATAACTTTATATTTATCTTAATATTAGAAGCTTCCTTAACTGTAGCTTTACCTAAAAGAGTAGAGTCATCCACAAATTGAAGATGATAGATAGGTCTAGCTCCATAAGCAATGGTAACTACCTCAAGGGTTTTGTTTTCCCTCATTTTGGTTATAGTCCTACCCAAGCATTCAACAAGAATGATGAATAAATAAGGGGATAGCAGGTCACCTTGCCTAATACCTCTAGAAGCTGGGAAAGACTAAGAAGGCCTGCCATTGATAAGAACTAAGTAAGAAACTAAATATATACATCCCATAATCCAATCCATCCAATCCTTAGAGAAAACAAATTGCCTCAAAACTTTGATAAGGAAGTGCCAATCCACTCTGTCATAAGCTTTGGATAAGTCTAACCGAATGAACATGGAAGGAGAATTTTGCATATCCATGGAATGGATGACTTCCTGAGCAAGAACTATATCATATACTATTTGACGTCCTTCCACATAACCCCCTTGCTATGGGGAAATAATCTTATGCAAAAGAGGCTTCAACCTTTCTGCCATGATTTTAGCAATGATTTTGAGAAGAACATTACATAAAGCAATAGGTCTAAAAGCTGAGATATGATCAACCTCTTGAGCTTTTGGAACAAGAGTAATATAATTTTTATTGATAACCTTCAAAATTTCTTTGGCTTTCCTGGCTTCTTCCACCACCTCTAATAAATCAACATGAAGGATATCCCATAACTCTTGGTAGAACTCAATGGGAAAACCATCAGGACCTAGGGTTTTTCCTTTTTGCATTTTAAAAACTACTTGTTGAAGCTCATTGATAGTAACATGAGCAGTCAAAATAGAATTCTCCTCAGAAGTGATAAGAGAAGGGATTTCTTGAAGAACATTTTGTTGTGAATCTGAGTCAAGATGAGTAACAGCAAAAACATTGGAAAAGTAATCAACAACAATAGAGTTCATGTCATCCCAAGTATAAACATATCCAAAATCTGATTTTAAGGAAGAAATAAAGTTGTGAGATCTTCGAGCTAGAAGGGATTTGTGGAAGAAATTTGTGTTTCGATCTCCTTCTTTGAGCCATTGAATTCTAGATTTTTGCTTCCATAAGATTTCTTCTCTTTTTTCCCATTCCTCTAACTGAGTTGTGAGTTTAATTTCATCTGCACTTCTCTTCTCTGTGAGGCCATCTAAACGGGTTTTCTTATTCAAATTTTCAATATGAGCAATAACTTCATGTTTTTTTTATGAACATCCCCAAACTCGTTCCAGTTCCAAGTCTTGATTTTGGATTTAATGTATTGCAGTCTTTTGGCAAAACAGAACATCTTAGTCACATGCCTAGGTTTACCTTCCTTCCACCATTGTTGCACACGAGATCTGAAGGAAATGTATCTAAGCCACATTAATTGAAAACTAAAAGGAGAGAAACTCACATTGGTTTTCCACATTTCCACCATGACTGGCCAATGATCCGAACCAACATTATTAAGAGTCTTCACTTTAGAAATGTGACCATGGATTAAGAAATTTTCAAAGAGCAAAAACCTATCCAATCTCTCCATTATACAAGCTAATATTTGCCTCTTGTTAGACCAAGTCATAAGGCCATTATCTAGTTAGACATCCACAAGATGGAGGTTTGCAATATATTCGCTCATGAGGTCAGTGCTTTTGTCCAAATTTCTATTTTCGCCCATTTTCTCATCCAGAGAGAGGATGGTATTGAAATCTCCTCCGATCAAGATCCAAGCTTTAAGAAAATGAGAGATAATATGAGTAACATCCTTCCACTGTCTTCTTTTTTCCTCCAAAGAAGTTGGAGCATAAATAGTAATGTAGAGCATAATCTAGTTGGAATGTCTACTTTGAATAGCTATAGCCAACAAACCCCAACTGCCAACCATATGGTGAACAACTACCTCTTTTGGGTCCCAAAGACAAGAAATGCCACCCAAAGTCCCTTGGGAATTGAGGGAAACCACTTTTCCAGCTGGCCAATTTTATTGGCAATTAAGTCCATATCCTCCATTGACATCTTTGTTTCTTGAAGGAAAACAATATGTGGATGATTTATCTGAATCATTCTTCTAATTTCATTTTGTTTTGAAAGACTCCCTTTGAGTCCTCTAATATTACAAGTGATGATCTTCATTAATATCAGGGCTAAAAAATTGTGAAGGGCATTAATCTTACCTTCATCTACAAGCTTTTCACCTTCTTTTACCATATGATAGTGATTGGTATTGCGACCTACTTTTTGATTAGAATCCATCATCAATTTTTTTTTCCCTGTCTCTTGACTTATTCCAATTGAATCTGAGATGGCTTATAACCTTGAAGAATGCTCGTACATAGCCAAAATTTTACTAGATGGTTCAATGGAGTCTATATTGGTACTTGCATTATTTGAAGTTTTGACATTTGAAATATTGTTTTTCTTGTGTAAATTTTATCCTTCTTTTTTTGTTGAAAACCTTTGATTTGTTGGTTTGTCTCTGAGTTCTTCCATTCATATTTAAATTGTGATTCTAATATTTTATTTTCCATTATTTCCTCTTCCTCACTTGGGACATCATTTGTGGAAAGGATTTCAAACATATTAGCATATGACTTTGATTGATCCTTCATAACTAGTTTTTTCTGAGTGTTCTTCTTCTTAGGTATTTGGAAACCTGCGGAGTTTATATCTTATTTCTTTTGATCAAGAATTTTATTTGGGCAAACATTGGCCAAATGACCATATTCATGGCAAATTCTACAACAAAAAGGAATGTTCTCATAGTCCACTACTTGCTCCCAAGTGTCTTCCCCAAATTATAATCTGATCTTTTTAGGTAGGGGTTTGTCAAAATCCATTAAAACACACTTACGAGCATAAATAATATGTTCAAAATTTTGACTACAATCAGCAGCCATCATAAAATTTCCTAAAGAGTTTCCAATTGAAGAAAAAATAGTAGGATTCCAAAATTCAATAGGGAGGCCAAATAGTCTAACCCACACGGGAGCTATAGAAGGCATATCTTTTTCGGCTTTAAATTTAGTATGTCAGGGCTTCATGAAAAACCCTACCCTTCCAAAAAACCAAGGACCCGCTTGAAAAGTTTTATCTCTATCTTCATTATTAGAAAATAAAACAATAAAATAACCATTTGGATAAATAGAGATTTGTAACTCACCTTTAGTTTTACAGCTTTTTGCAGCCTAGACTTTGAAAGCATGTTGACTCGGATGAAAACCCACGAACCGACAAATTAGTCCTATTTTTTCCAAATCTTCAATGTCAGTCTGAATGTTACCCATATCAAGCTTAACAATAGGAGTTCCATCAACTGCTTTAAGACATCCTGACTCCGTTTTCCTAGGATCAATATTAGGCATTCTTAGAGGTTTATGGGAAGCCCTAATATTGATATTAGCATTGGGCTGAGGCTGTCCACCATGAAGGGCATCCCTAAAATTCATTTTTGGTATTGAGTCTTCAAAATTCTTACCCTTGATAAGGGTTTTCACAGTAGATTTTTTTTGTGGGTGCACCTTAGCACCAGATTTACTTGAGGTATGAGCCATTTTTTTATCAACTGCTTGAAACTTGTTTTGTGATCTCTTTAATACTTGCCCTAGACATTGTGGAAAGGTATGGTTTTCACTTTTCTTTTGTGTAGCAAATTGGAAGCCATTGTCACTCAAGTTCACAGTATGATTTGTTGAAAGATAAATTTCTAACCCATCTTGTATCCCTTGCAACATTTTCTGCTAAAATATTGAGCATAAACCACAAAAATATTGGCCGCTAGGGCCCAAAGGCCCTAAAAACCAACCTCTGGAGCTGCTTGCACTCAACCTAGATGAAACCCTCGCATAGCCACTTGCCAAATATCTCGTTCACACATAGGGATGTGCTAGGATCTGTGTTGCTTCAAATGATATGAAAATTGGTAGAAACGTTCTAGGGTTTTTTAGGCATCTACCCTCAAAATTTTAACTCAATTTGAGTCTGTATGAGTAAGATATGGCTGAAACGAGTTCGAAAGTTTGGGCAGTCCTGCAAAAAACGTCTAATCAATTTCGACTAATTTTTTCCATGCTATAATTTCACCTACATACCAGCTTTATGGCAATTTTTCCGTTTGATGTCATATGTGACAGAGGAAAACAACCATGTTTTTGGAAATCGGTTTGGGTTGCTATTTCTCAAGCACTCGTTAGGGAAACATCTTTGGGTGGGGGATTTTTCCTCTATCTACTATTTCTCAACAAGCACTGGTTAGGGAAATGTCTGAAGTTCTCATAATTGGTTGGTACTTCTTAGTAATCTTTTATTTTTTTTAAAATGATTTATTTTAAGGTTTTTTTATATTTTTTATGTTTAATTTTTTTCTACCTGTTTTAAGGTTTATTTGTGGAATTAATTCATTAAAGTTTTGAATTCCATTGAAATTTATTCGTTAAAGTTTTGAATTCCATAAATATAAAATTGGAAAATTTTGATAACTAAAAATCCATGTATATGTATATGCATGTGTAACATTATAAAAAATAATAATAATAATTTATAAAGTTAAGATTAAATTTTATCAATTTTATTTGGTTCAAATATTATAAAAATGATATAATTAATATATTTTATAAAAACAAACTCTTTAAGATTAATAACCTTATTGCAATTTATTTTTAAATAAAAATTTAATATAATATGTAAATTTTCAACAGTGTGATATTAAATATATCAATTAATTATTATGTTAAAATGTTTATTTTAAATATAACGTGAAGGTAAATTGTTTTTTGGTTTTTGCCTTGTCATTTAATCATCTACTTTAGGCATGTCCCTCTACTGAAAAGAACAACATTCCCTCTACTTTAAGGAAAAACATTCTTTTCTAAAAGATCGTCGAAATGTATCTATCGTCATAAGTTATTTGGAAAAATCAAAACGCTAATTATATATCCACATACATATAAAACTTTATTGTTTTTTTTTTTTTTTTTGGTACTATTAAAAGAAGTGGGTTTTAAGGTGATGCCACAACCACTATAAAGAAAGTTACGAGGGCAACAAAAACTGAACCAACATTGAAAAAAGTCAGAGGCAAATAAAACAGAAGACGGAAACCCAACCACAAAGCCTCAAAGAAGAAAACTGAGATAGTTCTACACTAGCTGATGAACACCTTAAATTACATTTGTGATCAAGCTAGAAACATTTTCAGTTAAGTCAATAGTACATTTAAACACACTCCAAATTTTATGTTGGTTAATATTAATGAGCTTTAAACCTCGTAAAACTATATCGTTAAAATTCTTGGAAACACCGGGAGAATAAAAATCCTCCACATTAGTAGATGTGTAAAGTTAAAAAAAAAAAAAAAAAATTCTCATAAATAAGAAAGAAGATTTGAACATAGATAAAATAAAATAATGAATATGTAAAGAGAAAAAATGTATAATAAACTTCAATTGGAAAGCAAAAATACTAACATCCCTTAATTTGAATGAAAATTAGCCCACGTCAATTTAAATGTAAAACGAATAAATATGGGAAAATATATTTATAGTAAGTCAGATGCAGATCAAATAAATAAGGGGAAGATAAGTTAGATGTGAATTAGACGAAAGGACATGTACCATTTACATAAGGAAAGGAAAGAATAGGTATTTAAATGTGAATAATATAAATAAGATGGTAAAGTAGTTTTTATGTTCTATGAAATTATAGATTATGAGATGATCTTCATAAATTTATCTAATATTTATTTGTTCGAATTTTAGTTATCAAAGTATGATGTATAACTATACCTCGTTAAATTGAAATTTGAAACTGTTATTTAAAATTTAAAAGTCTAATCATTAAACCTTCTCACCCAAAGAATACTAAATATTATAATTCATCCCTAAAGATAGTGATCCTCTTTTTATAATTACTACTGAGGATAAGATAATTGCCAAAGCTTTGGCTCTTTGCCTTAGGCCTCTTCTTTCTTTGATAGTCAGATCAAAGCAAACTGGTTTTATTCAAGGAAGATACATCCTCGATAATGTTTTGGCTATCTCGAAGGGCATGGAATGGACTCGGATGTCAAACCAAAACATGCTTTTTATTAAGATTGATTTTGAGAAAGCTTATGACCATATTGAATGGAGATTCATTTTTGCTATGCTCAAAGATTTGGGTTTCGGATCAATTTTCATTCAGACTATTGCTATGTTATCTAGAGATGCTTTGACTATTCTCAATCTGAACAATTTATAGTTTGAAGGAGTGGGTCTTTTTAGGTATGTTCAACAAGGATGTCCTATTGCTCCCTCTTTATATGTGTTTGTTGTTGAAGTCTTTGGTTACATTTTAGCTGCTCAAGCTTCTATAGGTATTATTAAAGGAATTGCTCTTCCAAATGATCAATGACAACTTATTAATGGTCACTTTGCTAATGACTTCTTTCTTACTATAACAGAAGAGGAGTAATATGTTTGTAATGCTCTATTTTGTTCGAACACCTTTTGCATAGCCTCTAGTTCTAGCATACAATGGAGGAAGACCTCCTGCTTTAGACAGTCTCCCTTGACTATGTCGCCTTGGCTTCAAGGGTATCATTAGAATTGGATCCCTCTTGGAGAAGTTTTTAAGTTTCTTGGTATTCCTTTTGCCTTTCAAGTCTCCCTTGCTCATCTTTGACAATGTGCTTCAAAGAGTTGAAAATAAACTTTATTTCTATCTTACTAAGAAATTTTCATTAGCAAGTAAATTTCAAATTTACTCTAAAGTTTTAGTTGCCACTCATGTATATTATTCATCTTGTTGGGTTCCTTCATAGGCTTGCTATAAGAAGCTTGAGAAACTCCGTTGAGATTTTCTTTGGAAATGTTCTTCTAAAACAAGGGATTTCATAGAGTTACCTGAGATATTGGTTGTCTTCCCAGAAAATCTGGTGGAATGGGTTTGTTGAACTGTAGACGGTAAGGTATTAGTATGTGTGCTAAGTTGGTGGTTAGGGCTCTAAGGGGAGTTGAAGCTTGGAAATTTTTGGTTCAACATTTCATTTCCTCTGGTATTCCCTTAAACCGTAGAGCATGGAGAGGGTTGGATTTTATCTCTTTCATTGTTGCTCTGGTTTTTGTTAAGATTTCTAACTCCTTTGTTATTAAAAGTATATGAAAATCCTAACAACAACTCACTCTTTGGATCTGTTGGAGAGGATATGGCTTCTGTAAAGGCTTATCCATTAATTCTATGAATATTTGGTGGTCCATCGTGTTTCTTCATAAAGGTTCTCCCTTAGCTCAGGTGCAAAGAATTCATGCTTAGTGGTTTTAAAAAAGGGTATTGTTACAATAGCTAATTTCTTTTCTCGCCAGACTAGGGATTGGATCCCATGGAATGAGATCAAATGCACCTTCAGACCTAAGGGTGTGGACAAAGATACTTATGATGTTATTTCTCTCACCCCTTTTTCTATGTTATATAAGATTGGTGTGCGCTCGCAACATCCATGGTGGTCAAACTAGATATGGCATGTTGACACTCCTTTGCTTAATTATAAGGCTCATTTGGGGTATAAATGGTTATCTCATCTTCCTCTTGTACCTAAGCTCAATCAGCACTGGGAATTATTTTCTACAAGGACTAGATGAAATTCTATATTTCAAAATGTTTGGGCTACTTATTTTGATCCCAAGAAATCTTTTTTTGTGTGGATTTTGTTGTGTCAAGGCCTTCTTTCCTTTTTTACCCATTTACAGCTGCAAGAGTTTCTTGGCCCCAAGCTCTTCTTAGGGATTCTTTTACTTTGTCTCTCTCATTTTTTTAAGTGTGGTAGGTTTTCAAGATTAGCCTACTCTTTCATACTTGGAAGGCCTGTAACAAAACTATTTTTAAACAATATACACATTTTATCACATTTACTCATGCTAACAAATTAGAAGTTTTTAATGACGTGTTTACAAATTATAAGTTTTTAATCACATGTGGTTATAGATATGTACTCAAGACAATAAAGTTTCTATGGAGTTGGATCATCTGCAAAGCGCATTGGGCCAATGCTTCATGTACAGTCAACCGAATCCCCCTACAGCGTTCTTCTCATGAGCATTTTTTGTCCCGCTCTCACCTTCAGCCTCTGTCATATACAAGAAGTGCTCCTGTAGATAAGCACTGGTCCCAGCCCTTGGCATTGCTTATTTGTCCCACTAGGTTGGAAGGTGAGACATTGCTTGTTTGTCCCTCTAGGTTGGAAGGTGGGATAATGTTCAACTAGTTTTGCCTGGGCCAGTTGTTGGTTGAAGCGACATGGGTATTAAAAGCCTTAATCAACATACAAAGGGGTGGATTCTCATCCCACAATTACTAGTAGTTTATTGAAGACAACATGTGAGCATACATTACACCATATAATATGCTTTCATTGATATAATCATCATCAGTGATCATAATTAGTAAACTTATGTTTTGTTTGCGGCTTTGTTTCCTAACCCTTATCAATAAGGGTTAGTTTGATTCGCCAATGAGATATGTTAACCCATGAATCCCCAAGGGTACAGATACGCTCTGGCTAATGTTCGACAAGGCGACCCGGCAGTGAATCGAAAGGTCATCAATCCTCAGATTTTATATATACCAACGCTTTTGCCCCTATGTCGACACTTCACGTATGCATTAGCGGATTGCATATACAATTCCACAACCACTCCATTAACTCCGTTAACTGTATTTTCATTTGTCATTGTTTCTGTTTCTATCTATGGAATGGAAAGGGGAAGGGTGAACATGAAGAGAATAGCGAATCCAGTAAGCAGGCAGGTCACTTTTTCCAAACGCAAAGTGGGACTGTTAAAAAAGGCATGCGAGCTCCCAGAGTTCTCTGGGATGTCGAGATCGCCCTCTTCATTTCCTCTCCCACCGGTAAACTCTACGAATTTGG
Organism: Wollemia nobilis; assembly: GCA_028583015.1. NCBI lineage: Eukaryota > Viridiplantae > Streptophyta > Pinopsida > Araucariales > Araucariaceae > Wollemia > Wollemia nobilis. Next base: position 434,575 of record JAQPPZ010006193.1, on the reverse strand, counting down.
CAGCCCCACGTAAGAAATTATTCTGTATCCCTACTCATATCATTTCCTAAAAAGAAAAGAAAAAAAAAAAAAAAAATCATCCATAGGAATAAAATAAGAAACCTGAAAGATGCATAGTTACACTTTGAGACACATAAGACTGTTTTTATTTTTATTAACATTTATTTTGAGCCTCAGACAATTTATTGAATTTATTGCATGAGCCGTCAACGATCCGAAACTGCGATGTATAGGTTATAACATTATTCTTAGACTTATGAAATTGGAACTAATGACGCTTACCGCTCACTGTTTGATTTATGCACTTCAGCAACGAAGTTGCATTTAAGAGCTTCTTGTCCTTAAAACGATGTAATAAATTTTGTACAGTATTCAAACGGAATGAGATAATAACAAATTGCCATTAACACTGTTGTAGCGAGTGATTTGCGATTGCGATTACAACGCTGTATCAAATTATTGCCATCTCCGCTGTTTAAAATGTATTATATATTACTGTATGGCGGAACTCCTCATTAAGAAAAAAAAAGTCACTTGAAGAAGATTTAGAACAAAATTCTACAAGGGCACATCACCATTTTTATTTTATTTTTGTTCATCTAATTGTACTAATAGAAACACATAAACGTAAGATTTAAGGATACATAAATATATAATATTTATAAGTATGAAATGAAGTAGAGATAATGGAAAAGACATAGAAAAGTAACAATATTAATAAAAGAGTTTTGGGTAGACTCATACAAGTTGAAAAAAAGAGAAAATTAATATTATTTAAGCATTAGAATTATAGATAATGATAAATTAATTGGTATTGTAGTTTATTATTTTGCTTCACAACAATTAAATTATTATTTTTTTGGTTACATAGGAGAGTTGGCTACAGCCACTATGCCACTATTTTTAGTAACTGGCAGCGCAGGGTTCAAACCATAGGGACTGCAACCACCAAACCTATCTGTCTCATTAATTGTTGACCTGGTGTGAGATGGGGACCGTCTGTCGCTCGGGGTTCGTACCATCGTCGTTGATCTGGCGCGCACTCAAAGGATTTAGAGCAGACTACTTTCTTTGCAAATTGGCACCACCATGGTTTGAACCCAAGTCACCTCTGAGAAAGTGCCCATCCAGACTAGCACTTGCCAATCCACCTAGTCTTTGGGGCAAGGTTATGCATAAGGGTTGGACTCAAAATGTACTTGTAAAAAAATGGTGAATCCTAATGAAAATCAAGGTGAATCATAGAGAATCCTAAGCAAATCAAATCAAACATTTTCATACTAAAATTTGGGGTATTTGAAGCCCTAAATATAAGGTCATATTTGGAACCACTTTTGACCTATTAAATCATCATATAACTTCATAAAAATACCACCATTAGATAGGGCTTGAAAAAAGCTTTCCATCGAGTACAAATATGTCTATGTTTAGATATATATTGTGGTGAATTGACCTTAAGAAAAAATTGGTCCTAAAAATTTTAGGCGAATGGGCCAACATCAAGGGTCCTCATATTCACCAATTTCCAATTTTGGAAATCCTAATATTTTCCCAATTTGTGAATATTCATCACTATGCATAACCCTGCCTTCGGGCTCGCAACAATTAAATTTTTATGAAAAACATGATTTAGATCATGAGAATCCATATATGACATTGACAAAAAATATCATAAAATATAACAAGCTAGAGATTATTTTAGTGGGTGACTTTATTTCTAGGATAGACTAGATCATAAGAATCTATATATGGCAATGAAAAAACATTAAAAAATATAACAAGCTTGGAGAGATGGTTTTAGTGGGTTATTTTATAGTTAGGACATCAAATAGACAATCAAGCTCTTTAAAGAACAATAATCTACTATGGCTCAAAGAAGAGGTGGATCTCCATTGATTAAGGTACTCAAAGAACACTTAAGGACCCATAACACATTATAGAGAATAACTTAAACTATGCAGCATAGAGGGATTGATCATCTGGCATAAAAGTGGAAAATACTAGAAAATAGACTTGTAAAATACATAATGGACATAGTGGAGTTGATTATGTTATTTGTTCACCAAACTTCATTTCAAGGATAAAAAATCTAAATATTGAAGCAATTTCCATGAACTTAAAATATGATCACAATCCAATGTCCATAAAGACTCATATGCAAGAAAGTGGGCAAAAAGAACATCTTCAAGTAACAAAAGGAAAGACAATAGGAAACATATCTATGAAAAAAAAATTAAAACATCACGCAGGCAAGTTAGTAAAGAGAGGAAATAAAGAGGATAGATATTTTCAAACTTATACTTTTGAGAGTAGTAAATTGATTGATATAATTAGAGAAGCCTTGGAATCATGCAAAAAATTAAAACCCAAAAAAATAAGACATAAAAGCTTCCCTATAAATCCATGGTACGATGAAGAATGCAAAGCACTAAGAAGAACATTGAAATAATTAGACAAAGATAAAACAAATAGGAAGATATACATACAACTAGTGAAAAAAAGAGAGGAAGAATACATAAGAGCAAGGCAAAAAGAGTTGATATATGTGGAGGCACAAAATATTGCATGCACATACTTGATATTTGAAAGGCTTTTGGTGTATAGCCTACTAATCTAAGTTTGATGTGTTAATTATAGTACACATAAAGTTCAAAGTTCTATTCTATCCTTGATGTAATGCTAGGATGAGAGATGCAATCTAAATGAATACAATGATGCATACAACGAGTTCTATATGTACATACTCTTTTGCTTTCATTACTTGTATAAAATAAAAGATTCTCTTTGATGTGAAACTAGTATGAAGCTGAAAATTACATTATAGTAAGTGCTTAAATAAGCATGTACATGAAACAAACAACAAGAAGCCCACTAAATATGGATAGAAGATAATGGATCTAATTCTAGCCATCTATAAAGCATACCAAACTAACAAGCTAATACTAGAAGCTAACAATAATCTAGCACACTAGAGCTAGCATAAGATGTAAGAAGATTCACATAGTACATAGAAAAAATAGAGAAAATGAAAATAAAATGATTAATGCTGAAAACAATCCTAAGCCTAACTATTACGTTATATATCATCAGTGTTCCTCATTATCCCTCCCTACCATAGAAGCATTGGAATCTAGTGCTCACAAGAGAGAACGAAAACTGTGGGACATCTCATGGTGTGATATCTAACAAGCTTGGTGTGGATGTTAACCTCGATGGGACAACAAGGTAAGAAGTGGAAGAACATTGTCGAGTATAACAAGTCTTCGTGTTAAACACTCGATTTAAAATAAGTAAAAGCTAAAAATTAAGTACCACGTCTATAGGATGGTTTATGATAGGATCCATCTCCAAAGTAGAATTATGATACAACTTTAAAATATCCACATTGATGACATCATGATTACTAAGATGAGCGAAAATATCAAGGTGAAAGACATTCATAGACACATGTTGAACAATGGTGTAAGTCCCATAGCAGAGTGGTTTGATCTTACTATTTAACTTCTATGAAAATGTCATTTGTCCAAGAAGAGCCAAACTATATCTCCAACCATAAAATGAGGAATACAATGTTGATCCATTACTCACTTTTGATGTTGTTGAGTCTTTTCTAAAATTTGAACCACCTTTTATTAAAGACTCTACAAGTCATGTATAAAGGAGTTTACCTTATCTTGCTATTTCTAAATTTGTATGGTAGCTGAAGAGGACAAAGATAAAGAAAACTTATATGGACCCAAAGGTTGAAAACCAAGAAAAACTTCAAAAGGAGAGTGTCTTGTGGAGGTATGAACTACTCTATTGTAGGCATGCTCAATGTGAGTGAGGCTCAAATCCCACTTAGTTAGAGAAGTAAGGTGATAGATCCACAAAATCTATACAAGAGTGTGATTAACCACTTTGGTCTTCCCATCTGACTATAGATGAAATGCATTGGATAAGTTAAGAGAGACTCTTAAAATATTTCACAAATGTAACAACCCTCCTTGCACAATTATTAAAAAAGAATAAAATTTGTATATATTTACCTTTTCGTGTAAAAAAAGGTACTTCTAATAGCCTCTGTGAGTGCAGGTCAGTTACAAGATGACAATGAGAGGAAGTAGGTCAGTGGAAAATATAAAAGGGGTAGTGATGATTCGGCTCGTGAGCATATGGAAACTCACGTTTGCATATCATTTAGGTGCATTATAAATTGCATATTTGTGTGAGTTAAATTGGTTTGAATATTGCATGTTGGCAATGAATGAGAAATATTTTATGGTGGCGATGATGATGGGAGCCACTAGTTTGAAAAGGTATGTAGTTGCTTGCTTATTGATGTATGTGTGTGTATGTCTAATTTTTGAAATTCTCTATTGTTGGCTTGTGTGATTAAAGGTGGTAAAGAAGATGTTTTAATCTTGAGAGTCACCTTTGAATGGTTTGAATAAAGCTTTGAAAATGTTTACCTTTATATTTTCATTATCTTAGGGAAAGGTGATTTTTTATAAAGGAAAAAGAAATATAAAGGAAGATAATTATTTTATCCCTTGACTCTAAAAATGAAATCTTATGCAAATGTATAATGGTTTTTTGTACTATTTCACATATTTGTATTTAAAAAAAAGTTGCAGTGATTTAATGATAAAGTGAAGTGAGACCTCCATGCATAGTTTTGATAACAGACGAAGTGCGTAGAATGATGGCTGAAATTACCTCCACGTAGAGCATAGTGCATTCCTAACCTTATTGTATTTTTTGAAGGTGCACACCAATTCATATTTCATTGCTTGTTGTCTTGTTGAATATGAAACAAGAATAATGTTTTTGGAACTCCATATGATGATTATTTTCCATGCTGGTGGAATGTATCTCCTTGTCGTTAATGGTTATAGTGGTATTCTGAGAATGGGGAAAAATCCATAAGAGATCATTAAGATCTTTCATTTGAGGTCAAGAGGGGAGGTAATATGGCAAAATGAATGGATTAAGGAAAAAACAATATACCGAGTTTGAGAAAATAAAAAAGAGGATACGGGCGATGAAAGAAAGAGGAAAGCCTGACAACGAATATGTCACAGAAGAAGAAGGAAGAGGTTCCGAGGATAACGAATTGTTGCCATTCAAGGAAGCGTGTATAAAATTTGGCTATACTAAACTTCACTATGATGAAGATGCCTTAATACTTCTTTTACGTGTGATAATGAAGTCATTGGTTTGTGATAAATGAAACCGTTGGTGTGATTGTGCTATGGTCTATGAAATAAAATATGTGTTACATTGATTATGTGAACATATGATGGTTTGAAATTTGCTGTCATGATTGTTTAGAAAACAAAGGCAATGGAATTTATGTATTTCATATTCAAAATATTTGTTGTATTCGAACAAATTGCTATACCCTGTGTGAATTATACTGAGTGCAATGGAAAGCTAGAAGAGGTTGGTTTGTTGTAGTATAATTCTATGATTTTAGAGAAGTTTGTTTATTTGTTGATACTACCATGATGTTGTGAGCGTAGTTTTGTAGTTGATAGGATGTGAAATGTGAAACCTTTACCTAAAATAAATTGGAAACGTAGTCTGTTGTTATTTTATAAATGAAATGAATTGGAAACTAATGTGTTGATCTTGAGTGAGGGTATTTATGAATCTCCAATGCATTTTTGTGTAAATTTAGATAAATTTATGTGCATGTTAGCTGCATGAGCATTTCATGAGCTGTATATGATCCCTGACATCTCTTTTTGGTTAGCAATGCTATTTTAAGTATGCATAAGATCAATGGGTACCATGAGAAAACCTTGAACACAAGCTATCAGTTTTAAACTTGCATTGTGAAGGAAACAAACCATAACATGTATGCAAAACTATTTTTTGGAAAGGTAAACATAAATTGTATATGAATTGAGGTCCACATGATAGGGTCTACATAGATTGCTAGCGTACTGCAGTAATAGCACTCATTATGATGAGTAGAGCAAGTTGTAAATGTACAATAGTATAAAAAAATAGAATATATCTTCCATGTATGAGAAAAGAAACTTAAGGGCAGAGCCCTCTTGTATTTCAAAATTTAAGAAACTCTTTGTGTATTGAGACATTTTGTAATGTGATAGAGTCGATTATATAATGATACTCTAAAGACGCTTTAAGTTTATGTTTCAATACATTTTGTTTTCTAATTTTTTTCCAAGTATTGCTTTATGAAGTCGTATCATCATTCAATTTATATTTCTATGATTTCATTTGAATGTTTGAATGAGGGAGCTTTGGAGTTCATTTGGATATAATATTAAAATAGTTAATAATGCCAAGTAGGCAAAGGATGCCTAAGAGTGTTGTATAGTTTTTTTTTGTAGGCTGGTTGGCAATATCGAGAATGGGTGTCAACGAGAAATTGGCCTTGCTTAAACTTAGATAAAAGAAGAAGATTTTGTGTGTAGAAAAAAAATTATGTGGTAGATATTTGAACCTATATTTTAGTAATATATTAGGCTTGAGTTGGAAGTCTACCTAAGTGAAAAAGAGTTTTGAAACCCAAAGAGAACAAAAGTGTCCATAGATCGTTGAAATGATTTATTAAAAATTGTCTTTGTTTTATGGGTAAATCTAAACCTTAGATTGATAATAGTTCCTTGTTAAAAAGATATATTTAGTTTCCATATCCTTTTAAAACGATGTTGCTTCTAAAGGAAGTAGTACCAACTCAAGTTAACCTAAATTTTTGTTTTGGAAAAATGAATATTAAAATAAGTAATGAGTATCTATGGAAAACTTGATCCAATATAAATTTAGATATTCATTCGAGAATATTGGGGTGTGGGTAAGCACAAGATTAGTTCGGGATAGTTGTCAACTAACATAATTGGTCATTAAAATACTTGCCCAGGTCAGAACAAAAAGGTGGTATGGGACACTTTTTCTAGGTTGTTCTTGAAGAGCACTGTGATAAATACCATACTCGTCAAACTTTGCCAAGAATGGCCATAGGATTTGGTATGGGACAAATATTTGTGAGTTACGATGGTATTGTGTGATGAAGATAAAGGTCAAGAAATTGACATGACACTAACTACTTTTGGAAAAAAGGAAAATGTTAGTTAATCACTAAGGCATAAATACACTAATCAATTCCATACTGAGTATAAACAATTTGACTAGATCGTCGAAGGTATAGTGTGTGAATGTTAGGGATAATAAGTGTTCCCCCTTAGGTGTTAGGGGCCCTAGAGGATAACCCTCACTGTAGTTCCATCCTCATGCTAAAATATGTGGATGATAAATGAGAAAACCATTACTACTGAATGGCATGTTCACGGGATTTAGCTAATATCATCCACTTGGGAAACTGGTTGCAGCAGCATTGAACCTATGTGACGTAAAATAGCATATAAAATTATGTTCAGTGTTTATTTTTTTCGTGACTTGTCGCATTTTCGTGGCTTAGAAGCAGGATTACACAAATGGTTCTCCTATAGTATTTTCCAAACCATCATGAAATACATTGATATAGGAGGATTCCACCCACTCATATTTTTAAGTCATCATTACAATTGAAACACATTATTTAAAAACCATTGCCCTTGTTAGCTTTTGAACATAATCAAAATAATGTGGTTGCTATTGCTTTTAGGTTTTGATAAAAGTAAAGGTTTTATCCCCAAATCAAGAAATGCATTGGTAACATTCTCGATTGAACTCCACAATATTTTGAGACCTATTCTAAGAGCATCTCTTTTGTAGTTTTTAAAAGCCCTAACATTTTTTTTCTTTTCAAACATCCCAAAAAATATGTGGTAATAGGAATCTCCACAAACACTTGAGATGGGGGGAATTAAATGCGGAGGTCAATTGTAGAATAAATTTTTCCAAGGAATTAGGAAACACCCACTGCACCCCCAACACATATAGAATGAAAAAAAAAAACATCATAAAAAATGGACATAAGAGCAACAAATGGGTAGATGAATCCCAATCAGCTTCACACAAGTAGCATCTATTTACAATTTACATATCTCTCTTAAGAAAATTCTCAATGTAAAGAATCTTATTAAATTTTGTTAAATAAAAAAAGGTTGATTTTAGGAGTTAGTCCTTTCAGCCACATTCTCCCAACCAAAAATAATATTTAGTATTCAGAGATAATTTGAGACCTATAAGTTAGTACTTCCATTTTTTAGTACTTCATTTTTTTTTTTAGTACTTCCATTTTTTTTTTTAATTTATATTTAGTGGATATGTATAAGTTAGTAGACTAAAAGTAAACATATCTATGTGACGTAAAATAGCATATAAAAAGCTTCATCCAATAAAATATGATCTAAAATGGAAGGATGAACTCATACATTGAGATATTCAAGTAACATGATTAAGATATTATGATATAATAATATGCACAAATTGACTAAACTTAGAATAAGAAAAGCTTGATTCTTGTAACAATAGTGTTAAATTCCTTAATTAATAAAATGGTAAGGGATGGATCCATGGGGTAGCTCATTTTCTCTTATCTGAGATGATATAAAAGATAAAAATGAAAAAATGTTACAAAAATAAATATTGATTATTTACTATAATGGCTAGAGAAATAATGGATGTTTTTCCTCGAGAATCACCAAGCCTACTATTATTAAGAAAATTAGATTTTTTAATTGAAAAAATACATAGGACTACTCAATGAACAAATCATAACTGAGTGCATTTAAAATCCTGTTAGTCTTACAATGACACTGAGTGGGGGGGGGTAAATCAGTGTAGCTCTTTAAAATTGAATTTATATCTCTTAATACCGCAACAATTAAAACTTATTACTAGATACAACAATGATGCAGGAGCATCCGACAGCATCAGATGCAGAGGCATCCAGTTGCAGGAAATCCAGTGCTGAAGAGTCGGCCAAGGAAGAAAAAGTAGAAGGCAAGGAGGAAGTTCACAGTTTTTTGGAGAGAGAAAATGTCGCAGAAGGGGGCGCGATTTCGTGACATGTTGCGAAATCGTGACCGTTGTGAAATCACAACCGTCGCGAAATCGCAACAGCAGCAGCAAAGCAGAGGCAGAGGTCAGGAGCAGTAGCGAAATTGCGATGTCGTGAAATCATGACGTCGCGAAATCATGATAGATTTCAGAAGCGAAGGCGGAGGAGCTGGAAGGTCGCGATTTCGTGACATGTCATGAAATCGTGACTGTCGCGAAATCGTGACAGAGAAGTGTAGTGGGTGAGGAGGCAGAAAGGTGTAGCGAAATCGCGATGTCACGATTTCATGACATCGTGAAATCGTGACAACAAGGCAACAGCAGGAGAAAGCAGTTTAGTCATCATGATTTCACGACATGTCATGAAATCACGACTAGGGCAGGCGAACAAGGAGCAGTCGGAGGCAGAGGTCGCGATATCGTGACCTGTCGTGATATCACGACGAAAATCGGAGCAAGAGAAGGAACGACGAAACGGTCGTGATATCGCGATGAAAATTGAAAATGCAGGTGCAGAGGCAAAATGGTCGCGATATCATGACCAAAATGGGCAGAGAGTGCAGGGAGGCAAAAACATCGTGATATCGCGACATGTCACGATATCGCGACGGAGAGAGAAAAAGGCGTGGGAGGAGAAAGAGATGGCGGGAACGGCATTTTCGAGGACCATTCAAAAATGACACGTGGCACGAATTGAAGTTAAAGTGGGGGACTACCCAGAAGCGCAGAAGACGAGAAGGATGGGCACACAAATTTTTTTGACAAATTTAGAGATGATAGGGACTGTGCGGAGAGGGGTTTTTAATCGGGTTGGTGTCCCGATTTTTGTGTTTTTGTTTTAGAGGGTCAGGGCCTCTATAAAAACCCAGTTAATGTAATTAATCGGGTTGGTGTCCCGATTAATGTGTGGTTTAATGCGTGAGAGGGTCGGGGCCTCTATAAAAACCCAGTTTGTTGTTTTAGTCGGGGTGGTGGACCGAAGAACGGGAAGTAGTACAGTTAGACCGAAGCCGAGCTTGGTCATTGTAAAGCCTGCGGGCTGTTATACTTTGATGGGTGTATAATTTTTCGAGGATTTTAATGAAAAGCATGAATATTTTGACTGTGTGGTTTCCCGATCCCCATCAGTGGTATCAGAGCAGAAGTTCCTGAGTGCGTAACAGATCATCGGACGGGAGGCAGTTATGCCAAGATCTGTGGTAGGGTTTGAGAGAGAGAGAAAGAGAGTTTAGATCCCCGAGCGTGTTAGCAGATCGTCGGCTATGAGGCAGCTACACCGGATCGGTAAAGCTTTGTAAGAAAAGCAAAGAAAGAAAAATGCATTCCCGAAGAAGACGGGACAACAAGGAAGATATAGTGCCGGAGGAAGAATTTTTAGCTTTACAAAAATAGTTGAAGGCCCTGCAAAAGGAATGGCTTGCAATAAAGTTGCAGGAGCAAGAGGAGCGGCAAAGAATATGGGAAGAGAGAAAGAGAAAGAAAGAGGAGAAGTTGAAGAAGGCTACAGAAGAGTGCAGCAGTACCGGGACCTGCCCGAAAGAAGGCACAGATTTTTCTGTGCAAGGGGAGGAGTGCAAGCAGGCTGTAGAAGAAATTTGCAGCAATGAGAAAATCTGTCCGGTAGAAGACAAAAATTATGTGGACCCGGAGAAGGGGTTAGAGCAGACTGCAGAGGCAGAGGAAAGTCTGGAAGTGTTGCCGGAGGCAGCAACAGGACCAAGCAGAAGTGAAGATCACTTCTCCACTTACCCCGGGTGTCTGATGCAGGAGCATCCGACAGCATCAGATGCAGAGGCGTCCGACTATGAGAAAGCCAGTGCTTGAAGAGTCGACCAAGGAAGAAGAAGCAGAAGGCAAGGAGGAAGCTCATAGTTTTTTGGAGAGAGAAAATGTCGCAGAAGGGGGCGCCATGTCACGAAATCATGATAGCAGCATTGAAGCGGAGGCAGAGGTCAAGAGCAGTAGCGAAATCGCAACGTCGCAATTTCACGACGTTGCGAAATCACGAAAGATTTCAGAAGCGAAGGCGGAGGAGCTGGAAGGTCGCGATTTCGCGACATGTCATGAAATCACGACTGTTGCGAAATTGTGACAGAGAAGTGCAGCAGGCGAGGAGGCAGAAAGGTGTAGCGAAATTATGACGTCACGAAATCACGACAGTAAGGCAGTAGCAGGAGAAAGCAGTTTAGTCATCGTGATTTCATGACATGTCATGAAATCATGACTATCACGAAATCATGATTAGGGCAGGCGAACAAGGAGCAATCGGAGGTAGAGGTCGGGATATCGTGACCTGTCACGATATCACGACGAAAATCAGAGCAGGAGAAGGAACAGTGAAACGGTTGTGATATCGCGACAAAAATTGGAAATGCAGGCGCAGAGGCAAAATGGTCGCGATATCGCGACATGTCGCTATATCGTGACCAAAATGGGTAGAGAGTGCAGGGAGGCAGAAACGTCGCGATATCACATGTCACAATATCACGATGGAGAGAAAAAGGCGCAGGAGGAGAAAGAGATGACGAGAATGACATTTTTGAGGACCGTTCAAAAATGACACGTGGCACGAATTGAAGTTAAAGCAGGGGACTACCCAGAAGCACGAAAGACGAGAAGGATGGGCGCGTATAATTTTTTGATGGATTCAGAGATGACAGGGACCGTGTGGAGAGGGGTCTTTAATCGGGTTGGTGTCTCGATTTTTGTGTTTTTGTTTCAGAGGGTCGGGGCCTCTATAAAAACCCAGTTAATGTAATTAATCGGGTTGGTGTCCCGATTAATGCATGGTTTAATGCGTGAGAGGGTCGGGGCCTCTATAAAAACCTAGTTTGTTGTTTTAGTCGGGGTGGTGGACCGAAGAACGGGAAGTAGTACAGTTAGAGAGACCGAAGCTGAGCTTGGTCATTGTAAAGCCTGCGGGCTGTTTTACTTTTATGGGTGTATAATTTTCTGAGGATTTTAATGAAAAACATGAATATTTTGACTGTGTGGTTTCCCGGTCCCCATCAAACAAGTATAACAAAAGAGCATCACACAACACAAGATTTAACAAGGTTCACCAATGTGGCTACTCCTAAAAAATTGACTGCTTGGACTACCATCTAAATCCAGCCTTTGCAAAGCACCAACTTTATAATCAATTTACCAGCACCCACTGTAAGGAGCACCAACCCCTTATTTATCTACACCAATAGAAAGGAGCACCAAACCCTTTATTTATCTGCACCAATAGAAAGGAGCACCAACCCCTTATTTATCTGCACCAATAAAAAGGAGCACCAACCCATTATTTATCTGCTCCAACAGAAAGGAGCACCAACCCCTGATGCCAAGCTGTAACTTGGACTTCAATTTGAATCTATAAGTTTGACAGTAAGATACCTTTGCTTTTGTAAGACCCTGACTGGTCTTCTTCACTTTTGTGTTCTCTGTGCACTCTGCTTTCTTTGCGCAATCATAGCAGCACCTGGTCGAACTTCAACCTTTTCACTCTCTACACACTCTGCTCTCTCTATGCAATCACTTCACACACTGCTTCGTTATAGTCAAACTTCAAGATCGTCTTCTCTCTTTTGTGCACTCTGCTCTCTTTGCAAATTTTGCACTTAGCATGATTTGACATGACTTGCTCTCTGTGCACAATGACCATATTTCACACACATTCGACTCCCCCTTCAATTCTCCAAACAACCCTCCTTTTATAACAATATTTTTATGATGAAAACCCTAATCTTAGTTGACTGTAGATCCCAATCTTAGTCTGATTTCATAACAACTGTAAACCCTAATTTTAGTTGGTTGTCATCGGTCTTCGTTGGCTTCAACTCAAGAAGATGTTTGGTTTATCCATCGCTTGATGATTTCATTCTGGATAGACTCGGTAACCGCCATACTAAATTTTGATCACTCTTCGCATTTTAGCAATATGAAATCACTCTGTAACTGCCCCTGTAAATGTCGTAGTGATGTCGATCCACTGTCATACTTCTCATTTCAGTCGGGTTCTCCTTCTTGACTTGCGCATTTATGACCTGTCACAAAATCATGACATTTTTGCCTCTGTAGCTTCTTTTGTTGCTATTGCCACAAAAATACATGTCGCGATATCGCGACACTTTCGCCTTCGTACGCTTTCTCTATTCTTTTGTCGCGATATCACGACATTTATGCCTCCGCAGACTTCATCTTTTCTTGTGTCGTGATATCACAACATTTTTGCCTTCGTATACTTCATCTTTGCTTTTTTCGTGATATCACGACACTTATGCTTTCATAGACTTCAACTTTGCTTTTGTCACGATATCACGACACTTCTGCCTTCGAAGTCTTATTCTTTGCTTTTGTCATGAAATCACGACACTTCTACTTTTGTACTTTACTTCTTTGCTTTTATCATGAAATCGTGACACTTCTGCCTTCGTAGTCTTCAACTTAGCTTTTGTCATGAAATCGTGACACTTCTGCTTCCGTACTTAGCTTCTTTGCTTTTGTCGTGAAATCGTGACACTTCTGCCTTCGAAGTATTCTTCTCTGCTTTTGTCCCGAAATCGTGACAGTTCTACTTCCGTACGCTTCCTCTCTTTCTTTTGTCGCAAAAATGCGACATGTCGCGATATCGCGACACTTTTCAAACTTACTTTCTCTCCTATTTTAGTCGCGAAAATGCGACATGTCCTGAAATCGTGACACTTTTCCAACTTACTTTCTCTCTCCTATTTTAGTTCCGAAAATGCGACATGTCACGAAATCGTGACACTTTTCTTACTTGTTCTCTTTCTTCGAACTTGTTGTGAAGTCACGACACTTTTCCCTGCTTTCTCTTTCTCTTCCAACATGTCGCGAAATCATGACAGTTTTTCCACTTGCCTTTTTCTCTTCCAACATGTCGCAAAATCGCGATAGTTTTTCCTATTTTTTCTCTCTCTTCCAACATGTCACGAAATCGTGATAGTTTTTCCTACTTTTTCTCTCTCTTCCAACATGTCGCAAAATCACGACAGTTTTTCTTGCTTTTTCTCTCTCTTCCTTGCGACAGTTTTTCTTGCCTGCTGTATATGTCATGATATCACGACACTTTTCTTACTTGTATTTTTTTTGATCTTTTGCATATGGGCCACTTCGGTCTTCCTGAAAAATCATTGTACATACTCTGAATAACCTTTGAACTCCTATCTTCTACATATGAATAGCTTTTGAACTTCCTATCCACTGCATCAACAGATCTATCTGACTGTGTTGACAAAAATGACAATACTATTCTTGCACCTTGCTCAACAATCTCCCCCTTTGGAATTTTTGGCAACACGTGTAATTTCCTGTAACTCTTCTCCCCCTTTGACAATAATACCAAAGGGCTACTACAGACTCCCCCTAAGTCCATGCACAACATTCTCAAGCAAAATTTATTACACTTAGGAAAAATCATGAACATGAGCAAAAAGATAATCAAATACTTAAATGCTCCCCCTGAGAATGTGATCCCCGTAGCTAGTCAATTCTTGGGAAGTGTGACCACTCCCAATTTATTGTGAAGGTACTCAAAAACATCCTTGGGTAATGGTTTTGTGAAGATATCCGCTACTTGCTCTATAGTTGGAACAAAATCCAACTTAACCTCACCTTCTGCAACTTTCTCCTTCAAAAAGTGATACCGGATAGCAATGTGTTTTGTGCGTGAATGCATAACCGGATTCTTGGAGATGTTAATGGCATTGGTGTTATCACACTTAACTGATATTGGCTCACTGAAGCTAATACCAAGATCTTTCAAGGTTTGTTTCATCCATAATACTTGCATACAACATGTTGTCGCTGCAATATATTCTGCCTCTACTGTCAATAAAGAAACTGACTCTTATTTTTTATTGTGCCATGCGACCAATCTGTCTCCAAGATAAAATGCACCTCCATTGGTACTCTTTCTGTCATGAACACTTCCTACCCAATCTGCATCTGAATATGAAATAAGGGTGAAGTATTTACCTTTCGGATACCATAACCCATACTCCATAGTACCCTTGAGGTATCGAAGAATCCTCTTCACCGTCGTCACATGAGTCTCCTTGGGATTAGCCTAAAATCGTGCTACCATGCATACCGCTCGCAAAATATCCAGTCCGGTAGCTGTCAAGTACAGTAACCTCCCAATCATAGATATGTACATGGTTTGATCAACAGGTGGAGATTTGTCATCCTTGCTCAACTTGCAACCTTTCTTAAACCCTTGTTGGGTGAGATAGTTGTCTAGCATTGCATACCATGCTTGAGGTGCCTGTTTTAAGTCATATAATGCTTTCTTCAACTTGCAAACCAATTTGGGATCATCACCAAGTTGGAAACCATCTGGTTGCTCAATATAAACCTCTTCTTCAAGTTTCCCATTCAAAAATGCTGATTTCACATCCATTTGATAAAATTTGAAATTCTTGTAGATCGCTAAAGCCAGAAACATTCTAATTGCCTCTAGTCTAGCTACTGGTGCAAAAGTTTCCTCAAAGTAAATGTCTTCAACTTGTGCATAACCCTTACATACCAATCTTGCTTTATTTCTGACTACATGTCCATCTTCATTCAATTTGTTTCAAAAAATCCATTTAGTCCCGATTATAGTTTTATTTGCAGGTCTAGGTACTAACTCCCAAGTTTCATTTTTCTCGATCTAATCTAATTCTTCATTTATTGCCTTCATCCAACTTTCATATTTTCTTGTGTCAACAACATTTTTGGGCTCAATGCTGGATAATAGAGAGTAGTTACTTACTACTCTTCTTCTTGTCTGAACACCAACTTTGGGGTCTCCAATTATTTGCTCTCTAGGATGATTTTTTTTTCAGTTGCTTGTTTTGAATTTCTTATTTTCTTCCACTCCTGAATCACAACTTAAATAATCTGAGTCAATTTTTTGTATCTTTTCCGTTTCGTTTTCCTCATCTCGTTCAATAACCTCTTCATAAATTGCGTAGTTATTTTCATAGCTAATTACTCGTTCTCTACCTTCATCAAATTTAACATCAAAAATGTCCACAATTTTCTTTAGCCTCTTGTTGTAGCATTTGTAAGCTTTGCTTTTTGACGAATAACCAACGAAAATGCCTTCATCCGCTTTATCTTCAAACTTACCAAGATTATCTTTAGTTCTTTTGATGTAGCACTTGCTGCCAAAAATATTGAGGTATTTTGTTGTTGCCCTTTTATCGAACCACAAATCATAAGGAGTTTTGCTTTCATGTGTTCTCAGCATGTACCTATTTTGGATATGCACCGCAGTATGGACTGCTTCTTTCTAAAATCTATCTGCTACTCTGATTTCAGCCAACATAGTTCATGCCATTTTCTGCACTGTCCTGTCTGTTGAGGTGTCCTGGCTGTTGAAAACTGTCTCCTAATACCGTATTTTTCACAGTAATCTGTAAACTCCTCTGAAATGAATTCTCCTCCTCTATCTGATCTTAAACATTTTATCCTCTTTCATGTTTCATTCTCAATGTGTTTTTGAAAGTCTTGAACATTTCAAAAGCTTCTGATTTATGCTTCAAGAAAAATATCTATGTCATTCTAGAATAGTCATCAATGCACAACATAAAATATTTGTCACCATTTATGCTATGTGTTCTCATGGGTCCACATAAATAAGTGTGTATTAGTTCCAAAGGTTTTCTTGTGTAGTACTCTTTTGTTTTGAATGTGACTCTAGTTTGCTTCCCCTTTTAGCATGAAGCACAAATGTTGTTTGTAGGTTTGCTGATGGTGGGAATATCTCTCACTGCCCTTTTTGAGTTGATTTTTACTAGATTATCAAAACTGATATGACCGAGTCTCTTGTGCCACAACCAATTTTCTTCTTCCTGTCCAATAAAACAAGCTCCTTCTGAAGTCTCTGAGAGTGTGTACAGTTTGTCAGATGTCCTTGATCCAGTTGCTATCAATTTTCCACTATTTTTTTTTGACTTCTCAACCCTGCTTCTTAAAAACTACTTCATGAACTTTATCACAAATATGACTTACGCTCAACAAGTTATGTTTCAGACCATCCACAAAAAATACTTCTTCTGACTTAATTTTTTCGTCACTAATTTTAACTGAACCTTTACCAACTATCTTAGCTCCATCATTATTTCCAAACTTTACTGAACCACCTTCATATTTCTATAAATTTTCAAATTTTTGTTTGTCACCTATCATATGACTGGAGCATCCACTATCAAGTATCCATATTTATTCTTTGCTTTAAATGCTGTTTGTACTAGGATTCCTTTTCTTCCTTAAGTCACTCTTTTTATTTCCACTTTGTTTTGATAGTGGTTTTGGGCTCTTGTTTTGCCTTTCCCTTATCAATAGCTTGTGCATGTTTTTCGAGAAGTTTTCTATTTTGTCTCATCCTATTTGGTTGAAATTTTCTTCCATGAAACTGATTTGATGCAAATGTACTTCTACAGTTTCTTGCAATGTGCCCAAAATTATGATAGTTATAACATTATACTGTATAATTCATCAAAGGAAAAAAAGCATTTCTACTGGTGAAATTCCTTGGTCTTACATTATATTTGCAGTCTAATATTTTGTCCATATTCATTGCATTTAAAACAGAAACCAGAAAAGGGATAATTGAACCTGGGTGATGGTCTTTGCCATGTTGCCGTAGGAGCCATAGGTCTTCTTATTCTTTGATGTGTGACATTGGTGAATCCATCATTGTCAATTATCCTTTCGTGCCTGGCATTATTGCTTTCTTTTGCATGAGACATTTTTCTTTGATAAACCTATTTCTTATTTTCATTTTTTATGGATTCTACATTTTTGGCCTTTGATCCATTTAATGATTCTCCTTCGACGAAACCCAGACCAAATTTGATGCCTGTAGGCCTTTGGTCATTTATAATCTTATCCAGCTTCATAGAAATTTCTTCACGTTTATGATAGCAACTAATTTTGTGATTCATCTCTTCTATCTGCATCCGTAAACCAACATTTTCTTCTTCTAGTTTGCAACAATAATCTATTTTCATGGTAATTTGTACTTCGAGATCTTTAGATATTTTCTTGTATTCTTCCCGTTTGTACTTTCAGATCGGTTATGATTTCGTTTGCATCCTCAAGCTTTTTTGAATTTTTTTTATTCTTTTTCCTCTCTATTTTCCACTCTTCAAGTGTAGAGATCAACTCACCTTTTAGATCTACTTCAGCCTCAGGGTTTTCACCACATACTTCAAAGTTCACTCCTTCCTTTTCTGATTTTACTTCTTCAAATGCCATGAAAAGAGCTTCACCTATTTCCTCTTCAGAATCCTCTTTTTGAGGAGTGATGGGTATTGTGTATCCACTAACTGCTGAATCTCAGATGTCGTATCCCAAAGTACAAAGATATGTCTGCATCCTGATTCTCTAGAATGCGTAATTAGATTCGTTAAACAATGGTGCTTTGTTTGATGAGAAGCCTTCACCACCTGCCATTGTGTTACTTCCAAGATCACCCTAGCCGGTTAATCTTGTACAGGAACTTAGCTCTGATACCAATTGTTAGTCTTACAATGACACTGAGTGGGGGGTGAATTAGTGTAGCTCTTTAAACTTGAATTTATATCTCTTAATATCGTAGTAATTAAAACTTATTACTAGATACAACAAGTATAACAAAAGAGCATCACACAACACAAGATTTAACGAGGTTCACCAATGTGGCTACTAAAAAATTGACTGCTTGGACTACCATCCAAATCCAACCTTTGCAAAGCACCAATTTTACAATCAATTTACCAGCACCCACTGTAAGGAGCACCAAGCCCTTATTTATTTGCACCAACAGAAAGGAGCACCAACTTTACAATCAATTTACCAACACCCACTGTAAGGAGCACCAACCCCTTATTTATCTGCACCAACAAAAAGGAGCACCAACCCCTTTATTTATCTGCACCAATAAAAAGGAGCACCAACCCCTTATTTATCTGCACTAATAGAAAGGAGCACCAACCCCTTATTTATTTGCTTCAACAGAAAGGAGCACCAACCCCTGATGCCAAGCTACAACCTAGAATTCAATTTGAATCTATAATTTTGACAGTAAGATACCTTTGCTTTTGCAAGACCCTAACTGGTCTTCTTCACTTTTGTGTTCTCTATGCACTCTACTTTCTCTGTGCAATCACAGTAGCACCTGGTTGAACTTCAACCTTTTCGCTCTCTGTGCACTCTGCTCTCTCTATGCAATCACTTCGCACACTCTGCTTCGTTATAGTCAAACTTCACGATTGTCTTCTCCCTTTTGCGCACTCTGCTCTATTTGTGAATTTTGCACTTAGCACAATTTGACACGACTTGCTCTCTGCGCACAACGACCGTATTTCACACACATTTGACTCCCCCTTCAATTCTCCAAGCAGCCCTCCTTTTATAACAATATTTTTATGATGAAAACCCTAATCTTAGTCAGCTGTAAATCCTAATCTTAGTCGGATTTCATAACAATTGTAAACCCTAATTTTAGTTGGCTGTCATCGGTATTCATCGGCTTCAACTCAAGAAGATGTTCGGTTTATCCATCGCTTGATGATTTCATTTTGGAAAGACCTGGTAACCGCCATACTGAATTTTGATCACTCTTTGCATTTTAGTAGTATGAAATCACTCTGTAACTGCCCCTATAAATGTCATAGTGATGTTGATCCACTGTCATACTTCTCATTTTAGTTGGGTTCTCCTTCTTGACTTGTGCATTTATGACCTGTCGTGAAATCATGACATTTCTGCCTCTGTAGCTTCTTTTGTTGTTGTTGCTGTTGGCAATTTTGGGTACCTTGGATACATTGCCTTTGCTCTAAGTGTAGATGTTGTCATTGATGTCAAGAATGTCTTGAAGCAATTTGGTTTGATGTCAAAGAATATGTTTTGATGAAAGTTTTAGTTTGGAAAGTGAGTTTCCAAGAAGATCAGAGTAGCCCAGTTGCAAAAGATCAAGAAAAAGACAAGTAAGAAAAAGTATGCAGGCGACTAGAAAAATTGTCGTAATTTCGCGACATGTTTTAGGAGAGAGAAAGTGCTGGCAAAACTGTCACAATTTCACGACATGTTTGAGGAGAGAGAAAGTTTGGGCAAAAGTGTCACGATTTCACGACATGCTGGAAGACAGAGATGAAGCTGGCAAAACTGTCACGATTTTGTGACATGTTGGCAGAGAAAGAGAGCAAGTTGGAAAGAGTCGCGATTTCGCGACATGTTGCATTTTCGTGACTCGAAAAGTGTAGGAAGGAAGAGAAGGAAAAGTTTCACGATTTTGCGACACATTTCCAGGAAAGTTGTATAGATGAAAATGTGTCACGATTTCATGACATAATGCAGAAAAGAGAGTCCGCAGTGTGAATGGTCACGATTTCGTGACAATATCGAAGAGAGAGAAAGTTATTTAAGAACTGTCATGATTTTGTGATATGATGCAAAGTTCCAAGTGAGGACTGTCACGTTTTTGTGACATGCTACAGAGGTCAAGTTGAGGACTGTCACGATTTCGTGACATGCTGAAAATTTTGAAGTGAGAACTATCACGATTTCATGACATGCAGCAAAAGGGAAGAGTCTGAAAGGAGAAGCGTCGCGATTTCGCGATAGGTTGCAAGGAAAGATTTCGAAAGCTGAAAGCATAACGATTTCGTGATAGGCTACAAAGAAGTTTTACAGATGCAGAAAGTGTCATGATTTCATGACAGGTTGAGATGGCAGCTTGCAGTTGGAGAAAATGTCACGATTTTGCGACAGAAATAGTTAGCAAGTCTTAAACAGAAGAAGCGTCACAATTTTGTGATGAATTGAAGAAGGAAGAGCTTGAAGGCGAAAGTGTCATGATTTTGCGACATGTTCCAGTTTTGCGGGCATATGGCAGAAAAGAGCTTAAGGCAGCGAAAGCATCACGATTTCATGACAGAGTTGTAGATGACGTCAGCAGAAGCAGATGTGTCACGATTTCGTGACAAAAGCTGAGAGGAAGGCCATGAAGACTAAAGTGTCATGATTTCTTGATAGAAGTGAGATGACGTCAGCAAGAGGCAAAGGTGTCTTGATTTCATGATAGAATCACAAAGGAAGTCGACAAAGGCCAAGGTGTCACGATTTCGCGACAGTAGGCTATAGAAGGTGTACAGCTGTAAAAGTGTCGTGATATCGCGACACTTTTGTCGTTTCGCAGTAGAAGCTATAGGAAAGTGACAGAGGCGAAAGAGGCAGTTGAAGCCGATAAAGTTAAATCTGGGTCGACGAATATTAGGGTTTTGTAGCCGACGATCTTTAGGGTAACAGCCAACTAAAGATTAAGTTTTTGATCATGAATTAATGCTATAAAAGGACTATTTTTGAGTTTTAAGAGATCGAATGTGCGTATCGAACTTGCACAAGCGAAGTCCATGGTGTGAAAAGACCGAGTTGAGTCGATTTGAGTGAGGTGTGCGAGATGCAGCCATAACAACACAAATAGCGCAGAAGTGGCGAGTTGATGCACTGAATGAGGAGTTCGATCGTAGAGTGTTGAAGTGCTGTTGTATTTACGAAGACAATGTAAAGGTTGGATTTCAATCAAAGGGCGACTATGATTGCGTACTGTGTTTGCGTAGACATATTTGTGTTTCATGTTCTTAAGAAAAGCATATTACATATATCTTATTCTTTTGAGATTTGAGATTGATATTGGGAGTTAAGTATAGAACATATTGAGTCTCTAACAATTCTCTTTATGCTTCTATGATGTTAATGAATCACATTGGGTCTCTAAAAATTCTCTTTGTGAGTTCATGCTAAGCAAGTTGTCTTTGTGAGCTTGCTGAGGTTTTGGATAGGTTTCAATGGGGATGTATGAGCAGGTTTTGGACAAGTCATTGAGAGGGCTTGTTGGACAACATTGAGCAAGCTTTTTGTTGAAGCTTGTGGAGCAGCTTGGGCAGGTTATAAGTGAGAACTTGCAAAGCAGATCTGAAACAAGTCTTGAAGACTTGGGTGAATATCAAGCCAGCATTAATGCAAGCTGGTGAACCATTTTTGTGAACTAGATTTGAGGACCATTTGAGGACAGATATTGATGCTGAGTTGAGAACAGATTTGTGCTAGACCGAAGGACTATGTTTGGTGCAGACTTGAGAAAGAGGAAGAGGACATTTGTGCCAGACCAAAGGACTGTGTTTTGGTGCAAATTCAAGGACCAGCGTTGAGGTGATAGAGTGAGGATAGAGGTCTCCAGCCATAGCAGGGAAGACAGGTGTCTTCTGTGGATAGAGTTCCACTTGCTAAGGGCTGAAGAGGTAGAGGTCTTATAGAGGATCACCAACCAGATCAGAGTTAAGGGGAAGGTATCTCCTTTGAGCAGAGGCTCATAAAATTTGTAATTGGGAAGGTTTCCTAGAGAACTGCGATATAACTTTTAGAGAAAAGTTTTATCTGTGGAGTAGCCCACTTTGGGTGAACCACGTAAATTGTTGTGTCACTTTGTGGATGGTGTTTTGTGCATTGCTTTGATTAATGCTATTGTTACTGCTATATTTATACTACATAATATTGAATTGAAAGCTATTTTGAAAGAAAAAGTTAAAAGTGGTCTTATACTGTTCACCCCCCCTCTCAGTATAAGCTTGTGTTCTTCAGTTGCTTGTCGCAAAAATACATGTCGCGATATCGCGACACTTTTGCCTTCATACGCTTTCTCTATTATTTTGTCATGATATCATGATATTCTTGCCTCCACAGACTTCGTATTTTCTTGTGTCGCGATATCGTGACATTTTCGCCTCCGTATACTTTGTCTTTGCTTTTGTCGCGATATCACGACACTTCTAATTCCACAGACTTTGACTTTGCTTTTGTCGTGATATCGCAACACTTTTGCCTTCGAAGTCTTCTTCTCTACTTTTATCATGAAATCATGACACTTCTGCTTCCGTACTTTCCTTCTTTGCTTTTATCGTGAAATCACGAAACTTATGCCTCCGTAGTCTTTAACTTAGATTGTCGCAAAATCATGACACTTCTGCTTCCGTACTTAGCTTCTTTGCTTTTGTCATGAAATCGTGACACCTCTGCCTTCAAATTCTTCTTCTCTGCTTTTGTCATGAAATCATGACACCTCTGCCTTCAAATTCTTCTTCTCTGCTTTTGTCATGAAATCGCGACAGTTCTGCTTTCGTACGCTTCCTCTCTTTCTTTTATCGCGAAAATGTGACATGTCATGATATCGTGACACTTTTCAAACTTAATATCTCTCTCCTATTTTAGTGGCGAAAATGCGACATGTCACGAAATCATGACACTTTTCCAACTTACTTTCTCTCTCCTATTTTAGTCGTGAAAATGTGACATGTCGCGAAATCGTGACACTTTTCTTACTTGTTCTATTTCTTCGAACTTGTCGTGAAATTGCGACACCTTTTCCTGCTTTCTCTTTCTCTTCCAGCATGTCACGAAATCGCGACATGTTTTTCCACTTGCATTTTTCTCTTCCAACATGTCGTGAAATCACGACAGTTTTTCCTACTTTTTCTCTCTCTTCCAACGTGTCGTGAAATTGCGACAGTTTTTCCTGATTTTTCTCTCTTCCAACATGTCACGAAATCGTAACAATTTTTCCTGCTTTTTCTCTCCCTTCCAACATTTCACGAAATCGCGACAATTTTTCTTGCCTACTGTATATGTCGCGATATCGGGACACTTTTCTTACTTGTCTTTTTTTTGATCTTTTGCATATGGGCCACTTCGATCTTCTTGGAAAATCATTGTACATACTATGAATAACCTTTGAACTCCTGTCTTCTGCATCTGAATAGCTTTTGAACTTCCTGTCCACTGCATCGACAAATCTATCTGACTGTGTTGACAAAAATGACAATACTATTGCTGCACCTTGCTCAAAAAATCCATCTATAGAAAGAAAATTCTTAAAGGACTTTGAGAAATTTATAAATGAGTTAAGGAAAAGTGTTCAAAGTTTCATTTCACAAGTGTAAAAGGCAATAAGTTCCCTAGTATTATTTGAATTAATATTATATAATTTGAAGTAAATAGTATAACCAAAGGAAATAGTATTGTGTTTAAATATTACCTATAAATTTATCAATATTTCCAAATAATTAACCAAAAAGCAAGGTGACTTATAAAATTATATTATTATCCAAATTAGAAAAATATTAGAGACATCTATCAAGTTTATCTATTTTTATCAACTTTGTCAAATTTTATAGGCTTACTTTCACCTTACTCAAATTTAGAAAAGTTCACCTTGTTAATAGAACACTAAGATTTGGTTTAATATTAAATTAAGGATATGCTCCTTTAGCTCTAAAACCAATATTAAATCTTGGGGAACCATATATATAATCATTAGGTGAATACTATATAAAAATACTAAATTTTTGTGTTTTCTCCCTAAGGTTTCAATTATAGAAATGATCCATTTATTCAAATTAATAGATTGTCTCATATAAATAACCTTATTACTGGATTAGATGTTAATGAATAAAAGTGGAATCATTGGAGGTACTCACAAGTGATGGCTTCTATTGCATTTTATGTTATGATAGGTGAAATGTGAAGCTATGAATGGTGAATGCTACTTTTATATAGACCTTCGATGCACAGTGAATGCTTTAACAGTAATAATAGAATCTATTGCTCCTAAGAAAATTGATAATCGCCTTGGTTATTGGAACATAGCTTCTAGGATACAAAATAAAGTATTGTGGTGTGACATGCATGAATGGAGGAAAATTTACATTAATTTTATATTAATTTCTACAGTATCAATTCCTTGGTTGAGACGGTTTTTTAAAGAATCAATAGTAGAATCTTGTCAATGCTGAGATCTCTGGAGAATAGATATTTTGAATCAGCAATAGCATTTGTTTTTAGGATAACTCAAGGTTTCAAATTTGAGAGGGTATTTTCCTTCTACTAGTGAATATTTCAAATATTTGAAAAAAAAAGGTCCTCTTGTGTTAATTTTTAGGGTTTTATCCTAGGAATTGAGATTTTTTAAACAACAATGCATACTATGAATATTTCAAGCGTATTTTCCTTCCATCGGTGAACATATAAGTATTTCAAAGATTTATGGGAAAAAAATTAGGGCACTTCTATGCTATTTTAGGATTTCTACCCATATTTGGATTTTACGGAAGGCTGTGCATCTTATAGGGCTTAGAGTGAAGAATTGGGACAATCATCGTCATCCGATGATAAGATCAACTTTGCAGTGGAAAAGTATAGAAAAATAATTCACATAGGATGTGAGGTTTATATGATGGACGAAACTCAATCCCTCAATGATATTGAATCTCAGGTTCTCTTGATTCCCCTTGGAAACCTTGTAAACAATTCCATGGAGAAGCCTACAAATTCGGAGAGTGAGAGGAGCTTACAAGAGGACTACACTATTGAACCATAAAAACTTAATCCAGTAACACCTCAAACACATGTAGGGAAATGTAAGCCCCTTTCAGTTGTTCTTCCTGATTCCTTTGCTGAAGTAGCTAATGACTTGTTTGAATGTACTATCATTTTATTTTTTTATGCAGGATACCACTTGAGGTTGAATTTCTCAAATGGGTCAGGGAGGTTTTGGAAAATACTAGAGGTTGGATAGTTGAGGCTATTCAAGGGTTTGGAAGGGGGTACATAGTAGTCTCCTTTGCAAATCTTGAGCATGCCAAAAAATCCCTCCAATATGGAACTTGGATTATCTACAAGTAAACTTGTTAGCTGCAAGGCTAGTCTTTGCATTTTCATCCAAAGGGTCCCTCTAGGCCAAACCATCCATTGTGGATAGAGTTAGCCATTTTATCTCTTTCATGTTGCCCATTTCTAAATAAAATTATTGTTGTTCTTGGTAAGATTTTTTGGTCTCACCCGATGTCAAAAAAATTGTCTAATTATAGAGTGCACCCTCGTATTTGTGTAGATATGGACATGTCCAAGCTGTTTTCCACCTCCCTTGAACTCAATGGGTCAGGTTTCCAAATTAGTCAGCCTATTATCTATCTAAATTACCTAATGCATGATTTTATTGTAGAGAAGTTGGGATCTTGATAAAAAATTAGCTAGAAAGGAACAAATGGAAGCAATTGCTAAAAAAATTGTAAAAAAAATTCCAACTAATGGCCTCATATGGAAGTTGTTACTAAAAATTTGGCCAAGAAATTCCCTAACGATGGTCCTCAACAACCCATTATTCCTAAAAAACCTTTTACTCCTCAGGTCATTCCTCCCAAGAACCCTCTTACCTCTTCCATGGCTCAGACTATGTACTCAGATAATCCTATTAATCCTTAAGCCCTACCAATTTCAACCATGAGTCTTGAGTTAGTTCTCGTTATTTCACCATAACTATTGAAATATAGTCTTATGACATATGGGTGGAGAATGGTAGGCAAGCGACAACATTCTTCAACCTCCCCAAGATCACTCCATACATTCAGAAGAAAAAAATCCTTTGTCAAAGTTCTTGCTAGATCCTTATCTCAAGTGTCTCAAAAGAAGGTTCATGCTCAACAAACCCATTTGGAAAACACATAATTGTTTCCAATCAACGAAAGTATTTTGCAGGATCTAGTTCATGAGGTTGAGCAGCCTCTAAATCACCCCTCATGAATTTAAATCTTATATCTTGGAATGTTAGGGGGCTCTCCCTCCCTTACCATAAGATTCAAGTTCAAAATATTGTTGCTGAAAATCATATTTCTGTTCTTTTCCTTCAAGAACTGAAAGTCACTAGTCACACTCTCACCTATTATATGATATCATTGGTGGTGGATATGTATCTACTTTTACTACTTATCATATTAATGATAAATAAGGTGCTACCCTTTCCATAGCCAAATCTCTTTGTTATGCTATTCTAGGCCTTGGTGAAGACCTTACTCATCATTGTGTGTGGGTTAGATTGGCTCTTAACTCTCAGGCTATTGGATTTTGTTCTATTAATGCTCCCAATGTTTTTCCTAGTCATATAGCCCTTTGGAAATGGTTAGATATTTCTCACCCTCCTAAAAAATGGATCTTGGATGTGACTTTAATATGGTTGAGAATCCTAGTGTTAAAATATTTTGAGACCATTTCAAAACTCCTTCGTCCATATAATAAAAAAAATATGATTGAGAATCCTAGTAATAAAATTTGGACTAGTAGTAGACCCCTTTCTAATGCTGAATTTGGTAGTTGGTTGTTTTTTTATAATCATTTAGGTTTGCATGATGCTCTATTTGGTAAATCCTCCTCTCATAGATATAATTGGTTTATGTGGTCCAACTATCATCAAGGTTCTGCTAGGAATCTTCTTCCTCTGGAAATTTTTTATTTCAATTTCCTAGATAAATTCTCCATCAACGAGCAAGTTCACATCCTTTCTCACACTACTTTATTTGATCACCTTCCTATATTATCTTCTATCCAAACTTCCTCTATCTCTCTTAATTCCATACCACTTCCTTTCAAATTAAATGTGTCCCACCTTGATAATCTTACCTATTGTCACCTTGTAGAGCATGTTTGGAATAGATTTTCTAGACCAATTGGTAATACTGCCTAGATCAAATGGTTTGAAACAATTTTTTCCAATATGGTTTCATACCTTATATGGTATGGGCACTCTATTGCTAGGCGGAAGAATATTCAATAGTGTCACATTCATAAGGAGATCTCTCATCTTAATTTCATGCTTATGAAAGACCCCACTAACACTGTTGTTCAATGCAATCTAGCTAATATTGAAAATCATGCTAAAGTTTATGAGTCTTACCATGCTAGAGAGGCACATGTTAGATCTCACCTCAATTAGATCTTCGAAGGAGAAAAGGGAACCAATTTTTTTTTAACTATCTCAGACATAAGAATATTTCGAAAAGGATCACTAAGTTGGAGGACCCTTCATATCATTCTCTTTTTGATTCTAAAGAGATCATGAATCTTTTTGAAGCTCATTTTTTCAACTTTTTATAGTGGATCCAAGGGATGAAATCCAATGTATATTAATGGAATATGTTCATGAACATATTCCCACCCTAGTAGACCTCATTAATTGGGGTCAACTTGAATATCCTCTTTTTGTGAATGATTTACAAATTGTTCTTTTTCTATGAATAATGACAAAGCTCCTGTCTTGGATGGTCTTCTAGTGGAGTTTTATAAAAAAAATTGGCATATTATTTCCTATGATCTTCATCACGTTTACCTGGAAGCTCTCCATAATAGTTTCCTTAGAGATTATATCAATGTAGGGTTTATCAAGCTAATTTCTAAAGGTACGAATCATAACCAAATCTCCAATTGGAGACCTATTACCCTCTTCAATGTTTCATACAAGATCATAGCTAAAGCTATAGCTTTAAAAATAAAAATTGTTTCTCAAGCGATTGTTCACCTTGAATAATCTAATTTTCTTAAAGGTCGTTATATTTTAGATAATCTTATGATGGTCTAGGAAACTTCACAATGGGCTATCGACTCTAATCAAGATACCCTCTTGGTTAAGTTAAATTTTGACAAAGCGTATTATAGAATTAGATGAGATTTTATTCTTAGTATACTTTATTGGCTTGGTTTCGGTCCAAAATTCTATAATCAAATTGGTATGCTCTTTGGTGATGTTCTAGATTGTGTTTAGGTTAATGGAGCTCTTTCCCCATCATTCCCTCTTCAATGGTCTATCAAACATAATAATCCCTTGCTTCTTTTTTGTATATTTTGGCTACCGATGCTCTTGGTTATCTTCTTCGTAAGGCTCATTCTCATGGCCTCATTCAGGGTATTAAGCTTCCTGGGAATAAGCATGCTTTTAACTCTCATTTTGTTAATGATTCCCTTATTTTTCCTCAAAATACCTGACAAGAGATGGAAATTACTAAAGAGATTGTTTAATTGTTTTGTGATGTCTCTAGTTCTCATATTAATGACTCTAAAACTAAAGTCTTCTATACCTCTTCCTCATGGATGATACTCTTTAACTGAGTGGAAGATCATCCCTCATGGTATGATTGTGTGTTATTGGGGAATTCCTTTTGGGATTAATATATCTTCTATGGATATGTGGAACTGGTTTATGGAAAGACTTAAAAAAAAAATTAATTCTTAGACAACTCAATTTCTTTCCTTAGCAAGAAGAATTCAAGTTGAGAATAAAATTATGGCAATCTCTCATGTTTATTACTCCTCTTGCCGGATGGCTCCCAAGGTACCTATACCAAATTAACTCAAGCTATTTCGTAAATTTTTATGGACTAAATGGGATGGGAAGGTGGGAATGACACCCATATCTTGGAAACATTGTACTCAACCTAAGGCTTTAGGAGGTCTAGGCATCATTGATCCTGTTACCTAGAGCAAACTTTTAGCTGCAAAATGAGTTGCTAGAGCTATTATTGGTGATGTAAACTGGAAACACCTATTTCATTACAGAATCTCTCTATCTACTCATAAAGGTAAATGGAAAGAAACCCCTTGGGAGGATAATATTCTTAATGCACCTTACTTTATAGTTAAAGGATCTTTTCCAATTACCCAAAAATGGAAAGCTTTGCAATAAATTTCTTATTTATTGGTTTGGAAGTCTGACTCCTTAAGACATGGTCTGAGCATTAGTCTAAATAGTCTTTGGTGGAATAAACTTATCCTCCATAATGATAAACCTTTAGCTTTATGCAATTCTATTCATGGTCTAGCTTTTTTGAAGAAAGGAACTAATAGAATTAGAGATATTTGGGTTTCGAGTAGTTGCTCAATTCTTACCTTAAACAAGATTTGTAATTATTGATCCCTTCCATCTAGGTTCAAAGAGTCTTATGGTTTAGTTATGGATTCCATTCCTTGTGATGTCCTTATAAAGTTGGGAACAACTGCCCATAATATATGAAATTATTGGATATGACTTAATGATCATAGAATATCTTCCATTACTTCTAGTTGGATATACAAAAATATTTTATGTCCTCCTTTATACTCTAATATCAATATCAAGTGGTAATTCAATTTTACTAATGCCTAATGGAAGTCTCTTACTACTAAAATTTAGAAAGTTTTTGTTGAATCCAAAAATCAATTTCTTGAATGGTTGATTTTGCATCAAAAGCTTCCAACTTCTGAAAATTTGGCTTTGATTTTTACACATTTCCCCTCAATGCAATTTTTGTAATGATTTAGAAACTTTTATTCACTTGTTTTGATTTTATGACATGGCTAAACAGTTTTGGGATGTTTTATACACCTTTCTTTTTCCCTCTTTCACTAGATATTGGAAGCTTTCTTTACTTGGTTTTTCTCAGCTGGATCAATGCTCCAAACTATGGGATGTTTGTAGACTCATCCTTCTCAAGCACATTTAGAAGTATAGATGCAAAAAGATATTTATTGGATTTGCTCCTCCATGGGATATAGTATTAGGAGACTTAAATTTTGATATTTTGTTACATGTGGGATGCATTCATTCCCAAGTCTATGGGACTTCTAACACATCTTGAGATGTTATTGAAAAACTAGATCAACTTTCTCATATGGTTTAGGATATTCAAAAGGTCCAATAAGAAACTAAAAAAAAACTAAAAAGAAGGATGTTTACAATGATAAGCAAGTTTAGGTTTTGATTACCTCTATTTCTTTAAAATACATCATAAAAGACATGCACATAATTTCTCCATATAACAAGCTCTCCCACATATGAGTGTTGATATCTGGTGTATTGCAACAAGATATAGCTATAGTCTCTTTTATTGCTATTAACTTCTATTCTTATGTATATATTCAGTTATGGATGCTTTACTCCTTATCCACCTCATTTTATTTTTTAGTTTGTGGACAATATTAGATCCATAATATTGTATTGTTCCCTTCTATGAATTAATATAATCTAGTTTTTTCTATAAAAAAAAAAGTGGGATCATCTATAGAAAATATTAAATATCACATGATGCATACAAGGGATCATTTGAGATATCTTATGATCATTACTATTGTAGGATAATCTATTTATGTGTTAATATCTTCTTTGATCTTAATATTTATATCAATTAAGGTATTTAATATTCCAAGGATTCTTATAAATTATATGTTAAATTAAATTAGATTTAAAGGTCAGGGAAATATGACCATTTATTAAAAAGTTATTTGATTTTTTTAATATTAAAATAAAAATGCATGGAGTAACTTTAAATGAAATTCATTATACAAATATGATTCTGGTTGGATTTTTTATTTTATGATAAGGTCACTCATATCTATATGAACACTTTTGTGATAAGGCAACTTATTATAACTTGATTATATAATATTATGAGAGGATCTAAGTCAAAACCTACCCCTAGAAAGTAAATTAACAAAATAATTTGTGAAAGAAAAATCATTTACATAAATAAGTTTGAGTATACTAATAATTATGAGATATAATGAGGTTCAAATTTTCATATTAATATTATAAAATAATAGTAAATATATTTTTTTATAAAAACAAGATCATGATTAAAATTTTCATATTATAATAAGGCTACTCATACCTATAAACACTCCATAACAATGTTAACTATTATAATTTGATTATATAATATTGCAAAAGCTTTTTAAAGGAGAAATTTAATTTACTCATCAAAAATAAATTAACAAAAAAAACCCATAAAACCTTTTCTTCTTAAATTATTTAAAAAAAAAAAAAAATTTGCAAAACTGAATTGTAATATTCTAAAGATTATGAGATATGAGATATTACATATTCTATAGTTTTCATAAATTTATAGGCAAAGGTTTAATTAAAATAGTCAAGTTGATTTAATTAAAATAGTCAAGTTGATGTTACTTGACAAACAACTTCCATTATTATTAAATTACATCAAGTTTTATGAAAACATTTAAATAAATAATTATTCATTAAAATTAATATAAATAATAAATATTAAAACAAAATATTTTCATATAAATTTTTGTTCATAAAAATGCTTATATAAAATCAAGTGAAATTAAGTTAGTGTGTTAAATTCCTTACTGTTTAGGAAGAGGCTCATATTTGAATTTTTTTAGAGGACACATCCATGATAGCCAAACTTTAAAATACCATTATATAATTAAAATCCAATACTAAAAACTATTTCAATCTCAAATAATCAAACAAATCTTTTTATATAAAAATCTTTTAGACATTCAAGTTGTTAAAAGTTTTACTAGGTGACAGTCCTCATATATGTTAATATCCTCCTATCCTTGGAATTGCGCAGTTAATTTAAAATTAAAAATCTTTTAAACATTCAAGTTGTTAAAAGTTTTACTAGGTGACAGTCCTAGTATATGTTAATATCCTCCTATCCTTGGAATTGCGCAGTTAATTTAAGCATAAATTTTAAGTTAAACATTTGCTAAAGATTAACATATTAGACGTATTACTTCAAAATTTTCATAAGGTCAAGTTACTGCACCCTCGACATTGATTTATTTTTTACAGTGATAGATGCTGTCTCCCTTCTCAGCCAGAACAGTGGACAAGCAAAATCCGCTTAATATAGGCTGCCAATCATAGATTTGATTTTTCAAATTAAGTACAAATGGAGCATAATCACTTAATCCAAAGCCAAAGTAATAACAAGGTTACCTGAGATTTAGATTTGTAGAAAGGTTTACTCCATCAACTTCTAACGGATCAGTATTTACTGTATGGATGATATTTACAGGAGCTTCCACATTGTGGTGTCTACCCAACTGTTATATTCCAGTATGTGATTTCATTCAGATCAAGGACAATAGCATAACATTGGCAGAGCATTACTTAAAAAAAATGATCTGCTTGGATCCTTGCTTGATATATTTTTTTTAAATCTAGAGTTAGCAAGTAAATCACTCAAAAAAATTGAACAAATCACTCAACAATAGCCAGCGAAATCACCTGCATATTGAAAACAAAGTCCTGTACATGCAAAATCTTCAAAATCAATTTCTCCTAACAAGTTGTCCTGAAATTATGAGTGGATCACATTGATTTCGCGAGTGATCGCTACAGAGGTAGATTTTTAAATTTTATAGTTTTTAACTTTGAAACATTATCAATGTAGGTGCATATATGTAAGCTCATGAATATGCAATTGAAGGCTCATAAATGGGAAAAGATCATCAGACAACTAACATTGTTGCATACAATCAAAGAAACGCAAGGGAGAGGAAGGAACAAACCACTGAGTTATATCTAATTTTACCGTCAGACGGTAAAATCCCCATGGCCAATCCAGTTTCTCAAGGGTTCACACCACCACAAATTGGTTACTTGAGCCAACAAATGAGTTATTTATTTGCTCTAGCAAATTAGGCTTGGTCTAATAAGGCTTCAACCTTGATTCACACTAATCCTCTCTATACCGTATCATCGACCTCTAGTAAAAAACCTATACCTGTGGATTCAAAGTCCACTTGGATCTAGTTTGTCAAATACATCTAATATACCTCTAAGTCAATCTTAGACTCCCAATATAGGGTCATCAGCTTAAATCTAAACCTTACTCAAAATATTCAAGCGATGACTAGACAAATGAAGTCACAAGTGTCCCATGCAAATACATTCGGATTAATATAACCTCCAACTAGTCAAGCATAATAGAATGTTTAAGGTTCACTTCTTCAAAATTAGCAAATCCCGTAAATAAGTCTAAATTATCCTCCATCGCAATAAAATATTTAACCACCTCCAAACAAATAATGGCTTTACCAGAATCTACCACTTCAATGTTCTCCATCTTATTCTCATGGCCATGCAATGTAAGCCCCTCCTCAATAATAATATGGTCAACGTCCTCAAAAAAAATAATCTAGGAGTACCACCTAGGCCAGAAATCCAACTTTCCAATTGGACTTACCAATACCCACCAAATTTGATTGTTTATTATCCCATTCCCATAGTAGCTATAAAAGCATTGCCTTCATTTGAAACGAACAAGAACAAGACAACACTAGTTTATCTCATTGAATTATCAATCCTCAAATCAATTCACTATATGCAACAAGAGGATATAATTGTATGTTTTCTACTCTCCCTTCGTGATAAGGATGATCTATGGTATAGGGGATTATCAATTAGCTCAATTACAAGTTGGGTATTCATAGGGGGACCATTTATGCATAGATATTGTAGCATGGGTAATGGTTTCTTCATTTTATTTCAATTAAAGATAATACAAAGTCATCCTCAAGAAAATATACACAATTTCAATGCTAGATTCTTGAGGATCTTGAACTTAATCTCATAAAAGTTTTGGCTAAATGAAGAACAAGCATTGCCCCACTATATCAAAGGTTTACAACTTCACTTAGCTTTAATGGTTTATAATTCTAACTATCATATGCTAGTTATAAATTTCCAAGAGTGGCTATAGGAGATGTCGTTCTCATTTGAGTAGGAAAAATACTTTTTGTCCACCAATGGCTTATGGAGCCCAAAATATATAGAATATGTTTAGACATAGTTCTATACCCAACATGTCACCTATTGTAAATCCTCAACCAAATGCATATAATCATCTTTTAACATTTCTACACATCATTACACATATTGGCCAAAATGTGTCATCCACTATAGCCTTTAGCCATAACTTCTAGACCTCCCTACTTCTTCCAACTCAATCAATGAGTCTAAAAATTTTATGATCAACAAAATATTGGAGATGATAAAAATATTGGTGAATCAGAATAATGCCATAAAGTAACAATGGTAACAATTGTAGAATTGGCAACCCTAGAAAATTATGTACCTTACAAAATATTAGGTGCCTCAACAAGGTATTAATCGTGTAGCAAATGAAGCTCACAATAACATGGTTAATAACAATACATTGATAGGTCCAACATGGTGTTTCCTTTGTAATGTAAGGTATTAATCATGTAGCCATAAATCCTTTTCGATTATTCTGATTTCTTTGATATTCTTAGTCTTTATTTACTTACAAAGTTTGACACTAAGTCATTTTTCATAAATATGACAATACCGCTTTCATTTTTTATTTTGTGATGAAGATGAAGTGAAAGAACCTTTTGCTGATGTAAGGGCATTGTTAAATGACTCATCTCTTAATTGATTTTCAAGTTCATATTGCTAAAGAATATTTACTAATTTCTTAAATGACAACTTTTTATTTGATACTTGAATATATGTGACCAATATTTTGAATGATTCAAGAAGTGCTCTAAGTATAATTGAAAGCAAAAGCCTATCTTCAACCATTTCTCCCATGGTGTGTAATTTTGATTTTAATTCTAATACCCTTTGAATAAAATATTCTATGTTTTCTCCATCATGAAATTTTAGTGAATACAATTGTGATTGCAAGTGTAAAATGGTTACCTCATTCTTTCCTTCAAATATCTTACACAATTTTTCCATGCAATTTTTGAAGTTTCTACTTTACTTATGTTTGCCTAAATTTCATCAAAAATATAAAAAATAATTAATATAAATGTTTTAGCATCATTATATTTAAATATTTGGATTCCAATTTTATCTTCTAGAACATCTCTTTTTTCATTCTCTACATCCCAAAGTTTCTCAACAATGAGTATTGATCTCATTTTATTTTTCCATGGAGTAAAATTAGGTCCTTTTAATAGTTGAGATTTAGAAAGGAATTTTTTTGTATTTTCCATTTTAATAATTTCCTTTGTTGTTGACAACCTTATTACTCTTGAATTAATATTTCTTTTTCAATATTTTAATCTTCACAATTTATTTCCCTTCAAAAATTCAATAAATCAACTTTTAATATAAATCTTTCTTTTCTTCAAATATTTGTTTTTCATCACTCTAAAAAATTCAATCTTATAACTCCCTAACAATTTT
The DNA here is from genome assembly GCA_028583015.1 of Wollemia nobilis. Taxonomy (NCBI): domain Eukaryota; kingdom Viridiplantae; phylum Streptophyta; class Pinopsida; order Araucariales; family Araucariaceae; genus Wollemia; species Wollemia nobilis. Next base: position 398,808 of record JAQPPZ010006193.1, on the reverse strand, counting down.
AAAGTAAATAACTTCCCCTTAAAAAAAACTTTTCTTAGATTTTTCTTTCTTAAAAAATAAAATAATCAAATTTTAATGGGAATACCTTCATCGACAATTCTAATCATCTACTGCAATAATTTCTTTTATAAAAATCCCCGTTCATGATTTTACCTTTTTCAGTATAGTACTGCACTAGTTCAAAGAAATAATATAGGGTCTCTACATATTCTCTGTTGAGCTCTAATTATTTGATTCCTTAGAGCCATTGATAGAGCTTCATGTGGACCTTAGAGAAAAAATTAGTCCTTGTGGATCTTGCAGAATTATAAAGTTATAATTATTTCAAACATTAATGACTAACTATAGACCTTGCAGTTTTGTAATTCCTTCTAACACCTTTTCTTTTCTTCCTTTAAAATATTAATCTCTCTTTTCAAGAAAACTCCAATAAATCAATTATCATCGTAAAGCTTACATTTTCAATGGTCCTCCAATAATAACAAGTCTAATACTCTTTTGGATTTTCATAAAGTTATTCCTCTCTTACTTTAATACTCCGTAAAGTAACTCTCTTACTTTAGACAATTAATAACAACGGTCCTCTAATAATAAATTGTCACTGTGTACATTTAAATATTTAATTTAAGGTTTAAGTCCATGCCTTTAAACATTTATATGTATTAGTCACATTTCATTGCCACAAGGATTTATTCTAGATAATTTTGGCTAGTAGCTTGAGCCACTTCTTTACTTTTGGATTCTAGAAAATATCCACTTCCTGTTGGATGTGTGCTTTGAACCTATTTCTCATCATATTTTGTCAGTATGCCTTCCTCCAAAATGCTATGTTCTTAATATTTTTATAGAGAATGTTTACGCCTTTGCAATGAAATTCCTTAATGTTGTTATTCTCAATGCTGATCTCATTACAACATTATTCTAACTAGGTTTTGGCACTTCTCCAAACTTGGATGAGTCTCACCAGTTTTTTGTATTTAGACTTCCAACTTTTCTCTATAGTTTAATCTTCTGTTCACTTTTATCTCTTTATTGTCCTATTTCTCTCCTCCGTAGCGCATTGTGACTTTCATAAAGTCTACCCAATGTGGTTCTGATACCACGGTTAGAAATTTACCTAAAAATATCAGAGGTAAATATTTCTAGGATCAAATAATCACAAGCGCAATCTCACATACAATAAAAATATAAATATTGTGCAATAAGAAATGTTATTGATAAAACATTGTTGTATTACATTACATAACATAGAGATTTATCTCTAATATAAACCCTTACATTAGACTCTTCAATGCTCCTAACTATTGATCTTTCCTCTCCTCAAAGGAGAACTACATTTCTTTCTTTACATAATAACTCTCAAATATTTCAAAATGACAAATCCTCGTCACATAACTCCCTACTTAACACATCACTCACATGACACTTCACACTCTTAATTACATGATACATGCTTACTCCTACTAACTTGACACATACTATATACAAATATCACACTCACATCCTAATCTAAATATTTACAAAGGGACCAAATAATGTAATACCTCCAATAACAATGTGAGTCATGATCCTATGGATTATATAGTGGCCATTAGCTATTCCTAGATAAGTGACTACAACTAGTAGTTTCAGAATCAACAAGCCACCATCTTGGGTCAAATGGTGCCTATGATGAATTAAGTCCCTTATCAACAATCCCAAGTGCAATAGGTAATTCATACCTTACCAAATTCTAATAGTATAATGTTTTCCAACTTCATTGCTACTAAAGCAAATAAGTACTCTATGTTGGACATTTTGAGTCAAAGTTGTTATATGATGTCAAGGATAAATTGTCATTGATGTCAAAAGATCAAAAGAAGCAATGCAAGAGGTTGATGATAGATGAGCTCCATAATGTTTATTTTTAAATATTATGTGGAGCATGATTGTAAAGGTTTTTTATTTAAAACCAATGGTGGCAAAAATTAAAAGGTTTTTCTTTAAAACCAATGGTGGCAAAAATAAAAGGTTTTTCTTTAAAACCAATGGTGGACAAGTTATAAGGTTTTTCTAAAAACCAAGAAGGCCTTTAGTTTGGTTTAAAAGGCCCAAAGTTTATTTTATTATTAAATTATAATATTTAAATTCTAAAAGAATTTAAATTATTATATTTAATAATTACAAGGCCAAAGTCTAAGTTTGGCATCGACATTTTTGCATATGAAGATGACGTACTCCCTCCACCGACATGGGAGATTATTGGAAGGCAAATGGTATTTAAACCATAGCCTTTCCAAAGGCAAAGGTATCCATCCTCATTTCCAAAAATTAATGCCTAAGACTCGTGCGCATATTTTGCAGTGACAGTTCATGCAACGTGTGGTTTCTAGCAAGCGAGGGTGAAGGAGCCTTTTGGCTCGTGGGTGCTAAGGAAGTCAAAGTGCGGTTGGCACTTGGTGGCTCCAAGAGGAGCACGTGGCTCACACGACGTGGAAGCTGGCCAAGGCGTTCATTGGAGAGAAGTGCCAAGTTTGACTCCTGCGCATGCTAAAGTGGTAAACATTTTGATTTTTGAATTAATTTTTGCATGGGCTAAAGTTAAAAATAGGAGAAATAAGGTGATAGTTTTTTATTTGGAAGTTTAGCCAAAGTTCACAAGGAAAATATTATTAAATTTTTGAGTAGGTTATTTTGCTGAGATAGATTTGAGGGTAAAAGTCTTTTTACCTTAGAAAAGGGAAAATTATTTTATTGCATTGTTTTACAAGTGAGTTACTTAATAAATGCAATATTAAAGTAGGGAGTCATAAGTGGAAATTGGTTTATTCTTTGAAGATAATTTTCTGAAGTGAGTTGTGTTAAATCTGAATGGTTGAGATGATCTTGTGATAAGTTAGGACTTTGAAGAAGTGATTAATTAAAATTGTGGTGTTGGATATTATTTTAAGAATGGAGTAATAAGGTGTATTTGTGAGATATTATATACTTTGTATTGTTATCTAACCTTCTTTAGATTGGCAAAGTATTATCTGTGATTGAGACAGATTTTGAGATTCCTTCTTCTTCAAGAAAAAAGGTATGGGCACATTCTTCCATGGTTGAGTTGATTGGTTGTTTTCTGAAAAACAATATTTGGAGTGAAAAGGACTTGGTTAGGATTTCCTTATTGAGTTGTTGAGCTATTGTGAAATGAATGCTATGCATCTTGGTTTATAAGCATTGTTGTTGAAGTGAATGGTTGAGTGAAGAACTTGAACTAGGATTTGAAAAGAACATGAGTATCATTGTTATGTGATATTGGTTGATAAGTATTGTTGGAAAATTTTGAGTGAGTGTTCATATGTTTGGACTAGGGTTTGTGAGCAAGGATTATTTCATTGAGTGATTGGTTGAGTGGAGTTGGTTAAGCCTAGTCAAGTGAATGTGTTGAAGTGATTGTTCAAGTTCTATAAAACAAATTATTCTATATTCTGAATTGAGCATTGTGATGAGTGAAGAAGCATATTGAGTCTCTAACAATTCTCTGTATGTTTTTGAAAGAGTGATTGAAAATAATTGAGTATTGTGATGAGTGAGAAACATATTGAGTCTCTAACAATTCTCTTTATGTCTCTATGAGATTGGACAAGTTCTAGTGTGGAATTGTTGAGCATATTTGAGGTAAGTATTTGAGAAGACTTGTGGATAGATTTGTGTGAGATTTTGTGGAAGCTTACAATACATATTGAGAGTAGATATTGGATAAGTTCTAGTGAGGACTTGTTGAGCAGATTGAGACAAGTTCTATTGAGGACTTGTTGAGCAGATTTGAGGCAAGTCTTAGTGAAGACTTGAGAGTAGATTGGACAAGTTCTAGAGAGGACTTGTGGATAGATTAGTGTGAGCTTTTGTGGAAGCTTACAAGGCATATTTGAGACAAGTCTTTGAGTAGACTTGTGAGCATAGTTGATTGATTGATTTGTTCAAACCTTGAGTTAAGGTTTGGGGTAGATCTAGCAGAGTTGATTTGAGATTGAGTCAAGCTTTGTGTTAAATCTTGAAGATAGAGATTGAGGATAGATTTGTGCTAGACCGAAGGACTATGTTTAGTATAGATTATAGGATAGATTTTGTGCTAGACCAAAGGACTGTGTTTAGTGCAGATTTGAGGATAAATTTTGGTGCAGATTTGAGGATAAGTTTGTGCCAGACTAGAGATAGAGATTGAGAAAATTTGTGCTAGATCGAAGGACTGTGTTTAGTACAGATTTGAGATAGAGTTATGGAGGTGATAGAGTATAGAAGATGATAGTATCTAGTGGATAGAGATCCATTAGCTAGGGCAGTGAGGACAGGTGTCTTTAGTGGATAGAGATCCATTAGCTAGTGTAGTGGGGGTAACAGTTCTTCTAGAAGATCACCAGCTAGAGCAAGAGGAGAAAGGAGTTCTCCAGTGGATAGATATCCATGAACTTGATTAGGGGATTGGTGTCTCCTTTGGATAGAGGTCCATAAACATTGTAATAGGGAAAGGATTCCCAAGAGATTGATTGAGAAAATTTTAGTGAAATATTTTCTCCATGGAGTAGCCCACATTGGGTGAACCACGTAAAATTGGTGTCTCTATTGTGTGTGGTGATTTGTGCATTGCTTTGATTACTGCTGTTGATATTGCTATCTATACATTGCATAATATTGATTGGGAAAGAAAAGTTAAAAGTGGTCTTATATTGTTCACCCCCCTCTCAGTATAAGCTTGTGTTCTTCAATTGGTATCAGAGCGGGTTCCTTCGAAAGAGTTTAACAACTTGAAGGAAAAGCTTACAAGAACACAATGGATTCTAAGAATGGATCATCAGATAATTCAACACTAGTATTTTATGGAAGTGATTATATATATTGGAGTATGAGAATGAAGATTTACCTGATGGCACTTGGCAATGAAATTTGGGAAGCAGTTGAAAATGGATACATACCACCAGTTGATCCACCTACAGATAAGGAAGGTAAGCTTCTACAACATTACAATTCAAAAGCAATGAATGCAATTTTGAGAGGTTTGCATAGAACATAGTCCATAAAATTTATGCACTATAAAGATGCAAAAGGAATTTGGGATAAGTTGCAAAGTATATATGAAGGAGATAAAGGTGTCAAGAAGGCAAAGATACGAAACCTCAAAGGACAATTTGAGGAACTAAGAATGAAGGATGAGGAAAACATTAGCACTTATCTACTTTGGATAGATGAGGTTGTTAATGCCATGCAAGGACTTGGACTTAAGGTTGAAGAATCAGATGTTTGTGATAAGGTCTTAAGATCTCTTCCAAAAATATTTAGTGAAAATATTTTTGCTATAGAAGAATCAAAATATGGTGATTCTTTGACAAGAGATATGCTACTTGGTATTCTTACAACATTTGAATTGAGAACAAAATAGGAACCTAATATTCGGAAGGAAGCAACCTTCAAAGCAATTAAGAAGACAAAGGGTAAGAAGTCAGAATCAAGCAATGAGTCATCCAATGATGAAGAAGCAAATTATGGCAGAAGGAATAAAGATTCAAGAAGATTTAAAGATACTAAATATGTTAGATGCTTCAATTGTGGAAAGTATGGTCATTATGCAACTGATTGTCAAGAAGCTAAAAATAACAATGATGAAGAAAAACAGGATCACAGGAACAAGGAATCAAAAAGATACAGGTACCAAAAGAAAGGTAAGGATGGACAAAGTAGACAAGGAAAGAAGTTCTTTCAAAGACAAAAGAGGAGCTACTATGCAGACAAGGCAAGTAAGTACTCAAGTGATAGTGATAATAGTTTTTCAGATAATGATAAATATGAAGTCCTATTTCTGATTGAAGAAAAATAAGAAGTCAAGAAAAGGTCACCAATAATTCTCAAGTGTTTTAGATGTGGTAATTTTGGACATCTTGAAGATAGTTGTACAAGGAATGGTTATAGTTTTAGTGATGATGAATATGAGGATGCACTAGAAGGACCAAAAGAGAATCTTCTAATAGCACTAGAAGAAGAAGAAGGTGATCCTATAGAAGACAAGTCAAAAAAGAATGAATATGTTGACAAAGGCAAACAAATAGAGGAAGAATCAAAAAAATGAGGAGTTGATCTTGAGGGAGAGCTTATTTATGCTCTTAAAACTTTAAATAAGGTAAGAAAGCAAAACTCCCAACTTGAATTTTAGTTTCAAGAATGTGATGAAGAAAGAGGAAAGCTTATAGAGGATCTAAACAAGTCAATGGCTAAGACAAAGAAGTTCAAGGATAAGCTAGAAGCAAAGGTCTTAGAATGTGAAAAGTTAGAACAAGAAGTAGCTCTACTAAGGGAAGATTTAGAGAAATCCAAGGATAAGCTACACAAGTTTGGAAAGAGTTCAAATATTGTAGATAATATGATCAAGGTACAAAGAAGGTCAACAAACAAAATAGGTCTTGGTTTTGAACAAGCTCAAAAGAAACAAGAAGAAGAGTCAACCTCAAGTTCTAAAGAAGAAGAAACTTTAGAAGAAGAAAGTGTAAGAGAAAGTGAGACTTCTGAAGATGAGTTGGACAACAGAAAGTTCAACAAGGAAAGGAACAATGCACAAATAAGAAACAGATGGAACAACAATCATAATAGGTTAAGAGAGACTAAGAGACCAATGAGGTCAAGACAAGGAAACTTCAATGGAAGATGTTTCTCATGTCACATATTTGGGCACATGGCTTCACAGTGCAGGACACATGAAAGACAGGAATATGGGAATTTTAGGAACAGACAACTTTTCCATGGGTATTGCTACTCATGTAATCAGTTTGGTCACAAGGCAATAAATTGCAAGGTACATAACAGGAACAAAGAAGGCTTCACTAGGAGAAATCCCAAGACATTTGCACCTCCAAGGAATAATAACATTAAGTGTTATAAGTGCAATAATGATGGACATACAACAAAGTGGTGTAGAGCAGACATTCTAGAACCAAGAATAAACATGAACAGGAACAAGAACAAGAATAGGAATAGGATATGAACAAAAACAAAAATAGGAACAAGAATAGGAACAAGAATAGGAACATGGACATGAACATGAACAAGAAAAGGAACAAGAACAGGAATAGGAATATGGATATGAACATGAACAGAAAGAAAGGAATGAATACAGAACAAGAAAATGATATGGATATGGATATGAACAAGAACATGAACATGGACATGGAAAGGAACAGTCAAAGAAATTAGAAGGATCAGATGAAAAGGAAAGAGGACAAAGGTAAAGACCAGTGCTTGCTGGGAGTAGAAATACTCCCACCCCAGAATTAACCACCTCAAGAGGAGGTGGGGGAGGGGCTAAGCTAAGAGACTCATTCTTAGCCCCGAGCCCCAAAGGTGACCCTTTGCCATTGATGTCAAATGGGGAGAGATTTGAGTAAGGGGGAGAGATTTGGTTTAAGGAGAGAGCATTGAGACAGGGGGAGCAATGTCCTAGGGGGAGAAGAACAAGAAAAAGGTCAAGTGTTTGGTAAAAATAATTTGGGTTGCCATCAATGACAAAGGGGGAGATTGTTGGACATTTTGAGTCAAAGTTGTTATATGATGTCAAGGATAAATTGTCATTGATGTCAAAAGATCAAAAGAAGCAATGCAAGAGGTTGATGATAGATGAGCTCCATAATGTTTATTTTTAAATATTATGTGGAGCATGATTGTAAATATTTTTTCTTTAAAACCAATGGTGGCAAAAATTAAAAGGTTTTTCTTTAAAACCAATGGTGGCAAAAATAAAAGGTTTTTCTTTAAAACCAATGGTGGACAAGTTATAAGGTTTTTTCTAAAAACCAAGAAGGCCTTTAGTTTGGTTTAAAAGGCCCAAAGTTTATTTAATTATTAAATTATAATATTTAAATTCTAAAAGAATTTAAATTATTATATTTAATAATTACAAGGCCAAAGTCTAAGTTTGGTGCTGACATTTTTGCATATGAAGATGACGTACTCCCTCCGCCGACGTGGGAGATTATTGGAAGGTAAATGGTATTTAAACCATAGCCTTTCCAAAGGCAAAGGTATCCATCCTAATTTTCGAAAATTAATGCCTAAGACTCATGTGCATATTTCGTAGCGACAGTTCGTGCAACGTGTGGTTTCCAACAAGTGAGGGTGAAGGAGCCTTTTGGCTCATGGGCGCTAAGGAAGTCAAAGCATGGTTGGTACTTGGTGGCTCCAAGAGGAGCACATGGCTCACATGGCGTGGAAGCCATGGCCAAGGCGTTCATTGGAGAGAAGTGCCAAGTTTGACTCCTATGCATGCTAAAGTGGTAAACGTTTTGATTTTTGAATTAATTTTTGCATGGGCTAAAGTTAAAAATAGGAGAAATAAGGTGATAGTTTTTTATTTGGAAGTTTAGCCAAAGTTCACAAGGAAAATATTATTAAAGTTTTGAGTAGTTATTTTGCTGAGATAGATTTGAGGGTAAAAGTCTTTTTACCTTAGAAAAGGGAAAATTATTTTATTGCATTGTTTTACAAGTGAGTTACTTAATAAATGCAATATTAAAGTAGGGAGTCATAAGTGGAAATTGGTTTATTCTTTGAAGATAATTTTCTGAAGTGAGTTGTGTTAAATCTGAATGGTTGAGATGATCTTGTGATAAGTTAGGACTTTGAAGAAGTGATTAATTAAAATTGTGGTGTTGGATATTATTTTAAGAATGGAGTAATAAGGTGTATTTGTGAGATATTATATACTTTGTATTGTTATCTAACCTTCTTGAGATTGGCAAAGTATTATCTGTGATTGAGATAGATTTTGAGATTCCTTCTTCTTCAAGAAAAAAGGTATGGGCACATTCTTCCATGGTTGAGTTGATTGGTTGTTTTCTGAAAAACAAGATTTGGAGTGAAAAGGACTTGGTTAGGATTTCCTTATTGAGTTGTTGAGCTATTGTGAAATGAATGCTATGCATCTTGGTTTATAAGAATTGTTGTTGAAGTGAATGGTTGAGTGAAGAACTTGAACTAGGGTTTGAAAAGAACATGAGTATCATTGTTATGTGAGATTGGTTGATAAGTATTGTTTGAAAATATTTTGAGTGAGTGTTCATATGTTTGGACTAGGGTTTGTGAGCAAGGATTATTTCATTGAGTGATTGGTTGAGTGGAGTTGGTTAAGCCTAGTCAAGTGAATGTGTTGAAGTGATTGTTCAAGTTCTATAAAATAAATTATTCTATATTCTGAATTGAGTATTGTGATGAGTGAAGAAGCATATTGAGTCTCTAACAATTCTCTGTATGTTTTTGAAAGAGTGATTGAAAATAATTGAGTATTGTGATGAGTGAGAAACATATTGAGTCTCTAACAATTCTCTTTATGTCTCTATGAGATTGGACAAGTTCTAGTGTGGAATTGTTGAGCATATTTGAGGTAAGTCTTTGAGAAGACTTGTGGACAAATTTGTGTGAGCTTTTGTGGAAGCTTACAATACATATTGAGAGAAGATATTGGATAAGTTCTAGTGAGGACTTGTTGAGCAGATTGAGACAAGTTCTATTGAGGACTTGTTGAGCAGAATTGAGGCAAGTCTTAGTGAAGACTTGAGAGCTGATTGGACAAGTTCTAGAGAGGACTTGTGGATAGATTAGTGTGAGATTTTGTGGAAGCTTACAAGGCAGATTTGAGATAAGTCTTTGAGTAGACTTGTGAGCAGAGTTGATTGATTGATTTGTTCAAACCTTGAGTTAAGGTTTGGGGCAGATCTAGCAGAGTTGATTTGAGATTGAGTCAAGCTTTGTGTTAAAGCTTGAAGATAGAGATTGAGGATAGATTTGTGCTAGACCGAAGGACTATGTTTAGTACAGATCAGAGGACAAATATTGAGGATAGATTTGTGCTAGACCGAAGGACTATGTTTAGTGCAGATTTGAGGATAGAGTTTGGTGTAGATTTGAGGATAGGTTTGTGCCAGACCAGAGACAAATATTGAGCAGATTTGTGCTAGATCGAAGGACTATGTTTAGTACATATTTGAGATAGAGTTGTGGAGGTGATAGAGTATAGAAGATGACAATCTCCAGTGGATAGAGATCCATTAGCCAGGGTAGTGAGGACAGGTGTCTTCAGTGGATAGAGATCCATTAGCCAGTGTAGTGGGAGCAACAATTCTTCTAGAAGATCACCAACCAGAGCAAGAGGAGAAAGGAGTTCTCCAGTGGATAGATATCCACGAACTTGATTAGGGTATTGGTGTCTCCTTTGGACAGAGGTCCATAAACATTGTAATAGGGAAAGGATTCCCAAGATATTGATTGAGAAAATTTTAGTGAAATATTTTCTCCGTGGAGTAGCCCACATTGGGTGAACCACGTAAAATTGGTGTCTCTATTGTGTGTGGTGATTTGTGCATTGCTTTGATTATTGTTGTTGATATTGCTATCTATACATTGCATAATATTGATTGGGAAAGAAAAGTTAAAAGTGGTCTTATATTGTTCACCCCCTCCCCCCCTCTTAGTATAAACTTGTGTTCTTCACTCTACATTTGAGGATGATGCTATATGTGGAAATAAACAAGGGGTTAGTACCAAGGAAAAAACGAAGATGTTAGAAGAGCTAGTATCAACATAGAAAAAGGTAGATGTAAATAAATACACTACAATGGTTAGGAGGGGGAGGCAACTATTACACTTAAAATACAAAGAGCTAGAAGTAGCTCTACAATAATAAAAGTAAAAGCAAAACACTAATATGACCAAAATAGATGTACATGCCAACAAAGACAGTCAAATGGATAAAGAAAAGGAACCAAAAGCTAAAAGGAGAAATTTAAGAAAGTAGATAAGTCCATAGAAGGAAGAAGTTATAATGAAGAGAGACCAAATTTAAAAAGAAGTAAAATTATGATGAGCCTAAAAAATGCTCATATTTTGTATAGGTTTCATCGATGATTATGTGGCAATATATTAGAAATTGTGTACTTTTATGAATGATTATGTAATTATTTAATATAATTATGTGTGTTATCTAATTTGTGTGTTTTAGTGTGTTTTTGTGGAAATGTAGTTGGTTTTGATAGATTTGGATCAGTCAAGGTCTTTCGTGTACCTAGCACTCTATTTATTTCAGGATCAAGGCATGACAGTAGGCATCTTCCTCTTCAAGGAGGGTACCATCAGAAGGTAGGTGCATTCCTCTTCAAAGAAGGCGTCATAAGAAGGTAGGTGCATTCCTCTTCAAAGAAGGTGCCAACAGAAGGCAGATGCCTTCCGTACAGAGAAGGCGCCCAACATACTTAGGCACATTCCATATAAGGAAGGTGTCCTATACAAGGCAAAACACATTCCATATAGGTAAGGTGCCCACATCAGTAGGCGCCTTCTACAAGAAGAAGGCACTCAACTTCAGTATGCACGTTTTGCATATAGAAGGTGCCTCGCTAGAGCACATGAGGAAGGCACCTTCCTTATAGAGAAGGTGCTTGTTGACCAGATAGAGCGACGTGGACAACATTGACTGGTGCAGTTTTAGTTCTACGTCACGTAGAATAATTTTGGGAACTGCACTAACAAATGAAAATGCCAGGTGAAGCATGAACCAATCAGTGGATACGCTACCGTTAGGAACGACGCCCACTTTAGCATATGCCAATCACTTTTACCAAATTTTCCTAGTTTAGTATGAACTAAACTACTGTTGTAACTTATTTGTAATAGAAGATATGTGTGTGTGCTATATAAACACACACAGACCTCTATGATAGATATCCAGAATGAGCATTATTCATCATTCTAGGGAGATAGAAGCATTGTAATAATTCTTTTGAAAGTACAATAAAGTTCGAGAGTTCTTAACTATGTATTCAGCTGGAAGGGAGCTGCTGGAACTTGGGCCCACTCCAAGATAGTATTCCTTCCCTTTTCTTATGCTTTCCTAGATTAGTTTCCTGCTTTCATAGGTTTATTTTTTGCACTATTATTTTCACTTATACAGTAGGTTTATTTTCATTATGAACGTATGAATATTTATTTTCTTAGGATTTAATTATTCATACATAAATTATTGGTGTGGATGAAATACTGACAATCCTTTAAACCTCCCAATAGTAGAATTTTTCGGACTCATATCAAAGTGGGTATTGTGAATGATATGATATGAGACCCTTATAAAGTTTATGAAGCTCCCTAGGTTGACAATTTAAATGATCAGACAAGTAAAAAAATAGGAGCAAAATGAACATGTGTTTGGCCCACAACATTTTGGTGTTGTTGTCAGGAAAGCGCCTCTATTATATTAATTGCAATACCTAAAAACCTTCTATCTGAATTTGTATGAGTTCTTCGAGAAGAAGAGGACCTGAAAATCGGTTCATAAAATAAAGTCCCCCAAAATCTAAGACATCCAAATATTCTGAGTTTGAATTAGATTCACCCGACTCATCACCAGTAGTCCACTGGAGTAAGAATCCTCACTTTGTACAAAGTGCTTCCTCATCCCATCAACTGGAGGAAGAACAAACCATTGTAAACCTATTGTTTAAGAGAACACCCTAAGAGGAAGCTCTGTTGTGGAAAGTTGTAGAATATCGGATGATAACACCAACCGATTTCAGAGCCCTGACTCAAAAAGTTTTGAATGACCGTGAGGCCATAAAAAATACATTAGAGACCATATTTCCTAAAAAAATGGTCGACAAAGAGGCTTCATATGTCTTTAGTTTCTTGATTTATGAAGGAGTAGGTGAAACCAAAATGAAAAACATATCCCCTACTCACCTTCCTACCTTCAAAGGATACCCCACCGAGGACCCTGACCTATTTTTATTTAAGTTTGATGTTCTATGCAGGTCTGTGGACTACAAATATGATACGCAAAAGTTGAAGCTCTTCCCTTCCACATTAGATGATGTAGCTCTGCGATGGTTCATTGGTCTGGGAGACAAACACATTGCCACATGGGATCAAATTAAGAGGCTCTTTTTAGAGCAATATCAAGACTTTAGGAGAGCCAGAGACTCCATAGAAGATGTCCTCAACATGACAAAAAAGGAATACGAGTCTCTTTAAGAGTATTGGGAGAGGTTAAACTTCAATCTCCAATGACCTCCTCATGCGAAGCTAGCTTATAAGTCTCTTAAAAGCATCTTTTTGAGAGGACTTAAAAATGAATCATTAGAATCTCTCAACATGATTTCTAGAGGTGACGTCTACCCACACACTATGGAAGATATCCAAAAATTATGCCATAACTACTCAAGAAGGAGAGGCAATACCGCTTCTAGGACCATGAAAGCGATTGATTCGGTCACAAAAATGAAAATAGGCAATATGTTGTAAGATTTAAAAAGTGAGATGCTTTCATCTCTAGCATTACAGATGGACATGATGTTGTTAGAGAAAAAGAAGTAAGAAAACAAGACAGTATTAGCTTATTTTTGCCTAAAATGCAGAGGAAAGGATGCAAAGAATGCATGCCCGAAGAACAAAGTCAGAGTATGCACGGTCTGTAAGCTAAATCATAAGACCCGATTATGCCCGTAATTATCGAGTATAAAGGAGGATGTTGATGTTATGGAAGCTTATTTTATATTCAATCGAAGGAGTTGGCCACAACCCCCTACGAGAAATACGCCACCAGCAATATCATCATATTGGGGAGGACCGTGCATGCCACAAGGCCAACCTAAACCACCTAACATGGGGTGGTGGGGGCTATCTCCTTGGTCTAAGGTAACCCAAGAGTGGCATATCCAAACCAGTAGCCCTGGATGCAATATCAATACCCTAGGCAATAGTGGAGATGCTAGGCTCAATGGAATCTGGCTCCATAGAACATAGCGTCAGCTCACCAGCAAAACCTACCAGTCTTGCCTGTAGTGAGACCTGCGCAACTACCTGCACAACCGATGGCAAATCCAAACAATAGAGTAAATCATCTGGCATATAATGTAGAAGGTGATATGTACCCAATGTGTAATATTAGTTGTAATCCTATGCAGCTTAGATCAGGTAGACAACTAGGAGTAGAGACAAATCCCCTAGTATAAGAGGAGGCAAAAGTAGAGGAAACACCTCTTATATAAGAGGTGGAAGAAGAATTGGCTGAGAGAACAAAAGATCCATTTTCGGAGTTTGATATTATTTCTAGCTTGAAAAATCTCACGGTGACAATTCTACTTTTTCAAGCTATCCGAGACGTCCCGATATATTCTAAAGAAATAAAAGATATGTCTCTAAGAAAGTGAGGCCGAAGAGTGACCCAGACTATTAATGTTGTGGGCAAGTTGGTGGATTTAATGATGGGCAATATGTGTCACCCTAAGTACATAGGCCCGACTAGAATATGAAAAAGAAAATTAAAAGTGTCCATATTTATGAATAGGTTGATGACAGGCAGAAGATGAGACGCGATGGAGGAAGCGGAGTGAAAACGGCAGTCAGGAATTTTGAACCAACGGAAGGAGAAGATCCAAAGGTAGGGCATAATGTTGTAGCTGGAAAGGAAAAGGATTCCATGTCAGCTCAGTTCAAAAATGCTAAAGGTACAGATCCTCCAGATAAACCCTCAGACAAATGGTCCCATTGGGGTTCGAGAGCTGGCAATAAGGGCCCAACCTTTTTGGAAATGCTGAAATGGAAAAAGAAGGAGCCAGTCAGTGAACTACTACCCCTAATACCAAACAATAATAGGTTAACTACGCTAGTGGATATTATGGAAATATTCTTGGATATGGAGGCATCATCCTTAGTTGGCAAGTTTTTGGGAGGAAGGTCGGACATTGAGACTATTCGCTCATGGGCCGAGACAAAGTGGAAAACTTTAGGAAGCTTAGAAATCATAGCCATGTCAAGAGGTTTTTTATGATAAGACTCAACAACAAAGATGATGCAGAGCGCATCTTGATAGGAGGACCCTGGTTTCTAGGAATGCGTAGCCTCTTTCTGAGGAAGTGGGGGGAGGATTTCAACCCTAAGAAGCAGAACATTAATATAGCACCCATTTGGGTCCGCTTACCAAACCTCCCAGCCCAATTTTTTAATGAGTACTGGCTTAGTGGCATAGCAAAGACGATAGGAGAGCTCGTGGCAATAGACCATTCAACTTGGGCAAGGACTAGACTGATGCATGCCAGGATCTGTGTAAATGGAAACTTGGATTATGATCTACCTTCTCAGGTGGAACTAGCATATGGAGAGTTTCTAAGGATTCCACCTGTGGAGTATGAGAACAAGTCGATATTTTGTAGCCTGTCCAAAACCTAGGGCCACATTCAAGCCCAATTTTTGACAAGAACTACAAACAAGGAAACCACGAGCGAAGGTTTTCTGGGTAAAGCTAATGGGAGAGGGATCCTAAAGTTTCAAGGACCACGTATTAACTTGGAAGGATACAAACAAGTTAATAATAACCAGGCTGACCAAGCCAACACAGAACTGGAAAAAATCTAGGAGAAAGGAAAGCAACATAATGAGGGAGGCAAAAATCATAAGGTATGTAATAAAGATCCAAGCTTGAACATGTTTGATATCCTAGAAAATCTAGAAGTTGAAAAAGAAAATAGTAAGGATGATACCATCAGTTTCAAGTTTCCTAAAACCCTAGACTCCCCATACAAATCGGGACCATCCACAACTATGACAAAAAGCCCCAAAAGATATGCTCAAAATGAAGAAAAATTGCCAGGTCATTTCAGTTTAAACATGGAAAAAATAGAGTCAAGAGTCGAAGTTATGGAAACAAGAGCCAAGAATGTAGCTCCTAATCCGGTAGTGGAGCAAATTATCCCTTATCAGATGAGGCAAACGGTAAAAGGTTCCTTGAAGGAAAACCCCTTTTTTAGGAACCAGATAGGAGAGGTGAACCAAAACAAGGCTGAGGATGAAGAGGGAATTGAAAACCCCCAAAATGAGGAAGAAGGTTCAAGCCCTAGACTATCACAGTATATGCTCCCTCATTTTAGTCCAAAATAGACTAGAAGCACTACCAAGCCTCCGATAGATTATGGAAGTGAAAGAAAGAAAGGGAGAATATCTACAATAGAGCACTATAGAATGATAATCAATGAAGAAATTGCAAACGAAAAGCAAAGAACATTGTTACAGCAAGCTATTCTTGGCCAGGATAATAGAAAAATTGACAAACCCCCTTTGTATCAGGGAAGGGGGCAGGGAAAAAATATCAAACAGTCTAAATGAAGGTTCTCTCATGGAATGTGAGAGGCCTAAACAGCCCACCAAAATAAAGGATGGTGAAGTCTATAAGGAAGGATTGGAATGCTACTATCATTTTTCTTCAAGAAACCAAAATAGATGCGACATAATCAACACTTATAGCTAGAAGGATTTGGAAGCAAGGGGAAGTGGCCTTTCAATAGGCGAGAGGAGCATTTGGGGGCCTCATGATATTATGGGATCCTATTAAAATAGAAGGAAGTATTATTCAAGAAAATGAAAGAGTCTTAAGCATATTATTTCATGATTTTGATACTAATAAGAATTGTATTATGTCAAATGTTTATGCCCCCAACTTTGTCCAAGGGCGTTTTGAACTATGGGAGTTTTTGGGGAATTTGAGCCAAGCTTTTAAAGACATTCCTTGGGTGATTGGGGGAGATTTAAATACCCCCCTTTACCCATATGAAAAGAAGGGAGGATCTGGGTTACCCTCAAGGAGCATGGACGACTTCAATGAATTCATTAACACAAATGAATTGATGGATGTAAGAATAAAAGGATCCAAATTTACATGGAGTAACAAGAGGATAAGAAGTCAGCTGATTCAAGAAATGTTGGACAGGTTTTTTTAATCCAAGGAAGCTACAACAATGTTCGGTGATTCAACGTTACAAGCCCTTCCTAAATGTGCTTCAGACCATAATCTTATTCTATGGGAGGCATTTCAGGCTAACTCCTTTAAAAAGCCATTCATATTTTTGTCAATGTGGGTTAAACATCCGAAATTCAAGAAACGAATAGAGGAATGGTGGCAACAGCCTATCCAGGGAAGTGCTTCCTTCAAACTATCTCAAAAACTTAAGATGGTGAAAAACAGCCTTAGAATATGGAATAAAGAAGTCTTTGGAAATATTTTTGAGAATAAGAGAGAAGTGGGGGAAAAACTGAGAATAATAGAAAGCAAAATCCAAAATGGAACCTATGATGAGGTGACAAGGACTGAAGGGAAGGAAACCCTTTGTGAGTTTTATAATATTTTAGCTTGTGAGGAGATGTATTGGAGGCAGAAATCAAGGGCATTATGGCTAAAGGAAGGGGACTCTAATTCAAAAAATTTCCATGTTACTACATTGAGTAATAGAAGCAACAATAATATTAGAAATTTAACTAAGGTGGATGGATCCTCAACTCAAAACATTTAGGAGATCAGGGACGAGGCTGTTAATTTTTTTAGTTCATTATTGGGTGAAGAACGGGCCTGTAATGCCCAAGCAAAGGACTCTCTCCTTCAATTCATTCCACAACTCATTGATGAAACGATTAACGAGTCTCTTACAGTAGCTTTTTTACATGAAGATATCAAGGATGCTTTGTTTAACATGGATCCTGATAAAGCTTCTGGGTCAGATGGGTTTTCACCGCGGTTTTTCCAAGTTTGTTGGGATATTGTTGGAGTAGAAGTTATTGTTGCAATCAAGGAGTTCCAAAGTTCAAATCATATTCCAAGGGATTTCAATTCAACTTTCATTGCTTTGATCCCTAAATGCCCCAAACCCAAGACTATGGTTGACATTAGGCTGGTTAGCCTGTGTAATATATCCTATAAAATTTTGTCCAAAGTTTTAGCCAACTGTTTGAAGAAAGTTCTACTGGTTATCATTGATCCAATTCAAGGAAGTTTTGTACAAGGAATATCAATCTTAGATGGAGTTATTACTATTCATGAGGCTCTTCATACAGCCGCTCAGACCAAAAAAGCAGTCATGGCTTTAAAGTTAGACATGAACAAAGCTTATGACAGGATAAATTGGGAATTCCTAGAGGCAGTTTTAATAAAATTTGGCTTCAACATGAAATGGGTCAAGTTAATAAGAGAGTGTATTTCTGAGCCTTGTTTTTCAATTTTGGTTAATGGGTCTATTGTAGTTTTTTTACAAAGAAAATGTGGTATAATACAAGGAGATCCCATAAGTCCTATGTTGTTCATCATTGTAGCTGAGGCCTTGGGAAGAACCATTAAGGCAGCAGTGGTAGCTGGACTTATTTCAGGTATCAAGGCCACATCACTAACTACCCCGATGACACATCAACAATTTGTTGATGATACATTGTTACTGACTTTGGCTTCTGTGGTTGAGGTAAGAAGGATAAAATTTTTCTCATAATGTATGAAGAAGTGGCTGGAAATAAAGTGAATTTTGATAAGAGCAAAATTTATTTCATCAATACCCCCATTCCTAGGCAAAACATCATAGCAAGGATCATGGAATGTCAGATTGCATCCCTTCCCACCTCCTATTTAGGTCTTCCCCTGTTTACAAGGAAACTTGAAGGATCAATGTGGAACATAGTTCTAGAGAGGATCCAAAAAAAGCTAGCAGGTTGGAAAGGACATTTGTTATCTCAAGCAGGAAAAGCAGTTTTAACTATGGCTTCACTTCAAAGTATACCCGTTTACTTCCTATTAGTATTTAGAGCTCCCAGCAAGGTGTATCACAAAATTGAGCAGCTTCAAAAAAAAATTCTCTGGTTAGGGACTGAGGATAAGAAAAGGATCCATTTAGTAGGTTGGAACAAGGTTTGCAAACCTAAAGTTGATGGAGGGTTAGGATTGAGGAGAGTTGCTCATCTCAATACAACTCTGTTAGCCAAACAAGAGTGGCGGTTATTGACTAAGGTCGATAATGAATGTATTGCCATAGTTAGGAGGAAATACCTCCAAGGTGTGAACTTCCTTAATGACAAATTAGCAAGTAGGGGGTCTACTTTTTGGAAGGCAATCCTCACGAGCAAGGATATTTTCAAGAAAGGTCTTAGATGGATTCTAGGAAATGGGCAAACAATAGACTTTTGGAAGGATCAGTGGGTGAGAGCTAAGGAGTTATCCCAGAATCCTTGTTTGGCTAGGATTCAAGAGCATATGGAGCAGTATATTGGGAAGAAGGTTGCAAATTATATGTGGCAGGATATAAATATCAATAGGTGCAAACACATCAGAGTACAGGGTTTTGAAGCGGAGTCTGAAGAGCTTTATAACATTTTAACTCAGAAAATTATTCCCTCTAGAGAGGATGAAGATCACATTGTTTGAGCTGAGACTGAAAGTGGTGACTTCACAGTTAAGTCTACCTATAATTTGCTTCTCAATGTGGAAGGTCAACAATTTCAACTCGAGTTTGGTTTGGATCAAAGGCTTAATTCCTAAAATATCCTTTTTTTCATGGCTAGTGATTCAAGGAAAAATCCTCACTATGGACAATATGTTATCCAAAGGTATGGTTATTGCTAACCGTTGCTACATGTGCAGGGCAGGATGGGAGACTACCCAACACTTGTTTCTGGAGTTTTCGATAGTGGAGTCCATCCTGGATGAACTTTTCCAAGCCTTTAGGATCTCATGGGTTAAGCTTGCTCTTATATCTAAAGTGTTCCATCAATGGCCTCAACCCTTTGTTAGCCTAAAACTTAAGTACCTATGGAAAATCTGTTGGCATCATTTTCTTTGGCATATTTGGTTAGAAAGGAACCATAAAGCCTTTAAGGATACCATTCACAACCCAAAAACCATCCTTAACAAGATTATTGTCTTTGCGAAAGAAAACCTTAGCACCTTAGTGGATGAGAACCACTCAATTCTTCCCCAAGAAAAACAATTAGCTCGGGCCTTAGGTATTGAGGACAAACCTTCCATTCCTTTGCCCAATCCCAAAAATGGGATTTTTTGGGAGCCACCCCCAGGGTTGGTTTAAACTAAATTTTGATGGTGCAACCAAGGAGAACCCGAGAAGAGCTAGAGCTGGAGGAATAATTAGGGATCATCAAGGAAATCTAGTCAAGGCCTTCGCTGAACCATTGGGAATAAGAACTCATAATGAAGCAGAAGATAGCGCCATTTGGAGAGGGTTGCAAGTAGCCCAAGCAACTTAAGGTAACTTGATGATTGAAGCTGATTCTATGAACATCATCAACCTATTAACCAATGGCAAAAAACCTCCATGGATAATCGAGGGAGTCATCCATGAAGTGAGGATCCTTTTTGCGACAAGACAAAACATGAGGGCTCATCACGTGTACCGTGAGGCCAATAGGTCAGCTGACAAATTAGCCAACATAGGTGTTGATGTTGGTAGTTTGGTCACATGGACACAAGGTGTGCCACATGAAGTGGAAAACATTATTAGTCATGAAAAGAAACCTACCCATTAAGGAGAAATATGAATGGTTGTTCTTTCCCCATGGAGCTGGTAATAACTATGGGGTTTCCCTCTAAATCATACCAAATTGGAAATGAAGGTAATAGGGTGTAAGCCTTGGAAGATTCCTACAAAGAATAGGAAATGGGCAAGTAACAGGTTTCACAAGTGCAAAGTTCCAAACTTCAATTCCTGTGAATATAAGTAATGTTTACAGTTATGTTTAAATATGAGTGTGCTTTGTTAGTAAGGTGTTGTAGGGGATTCAACACAATTTCTGGTAAGAAAGTTTCAAGGATGACTAGGATCTACAATCTCAGCAGAAGGTTGGATATTGTAATAGGTTTTGGGTTAACCTGCAAAACCTAGTAATTAATGAAGACTTTTATTTACCAAAAAAAAAAGTACACAGACCCAAGCAACCTAGTGTTGACAGTAAAAATTTGGGGGCATTCCTTTACCAATACATTGGTCGATCTTGGTGCAGCCATTAATGTAATGCCTCAAGAGACCATGCAGAGGCTACAAATCACAAACCTAAGGCCAAACTCAATAGTTTTGCAACTTGTTGATCGATCAACCATAGCATTGGAAGGAATGATGGAAGATATAATTGTGATGATCAATGCATGGAAATATCTGGCCAACTTCCTGGTGTTACAATCTAAAAATAGGATGGGTGGCTACCCACTTATCTTGGGAAGACCATGGTTGGTTACAGCTGACGCCTACATCAACTTTCATGATGGTCTGATGACCATATCCAATGGGCAAAACATAAAAAAGCTGACTATTTCACCTCCTACACATCGTTGGGAGGTTCTACGTTGACCAAGCACAAAGAGGAGGAGTTGTCCATAATCCATCCGATGATGGTATTGGACCAAATGTAGGAGGAAGAAGATGAGTATGGCACTATAATAGAATTCCTTCAGAGAGAGTCCTTCGATGTTATGCCTGAGTCACCATTAGCTGGTGCCTAAGACTACCACATTCAGTAGATAAATGTTGGGCCAAGAAAAATGTTGAATATCAAGAGTGGATTGACCCCTACATAGATAAGGAAGGTAGAAGAACTCTTGGTTAGACATCGATGGACATTTGCAAGGGATTACTTGGATATGAAAGGTATTAGCCCAGAAATCTGCACACATTGGATATACCTTGAAGAACAGGCGACTACAAGCAGGTAGGTGCAAAGAAGAATGAATCTAGTAATGAAGGACATTTTCAAGGTGGAATTGCAAAAAATCTTGTCAACCGGATTCATATATCCAATTTCTGACAATGAGTGGGTATCACCACTAGTGGTGGTCCCCAAGAAAATAGGAAGTGGTGGATTTGTGTAGACTACAGAGCGTTGAACAAAGTGACCAAAAAGAATCACTTCCCACTCCCATTCATTGATCAGGTCTTGGATACACTTTTAGGGTGGAAGTACTTCTCCTTCCTAGATGGATTCAGTGGATACAACCAAATCCAGATAGGAGAAGAAGACCAGGATAAAATGACTTTCACCTACCCTTGGGGAACGTTCACTTATCGGGTATTACCTTTCGGGCTATGCAACACACCTACCACATTCCAGAGGGCAGTGCTCAACATATTTTCAAATATGATAGGATATGAGATTGAAGTGTACATGGATGACTTCACCGTTTACGGAGAAACCTTTTATGAAGCAATGACGAACCTGGAAAGAGTGCTCAAAAGAAGTGAGGAAAATAATTTGTCCCTTAGTAATAAAAAATACTTTATGATGATGCAAGAGGACATCATATTGGGACACCACATCTCTATAGAAGTAATAAAGGTTGATAAAAGGAAAATAGATGTCATATTGGGCATTTAGAGCCCTTCGATAAGTGGGGCATGGATTTTGTGGGACCAATTAATCCACCCTCAATAGGAAGGATATTTATTTGTCTGTACAAACTACATCACCAAGTGGGTGGAGGATCAAGCACTGAGGGATTCAAAGAAAAAAATTATAGCCGACTTCTTATTTTCTCAAATTTTTACATGATTTGGGATCCCTAGAGAAATAACAATAGACTAGGGACCTCAATTTACCTCCAAGTTGATTGAGGAGTTGATGAAGTAATATTAGATTCATCACAACAAGACTACGCCCTACCACCCATAGGAAAATGGGAAAGTGGAGGTGACGAACAGATAGATAGAGAATATCCTAACGAAAATCATGCAATAACATATAAAATATTGGGCTACATGGCTTTCAAAGGTAGTATGGGTGTACAACACTATGTGGAAGTCGACCACCGGATTTACACCCTTCCATTTGGTCTACGGGAAGAATGTAATGATGCCCATTGAGTTTGAAATTAAGACATTAAGGATTGCTTTAGAATTAAATTTGAGCTTTAAAGAAGCTCAAAAAGAGAGGATTCAATAGCTGAAACAGCTGCACAAATTCAGAAGGGATGCTCTACACAGAACGAAGATCATACAAAAGCAAAGAAAAAAATGGCATGATCAACACATCAAGTTGAAGCAGTTATAGGAGGGAGATTGGGTACTATTGTACAATTCCAAGTTCTAGGAATGGAAGGGCAAATTAATGCAGAGATGGATGGGACAGTATGAAGTGGTAGAGCTCATCAAGAATGATGTTGTGCATTGTTAAGACTATTGACAATAGCAACGTTGTATTGACAGTGAATGGCCACCGATTGTGGCCCTATATCACATCTGACAATTTACTGGTAGAGTCTAGAACAGGCATAGGGGAGACCCCATCCTTGTATTCTGGACCAAAATATCAGCAAGTAGAATGGTTGACATGGGAGTGTCCACAAAAATAAGTTAGTTTAGGTTTTCTTATTTCTTATGGTGTGTTTTGTAGGGATGATGCCCACATGCAAGTTGCAGGCATCCTGGTAGAGGGCCTGCCAGACACAAAATGTGTCTAACTGCCTATAGTTTTATTTTTTTCTTGTTTTCTTTTGCAGGTGGAGGACCTATCAACTCAAAAAACAAGTATCTAGGAAACCAGGCCTGAAACGACTCAGCACCCCAACACCTATGCATGTAGCTTAGAGCCAAAATATATCAAGCTTGGATGAATGCAATAAAACTCTCATTCGAGGGAAAATTGCATGCCAGGCCCGACAGGAGGTTGGTGCAGCAGTATGAGGGAATTATGAGAAGGCTTGATCACCCTTGCCCAGATGATCATGATGTGATGTTGAGAAAAATACCTTGCAGAAGGCCTTCCTCTTCAAAGAAGATTCTCCACTTGAGAAATAGTGCCTTCCTCCTCGAAGAAGGTGCCTAACTAAGGTGGACGATGTCGCGGGAAGAATGTATCAAGATAAAGGTAAGGCACCTTCCTTATAAAGAAGGTGCCCAATTGGAAATAATGCACCCTCCTTATAGATAATGCACCCCATAGAAATATGGCACCTTCCTTATAGAGAAGCCGCCCCACAAAAATAAGGTGCCTTCCTTATAGAGAAGGTGCCCCACAGAAATAAAGTGCCTTACTTATAAATAAGGCACCCCAGATAAAGTAGGTGCCTTCCTTATAGGGAAGACACCCAACTGAAAGAAGGCACCTTCCTCATAAAGAAGGCACCCGCAAGAGTTCCTAAAAAAAAAATGAAAAAAAAAATGATGATAAAGATCAAAGCACCTTCCATTCCAAGAAGGTGCATCCAATTGAAAGCGCCTTCCACAGTGGGAAAGCGCCATTATTCAAAAAGTGCCTTCCACGATAGGAAGGCACCATTGTTCAAAGAAGCGCCTTGCACAACAAGAAGACAACATTCTTCAAAAGCACCTTCCGCAGCAAGAAGGCACCATTGTTTGAAAAGTGCCTTCCGTAGTGGGAAGGCACCATAATTTAGAAGCATCTTCCACAATAAGAAAGGCACCGAATGGAAGAAGCACCTTCCACCTAGGGAAGGCACCATTCATTTAAAGCACCTTCCACATCGAGAAGGCACCAAACAACACCTTCTATGTACAGCCCTCACCTTCTGCCCTAATTGAAAATTATGCAAAGTTATAGGGTGAGATCCTCATGCACGCCTCAATATTGATGGACAACCAGTTTTTCCAAAACCAATCAGGAGCTTGTCTATGACATAGAATCTTG
Organism: Wollemia nobilis; assembly: GCA_028583015.1. Lineage (NCBI taxonomy): Eukaryota > Viridiplantae > Streptophyta > Pinopsida > Araucariales > Araucariaceae > Wollemia > Wollemia nobilis. Next base: position 374,367 of record JAQPPZ010006193.1, on the reverse strand, counting down.
AACAACGCAACAGTGAAGTCGAAAGTATTCTGCACATGTGAAATACCCATCCTCCGTATCACAGGCTGACAAATCACTACCCTCCATGACACATGAAGCATCCAATCAGGTACGAGCATAATTTTTTAAATTTTTATATAATATTTTATAAATTATGTGGTATCGAAAAATAGCATCACCATAAAAATCATGCACCCCCCATGGCTGAAACATTGTGCCAACGTTGTGGCTTGAGAGGTGTACCTCGCCAACCCTAGAATTGAATGCTAGGGTTAGGCACATTCCTTATAAGAAGGTGACTTCCTGAGGGCATAAGGTAGAAACAGAAGAATAGTTAGGGAAGGCGCCATAGGAGGACGATTGAAGAACCACACTGTCAAGAAAAATGAGTCAAGTGATACAGAGGGAATTAGGGGGTCGGTGAGAACCCAATTAGAGGTCGAAGGATGGCTCGAATACTATACCCTGGTCTATCAGAACTAGGATATAGAGGCAGCTAGGGAATTTGCTACCTCATTGAGGAGAGATGCAGCTTAGGTGTATGGAAGAGAAATTCCAATCACCCCAGAATATATCTCCCAAGTGACCGACTCACATCTCATAGGTGAGTGCACATAGAAGAGCGACATGTTGAAAAAATGTGCTGACTTGCTGCTGCTAGGAGAAAATGTGCAGGTAGAGGAGGGGCTACCAAAAATTTGACTCCCCATGAACCTACAGAACTTGTTAGAGAAAATTAATCACTTTTTCACATGCACCAGGAAATATTCACACCTACACGTTAACCATGTGCAATTCTTAAATCACCTGGTGCATGGGAGGAATATGAACATGCCCTTATACCTAGCAAATGCCCTGAAGGAGGAAGCGATTCGATACCAGAAGGGTGCACCTTCTGTCTTGGCCCATGATGGATTGATATCGGTGCTGGTTCACCATGCAAAATAACAAAGAGAGAATTCCCATGTAGAGGGAGATGGCAGCCAGAAGGGGTAAAAAAAATCTATCGTCGGGATAGAGGAAGACGAAGAAAGCCCCATAGAAGAGAGAGAAGAAAGCGGGCAATTGTAATTTCCCATTTTTTGGGAAGAAAGAGGGCACTCACCTTTGCCCAAATTTATAGAGGAAGAGGTACGACTTACTAGTAGAGAGTCAAATTATGGCAACTACAGCCAGTTCCCAGGAGGAATCACCTGCAACATATCCTCCTATCATGATCATCATCAGAAGAGGATGTGGAGGTTGGTCTCATAGCCTAAACCCTCTATGAGTTGACCAGCCAGAGCCCACAGGACCCCGGGACTTCTATGGGCATTAAATCAGAAGTTGATGTGGCCCTGGAATGGTAGACCGAGTGTTGGATGGCCCAAAAAATGTTGGAATATTGCCAAACAATGCATCGGGAGGAGTCAGAGGAGCAAGCACGAAGAATAGATTAGCTTGAGCAGCTGGTCCAGCAACTGCAAGGGGAGAATCGATAATTCTAGGCCAAGGAGATGGAGAAAAGGGATGTGTCAACTCAGAACGATTGGGCGATTGAGGTCCCAGTGAACTCCTCGACCTCATTAGAAAGAGTATACTCTTTGAGGGAATTTCACTCGGATGCCCGACAAAGCAGCCCGAAAGCAGGGGATAATTCCTCTATTTTTTAGATTAATAGGGGAGGTAGCCCAAAAAAGGCCCTTGTTATAAACTTGAGTGACATAGAACCTGGTGCGGACCAACAACCACATATTGAGCCCGGGGTGAAGGAAAAATTCCCCAAACCCAAAGAAATAATGGTCAAAGGACCTGCGAGGTCAGCACCAGAATGACTGAAGAAAGAAGGAACAACTCCAGGAATATCAGAGCAAGTCCTTCGCAATGAGGAGACACCCTCTAGGAAGGAGGATAAACCCCTTGTTTGAGCCTCCATAATTTCTACTACGGTCAAAGAAAATAGGCCCAAGACGACTCAAAATAAGGTGAAGGTGACCTTCACCGAACCGGTTGATGATGAATGGGACATGCAGCCATTCGCCAAGAGGTAGGAGAGGTTCAAGCAACTGCTAAAATACATAGAAGTAGCAAGTGAGACTAGGAATTCAGCCTTTAGGGTCCAGGGAGACTCGGGTATTTGTGTTAACCCGACGAATGACGATCAATTCTGGGAGATTTACGGGTCATACCGCGAATGCCCCTTGAAAATACGAAGATATTTTGAGAGATGGCGGGTATAGGCCTAAGTTAGAATTTGCTGCCATTGCAAGATAAAATGTAGGGCTTACCCCTGAAGCATCCCAATTACACAAGGCCCAGGTAGTCCGACTCAGGAGGGATAATTCTTACATTCCTCTTGCAGTAGTTAGACCTACATATGCTGACCTATGGAAAGCTACAGAAGCTACATTTTAGGCAACAAGAACTACACTGGCCATACCACCTCCAGGAGTATTCGAAGTGGGAACCTCAAACTGGTGAAGCTAGCAAATCGAGCAGAGGCAGAAAACTGCAATAGTTGCCTGCCCAACCACTATATCTTCATGTAGAAAATAGAAGACCACACCTCCTGATGCTGGTCAAAAGAAGAAGCAACCACAAGCTGGAGGTACAACCATAAAATGGTGACGATGAAGAGAACAAAGGGCTAATTTTAGTTTTGATGCCATGAGGACGTGGCATATGTTAGGCATGGGGGGATGATGAGCCTAAAAAAAACTTATATTTTGTATAGGTTTCATCGATTATTATGCGGAAATATATTAGGAACTGTGTACTTTTATGAATGATTATGTAATTATTTAATAGAATTATGTGTGTTATCTAATTTGTGTGTTTTTGTGGAAATGTAGTTGGTTTTGACAGATTTGGATCAGTCAAGGTCTTCAAGGAAGGCACCAACAGAAGGCAGGATCCTTCTGTATAGAGAAGGCACCCAACATACTTAGGCACATTCCGTATAAGGAAGGTGCCCTATACAAGGTAAAGCACCTTCTGTATAGGGAAGGTGCCCACATCAGTATGCGCCTTCCATAGGATGAAGGCACTCAACTTCAGTATGCGCCTTCTGCATATAGAAGGTACCCTTCTAGAGCACATGAGGAAGGCGCCTTCCTCATAGATAAGGCACCTCTCTATTCTTTACCCGTTGACCAGATAGAGTGACATGGACAATATTGACTAGTGCAGTTTATGTTCTATGTCACGTAGGATAATTTTGGGAACTGCACTAACAAACAAAAATTCCAGGTGAAGCATATGAACCAATTAGTGGATATGCTACCATTAGGAACAACACCCGCTTTAGCAAATGCCGATCATGTTTACCAGATTGTCCTAGTTTATTCTAAACTAAACTACTATTGTAACTTATTTGTAACAGAAGATCTATGTGTGTGCTATATAAACACACACATACCTCTCTGATAGATATCTAGACTGAGCATTATTTATCATTATGAGGAGATAGAAGCATTGTAATAATTCTTTTGCAAGTACAATAAAGCTCGAGAGTTCTTAACTGCGTATTCAGCTGGAAGGGAGCTGCTGGAGCCTGGGCCCACTCCAATCCAGTATTCCTTCCCTTTTCTTATGCTTTCCTAGATTAATTTCTTGCTTTCATAGGTTCATTTTTTGCATTGTTATTTTCACTTCTACAGTAGGTTTATTTTCATTATGAACATATGAATATTTATTTTCTCAAGATTTAATTATTCATATATAAATTATTGGTATGGATGAAAGACTGACAATCCTTTAAACCCCCAATAGTAGAATTAGTCGGACTCATATCAAAGTGGGTATTGTGAATGATCTGATATGAGACCCTTCTAAAGTTTACGAAACTCCTTGGGTTGACAATTTAAATGATCGAGAAAGTGAAAAATAGGAGCAAAATTAACCTGTGTTTGGACCGCAACAAATGACATGTCAAATATCCTTCCTTTACTAGTGAAGGATGTATAATGATTGCAAGACAATATAGATATATTACTACATGTAGTGAGAGTAGCTCAATCAAGTGCAAATTTTAAAATCACAAAAGAAATAAAGAAATGTTTTCCAAGGTAAGTATACTAAAGGTACTAGCCATTTCTTCCTAGTAGGATCTATTATAGGGAGTTGTAAAATAATCAGAAAGAAGTTATGCCAAGAATGGGTAACCAAATCCTATTCAGTATAGTCGAGCTAAACCACTAAATCTAATAGCAGAATATCCATCTAAAATTTAGGTCAGTGTGGTGAATATCCTAAATGCTCTAAAATCCAAAAATTTGAAGCTACTATCATCCTATGTGATTATAAATATTAAGAATTACCTAATGAGAAGTTAAATAGTCTATTTAGGAGTAGTTGTAATTGTGATGCTTAAGGAAATATGCGAATAGATAGAATTTCCCTATACCAAAATTGCTAGACATCCAATTAGATGGATGCCACTAGTGTAAACATTATAGGAGTATTGAAAGATCATATTATGATTGACCATAACAAAACATCTCCAATTGGTGGTAGTATAGGATATGAATAGTAGTTGACCTTCCCTTGTATTTTGGCATGTTGTCTAAAGAATGGATATGTAAGCTATCAAAGTGTAGTGAAAATTCACTACACTTGGAGGAGTTTTTCCCTAACTAATTTTCCAAGTCATCCTTGGTAGGAGTCAAATTGATGAAAGTAGAGAAAGCAAGAATAAAAGTGCACCATTGATTTTAAAATCAACAACAAGTGTTATTTTGGTTGCATAGAAGATACTCGATAAGGTCTTGAGGCCACATAGATCACCTAATTTTATAGATCAATGATGGGTATTATTTTACTTGAAGTGGATCTATAAAATAATTTTGAGATCGCATCGATTATATGATTATTTATCAATGATTATTAGTAATTTGAGGAGTTAGGAGGGACATAAGATTTTAAAAAGCCACATGCACCATTTATTTTATAGATGTACATTGGGTGTCTTTTCCCATAAAGTGATTGAGAAGGAGTTCTCAAAACCACACAATCTATTGATTTCCTATCCAATACCCCATGTTATTTCAATGAAATATTGAAGGAGTTGTTAGAGAAACTCTTGCTATAGGGTAAGACCTAGGTAGATGATAGGCACATTGGCACCTTGTGAAAGAAGTGAGTAGCTATCCCATCAAGGCCGATTTCCAATGAAGATCCACCATTGATATTGAGAAAAAATAAAATATGACGACTCATAGGAAAAAGCAGGATTACTTATATGATGAAGCATCAAGAAACCACTACAATTGTTCAATATCAATGATACATGAAGGGATACACAAAAAATAAGAAGATCATGAGGAGATTTTCCAACCATCCAACCAAGGAGAAGTAATCCAATTTGGTAAATTATAATTGTGAAAGAGTGGGGATAGTAGCCAATTGAATTTCATCACCGACCTTTTATCTCCATAGCAAGGAATCTCTATGAAAAATAAGCATCTTTACTGTAGGTAAAATCAATGTGCAATATCCTAAGGAATACAATAGCATTAATAAAAAAATAAACATGGCAAGCAGTACTCTAAAAACGTAAACTAATTTCTGATTCACTAGATCATGTATGTGCAAGTAAAGAGCATACTCCTAGTGTTGCAAACTTTATGGTTCACCAGATCAGATTACGTGCAAGTGAAAAGCATAATATTGATAAAAAAAAATATTAGAAAATAGAAGGAAGAAAAATGAGGGATTATAAACTTAAAGAAAGAGACAAGTTAGGAAAGGAATAAAAAACATTTGATTGAATTTTTATTCTGAAAAAAAGTGATACATCTACAAAACTCCGAACATGTTTTGACCTAAAGGTAACTATGGTAGAAAAACCTCAAGTCCACCTACCTATACCATTTGGACATGGCAATATAGGAAAATTGGTTGATGTCTTAAATAAAATATCATTGGAATGCTCTAGTTCTAGAGGTATCGAAACATTTGGTATGAATCTAGAGATCTAAATCCCATTAGCATTGAATGTGGACCAATATCCTAATCGATTGGTGGAGGAAATATTGAATTTTCTATGTATTTTTGTGTTAAATAAATCCTTAATTTGCATATAAATATTGGTTTTTCCTCCATTGCAATGCATTGTAAACTACCTACTCATACCTAATACCTGGTCTTGCATGTATTTCATTTCACTTCTTTTTCTATGTATGTAGACTTGAATCTTGAATTGTTTTGTTAATGGAATTCAAGCCTCTTTTGGTCTAGCATATATATACAAAATGTTTATGATATATATATTAATTTATGACTAATTTATATCTATATTTTTCTTGTATACAACTTGTGCATGAATACTTATACATTAGATCAAAACCATGTTCACCTATCTAGCTATTAGCAAATGATGTGTGTGTTCATTTCATTCTTGTTATATATAGAAAAAGTCTTTTAGTCTTGGTGCATCACCTCTGTTAGCTTAGGTTTTATTTTTAATAATATATCTCCATTTTCCTTTGACAATGCAAGTAGTTTAGGAAGTAGAGCATCATAGATCATATCAAATGAGGATCCAACCTTAGCAAAATTCTTGAAATTTACCTATAAGTGTGTCCTACACTCAAATATCAAACCATTCACCTCGTGGCTCCACTAATTTATGATTCACCCTACTCTAATTTTACTAAGCAAAATGAAGCATCAAACCATTAACCTAGTGGCTCCAATAAATATGAAGGACCAAAAAACAACCATCATGTACATAAAAATTTTGCTAGCATGTATACCTAATTAATATTTTGATGAAGATATCAATCAACCTACTTATTAAATCACAAGAGCATTCACTTGGATACTCCACTCCATTGAGAACAAAGGACCCAAAATTTTATAATAAAAATACCTAGCACTAGATCTTTCATGAAAGAAAACCCACAAGCACTGGTGTTGCCCCTAACCTAAGTACCCAAATAAAGAGCTTAATGTTAGAACATAGTTGTAAATCAAAACTAGCCTCTGAGAAGGTACTTGGATTGGAATGGCAGAGGTCCCCTGTAACCACCTATTCCTCTTGTGACATGGGACCTGATCCTAGGATCAACATTGAAATCACTAACTTACTTTAGTAATGATAATGTGACCATACCTATATAAAATTTTCTTCTCATGGTGAGCCTATGCATGGTTCTCAATATAGAGGAGCACAATGTGACCCTCAAACTCTTAGTAATATCTTTCAAAGTAAATATGTAAGAGTGGTACATAATCCTTCCTCCACATTTTATTGAAATTTGGGACCAACTCGTAGACATACTGGTTGATAAATTCAAACAAAAGGTAGATGGTGTGTCTCTCTTGAAGAAATTGATGACCATCAAGAGAGCATCTACAGAGACCATGGATGAATTCAACACCTAATTTTACAAAAATTGGTATAGAATCCCAAATGAGATCAGACCCCTCCTAGATATGACTTTTATTTTTACTTAAAAGCTATTAATTTTGAAATATCCATCATGATCAAGTCTATGGAGGAAAATCCCTACTAATAGCATATGGGATAGTCATCCAAGTTGAAAATAACCTCATCTAAATTGAAAGGTTAGTCCCCAGGTCCCCTATGATTCTATTTCCTAGCATCCCACCTCCATATATGTCATCTCTAGTAGTTCAGCCCACTATTTTATTTCCCACTCATACTATAGACCCAATAAAGGCTCAAAATCCTCTCCCTACTCCAAATTACCCCTCTATAAATCCATACATTATTGGACTTGATGAGATAATGAACTTATTTAAGATAGACTCTAATGAGGTCACTGCCCTCAAAAGGTAGGAAAATTCATAGATATTTCAATATCAAAATTATCCAATCCATCCCTCCTAGTAGAAGCACCAAGGTTATAGGCCTCCTCCAAATAGGTATTAAGGCCCTAATTTCTATAAGAATGTAGGCCAGACCTAGAGCTAAAACCAATAGATAGTGTCTGTATCGATTCCATTACAACTTTCCTCTACCTTAGTTAGAGATATATTTACCACAAAAAATAACATAGAAGACCCCAATTCATGCTACTACCATGATGCCTACTTCCTTAATGTTGCTTATCTTAAAAAAAATCCTTAGCATGCCTTGATTGTACCTCATGATGTTTTACATACCGAACCATCTACATATTATTTGTGGATGAAGCCAAAAATATAGATTCAAACCCTTTATATCCAAACACAAAACTCTCTCCCAAAAGCAAATTCCATTGATCAAGAATAGAATTTGATAACATAGAATGTGGAGGTATATGTTATATCTGATGGAGCAGACACCTCAACACCTAACAAGACACAAGTCTAATGAGACTACATTACATGGGCTAAGAAAAAGGTGATAGCGGAGTAAGGTAAGATCAATTCATGTGGGCCTCAATACCCAAAGTAGGCTATAAAATCATAAAAAAATGGTCTCCTCTATGGTTACACTGAACCAAAATATGTATAAAATCGCATTTGATGCTAAGAGGAATGTTCCTAAAGCCCCAATACAATATGCACTAATTCCACAATTGACTATAACTCCTCCACATACTATAGAGAGGCCTAAACCACAATGTATACCAAGCACACTTTAAAACATCTAGTTTATCAAAACATTCAATGTGGTAGACCATCTAGAGATGTCTATTGTGGTCATATCTCTATGGTATGTCCTATCCATGCCTAAGCAACTAAGGAATTTTGAGGAATCCCTGAAGAAACAGAAAGCATTGGAAAAATAGAAATCACTAATAGCATTATAGATATCTGGCTCTAAGATGAACCAAACCAATATGATGTTATTTTACCTAACCCTAATCTATAGAGATTGGTTGATCCACAATTATATGGTATATTTTGGATTGATTACCTTGGTCATGCCTAAAACAAAAACATATACAATGGGTGGTATATGATTTTGTTAACAAAGGGGTGGTCCAACTTGATGAAACTCCTATACAAATATTTAAGCTAGTAACAAACCTTCCCCTCACAATGTAGGCTTGTTCTAGTATTACAATCCATCAAAACATAGAGATGATTAAAATTTTAGCAGATTTTAGTATCTATTTATTAGGGGACTTCACTACTAAAATAGGAGGCTATCTATCTAATAATTAGATACACATGTTTCTCAAGACTAGATATGGGACTAAGCTAAATATTCCATCATAACTTCTCCATATCCATCATATGGAGCATGTGCATATTGTTAAGCTAGATGTTGATCAAACCTACATTGCAAAAGAAGAGTTGATTGGATTAAACTCATCCATTGATGAAATCTAATCTTCTATTCTTGGTGATCAGATGAATAAATGGGTAGATGATATGTGGGATTCAAATCCATATGGGGTATTTGAGAAAATAGAAATAGGTTAAAAATTTCTCATCTCACTCTGTAACATACTCTTATATGTAACATTAGATTTGAGTTTTTTTTGCAATAGGTTCATCTTTAGGTGCATAATTGATCAAAATTATCCCTTGATTGATAAGAATCATGAAGGTTTATAGAAATCCCAAGGAGAAAAAAAATAATAAAATTGTAAAAGTAATATGGACCACTATATGCAATAGGTTGATCAAAATTAATGGCCTATATTATTTTGAAGGTGTTGGATGAAAACCTTTCTTCTAAAGTAGCATGAGAGACACATGGTAGTCTTGTGTTGAATGAAGAATTTTTAAAATAAGACTCAAGGGAAGAAGTCCATAAACCATCAATTTGATCCATCAATGACCAAAAATGCTCACCGGAGTAATAAACATAGATAGCTCCCTAAATTAGTAGTGTATGTTAGATCACCAAAGAAGGATATGTGGCAGACTAACTCTTGATCTGGATCTATTGAAGAAAAATTCAAGTTCAGGTTAGCACGATACATATTATTAAGATCATCAATGCGTGATATTAATTGATGTAAATATCTCCCTAAGTTTCAACAACCATCAGATCATTTCTGGAGAAAGTTGACTAGATGGCTCCACCTTGTGTGCATGTTTCACACTTAGCTAGATTATTTTAAAAATGTATTATGGGGATGTGATCTTATGGTGTTGATATAGACATATGGTGGGATCACACTAAAACAAGGATAAACATAGGAAAACCCAAGTCCAAAATAGCATGGACCTTCCAACCAAGATCATCAACAGGCAATGTTCATTGTCAAGACTAGATTCGTAGACCTCAAATTGTCCAAAATGACAAAGCACTTAAGGGAAAGGGTATTCAAAAGGTATAAATAAAGGGACTCTAAGAACTTCAAAGAATAGATATGGAGAATGTCCCTAGCATAATATATCATGCTTGAGGTCTAAAATTGCTAGGTTACATATGTCACGTTTTATGACACCTAGGATTGTGAGGTCTTGTTACAATATGGAATATTTCAAGTCATCATCAACCCCTATAATCCTAAATATGTTATTTGTTAAGATATATAGACTTGGCATAAATTTAGAAAATTCCATTGGATACTACAAGGATTTCTAGGATAATTCAAGCACTTGTATAACAAATATGTCATAAAGAATACCACACCACCAAAGTTCCCTCTAAGCTACAAAAATTCTGGTGACAACATTAGGGACATCTTAAGCATATTGGCATTTATTTTTTAGTTTTAATATGATAAGAGTGTGGTCCATGTAGGTGAAATTTTCACCCACATCCAACTTCGAATGAGGAGATGAATTTTATCTATACAAAACACTACAATTTTCTATAAAATATCGCTAGATAGTTTGGAACTAGATCTAGATCAAATATTATAGAAATAAAAATGCACCTTTTTGATAAGTATGGAAGCACTACCGGATATTTTGAATGTTAATGTTAGCAAGATTTGTAAAATTATCTGGCATCTAGCAACCAAGCACCAAATAGACCTAATAGGCCACAATTTTGACTAAGTAAGATGGTCAAATGGATTGAAGGGTTGATGTCAGCAAATGGTGGATTTAAATTTGGTGTCCAGTATGTAGTAGCGCAAGTGGACCATGATGTTGATGTCAGCAAGGGAGAAAAAAATATCTAACTTGATATAAAGAACATTTAGTCCTTTGAAGAAAGAAATTGTCTCAGTATAAGATTCCAACATTCGACACAATAGCGGAGCCTATTGGGTATATTGATTCTTAATTTCAAAATTTTTTGAATGCATACGCTAGTAGATGCATTATAAAACCCACTCTAGCATCATGATTAAAGTAAAATTTTCTAAGGTAGAGATTGAACCCAACATGTGGTAAAACACTTCATCAAACTTAGAATTATCAAATAATGCTAAGTATTGATGTTAGCAAGGGAAGCTAAAATATTTTACATAAATGAATTAAGAGCTTGGAACTCAGTAAAATAAGTGGGAAGGATCTGAAAGAGACATCAAGTAAAAGCATGCATTAAACTATCAAGACATGCTCTCGACAAGTGAATCTACTATCAAAAAATCCCAACAAACTCAAAATCTTCTTTAATGGATACATGTGTTGTTATAGTTAGAAATATAGTGTGGTAGCTAAAAGCACAATAGATAAGTCATAAAATCCTATGCACTAGATGAATACATGACAACTACCACACTCTTAGATCAAACAGAAATGAGCCACCTTAGCACCATGATGTAAAATTAGTTGCAACAAAATGAGTTGGAGGTATGAGCACATGCACTGCAACAACATGTTAGACATGTAATCCATTCTCTGAACTATAATGACAAATAATCAATAGTAATTGTAAATATATATACTAGAATGCAAGACATTCTAATGATCGGCTCTTTGGAATTTACAATTGGCATAATTATATTGATTGAGGACTATACATATTTTGAATGAAGATTGGATTGTTGTTTGGACTTTTGCTCATATCTCTTTGTTGAACATGTATGTATGCCTTATTGAGTGCTAATGATTTTCTATTAAATCTAGGAATGGATAATTATATTATAGTTATTCTACATTCTGGATTTCTCCTTGGATTTACCGTTATAGTTCTAGAATAATTTAGCAAATAACTAGAGTTCTTCATGCTAAATATTCTAATAGCATAAGGGACACAAAGTGTTCTATTAGGTGGTTCAATCTAATTTTAAATTATGATATTCTCTATAGTATATCTCTTGATGTTTCCAATTCCATACCACTTTTAGATTGTATTTATAACCCTTTGTATTTATTACTCTAGTCTACAACCCCCTTAATTTAGTTATATTATCTAGGCACAATAAATAACCTTCTATAGAGGTTGTCTTAAAAACCCTTATTTTTGAGCCTTTTAATCTCTTGTCTAAATTCTAGAGGGTGCATCTCATTGACATAGGAAAATTTTGGAACTGAGAGTATTTTTGGCATGCTTGGTGGGACCCAAATCCCATTAGGTAGCATCTTGTTGATAGTAAAATATTAAATATCTATTTTAGGAGAAATCTATCTATGTGCATATACTTTTTGAAAGAACACCTGGAGGACTCAAGATCTTGGTGAGTAGTATTAACCTTATTTGCGAAAGAAATATACGTTCATTTGGAAATTCCACTAAAAAATAAAAATATTGAAAGACTAGCAACTCTGTTGGAATGACATTTTAAAGAAATTCAAACTTCAGTTATCCCATAAACTTATGCTCACATGAGCAACAAATAAAAAATTGGAAGAACCAGTTATATTTTTAGAATTATCACATGTGACACCCAAAATAAATAGATCCAAATCATGCCCTCCATCTCCATATTCTATAAGTTCCACGTAAAGCCCAATATCTACTCTTTTTGCATCCCTCATTTCAACTCATTAAAACACATCCATACAAATGATCCAAATTCAACCTCTATAGAATTTCCTAAACTAAAATCATACAAGCCCACTAAATTTACCAAACTAAAATCTCATTCTTATTGTTGCTCTTAAAGGCTTTCTAGCATATGATGGTATTAAGAAAATAACCTATGAACACTACCAAGATGTGGCATCATTAGATGCAGTTCATAATATCCATGAGGAAGACATAATGATAATACTGCTAATAATATAATTGAAATAGAATATACTACATTGGTACCAAACTCTTTAGTATGGTTGCATCAATTATTGGATAAATTTAGCTAGCAGATTAGTGCAAGAATTCAATGAACAAATAGATTCATTTCCCTATTGACCTAGTTTACCATAATCTAGAGGTACCCATAAGAAGCAGTGATTGATTTTAACATCAGGTTTAGTATAACATGGAAAAGAGTACCACATGAAATCAAGCCAACAGACTTCCAAGCATTGTATTATTATTATAGGGCCCTCAAATTAGAATTAATATTTATGATCTACCAATCCAATGTGCTAACATTTCCAAAAATATATCAAGTAGATGTGGTAGTAGAGAGCACTTTAAATGCCATAGGTAGACTTCCCCTAAGGAATTCCATGTCAATATATCTAGATCTCCCATAGATGAACTCTAAGCAATAGTCGCCAGTAAAAATTACCCATCTATCTAATGTAGCCCCAATGCCAACATCAAAATTTTCAACATTTCCAACTGCTACATTGCTTGCTCCTCGTATTGTACTGCAATTACTAGATCTAGATCCTTAGACTTCTAGCATGAATAATATCATGATGACATTAAAAAATTTAACAAATGAGATTACTACTATGACGAGGAGAGAAGCAAATAAAAATTTCTAGCCTAGGATATTTCTCTATATCATGAAAGATCAAGGTGCTTCTACTAATAGTTTTAGAGCAAAATCTAATGTAACGTATTGTAACAAGGAAAAAATCACTTCCACATTAGCTTAAAAATCAGACTATTGGTGATCAACTTGCAATGACACACATAGTGAAAATATTTACATGCTTTACCAACATCAGATGTAAAATGTTACACTTGAAAAAATAGAGAGAACACGAAAGGGATAGATAAATATGTTATGGGAGGAAGAGAAAAATTTAATGGTGCAAGAGGAAGAATTGATCTTAGTGCTAACATGATCAAGGAAGAAACCATTGTAGGTTGACACCAAAGAACTTCCTCCATTCAAAGTTCTAGCCCAACAAAGCAAACAACCAAAAATATAAGTACCTCACTAGCTCTGCCACAACCTGTGCAAGAATCTCCAAATAAAAAATATAAGAAAATGAACGGGAAAGATGTTGAAGCACAAGAACATGATAGAAATAAATTTTGATATCCTTCTATTACTAAATGATAAAGGATCGAGGCTACATAAGAATGCTAGAGATGGTTCAATGAGCCAAAGAAAGTGGAAAAAAGACAATCAAAATCTTTTATCTTCAGCATAGTGGAAGAGCTAAAGAATATGTCATGTAAAGATAGTATGTATGATACCATGATGATTTCAATACAAATAGACCCATTGAGAGCATCACTGAAGTCTATCAGATTAGAAAATAAGCAACAACCAAAAATTTATCTAGTGTAAGTTAAACCTACCCCTAGAGCTAGTACAAACTAGCTGTCACCTTTCTATATGTCTTTGTGCATGGAAGAATGGGTTGTGCATAACTGTATGGTAGATTTTAGAGTGGAAAAAACTATGATTCCAAAGAAAATATGTGAAGATATGGGTATGGAATATACCCATTCCAGTCCAAAAGTGATACATCTAGATAGGACTCCAATAAAATTTGGTTAGGGTGATCAAGTATATTCCTAGGGTGCTACACACAATGCCTCAAATAATAGTGATAGAAGAGGTAGTGGTTGTGTATTTGGATCCTTATTTTGGTATGTGTTTATCCCATCAATTCACTGCCAAGATAGGTGGATATCTATCCTTAGACTATTCACACATGGAAATTCCTTACAAGGGCAAAAAGATTAAAAATTTCTCAAAAAAGACATCCACCTACCTAATAAGAAAAATTGAAGATGAAATTTGGCCAGACAATAGTGTTGGTATGATTAGTGAATATATGGATCCAGTGGAAGAAATCATTGATGAATTATAGATCGAGGATCAATTTTCACTTAAGAACTTCTATGCTATGGTCGAGATAGGGATTGACACTTATACTATTTCCAATATGGAAAAGAAAATATCTCCAATCATAAAGGGAGAAGATCCCAAATAGAACAAAATTTGGAAGCTCTATATTGATGGAGCTAGATGCAAAAATTGTATCGAGGTGGAAGTTGTGTTGATTTCACCATCTGCAGTAGTTAAAATATTATCATACAGACTACCTTGGACTTGTACTAAAAATTCTATAGAGTATAAAGTATTGTGCATCAGGATCAAACAAGCATAAAATATGTTTTAGCATATATTACATTATAGGCTTACTTAATTATTTTGTTATTTGCTGATTATTATTAGCAGATTGTTATTTTATTGTTGCAGCGACATCCTGTTGAGATCCACCTTCTTCGGGCTAATCCAAGAATGCCTTGTATTATTTAAATATTTATTTAATAGTCAATAATATTTGATTCGCTCACATGGTTCAACACCCACCAACCCTCACAAAGGTAAAACAATTTTTTTTTTGTTTCATTAATTTTTTTTTTTAAATAATTTAAAACTTAGATTATTTAAATATTTTTCTTTTCAAATTATTTTTTTTTTCATTAAAATAATTTTGAGAATATTATATTTAAATAAATCTATTTGTTTTTATTTCATTTGAAAAGTTTATTTTTCAAACTTAAAATTAAAAACCTTTTGAAGAAGACATACACACATTGGAAAAATTCATGGGGGGATGAAGATTATTTTTTCATTTTTTGAAAAAAGCAAATTGGAAAAATTGTAAAGGTGCATTTTCGGTAGTGCCCAAAACCTATGGGTTTATTTTTGTGGGCACTTTTCTGATGTATGTAGCATTTTCATTTCTTTATGCACTACTTAATTAAAGTTAAAAATAAAAATCACTCCTAAGTCCCCGTAAAACAAATACAACCCATCTGTGCAATTCATTTTTCACTGCAGCGTTCAGTATCTGTGATGCCTCTGGCTCGCACTTATAGGTAATGTTATTGTTATTGGGCTATTGCATCTGCCACCTAATATAGCTACCAAAACGATGTCTAATATTGTTCTCTATCAATCATTGGGGAGGAATAAGTACGTCATTTTGCATTTTTTTACTCCATCCACTACCCCAATCGCTCTTGTGTTTAGGTGTAAATCCTGAAGAATTTTCTAACATTCGAAGTGTTTAGGTGAAGTTACACCCCACGCATAAGGATTTATGGCTTTCTATGGTAGGTGCCATCAACAAGATGATTCTATTTTGGTACCGCCTAAGTTCCATGTATCGTATGATCTCTAAAAATTACCTATAGTCTCCCTCATGTGAGGGCAGGTGATTTTTTTTTATCTTTCAAAATACCTATAGTCTCCCTCATGTAATGGTGGATATTTTATATGGTATAACAGCCTAGAAAAAGGTATATTGAAAAGGGGACCATTTGGTGGTATAAGGAACCTCCATAATGTCTATAAAATTAATGACTGATTCTCATCAGTTGTTGAAAGGTCCTAATTACACACCATGGAAAAACAAAATGAAGGCTACCTAGTCATGGATAACTTATGGGATGTTTTTTCTGGTGCAAAAATAAGACCTTCACTAGCTGCTAGATAAAAAAAAATCACCGCTCCATCTACTGCTCAGATAGACTTTGACAAGAATGACAACAAGACAAAACTGCTCATATTGCTTGCTGTTTCAGACAAAGTTCAACCCCACATCGTTGACTCTGCACATAATAAATAGGCATGGTATGCACTTAAAAATATATATGAGGGAAATAATGACTCCACCATTCTTTACCTTCAATCTAAATTACACAGTCTAAGCATGAAGTAGGGAGAGACAATTGAACTCTTTCTTTGCAAAGTGACTGAGTTGAAAGTAAAATTGAGTTCTTTGGGAGAAACTATGGATGATAATTTCCTTATATCAGTGGTATTGAGAGCTTTACCTGATTATTATTGGGTGTTGATCACCTCACTTTAGGTGTCACAGAGAAAAGTTACCTTTATTGAGTTGGTCAATATGCTTCAAGAGGAGGCACGCCAAATTCAGAGAGATGATTCTTCTAATACAACTCTATACTTGAACAAGAAGGGTTCAAAGAATAAGAGTAATTTTCATAAAGGAGGGAATTCTCACAAAGATTCAAAAGGAAAACAACCTCAACAAATGAATATATATTGTAAAATCTATGACAAATACAATCATGATACAAACAGATGTTGGTACAACAATAAGCAACCTAAACGGAAATGCCAGAACAAACCATAAAACAAGAACAAGCAACCCAAAATGAATGTTGTTGTTGAAGAATCTAATTTGGATTATGAGTGGTCACACAAGGTTATCATGACTACCACAGTCTCCAAGTATAAGTATCATCTATGGTATGTCGATTCTGATGCTAGTAAGCACATGAATGGTGATAAATCATGGTTTGAATCATTTGAGGCCAAAGAGGGCAAACCCTATCACTATTGCTGATGACAAAACCAACAAGATTCAAGGAGAAGGTATAGTTTTAGTCACTATTCCTAATGTTAAGTGTTGGATTTATAAAGTACTCTATGTTCCAGGATTGGCAAACAATTTGTTGTTAGTCACATAAATTCTAGATAAGGATATGTTTGTAAACTTTCATGTTGAGGATGGAAAGAAGTGTTGTTCTATTACCAGGAGGGGTAAAAACATTGCAACAACTTCATATAAGCATGGCTTATTTTATTTAGATGCTATCTCTACTCCCCATGTTTCCATGACAGTCTCTACCAAGGAGGCAACTTCCCTATTGCACAAGAGGTATGGACATCTTAGTTCTAGCTACTTACTTGAGTTACGTAAGTATGAAATGGTAAAGGGTCTTCCTTCCCTTTATTCCACATTGCTAGTGTGCTTTGACTACTTGATAGGAAAGAAACATAGAGTACCTTTTGAGAAGAGTTCTACAAGAGAAAATAAACCTCTGGAGTTGATTCATATCGATCTGTGCGGTCCTTTCACACACATCAGTTATGGGGGGAAGAGGTATTTTTAGTTGTTTGTGGATGACTACTCACGAAATATGTGGGTGTTTTTCTTAATATGAAATCTAAAGCCTTTATTTTCTTCTAGCAATTCAAGAAATCTATTGAGGAGTCAAGGACTTCTATAAAGACCCTCTGCTCAGATCGAGGGGGGGAGTTTACCTCTAAATATTTTTTTGCATTCTTAACTGCACATGGGATCACAAGACAATTGAACACTGCTTACACTCCTCATCAAAATGGAGTTGCTGAGAGGAGGAACCATTCTATCATAGAAATGGTTAGTTGTATGCTCACAAGATCTAGTCTTGGGCAACAATATTAGGCATAAGCTATCACCACAGTAGTATATTTGTTGAATAGGTCACCCACAAAGGTCCTAAAAGGAATGAATCCACAAGAAGCATGGAGTGGTTGAAAACCCTCCATATCTCATCTTCACATTTTTGGATGTAAAGCTTTCATGCACATACCAAAAGAGAAAAGGAAGAAGCTTGATGAGAAGACATTGAAGTGTATTCTTCTTGGATATGATGAGAACTCTAAGGGTTATATTTTGATTGATCCTTTGACCAAGAAGATTCATGTTAGTAGAGATGTTGTTTTTTATGAGGCTTTCACATCACAAAGCACATCTAATGTATACCTAGATCTTGTGAAACCCAAAGTTGATAAGTCCCCTTCGTCACAAATACTAGAGGTCCTTCTACTTCTTCATATTCTTCATCACCACAATAGAAGAATCCAAAATGGTATACAAGCACAATCAAAGACTCCAAGTTATCCACTCCTCCAGATTTGACTTTGGATAGACCTTGTACTCGCAGCATGGCTCGACAACAAAGAGCAGCAACAGAGACTACTAGGGTTGATGACCTTTGTCAATCCTTTGAGAAACTTTCTATTGATCTAGAGAGAAATAGAGGATATGAATATAGATAATGATAGGGTGTTTATTTCTTCAATGAATGAACATGAACCTGCTTCAGTATAAGATGCCCTTAGTGAGCCACAATGGAAGGCTGCTATGGATGTTGATTATAAGTCTCTTAAAAAGAACAAAAATTGGGAGCTTGTCGATCTGCAACATGGAAAGAAGCCCATTGGCTGTAAAAGGGTGTAAAAAATCAAGTACAAGATAGATGGGACAATTGATAAGCATAAGGTCCATCTTGTTACAAAGGGTTATGCACAAAAGGAAGGAATTGCCTACGAGGAAACTTTTGCACCTACTACTCGGATGACCACCATTTGAGTTCTTTGTGCTATGGCAGCACAATATAGGTAGAAAGTTCACCAAATGGATGTCAAGAGTGCTTTTCTAAATGGTAATCTCCAAGAGGAAGTCTACATGACACAACCTGAAGGATTTGAAGTAGAAGACCAAGATTAGAAAGTGTGCAAGTTGGTCAAATCCTTATATGGTTTAAAAAAAGCTCCTCAAGCTTGGTATATAAATATGGATAATCACCTCCTATAGCATGGATTTAAGAGATGTTCATCAGATACAAACCTCTATTTCAAGAAATAAGGTTCTGAGATAGTGTTTCTTGTACTCTATGTTGATGATATGATTATTACAGGGAGTTCAGAAACAATGATCTCTGCTGTCAAAAGGGACTTGTGTAATTCTTTTGAAATGATAGATCTTGAACTTCTCCTTTATTGTCTTGGTCTGGAAGTCAGCCAGAAGGAGCACTACATCAAAGTGACTCAAAAAAAATATGCCAAGACACTATTAGAAAAATATTGCATGACTGATTGCAAGCCAATGGAAACTCCGATGGAATCAGGGCTTCAGTTATCGCGGTATGATGAATCACCTCAGGTAGATGGTACTCTCTATCGACAGCTGATCGAGAGTCTAATATATCTGAATAATACTAGGCCAGATATCGTATTTGCTGTCAACTATATTTCAAGGTTCATGCAAGAACCTAAGACTACTCAATAGAAAGCAGAAAACCGTGTTCTTCACTATGTCCATGGCATAATGGAATATGGATGAGAATACAAGAGG
Source organism: Wollemia nobilis (assembly GCA_028583015.1). Lineage (NCBI taxonomy): Eukaryota > Viridiplantae > Streptophyta > Pinopsida > Araucariales > Araucariaceae > Wollemia > Wollemia nobilis. The sequence continues at coordinate 354,342 of JAQPPZ010006193.1, read as the reverse complement.
AATGACAAATTCTTCTTGCAAGGATACACGGACTCTAACTATGCCAGGTCATATGATGATCGTAAGTCAACTTCAAGATATATATTTCATCTTGGATCTAGTCCTGTTTCTTGGTACATCAAGAAGCAACATGTGGTTTCTATCTCATCTACAAAGGCAGAGTATCACGCCGCACATGAATCTATGTGTGAAGTGATATGGTTGCATCACATTTTGACAAGTATGAGTCATCCATCAAAAGATCCAATACACTTGTTCTGCGATAACTAGGGTGCTTTGAACCTTGTTAAGAATGTAGTGCATCATGAGAAAACCAAGCACATTGACACACAATGTCACTTAATTTGAGATGAAGTTCCAAAGCATTGAATTCAAATTTAGTACATTCCCACCGATGCTCAAGTTGCAGACATTTTCACTAAGGCACTTGCACGTGTCAAATTTGAATTGTTTCACAGCTCTCTATGTATTGCAAAATTATGTAATCAGGGGTGATTTTAGAATAGCTAGTAGTTATATTATTACCCAAATAATGTAATAATGGGGGATGTTAACGTATATTACATTATAGGCTTACTTAATTATTTTGTTATTTGCTGATTATTATTAGCAGATTGTTATTTTATTGTTGTAGTGGCATCCTGTTGAGATTCACCTTCTTCAGGCCAATACAGGAATGCCTTGTATTATTTAAATGTTGATTCAATAGTAAATAATGTTCAATTCGCTCACAATATGGAGATCAAGCAGTTAAGTATTTATGGATACTCAAATATGGTGGTAAATCAAGTAAAGGAGAAATACAACAAGAAGCAACATTATATTAAGGCTTACCAAAATAGGGTTTACGACCTATTTGAAAGATTTAACGCACTAAACATAAAGGTAATCCATAGGGAATTGAATATGCAAGCTGATGCATTAGCTTATGATGGAGCTAGCTTTTTCCCATCATCTAATTTAAGAAAAAATCCAAAATCTATAAAGTTGGTATCTAGGCCATCAATGTTAAACAAGAGACTTTCTAGCAAGTGTTTGACAATGATAAACAGATAATAAATTTCTTGATTCAAGAAATAAATTGCATAGATTCAATAGAATTCAGTGAGGACAAAATGGTCCTTTTAAAGAACATCCATATTCCTAAGGGACTAGTCACCCTCGAAATCCTATTTGATGGTAGTGATCGACCAACTGGCCAAAAAATAAAAATTGATGAACACTAGTTTAAAGAGGTTCAATTGGATCCCGAAAAGAGTCTAAAGGTTGGTATGAAATGCTTATAGGAAGAAGTACAACAACTACTTAATATTTGCAAAGAATATAGTGATATCATTGTCTGGAGTTATGAAGAATTGAAGGTCTACAACAAAGAGACCATTGAGAATACCATAGAATTATTGCATAATGTCAAGCCACTTTCGCAAAATCAAAGTCCAATAAATTATAAGATAGAGGTGTTAATGAAGTAAGAGTTGTTGAAGCTACTAAATGCAAATATCATCTATCTGATCAAACACTCAACTTGGATGGCCAAATTGGTCTCAGTTAGGAATAAAAATGGAGACATATGCCTCTGCATGGAATTTAAAAACCTGAAAAAAGCTTCATTGAAAGATAACTATCCCCTACCTTAGATTGATCATATACTCCATACAGTTTCTAGGGCAGAAATATTTTTATTGCTAAATATATTTTTAGGTTTCAACCAAATTTGGGTTAATATGAGGACAAATACAAGATAGTATTCATAATTAAATGAAGTACATTTACCTATCATAGAATGCCTTTTGGATTATCAAACACTGGAGCTACCCTTTAGAGGGCTATAGATGTAACTTTTGGTGAAGTGAATAAGGTTATACTCATCTACCTTGATGACATGACAATATTCTCTCCTCAAAAGATATTCTTGATCATAATGAGTGACTTATTGCTTTCCTAATTCAAACTTTGTAGGACCATGAGGAAAGACACAATTTTATAGAAAAGCAAGTATTTCCTCTAATGAAGTTACTTGAAAATCTAAGGCATTACATCTATCAAAGTATAGCATTGGTGTACATAGTACACCTAGATGTTTAAAAAATTTTAGTGTAAGAACTCTATGAAAAATGAGTTGGTTGGATCATGAAGACATAGGAATATGATAGAGAGATTAAGCCAACCAACTAGTCAGGGAGAGAGCACTATATGAAGAATTAGTGAAATCTGTGACTTTGGACTCCAATTTCTTCAATGAAAAAGAGGGACCAAGATGAGGGAGAATATGAAAAAGACCTTATTTTGGATAGGAATGAATAAGGATATCACCTATTTTATTGCTCAGTGCCTAGAATTCTAGAAGGTGAAGGTTGAATGTAGAAATCCTACAGGTAAATTGTATCTATATGATATACCTACACAAAAATGGTAGGTTATACCTATGGATTTCATAGTAGGTTTACTCAAGACCAGGTATCAACATGACACAATATTTTTAGTATTTTATAGATTGACTAAGATTACACATTTTATACCAAGAAACATCAAATATGATGCTCAATTTGTGTCTAATAGATTTGCCACAGATATATTCAAGGTACATGGATTTCTTGAAATGATTATTTTATATAGGTATTCTAGATTCAATTTTGAATTCTAGAAATACCTGCATCGTGCAGTGGGTACAAAACTAAATATAAGCTCTATATATCACCCTAAAATCTATGGTCAAATCGAGAGGGTAAACCAAGTCCTAGAAGATATGTTTTGCATGTATTTCATGGACCAGAAGTCTATATGGGAAGACTATCTACATATTATGGAATTTTCTTATAGTAAAAAACATCATTCTTTTTTGGGTATGGTCCCATTGGATGCCTTGTATGTTAAGAGGTGTAGAACACCATTATATTAGAATAATTTAGAGGATCGGGTCATGATCAGACTAGAAATGGTCAAAAAAATGGAAGGTTATATAAGTATGACTTCTGATCATCAAAAAAGCTATACTGATATAAAAATATCACAAAGGAAATACGTTGTGGGAGATAAAGTGTTCTTAAGGGTGCGACCAATGAAAAGTGTCATCAAATATACAAATTTGAATCCTCATTTTGTTGGGCCTTTTGAGATAACTGGGAATATTAGTCTAGTTTCATAGAAACTTGCCTTGTTACCCAACTTATCAAAGATCCATGGCACCTTCCACATATCCCTACTTAGGAGATATATTACTGACCCTAATCATATATGGGATGTTTCTAATTTATATATGGCAAACCCTGAGGCAATTTAAGTGATGTTAGTGAAGATTCTAGAGTTTTGTTCTAAATTACTTAGAAAATGGACTCTAGAACAATGTAAGGTCCAATGGGACCATTATTTTGAAAGAAGTGCCACTTGGAAAAATAGACGATATGAAGAAACATTTTCATTTTTTATTTGAAAATATATTGTAATAATATTTTATGATTGGAAAACACATAGGACTGTATTTAGTCCAAGTGGGTAGTATGTCATGACCTACCTTAGCATGATGTTTTGTATTTATAGACTATTTATTGATGAGAGATAACTTGATGCCTATTTTTTATGATTTTGGATGGTTATGTGATATTTATATTGATTTATCATTAAGGAATATGGTACTATTGATGTATTATCGATTCATAGGACTAGGTACACTCACAGGGTGGAAGAGGTAGAATCAAACACCAAGAAAAGGGTACTTGAGAAGGGAAATGATGACTATGGTGGCTTAGGGTAACATGAATGACTACCCCATATAGATGCATGCATTCTTAATTTTGGGTAATCATAAACAACCCAACCATCCTTAGCCTAAAGTTGGTAACCTAGAAGTTATCATAAGTCCTCATCTAGGATTGGTGATTGGATTACAACGACTTCACCCGCCTGTGTTTGATGCATTTTGATTGACTCACATTTGTTTAAATGTGCATTGTTGTGTATGTGGATTTGGTAAATAATCTCCCCCAAAATTGATTCATAGATATAAAGGATTTATTAATACATTGCCACTTAAATACCATAATAATGTTCAATATTAGTATATAGATATTTTATTTGAATTAATAAAATAAGGAAATGATTAATGGTTTTTATGGTTTGAAATCAAAATTGATTTTATAAATATTGATGATTTAAAGGTTCTCTTTAATTCTCTCTTTTACCTTTGCAATAGATAAAGAAATGAATAGATTTATCCTTTATAAAATAATGAAATGAATATCTTATTTTGTTATAAATTATAAATCAGAAGTAAATGGTTTGATTGAGGTAAGATATTTTCAAAAGGGAACAACCATTTTAAATTCAAATATGTTCCCTCTTTCTACCTTGCATTATTTTTGGTAGATGGAATTTATGTCAAAAAGAAGACTTTAGGCTGGGGATAGATAAATTTCTCTTGTTAAGAGGATCCAGAATTGGTGGAGGAGGGATTATTTTTGTAGGTGGAGAGATTGCAAGAAGGAGGACAACAAAAACATAGAAAAGGATCAATTATTGGAGAAGAATTCCTTGCAAGGATAATAATATTGGGAATTGCTTTGCTTAAATTTTATGCCTTAAATTATGCTATTTTCAGTCGTGCCAGCCTGTGATTGAACCTAAAGAAAATCTTAGTTAAAACATTCATTGATATTTTACTATGATGCTTTCCTTATTTAGCTTTCTATTTTTGAAGGGCTTTATTTCTTTAGGTTTACCTTTCTTTAAGCATTGTGGGGCTAGTTCTCAACTTGGGAAAGAAAAACCTGGCTATCGTTGTATGTAAACTAGATTAGAACCATTGCTTGTCTCCTTGACCATGACTCCATTTGAATCTTAAAGTAACTGTTGGGATGCTTTTAAAACCTTGTTAGGCCCTGTTATAGGTTGATTTTGTCTATGGATTTCTAACAAACATCCTAAACCTTTTATGCAACTCTGTTTTAGATGATGTGTAACCAGTGACTCTCATCATGTTCTATGTTGGATAATTTAATCTCTCCTACTTACTATGGGAGTAATTTAAACCCCTCCTTCACTATATTTGTATTCATTTTCTGACCCCTTGTTATGATCAATTTAACTATTGAATGTGCCTTGAGTACTAGGCTTTGATAGGTGACTTAATTTTGTTCGTGAATTTGATGGTGGTGGTGATATCATTTATGTCACCCAAAAAAATGGGTAGAATAAGGTCTAACCTTAGGTTTCCCATTAATTTTCTCTACTTCAGTCGCACCACCGAGCATACGTTGTCGCAGTGTGATGTCTCTGTGCTGGGGGAGTACAAACAAGGGGGAAGGCCTCTTGGGACTTCCCACCATATATTCCACATGGGATATGTGGTAGGGCCAAGCTTACATTAAAGGGGTAAGTCCTTCCTCCAATCATATGATCACCACTCTATGGATAGGAGAAGCCATCAAGTGGGTGGCCCACCCAATGCTAGTTGGATGTGTAATGGAATACACATGGCATTGGAAAAATATTTACTCCAAACTTGTCACCTCTATTAACCAATGCATAGATATCCTCCCTAGATACCATGTGTTGACGAGTTCATTATCTTGTGGTTTTATCATTAAGTTATCCTTTGTTGTTGGGTAAATATTTTTGTGTTCATCGCAGGGTTTATCCCACATAGTCAGTGCGTAGGCTACCTGGTGCTTGATAAAGGGGAAGACCTCACTTTAGGGATGACCACCTTTGGGAAGTCATAAGGAGCCCACTCAGTCCACCTTAGTTTTGGCACCAATGGTAAGGTGTGGGTGATGTGTTGTATCTATTCCCTATGCAACAATTTGATCATCTTTATGATGATTGGTCGTACCTTGCATTGTTTGGTTGACTGATTGTGTTTGGTCATTGCTATTGAAACTTCCCTTTTTGCAAATAAAGTATATTATAAATGATATTTAGTTCTTGATTTTGATGATGTTTAATTATCTTACATAAAATTAAGGGCTCTTAATTGATTAGAGAAATGACTTTGTTATAAAGTATTTAATTATTTTAGATTATGGGCTCTTAAATGATTAGAGAAAGTGGTTTGTATAAGTATTTAATTATTTTAGAGTATGGGATCCTAAATGATTAAAGAAAGTGGTTTGTATAAGTAAATAATTGTTTATGAGTATGGGCTCTTAAATCATTAGAGAAAGTGGTTTGTATAAGTATTTAATTATTTAAGGGTAAAGGATCTTAAATGATTAGAGAAAGTGGTTTGTATAAGTAATTAATTTTTTAAGAGTAAGGGCTCTTAAATGATTAGATAGATAGATTGATAGATAGGTATTTACATGTATAAATATTTAATTGTTTAAGAGTATGGGCTCTTAAATGATTAGAGAAAGTGGGTTGTATAAGTATTTAATTATTTAAGAGTATGAGCTCTTAAATGATTAGAGAAAGTAGTCTGTAAAGTATTTAATTGTTTAAGAGTATATGCTCTTAAATGATTAGAGAAATTGGTTTGTATAAGTATTTAATTGTTTAAGAGTATGGGCTTTTAAGTTATTAGGGAAATTGGTATATGCATGCTTAATTAGTTAAAGGATGGACTTTGACTGGTTAAAGAATGTGTTTTGAATTTTTTTGTGCATTGATAAATGAAAAATGGCTTCCATTATTAAAGGATAAAATGACTCTCCTTCTATGATAAAATGTATGATAGATGGTTTTTATTATTGGATAATGAATTCACCTTGTGTTATTAATGAAAGTATTATCCTAACATGGAATATTAGATGAAAAAATGGGTATGGGAAAATTATGGGGTTTCCTCCTGATGATTTAATTTAATGATTTGTGTATAATTGCATTGAGTAGTTTGTATAGTTGCAATTTAGCTTCCAAATTATAGATGCACATATTTCATAAGTCATATAGCAAATGCATTTAGTTGCATGCTTCATAGAATCTATGAGTTATCCTAATCCCTTACTACCATCAATTGAGAGATGGAGAAGCAAGGACCAAGGAGAACATTGGATCTGAGACTTTGACCTTTGACTTATAATAAAGAATTTGTATGGAAACTTATTGAGGAGTAATATCCTAGTTGGACAATAATGCTTTATTCTTTCAAGGTGTGGTGGTACCTTTACACCACTTGGATTGTAAATGATTTAATTTATGAATAAGAAGATGTATCTTTACTTGTTAGAACTAAAGGACTTATGATGTCATTGTTTCATGAATTATCATGTTTGGTTGATGCTTAGATAGAAAACTACGTCTCATTTATGCATCTTCCTTTGATTTTATAGATGTTATCTTATGTTTAAAATAAATTAGGTAGAATTAATTGTGCCCTTCTAAGGAAGAAGTATTTGAAGATCTTGATGGTTTAATATACATTAGACGATTTAATGTAGTATATAAGAATGACTATGCTTATGTGTTAGAAGTAGAAAAATAAACCTAAGGGATTATGGGATCCCTTAGGGAGAATCTTAAAGTACTCTCATTTCTCAAGGAACCCTCTTAAACTAAACTAGCTAGATGCATGAAAACATTAAATATATTAAGATAAATGAATTTGGTTAACACTAGGTGCGAGAGATGGGACAAGTTAGCTCATCGCAAAGATGATACTGATAGCATATTTGCACTACGCTTAGTTCACCTACATATATGGACTTATGCATGGTGTAGTTATGAACATATCCCTTTTACTAATCGAAGGGGATAAGTTAACTCATTCATGGGATGAGATTTATAGCTTATTGCAATACGCTTAGTATGCATGTGCAAAAAAACTTATGTATGGTATAGGGATGAGTGTATCCATTGATAGATTAAGGAAGGGAATAAGTTGGCTCATTATGGTTATGAGATAGACAACTTAACTTTAGATTTGAATTTATATAGATTCATTGTATGGGGATATGTAGAACCCTATCGAGCACATGTTTTTAATAATAATAATACTAGTTTACCTTAATTTAAATAATTTATATTTTTGGGTCATTCCATACTCAAAGTTCTTCATGTTAAATGTTCTAATAGCATAAGGGATGTAAAATTTTTTGTAAGGTAGTTCAATCTAATTCTGAATTGTGAGAATCTCTATAGTATGTCTCTTGATGTTTCCAATTCCATACAATATTTAGCTCATATTTCTAACCCTTTGTATTTATTACTCTAGTTTGCAACCCACCCCATTTAGTTATATTAGCTAAGCACAAGAACTAGCATTCTCTAGTGTTAGTCTCAAAAACCCCTATTTTCAAGCCTTTTCATCTCTTGATCAAAGTCTAGAGGGTGCATATCATTGACATAGGTGGAATTTAGAACCAAGAGTCTAGGACTAGCTTGACATTTTGCACATGATGAGATGGACACCTAAAAGTGAAAGGGTGATTTTTAACTTGAAAAAATTTATCACTAGATAAATTCATAAGGGGTTAGAATTCAAGGACATCCAAATTTTTAAATTTTATTCATTCTTAGATCATTTCATTTTATTTCAAAACCATGGGGTATACCCTAGGTTTATTCTGAGATGATTAGATGATTTTGGGTATGAGCAACCTATTTTTTCTTGAAAAACGGTCCTAAACAAAGCCTCTTCCTATTACAAATTTATAGAGAATTTTTTGACCCTAACCTTGGCAACTCTAAGTGGGTTCAAGCCAAAGTGTATCTATATGGCCAAAATTCAATTTTTGTAGGGGAAGCACAAAATTTATTTGTATTTCTTGTAGGTTACCACTATTTTTAGGCTGCAAGGTTTTGGAAAGTCTATTTATTAGTTTCCCAAGTACATGTCAATAATTATTTTTACTTTGGAGTCACTTAGATAGATGGACACAATTAATGCAACCTATGTGAGTAGGAAGGGCAAGAAAATCTTCTAAAAAATTCCCCTTAGCTTTGACGGAGTAGCACTCGTAAAGAGAAAATCCTTCCCTATCGTAGAGGGAAAATTTAAGGATATAGGGCTTGATGTAATGCTAGTAGAGTGGAACTATGACCTAAAAGGAGAGTTTACTTCCTAGCTAGAAAGCATTAAGAGTTTGACTAAATTCATATAGAAGACTAGATCAAACATCAAACCCTTTAGAAACCTAATAGAGAAGGTATATGTATGACCAATAAAAATCATTGTAAAGAATCCAAACTTATTGAACCCCCAATCCCACATTAGTGCTAAGAAGGGGAAGGTCTTGAGAGAGGAGCAATAGAATGAAGCCAAAATTGAAGCATGGTGGAAATTTTTGAAGGAGATAGGAGACAATACAATGACTTAAAATGACCTAGATAAGGATTTAAATTCAACTAACTATATAACCAAGAGCACTTGGATGCCAAAAGCACCCCTTATGATGAAGGTAGCAAGGAATAAATAACCATTGAGTGGGGCAAAATGATAGAGAGTGAAGATGATGTTTAAAGAAGTTCTCCACATAGAGGAGTATCTACAAAAACTTAAAGAAGTTCTAGTCACCACCTCTCTTGAAAAGCCTCCAACCTTAGTCATGCCACCATCATAAGCAACCACAATAACATCTCCCTAGGTACCTTAAGTTATAGCAATGCCATCATAGCAAGCACCCCAGTAATGGTACCACAAAAGGAGAAATGAAACCTGGTCCACTATGCAAGCCCTCCATTATCAAAAAAGAAAAGAGAGGTTTCCTGTAAGAGCACAACCGCAAGCCACTTCCTCTTTATATCCTATTATTTTGCCTTCTATTTATTTAATTTTCACTCCAATAACCAACTAGTGGCCTTCTATATCTTCAATTCTTTTGGCCCCATTTTCCTCCATTATCAATATCATAGCCACATTAGCCACCAACCCTCTGATTGTTTTAGTAGCCACCTCCATTCAAGTGACACATCCATTTATGCGATACCTCCATACACGACCCTTATCATCATCATACACATTTCCATCGCTCTCTCCACCCCATCCATCATGTTCTTTAGGCTATTGCCTATAATTTTACCAACATGAGAGCATCAATAAGTTAATAGGAACCTCCTCCTACTTCTAGTGTACTACAATAATTTTGGGCCATTCAAATTTAGACATTGAAATACATCTAAAATAAGGAAGCCAAAAAAGCTATGCAGCTTGTTGAGAAAATAATGAGTCATTTTCATGCTCAAGATAACATCCATTCAGTAGATACAACCACATTAACCACCAATCCTCTAATTTTTTTAGCAACCACCTCCATTCAAGTGACACATCCATTCAGGCAATACCTCCATACACAATCCTTGTTATCATCATACACATTTCCATTGCACTCTCCACCCCATCCATCATGTTCTTTAGGCTATTGCCTATAATTTTACTAACATGAGAGTAGTTGATAAGTTCATAAGAACCTCCTCCTACTTCTAGTGTATTGCAACAATTCTGGACCATTCAAAATTAGATATTACAATACATCCAAAATAAGGAAGATAAAATAGCTATGCAACCTACTGAGAAAAAATGAGTCATTTTGATTCTTTAGGGGGAGGATCCCGTTTCAAATTCCCTACCTCGCCCTTCTATCCTACGAATTTCCAACTGGGTAGAACTATATGTGTTCTCTCTAATGCTCTTCCAAGACCTCCACAGGATCCTCCCGGGGCTTTCCAGGATGTACTTTAACATTTTGACAAGATTGCAGGTGTTTTTTGGGATCAACCAAGAGTTACTTTCTTTGGTGACCCTCGATGATGGATGGCTTTCAGATGGATCAAATTGGGAGGTGGAGCTGTGGAGACTATCCAAATAGAACTTTGTGATCTTCAAGGGTGACCTATACATTTTTGCTATCTATTGGAGGGTTTCCTTTTCTCCTCTCTAGGGTTTGGCTTTTGGAAGGGGGTTCTTGCTTCCCTATTTTCCCATGATGCTGCAGTATAGGGTTTTCTCTCTACGTTATTCTTGGTATTGGATGGAGACCACAATTTTATTGTTTGCTATAAAGGGACTCTTGTGGTTGGTGTTGGGATGGGCCTTCTGAGCAGGTTTGGGATATTTTGGCCTTAAATAATGGGTTTAGGATTTGATCACTATGTTTTTCTTGGTCTTGGGAAAGGGACACAATTTTATCATTCATAGTTGAGTGGCTCATGATTGTTTCTAGGTTAGGCCTCTAAAGATTCATTTTTTGTCTATCCTAGGTTTTCTATGGTTTATTTTTCCTACTACTTATTTCTATCCTTTGGTATGGGCCCTGTGTTTCTCGTGCACCTACAGGTGAAAGTGTCTATGGATCTCTTCTTAGATGCACAGTTGGTGGGTTTGGATGGTGATCTAGCATGGGTGTATATTTTATGGATTTATTCTTCTACAAGTTTTCTTGGTGGCCTTTGGAGGGGGCCTATTCATGCATGATTTCTACAAATAATGATATCTTTATGAGAGCCCTGTGTGTGACAATCCCTTTCAGACATGAGGTGTCATAGTGGATTGTTTATTCTCTAGGTTTTCCTGCTTTCTAGCTGTGATCCTCATCGCCTTGCATTGAGATCTTGTGGCCTGTAGATATCTCCCTTTGTTGTTGTTTCATCTTCCAGGCTATGTTTACAAGGAGTTTGCATGACCTTTGGAGACCTCCATTTCCTACTGAACCATATTGTAGGATGTCGAAAGGATTTATTTTAGTGGTTTCCCTATTTGAGCAATTTTTCTATTTCATTAGTTTCTCCTGGGTAGGAAACAACTTCTCCAATATTATCCTCCTGGGGATGCCATTGCATTTCATTTTCATTTTTCTTGGGCTCCTCTAGGGTAGGATTTGTTCATTTAGTTTTTTGGTTTTACCTAAGCAAGAAACAATGTTTTAATTTTTCTCCTCCTGGATAGTTTACTCCTACTGGGTAGGTTTCAACATTTGAATTCTAATTTTCCCATACCCATTTTGGGTAGGACTCCATGTTTAATTGGATGTTTTATATATTATATTTAAAATGAAATGTTAAAAACAATTAAAAATTGCTATTTTCCAGATGTAGGAATGATAAATATTTATAATTTGTGATTTTTTGTGTAGCGAGAGAAGCATTGAGTTGGATGATTCGTAACTTTTTATTAAAATAGAAATGTTGCAGTGAGTAGAGTTTGCTATACTCTAAGTGGTAGGAATGATGTTATATTTGTGACTAGCAGTGTTGCTAGTGTAGCAAGATAAGCATTGGATTGGGTTTGATTCATTTATGCTAAGTGGCCTTAGTTACTAGGGGTGTTATATTCTAAGTATTATCAGAGTAAGAGTGGCACTCTGAAAAATCTAACTTGTATATTATTGAATGTTGATATTTCACTAATATATTGCTATGGTTATTGTGGTGAGATTCAGTTTGTTTTTCCATCATATTAAATGATGAAAAATGTTACTGGTATAGCGGTATGATGGGTGGTTCAAGTTATGTTCCCTATCGTGAAATTTATGGCTTGTATAGATGCCACAGTTATGTTGAAATGTAGTTTAGACAAATTGTGTCCAAGTGATTTATTCTTACCTTACTGTGTTGAATGTCGTTGAGTTGTCAAAGGTTGTGGAGGACTTTAAAACTTCTTGGGTAATCAACTATCATACCTATATGGAAAGAGCTCAATGCTTGGTTTGGTTAGAATAGGTTCAATTTTACCTTATGATTAAATGCTCTATTTTTGTAAGTAGGTATGTTGTTGAAGATGACATAGATTATAGGAGATAGACTGAGATGACTCTTAGTCAACTATGTGGAGATCTTGGTATGTGCACGAGTGCTACTGATGTAAGGACTCACACCTTTTACCTGAATGAAGAGGGATTAGTGTTTCTGAGCACTATGGACCATTGACCATGATGAAGAACTTGTGTTTTCAGTTGAAGAAACAAGGACCTCTACCATGACTTGAGATTAGGGATAGATTTCATATTGAACTCCGAACATTACTATGTGTAATGATTTTTAAGTCCATGTTGCATGTATATGTGGATGGAAGGATGTAAATCCATTGTATTTGGAAGGTGAAAAGGAATACCTTTAGTGATGTATGGTTTCAATATTTAAATGAATTAAAGAGAAATATGGATTGAGGTTGGATTTTCCCCATCGAGGGTTTCTCCCAGGGTAAATTTTATGTTGTGACTTTTGTGGAGATTTTATTCTATGTTAGACTTGTGCTTTAATATTTAATGGTTTATGGAATGGTTCTTAATTAAGGTAATAATTTTCCTATGAAAGCATGGTCTATTGTGATGTAGTGTTTGATGTTACAAAAGAACTAGTTGCATTATGGATATAAGGATCATTCTTAATCTTGTATGTGTGGGGATTTATAACAAAGAGTTTTCTTGTGGGATATTACAACTAATGATGACCAATACTTTCATTAAATTTATTATGTTATATTGATTGATGGTTGATCATATAGATTAGTTGAATATTACTCCAAGGTATAACTAAATGCCTTGATGAGTATAGTTAAGTGAAGCCTCATACGATTGTGAAGTGGCTAGTCTTCTAATATACAATGATATATCTAGAAGAATAATACAACCTATGAAAACTAAATAAATGAATGGTTAGTTGTGAGGTTGAATTTATAAAAAGGAAATGGAAATGAGGCATTTGGGATGTCTAGCTCTAACAGACCTGAGATGGATAGACAATTCCTGCATGCAAATACCACCACATAGAAGGACTTATGTGGAGGGTAGTCAAGGTGTGCACCTTTCAAAATAATGAAAGGGTGGTCAATGCTAGCTCAATGGATCCTTGAGATGGATAGTTTTGACCCACTAAAAATAAACACCTAGTGCTCTTACATATCTGGAAATATGTATAGCGTAAGGATGGGTGTGCCTCTAAAGATAAATCTAGGTAGGAATCTATTGAGGTAACATGAGTAGTTGTCCTAGAGCCTAGATATCAAAATCCTTGGTAAAGAAATAATTGGATATATATAAAAAAATATATAGGTTTGGAAATTTGGGTTGTGACATTTGGTATCAGAGCATGGTTCGTTAGGGAACCAACTCACTATGCAAAGCTAGATGGTGGTGTGTGATAGGAAACATACCCTTGTGAGGGTTATACTTTGCACAAATAGAATCACTATGGATGATAAACCCATTTGTCTAGATAAGATAACTAGGTGAATGATTAATAGTAGGTAAAACAATTCAAGGATGTAATTGTGAACTGATCCCTACTATCTCTCTTGTGTGTGGCCAAGGATAATGCCACCCAAGAGAAGGAGAGGGAGTGTTGTCCCATCGATGAGATAGACTCAACAAAATAATGTAGAGGTAAAAACCCCAGATTTAGGCATGAATGCTCCTAATAATGAGAGGGAGGACCTCACTACAATAGTTGCTTTACTAAGGGAACAAATGGAAACACAAAAATAGTTGTTGGAAGCTATAGTGAATCAAGATTCACAAGCTGGAAATTCTAGGATGGGATGAGAGAATGAACCCCTTACAGAGGCACAATAGGCTAGGGTCCGACTAGAGGTCGAGTTGGGAAAAGATATGAAACATCTAAAATCTTCCAAGTTCAATGGAGAGGAAGATGGTGACAAAGCCAAAGCTTGGCTGAAAGAGATAGAAACCTACTATAATATGAAGAACTATTCCACTAGTACCCGAACATCCTATGCTACTTTGCATTTGCAAGGGGTTGGTTTGGATTGGTGGGAAATGTATAGTGGGGAACTAGGGATTGAGGCTACAGTTGATTTGAAATGGGAGAACTTTGTGATAGCTTTCAAAGAAATATTCCTCACCGAACACTTCTACACCAAGAAATTTGAAGAGTTCACCAAACTTAGACAAGGGACTAGGACTGTGGAGGTATACTATCAAAAATTCATCAAGCTACTAAAGTATGTGCCCATGTATAATGAGAAAATGAAGATACATAAGTTTATTCTAGGAGTGGATCCCAGAATAGGGCATGAAGTGAATATGCGAGAACCTAGTACTCTTTAGAAGGCCTATGATCTGGCCAGGAAAGCTGAAACTTATCTCAAGCCCTACTTCGACTATGAAGGGGCATCTGAACAAGACAAAGAGGCACTGAGAAAAAGAAATAGTGCAGGGTTTATGAAATGGGA
Source organism: Wollemia nobilis (assembly GCA_028583015.1). NCBI lineage: Eukaryota > Viridiplantae > Streptophyta > Pinopsida > Araucariales > Araucariaceae > Wollemia > Wollemia nobilis. The sequence continues at coordinate 339,284 of JAQPPZ010006193.1, read as the reverse complement.
AAGTGAACAGGCAAATAAGAGTCCCCCTAGATAGGATAGAAGGAATGATAGGAAGCAAGGAAAGTTTAGGAAGAGGTTCAAAGGGAAGAACCATAATCCTAACAATCACAACAATAGTGATAACCGACCACCAGCACAAGGTCAGGCCAATCCTTCACATGCAGTGAAAATAGAATATGGACAGAAGTAGAAAACACATCCAGGACCCAAAGCAGGATGTTATGAATGTGGTGGTCCACATTATGCCAAAAAATATCCACTTAAAGTAGGATCAAGTTTGAAAGGAAAGGAACCAACTTATAAAGAACCTGCACACAAGATTTATGCAGCAATAGGGAGTCAAAATCTGGAAGGACAAGCCACTCCACTACTGATAAAAGGTAAGATCTTTGGTAGAAATGTTAGAATTTTGATTGATAGTGGTGCCACAGATAGCTTTGTTTCCACTAGCTTAATTAAAGATATACTAGAAAGGCTAAGAATCTTGGCACATGGGTGGAAGGTCGAGTATGGCTTAGGATAGACCTACTCTGTAGATCAGTGTTACCCTATGACTGAAATTATCTTACCTAGTGGTACAACTATAGGTTACCTTTATGTAGCACCACTACATGCTTTTGATGTAGTGCTAGGAATGGATTGGTTGCAAGCACATAAGGTTGTAATCAATTTCTAGGATAGATGGATTGAGTACTCAAAAGATGGTAGGAAAGTACAAAGGGTGTACAACCTACAGGGGATTTTTGACCCCAGATCCTCTCCACAATGCAACTTAAGAAGGCAATGAAGAGAGGAGGAACAATTTATGTAGTGAAGTTAAATGAGATAGAAGATGAAAAGAAGGAAGAGGTGTTTGAGAGACACCTAGTACTTCAAGAAGTTTAGAGATGTATTTCTAGAGGATTTACCTAGATTACCCCCTAAGCATGAATTTGATTTCACAATTGAACTTCAACCTAGAACAGAACCTATTCATAGAGCTCCTTATAGAATGAATCCAATTGAGATGCAAGAACTAAAAGTGTAGTTACAAGGATTGTTGGAGAAGGGATTGATTAGACCAAGTGTGTCATCGTGGGGTGCACCAATGTTGTTTGTCAAGAAAAAGGATGGTTCCTTGTGACTATGTATAGACTATAGGATGTTAAACAAGGCAACCATTAAAAATAGATATCCTCTACCCAGAATCGAAGACCTCTTTGATCAACTTAAAGATGCCACTATCTTTTCAAATATTGATCTAAAGTCAGGATACCACCAATTGAGGATTCGAGAAGAGGATACCCATAAGACAACCTTCAAAACTTGTTATGGACATTATGAGTTTATTGTCTTGCCTTTTGGTCTATCAAATGCTCCAACAACATTTATGAATTTGATGAACAATATCTTTAGGAAGCTTTTGGATCGATTTGTTCTTGTATTCTTGGATGATATTTTGATATATTCTTGAAATAATATTGAGCATGATAGACACCTTGAGATCATGTTGGAGTTGCTAAGAAAGAATTAATTGTATGGGAATTTGTTGAAATGTGAATTCTATGTGTCAGAAGTGCAATATTTAGGGCATATTGTATCAGTAGAAGGGATCATGGTAGATCCTAAGAAAATAGAAGCTATATTAAATTGGCCACCACCAATAAATGTGATGGAAGTCTGAAGTTTCATGGGTTTGACTAGATATTATAGGCATTATGTGAAGGACTACACCAAGATAACCACTCCAATAACTAATCTTCAGAGGAAGGGAAAAGAGTTTAAATGGATGGATAAATGTGAGGTAGCTTTTGATCTGCTCAAGTAAAAACTCACTACATCTCCCATACTAAAGATACCAGACCCTCAGGGTAGCTTTTTTGTGTGTACAGATGCATCATTGGAAGGTTTGGGAGGAGTGCTCTCACAAGATGAAGTAGTAATAGCTTATGGATCCAGGAAACTAAAATGACATGAGGTCAATTATGCAACCCATGATTTGGAATTGGTAGTAGTGGTTTTTTCTCTCAAAATTTGGTGACACTATTTGATAGGGAGACCCTTTGAGTTGAGAATAAACCATCAAATTCTGAAGTACATATTTACTCAACCTTTTCTAAATGCTAGGTAGAGAAGATGGATGGAATTTCTTGCTGAATATGATTTTGGTATTGAATACATCAAAGGGAAAGAAAATAAGGTTGTTGATGCACTCAGTAGGAGAAGACACATAGTTGTCTTGTCTTGCATCCATGTGGACTTGATGGAACAAGTTAAGGAAATGCAACAATAGGATGTGTTTTACAATCAAATCTAGGAAAGGATGGAAAGGAAATCTAATGATAGTAAGGATTTTAGCATCAAGGATGGGTTCTTGTGCTTTAAGGATAGGGTAGTAGTTCTAAAGGCTGGTGGTTTGAAGAAAATGATCATGAATGAAGCTCATAGATCTCCATATTCTTCTCATCTAGGAGGGGAAAAAATGAGAGAGAATATGAAGAAAACTTTCTTCTGGCTAGGAATGAAGAGGGACATAACTGAATTTGTCGCCCAATGTCTTGAATGCTAGAAAGTAAAGGTAGAAAATAGACATCTTGCAGGACTATTATACCCTCATGATGTACCAACATAAAAATGGTAGGTGATTTCGATGGATTTTATTGTAGGTTTGCCAAAGACTAGATTCTAGCATGATGCAATCCTAGTTGTGGTCGATAGACTGACCAAGGTTGCACACTTTATACCCAAAAATACCAAGGATGATGTCATGGTTGTGGCTAATAGATTTGCCAAAGAAATATTCAGGCTTCATGGTTTTTTAGAAGTGATCATTTCAGATAGGGACTCGAGATTCACATCCGAGTTTTGGTAAGCTTTGCATCGAGCCATTGGCACTAGGTTAAACATCAATTTTGCATATCACCCAAAAACCGATGGGCAAACTGAAAGGGTAAACCAGGTTTTAGAGGACATGCTTCGCATGTATTGTATGGATCAAAAAACCTGATGGGAAGATTACCTACACTTGGTAGAATTTTCCTACAACAACGGTCACCATTCGACCTTAGGCATGGCACCATTTGAAGCTCTATATGGTAGGAGGTGTAGGACACCATTATCTTGGGATAATCCAGAGGATAGGGTTGTGCTTGGACTTGATATGGTCAAAGAAATGGAGCAACAATTAAGGACAATCAGAGAAAGGCTTAAAGAAGTTGTAGATCATCAGAAAAGTTATGTCGACCTTAAGAGGTCACCAAGAGAATTTGTTGTGGGTGACAAAGTGTTTTTGAGGGTGAGACCAAAGAAGAGTGCTATTAAGTCCACAAAACTTGATCCATATTTTGTTGGACCCTTTGAAATTATAGAAAAGATCAGTCCTGTGGCATATCGACTTGCCTTACCACCCAGTTTGTCGAAGATTCATGACACCTTTCACATTTCTTTGCTTAGAAAATACATTGCTAATCCTGAACATGTGTGGGACTTTTCTAACTTGCAGATGGTGGATCCAGAGGCTATAGAGGTTCGACCAGTAAAGATCCTTGAGTTCCATTCCAAATCGATGAGGAAAGGAATTCTAGAGCAATGCAAGGTCCAGTGGGACCACTACTTCAAGAGAGAAATGCTACTTGGGAGAAAGTAGCAGATATGCAAAGATATTTTCCATATCTGTTTGAAAATAATATGTAACTGTTATTTTATGTTTGACAATACTATGTAACCACTAAACTATGTTTGAACTATTGAACATAGAGGACTATGTTAAGCCTAATGGGGGTAGGATGTCATGACCCTCCCTTGGCAGACTTATTATGTGGATGAATTTAGATTATGCTATATTGTTTTTTAAAATGAAATGATGGGATTTTTCATGATTAAATATGCAAAATATATTTTATTACCAAAAATATTGATGTTTTTGGGTGCTAATCTATGAAATACATGATTTGCAAATTTAATATTTGTTTTATGTGAGTTGTGCAGGATAGTCAACAACTGATGAATGCACTCGCCTTAGGAAATCTTACTAACATTCTAGTATCTTGACTTAGACTAGGACATGTATATTACATTGTAATTTCTCAGAAAAATAACATGGAAATGATAGTAAATTTTTTGGCACATCTTTAAAATATGTAAATGCACCATGCTTGTAGTTCCTGGTGGAGAAATTTGCTATAATCTAGGTAATGGTTTATTGCCACATCAGGTAAGTTATAAATGAAATGTCAATTGTTTTATTATGGCCACCACTGGATGAACAAAAAAATCATTAATGGAAGAGTTAGTTCAAGAATGCGAGAAAAAATATTCTAGGGAAAAGAGGTCAAGGGCACTGAGAAAAAGAAGAGAAAAAATAAAGTTTTTGGAAAAGAGGAAAGTGGAAAGAAAATATAAACGGATGGCAAAGGGAGATGGAGACGTTAAGAGAAGGAAAATATGATATGGTAGCAGTGAGCTTGTTGGAGAAAATAGTATGTATCATTGATATTTCCATTCGTTTGTTGTGATTTGGGTCTAAATTGGTCAGTAAAAGTAAAGTACTCTTTTAACCAAGATCAAGTATTGATTTCGTCTAATATTGAGGATATTTATGGATAGTTCACCTTCATTAAATTAGCTAAAATATTATAAAACATTTGTGATTTTTGATTCGCTGGTGTAGTTAAAGAAGCATTGAATTAGATGTTTCATATTTTTTAATTTAAAATGAAATGATAACAATGACTAGAATATGCTATATTTTGGTTAAGATATGATAAAATGATTGTGATTTGTGATTCACTGGTGTAGCGAAAAGAAGCATTGAATTAGATGTTTCATATTTTTTTATTTAAATTGAAATGATAACAATGACTAGAATCTGCTATATTTTAGTTAAGATATGATAAAACATTTGTGATTTGTGATTCACTGGTGTAGCAAAAGAAGCATTGAATTAGATGTTTTATATATTATATTTAAAATGAAATGTTAACAATGATTAGATCTGCTATTTTCCATATGTAGGAATGATAAAGATTTATGATTTGTGATTTTCTATATAGCGAGAGAAGCATTGAGTTGGATGATTCATAACTTTTTATTAAAATGGAAATGTTGCAGTGAGTAGAGTTTGCTATACTCTAGTGGTAGGAATGATGTTATATTTATGACTAGTAGTGTCACTGGTGTAGCAAGATAATATTTGGATTGGGTTTGATTCATTTATGCTAAGTATCTTTAGTTAACCGAAGGTGTTATATTCTGAGTATTTTCGGAGTAAGAGTGGCACTTTGAAAAATTTGACTTGTATATTATTGAATGTTGATATTTCGTTAATATATTGCTATAGTTATTGTGGTGAGATTTGGTTTATTTTTCCATCGTATTAAATGATGAAAAATGTTATTGGTATAGCAGTATGATGGATGGTTTAAGTTATGTTACCTACCATGAAATTGATGGCTTGTATAGATGCCACAGTTATGTTGAAATGTAGTTTGGCCAAACTACATCCAAATGATTTATTCTTACCTTACTGTGTTGAATGTCATTGAGTCTTTGTTTGTCGAAGGTTGTGGAGGACTTCTAAACTTCCTGGGTCATCAACTATCATACCTATCTGGAAAGAGCTCAATGCTTGGTTTGGTTAGAATAGGTTTGGTTTTACCTTATGATTTAATACTCTATTTTTGTAAGTAGGAATGTTTTTGAAGACAACATAGATTACAGGAGATAGACTGAGATGAATATTAGTCAATTATGTGGATATTGGTATGTGCACTGAGTGTTTCTGATGTAAGGACACACATTTTACCTGAAGGAAGAGGGATTAGCGTTTCTAAGCACTATGGGCCATTGACAATGACCTCTACCGTGACTTGAGATTAGCAATAAATTTCATATTGAAATCTGAATATTACTATATGTAATGATTATTATGTCTATGTTGCATGTATATGTGGATGGAAGGACCTAAACCATTGTATTTGGAAGGTGAAAAGGAATGCCTTTAGTGATGTATGGTTTTAATATTTAAATGAATTACAAATAAAGTTAGATTGAGGTTGAGTTTTCCCCATCGGGGGTTTCTCCTAGGGTAAATTATGTGTTGTGACTTTTGTGGAGATTTTATTCTATGTTAGGCTTGTGCTTTAATATTTAATGGTTTATGGAAAGCTTCTTAATTAAGGTAATAATTTTCCTACGAAAGCATGTCCTATTGTGATGTAGTGTTTGATGTTACAAAATAACTAGTTGCATTGTGGATATAAGGATTATTCTTAATCTTGTATGTGTGGGGCTTTATAATAAAGAGTTTCTCATGGGTTATTACAACTAATGATGACCAATACTTGTATAAAATTACTTATATCATGTTGATCGATGGTTGTTCATATAGATTAGTTGAATATTACTCCAAGGTATAACTAAATGCCTTGATGGGTATAGTTAAGTGAAGCCTCATATGATTGTGAAGTGGCTAGTCTTCTAATATATAATCATATATCTAGAAGAATAATACAACCTATGAAAACTAAATAAAGGAATGGTTAGTTGTGAGGTTGAATTTATAAAAAGGGAATGAAAATGAGGTATTTGGGATGTCTAGCTCTAATAGACCTGATATGGATTGATAATTCCTGCTCACAAATACCACCACATAGAAGGACTTGTTTGGAGGATAGTCAAGGTGTGCACCTTTTGAAAGAATGAAAGGGTGGTCAATGATAGCTCAATGTATCCTTGAGATGGATAGTTTTGACCCACTAAAAATAAATACCTGGTGCTCTTACATAACTAGAAATATGTATAGTGTAAGGATGGGTGTTCTAAAGATAAATCTAAGTAGGAATTTTTTGAGGTAACATGCGTAGTTGCCCTACATCCTAGATATAAAAATCCTTGGTAAATAAAGAATTGGATATATATAAACAAATAGGGTTGGAAATTCAGGTTGTGACAATTAGGTCTTGGAAATAGGGCTTAGTTTCAGAGGCATTTGGGCTAGGAACAAGATAGAGTTCATGGAGTAATCCAATAATATTGTAAACCATGACTACCTATCCATAGAAAGCAAGTTGAAAAATAGGGATAAGAAGATCGAGAATGTAAAGACCATTCTCAAAAACACCTAAGTGGAATCCAAATTATTAATAAATCAGGTGGACTAGCTCACTAGTTGATTGACTTTGTTGTTAGCAACTTATCTCTTGGATACAAAAAAGAGTAAGGTTTGGAGTGTCTTAGATAAACTCACCTAATTCAAAAAGGAGAAGGCAATTTTATAGAAAGAGCTCAAGAAGGATAAGAGGAAGAATAAATATCTCAAGCACCAATAAGAGGAAGTATAGCTTATCAAAGGATTCTCCCAAGCATACTAGGAGGATATCACTAAGGAAACATTAGCACTCTCCCAATTGTTTAAATTCATTGATACAACTGTCTCTTAAAGCTCATCAGTAGGCCAATAATTTGAATAAATTTTGATAGAGACTTCCTCAAGGTTTGTCGAAGATGAAGAGTATCGAGTAAAATTGTGCACCTTGCTCGACCACAAGCTAACAACTATGGGAATTTAGAATTGGGGTGCAATAACACATAAAGTACTTCACGTTCTTGATAAAGAATTGGCCATGTCATAATGCAAAACCCAGATCAATGTCTTGGCAACACTATTAAATATCTAAAGTGTCATTTACTCATTTAATAGAAGGGACTTCCCTCTCCTTAGAATTTAGATAATGAACTCTTCTTAAAACAAGAGTGTTTTTAGCTAATCGAGTAGAAAAAAGAACAATCTAGTTTTGATTCATGGTCATATTCACCTCCTACAAGTGATTTAACAGAAGCCATTAGGCCCTTGGCTAACCTATAAGTGTAAATTTGAGAGGCTAGGAGTAAAGTGAAAAATATTTCTCATGATGACCAAATAGAGCTTTAAAGATGCTATTCTTAGTTCAAGAGGATAGAGCTACCTTCCAAAAATGAGTGGGGAGAAATCAAGGCCTAAATGGAGAAATTGTCCTCCCAATAGCATTGGTATTACTTCTTTTTTATTCATTGTTTTCTTCATTTTTTCTCATTCATTTATTTGAATTTGCATTGAATGGATGAAGGCAGTAAATTTTATGGGATTCTTTATCTTCAAAAAGTAAATTATACCTTGTGAGTTACTAGAACTATAGTAAAAATTTACCACACAAAGACATTTTTCCTTGATCAATTTTCCATGTCAGCCTCAGTAGGAGGCAAACAAGAATATAAGTGTGCCATTGATTTTATAATTAGTTATAGGTACCATTTTGGTTGCATAGAAGGTACACGATAAATTATTGAGATTGTGTAGACTACTCTATTATATAGATCGATTACGAACAATATTTTGCATGAAGTGACTCCATAAAATAATTGTGATGCCATATAGACAATTTGATTGTTGATCAATAATGGGTGTTGATTAAAGGAGTTAGGAGGGCCATAAAAAATTTAAAATCCATGTACATTGTTGATATTCCAGATCTATGATGAGCACATTTTCTTAGCAAAGCAATTGAAAGGGAGTTCTCAAATCCATATGGGCTATTTATTACCCGTACAATTTCCCACACTATTTCATCGAGATACCAAAGGAGCTATTATAGAAAATCTCACCATAGGGTGAAACCTAGGCATGTGGCAGGTACTTTGGCATCCTATAGAAGAAGTAAATAGTTGTCCCATAAAGGTCAATATTCAATGAAGATCCAAAATTGATCTTGAGTAGAAATAAGATCTAATGGCTCACAAGGAAAATATGACTACTCAGATGATGAAGCATAAAAAAACCATATCAACTATTTGATATCGAAAATCAATGGCCTAGGAAGGGATATGCAAATAAGAAGAATATCACGAGGATCAATATCAATTGTATGATCGAGGAGTAGTCAAATATAGAAAACCATAATTGCAAAAGAGTGGTAACAACAACCAATTAAATTTTATCACCAACATTTCACCTCACAATAAGGAATCTCTATGACAAGTAAGTACCTTTATTATAGGTAACATTGACTCACAATATTCTAGGGAAGGTGGTGCAGTTCAAAAAAGCAACTATGGCAGAAAAAGTCTTGAGTTCACCTACTATACTATTCAAACATGGCATTCCAAAAAAAAGTGATTTACATCTAAAAGGTAGTAGCAATAAAAATCTCTAGTTCAAAAGGTGCCAAAAACTTTGGCATTAATCTAGAGATGTTGAGCATATTAGAATTGAATGTAGACCAATATCTTGCTTGATTCATTGAGAAAATTTTGAATTTCTTGTATAGTTTTGAGGAAAAGAAACCCAAGATTTACTTATAAATAGTGGTTTCACCTCCAAGGCAAGGAATAGAAGTGGTGTTTAAGCTATTAGTCCCTAATTCTAATCATTGGTAAGTCTTCAATAATGATAAACAAAATATCAAATTTCTCATTGAGTTAAAATACAACCAACTACCAAGGTAGTTAATCACTCTACAAATTTTATTCAATCTAGATGCTATCATAAGGAAATGTAGCATCGAGGTAAAAGTCTCTTCTTATAACTCTATTGAAGTTGTTAAAGGAAATAACTTGCTACATTGAAAATAATGCACCAAAGAAGATATTGGTCAATTCAAGGAACTTTATGGAAAATATGAAGATATTATTACTTAGTCCTATGAGGATCTCAAGGTATATAACATGAATATCATAGAGTATACCATTAAATGAGAACCAAGTAAAAAGTCATTTCGATAGAAGTAGAGGTCAAGGAATCTAAAAATTGAGAGTTATGAAGAAAGAATTATTGAATCTTCTATAGGCCCAAATAATATTTGGGATTAATTATTCTACCTAGGTATCTAATATGGTATTATTCTGGAAGAAGAATGGTTACATTATGTTATGTGTCAGCTTCAATAACCTCAACAAAGCATCATTGAAAAATCAGTATCCCCTACTAACTATAGACAAGATTTTATTAAAAGTAACAAGGTCACAATAGTTGTTGCTACTTAATGGTTTTATAGGGTACAACCAGATATGGGTAAAATACAATGACCAATATAAAATTACTTCACCACCAAATAGGGAATCTTCACTTATTATGTTGTTTGGGATATCAAATGCAAGTGCTACCATCTAGCAAGACATGGATATTACCTTCATAGGATTAGTTGAGGAGATGATTCTCATATATCTTGATGGATTGATTGTATAGTCAAAGGATAGGAACAAACATATTAAAAACATGGATTTCATATTTCAAATGTATAGAGAATATGGTATCTTACTCAACCCTAACAAATGATGAAAATGTAATCTAACTTATGGCCAAGGCAAACATTGTATTATATAATTTTGTATAGGCCTATGAGCAATCATTATATAAATGTATTTAATTTGTTGTATGTTATTTAATTATGTAAGACCTATGGACCATAGTTAACCTTGTTATGGATAAATACACATTATAAATTATAATGAATCTAAAGCACTCTTGTTTTGTTAGCTTGGGATAAATTTATTTATGTATTCAGAGTTTTTATATTGGTCTTAATACCCCCACCATTCCATCCAATATATCAAAGTATTGTGCTTCGTATATATAGATAATATAGTGATTATCTGATACTCAAGGGCACCCATAATCTCTCTTATTTTTGTCCATTTTATAATTTATGTATACAATTTGACCAAATGGATTACTTTTAATAATTATTAGAATTTGGTGTGAAATATAACAAAAGGTTTTTCTTTATGATTTTAGAAGAAAAATTCTTAGTTAATTTGGTGTCAACAAACAATATAGCCATAGAACTATTGGCAAATGCACCTAAAAACTCATAGGTAAATATTTCCAGGATCAAGATCACACACATAAAATTATATTCAATAGTATAACAAGTATTGTATAGTAGAAAAATTCTCTATTACATTCATAAACCAAAATTTCTCACATTACATAGGATGGAAATGTTTCTCCAATATATAACATTACAAAAGACTCTTCAAATATTTTAACTTTTACTCTCTTCAAAATCACAAGAGATGCAACTTTCATATGTCTTTCTTACATTATGAAAAAACTTCTCATGATTATATAACCTCCTACTTTAGATCTTGACACATTACATATAACTCATCGCTTATACAATTGACACCTAACACTCATGAATCTTAACTTTCACACATGACACCTTTCACTCATAATTACATATCACATAAACACTCTTTACATATTACCACGTACTTTTGACACAAATATTAAGCATACTTATAATATAAATATTTACAATGGTACTTCATGGTCCAAAATAATGTAATACGACCAACACTGCCCTAATATTACGTTACGTTATTTGGTGTGAAGGGTTTTAACCTTAAATATCCAATTCTTGTTCCTCATATTGTCTTTTGAATTTCAAGTACTAACTTTGTTATTCCTTTATGTTCCAGAATTGAATATATTTTTTTGGTTTGATGTTTGTCATTTTTAAAAGTAAGTTATCACATTAATATATTTTATGAATATTTTTATCAAATGAATTTTTAAAATATGTTGATTGCATCAACGTACCATCCTATTCATGTAAATTCTTTATCTATATTTGAGTGTGTTTCTTGAAGAAGTTTATTTGTTATCGTATTCTAAAAAGTTGATTTGTTATCGTACTCTATAAATTATTTGTGTTGCAACTATTATCCTTCATTTATGGATTATTTTCCAAACTCTTAATCAAATATTCTTATCATGAGTTCTTGTCTTTATAGATTTAAAAAATAAATGATGTCATATATATTATCATGCCTATATCAATAGGTAGTATGATAACATATTTAGAATTTTCTTTTACTTCAAAAATATTTGAATGTGGATAATTTCCAAATATCATAAAATTTTCATCTTTGGTTTCTTTGAGAATTAAAGATAATATCTTCTTCAATTTCATTGGGATATCTCTTTTTTCATCAAAATTCTCTATCAAATGTTGTGTGTAATATTTTAGTTTTTCCAACATCTCCTCACTATCCTATGAAAATGCATTTTGAATAATTTCTTCCATGAATATTTTTCTCTTTAATTCTCTCTCAATTGCTTTCAAATAAATAATTTTAATACAATTTCTCCTCAATCAAGCTTTCAATTTTCAAATTTCAAATTATATTCCTTCTTATATCTCCCTAGATAGTTTATCAATTTCACTCCCCAAATTTCAATCAATTCTCATTTTTCAATAATTTTGGTTCTCTCCTTTAATATTAATTAATATTTTTCTTCAATTAATTAATTATCTCCTCTTCCCATTCACTTTAGTCTTTAATTAATTAAATCATTATTTATATCTCCCAAACACAACACAAAAATAACACCTTATCCTTTTAATTAAATAATACAACTTATAACTCTAGGCATCCAACTCCAAAATAATATGTACCTTCAATAATCAAACATGCTGTAATTATTGAAAGACCCAAACTTTAATAGTGTGTAACATCAGGATAGATGAATCTCACAAATCTTATGTTGCTACATAAAATTCTCTAACTATGTAACATCTACTGCTAGCCTCTATCAAGCAATGCTTGTTTACCTTCAATCAAATACTTTTCTATGTTGATGCCTCATATTCACCTTTTTTCAAAACTCTATTTCATAGATTTTAGGTGCTTCCTTTGATATTTATCTACTTGTAGGTATTTCAATGGTTGTGCATACTTCTCCAAGTTCTTCTATCATTAATCTTCAAAAATTCTCTTTTTTTGCTTAAATATTCCTCTACACATCAACCACTTTGTTTTCACATTCCTATGGATCAATTTGTGTATTATATTCTTCAGTATCAAACTGTAGTGAATTCATCCCCTCACCAGTCCACTATCTAGCTCAATGTTCTCATGTCTTCTAGCATTTTATTGCTCTCGATATTTTAGTCATAATTGCTTCTTCCAATTTATAAAGTTCTTCCAACATTCTCTTCTCCATGATGTCTATTCTTTGATCACTTCAACTCCAAATTTTTTTGTCTCCTCCATGACATACCTTCAATATCTCACCAATAATGTTATATTCCTCAAATATCATCTCTTCTTAATCTCTGCACTCCTCCGAGTTGTCTCATTTTAAACGTTGTAATCTTCTTTCCTCTCTACTCTTCTTCTCTAATATAGAAGTTGTATGCTTCTCATGTCAATATCCTCTCCACTCTTATTTTTTCCTATAAAATGATACATCCAAGAGTCTCTCACCAGTGTAGCTCTGATCCAAGATGGCTCTAATACCACTATTGGAAAATGTACCTAAAAAACTCACAGGTATATATTTCCAGTATCAAGATGATATACATAAAATTAAATTCAATAGTATCACAAGTATTGCACAATAAAAAACTTACTATTTTATATATAAATCAAAATTTCTCACATTACATAGAATGGAGCTTTATCTCCAACATATAACCTTACAAAATACTTTTCAACTATATTGAATTTTTCTCTCCTCGAACTCAAGGAATATGCAAGCTTTCACATGCCTTTCATACATTATGACAAATATTATCATGATTACATAACCTCCTACTTCTGATCTTGATACATCACATATGAATCTTGACTTACACACTTGCAACCTAACACTCATGACACCTTTCACTTACACTTGCACACTTGACACCTTTCACTTATAATTACATAATACTTAAATACTCTTTACATATTGACACATACTTTTGACACAAATATATATTTTTTTATTAGGTACAAATAGGATTTTTGAAAGGGTCCCCAAAACTTTTATAAAATAGGTTTTGAAAGGGTCCTCGAACCTTTTATAAAGCAACAAAATATTTCAAAGAGAAACCAATGTGAAACACAAAGAGGTCTAATCCACCCAATGGAATTAGAAACCAAAATCCAAACAATGCCCAAGCCAAGAGAAATCAGGATCCAAGAGATATGAGAGAACTGAGAGATACAAACAAAAAGATCCCACCTAACATAAGGACAATCAAAAGAGGCATTTGAAAATCAATCTTAGGGGTGAGAAAATTCGATTCTCACCCAAATTGAACCAAGAGCACTCAATATTGATTTAAAATTCAAATTTAAGATCTTCCTTCCCAAATCAGGAACCCTATTTCTAGACACTTTGACTTCATGCAGTAGGAACATAGGTTCAATCCTATAGATGGAACTATCAAGAGCCAAAAATTGACTTCTCCTACCAAGCTCCTACCAATATTTGAATCATAATTTAAATTTAAGTTTTTCCTGCCCAAACCAGAAAGTAATTTTTTGGAACTAATTTAGATTCTATACTCCTACAATAGACATGCAATAAGGTCTCTGAATATACATAGCTAGGTATCTAAACCCCACAACCTCTCAAGGAAATCACCTAAAAGGGCTTGAACTATAAAGAACACAAATTTGTCTTCTCCTACCAAGCACCTGTTTATTTTTTATTCACAATTTAAATTTAAGTTTTTCCTGCCCAAACCATAAAGTAGATTTTTCGAAGCAAACTAGACACTGAAATATTGCAATAAAAATCCAAAGGAAATAACTCATAATAAATATAACCTTTCTTCACCCAACAAGTTGAATGGAGCTAAAAATAGGCCCCCATAGACCTATACATAGAAGTCCCACTTTATTCAACAAGCATAATTTGGTTCATGTTCCTACTCACCTTAAAAGCCTCAGGGAAAAAATCCTATACGAACCCAAAAGTATCCATAAACATCAGATCCTTTATTGCAAGTTGAATCTAGCTAGGACCAATACAAGGAGATCTCAAAGTTGGAATCTTGTTTGCATAAAAAATAAAATCCATTATCTCGGGTGGAACCAAGATCAATCTAAAGCCCAAAGGATCCAATCCAATTGACTACACTAACCTGTCTATTGGGATCCCTCTCACAAATAAACAAGAACTTAAAAAGATATTCCAACTAGAAACAGTGAAGACTAGCAAGATTCTCACTAGATTAGTAGACCCAAGATACATAGACACTACCACAGAATTCCCAAGGCTACTACTATCCTGACCATACTTTATAGAAACTAGATATAAAAACCTCAAAATTATAACAAAAGGGAAAATATACCCCGCAATCCCTATGGGTTCTAAACTCATTGGTATGCTAAACACAAAAATAGGGTCAAAGCACCACTATAGAAGATGATCCCTCCCATCCAAGAATAAAACCTAACCATGGCATCTTGATCTTCTGTAAACTTTTTTGCAGTCCATGGTTGTTAGCGTATATTACTTATTTAGTACATGCTAATGTACCACCTTGGATACATATTTAGATTATGAGAGTTTCCTAGAGTATATTGTGATTATTTACTTTATGCAATGTAATAAATACACAAGTATTATTAGAGTGTGCAAAGTATTTAATAATGTAAATCTGCATAATAGAAAAATATCAGTCACCTTTGTGGATTTAGTTGATTTGCTTCAAACAGAGGAAGCAAATCAACTCCAAAGTAGAAAAAAGTGGATGATGTGGAGGGACATTTTTCGCAGGACTGCCCAAACTATCGAACTCGTTTCGGCCATATCTCACTCATCCGGACTCGGATTGAGCTGAAATTTTGAGGGTAGATGCCTGAAAAACCCTAGAATGTCTCCACCAATTTTCATATCATTTGGAGCAACACAGATCCTAGCACATCCCTATGTGTGAACGAGATATTTGGCAAGCGGCTATGCGAGGGTTTCATCTGGGTTGAGTGCAAGCAGCTCCAGAGGTTGGTTTTTAGGGCCTTCGGGCCCTAGCGGCCAATATTTTTGTGGTTTATGCTCAATATTTTAGCAGGAAATGTTGCAGGGGATCCAATATGGGTTAGAAATTTGTCTTTCAATAGATCATACTGTGAACTTGAGTGACAACGACTTCCAATTTGCTGCACAAAAGAAAAGTGAAAACCATACCTTTCCACGACGTCTAGGGCAAGGATTAAAGAGATCACGAAACAAGTTTCAAGCAGTTGATCAAAAAATGGCTCATATCTCAAGTGAATCTGGTGCTAAGGTGCACCCACAAAATAATTCTACTATGAAAACCCCTATCAAGGGTAAGAATTTTGAAGACTCAACCCCAAAAATGAATTTTAGGGATGCCCTCCATGGTGGACAACCTCAGCCCAATGCTAATATCAATCTTAGGGCTTCCCATAAACCTCTAAGAATGCCTAAGATTGATCCTAGGAAAATGGAGTCAGGATGTCTTAAAGCAGCTGATGGAACTCCTATTGTTAAGCTTGATATGGGTAACATTCAGACTGGCATTGAAGATTTGGAAAAAAGAGGACTAATTTGTCTGTTCATGGGTTTTCATCCGAGTCTATCTCCTTTCAAAGTCTGGGCTGCAAAAAGCTGGAAAACTAAAGGTGAGTTACAAATCTCTATTTATCCAAATGGTTATTTTCTTGTTTTATTTGCTAATAATGAAGATAGAGAGAAAACTTTTCAAGGGGGTCCTTGGTTTTTTGGAAGGGCAGGGCTTTTCATGAAGCCCCGGCATACTAAATTTAAAGTCGAAGAAGAGATGCCTTCTATAGCTCCCATGTGGGTTAGACTCTTTGGCCTCCCTATTGAATTTTGGAATCCTACTATTTTTTCTTCAATTGGAAACTCTTTAGGAACTTTTATGATGACTCGCTGATTGTACTCAAAATTTTGAACATATTATTTATGCTCGAATTTGTGTTTTAATGGATTTTGACAAACCCCTACCTAAAAATATCACATTACAATTTGGGGAAGACACTTGGGAGCAAGTAGTGGACTATGAGAACATTCCTTTTCGTTGTAGAATTTGCCATGAATATGGTCATTTGGCCAGTGCTTGCCCAAATAAAATTCCTGATCAAAAGAAAGAAGATATAAACTTAGCAGGTTTCCAAATACCTAAGAAGAAGAACACTAAAAAAAACCAGTTATGAAGGATCAATCAAAGTCATCTCGCTAATATGTTTGAAATCCTTTCCACAAATGATGTCCCAAGTGAGGAAGAGGAAATAATGGAAACTAAAATCTTAGAAACACAATTTAAATATGAAGGGAAGAACTCAGAGACAAACCAACAAATCAAAGGTTTTCAACAAAAAAAAAAGGGAGAAAATTTACACAAGAAAAACAATCTTTCAAATGTCAAAACTTCAAATAATGCAGGTCCCAATATAGACTCCGTTGAACCATCTAGTAAAATTTTGGCTGTGTACGAGCATTCTTCAAGGTTAGAAGCCATCTCATATTCAATTGGAATAAGTCAAGAAACAGGAAAAAAAATTGAAGATGGATTCTAATCAAAAAGCAGGTCGCAAGACCAATCAATATCATATGGTAAAAGAAGGTGAAAAGCTTGTAGAGGAAGGTAAGATTAATGCCCTTCCCAACTTTTTTAGCCCTGGTATTAATGAAGATCATCACTTGGAATATTAGAGGACTCAAAGGGAGTCTTTCAAAACAAAATGAAATTAGAAGAATGATTCAGATAAATCATCCACATCTTGTTTTCCTTCAAGAAACAAAGATGTCAATGGAGGATATGGACTCAATTGCCAGTAAAATTTGGCCAACTGGAAAAGTGGTTTCCCTCAGTTCCCAAGGGACTTCTGGTGGCATTGCTTGTCTTTGGGACCCAAAAGAGGTAGTTATTCACCATATGGTTGGCAGTTGGGGTTTGTTGGCTATAGCTATTCAAAGTAGACATTCCAACCAAATTATGCTCTACATTATTGTTTATGCTCCGACTTCTTTGGAGGAAAAAAGAAGACAAGTGGAAGGATATTACTCATATTATCTCTCATTTTCCTGAAGCTTGGATCTTGATCGGAGGAGATTTCAATACCATCCTCTCTCTGGATGAGAAAAGGGGGGGAAATAGAAATTTGGACAAAAGCACCGACCTCATGAGCGAATATATTGCAAACCTCCATCTTGTGGATATCCAACCGAGATAATGGCCTTATGACTTGGTCTAATAGAAGGCAAGGCTTAGCTTGTATAATGGAGAGATTGGATAGGTTTTTGCTCTCTAAAAATTTCTTAATCCATGGTCACATTCCTAAAGTGAAGACTCTTAATAATGTTGGTTCGGATCATTGGCCACTCATGGTGGAAATGTGGAAAACCAATGTGAGTTTCTCTCCTTTTCGTTTTCAATTAATGTGGCTTAGAGACATTTCCTTCAGACCTCATGTGCAACAATGGTGGAAGGAAGGTAAACCTAGGCATGGGACTAAGATGTTCTATTTTGCCAAAAGACTGCAATACATTAAATCCAAAATCAAGACTTGGAACTGGAAAGAGTTTGGGGATGTTCATAAAAAAAACATGAAGTTATTGCTCATCTTGAAAATTTGAATAAGAAAATCCATTTAGATGGCCTCACAGAGAAGAGAAGTGCAGATGAAATTAAACTCACAACTCAGTTAGAGGAATGGGAAAAAAGAGAAGAAATCTTATGGAAGCAAAAATCTAGAATTCAATGGCTCAAAGAAGGAGATCGAAACACAAATTTCTTCCACAAATCTCTTCTAGCTCGAAGATCTCACAACTTTATTTCTTCCTTAAAATCAGATTCTGGAGATGTTGTTTATACTTGGGATGGCATGAACTCTATTGTTGTTGATTACTTTTCCAATATTTTTGCTGCTACTCCTCTTGACTCAGCTTCACAACAAAATGTTCTTCAAGCAATCCCTTCTCTTATCACTTCTGAGGAGAACTCTATTTTGACTGCTCTTGTTACTATCAATGAGCTTCAACAAGTAGTTTTTAAAATGCAAAAAGGGAAAACCCCAGGTCCTGATGGTTTTCCCATTGAGTTCTACCAAGAGTTCTGGGATATCCTTCATGTTGATTTATTAGAGGTGGTGGAAGAAGCCAGGAAAGCCAAAGAAATTTTGAAGGTTATCAATAAAACTTATATTACTCTTGTTCCAAAAGCTCAAGAGGTTGATCATATCTCAACTTTTAGACCTATTGCTTTATGTAATGTTCTTCTCAAAATCATTACTAAAATCATGGCAGAAAGGTTGAAGCCTCTTTTGCATAAGATTATTTCCCTAGAGCAAGGGGGTTATGTGGAAGGACGTCAAATAGTAGATGAGATAGTTCTTGCTCAGGAAGCCATCCATTCCATGGATATGCAAAAATCTCCTTCCATGTTCATTCGGTTAGACTTATCCAAAGCTTATGACAGAGTGGATTGGCACTTCCTTATCAAAGTTTTGAGGCAATTTGGTTTCTCTAAGGATTGGATGGATTGGATTATGGGATGTATCTCTTCAGTTTCCTACTTAGTTCTTATCAATGGCAGGCCTTCTCAGTCATTCCCAGCTTCCAGAGGTATTAGGCAAGGTGACCCGCTATCCCCTTATTTATTCATCATTCTTGTTGAATGCTTGGGTAGGACTATAACCAAAAAGAGGGAAAACAAAACCCTTGAGGGAGTTACCATTGCTCATGGAGCTAGACCTATCTCTCATCTTCAATTTGTGGATGACTCTACTCTTTTAGGTAAAGCTACAGTTAAGGAAGCTTCTAATATTAAGCAAATCATTAGCTATTTTTCTAAGGCTACATCGGGCAATTGATCAATGAAGACAAATCTAAAGTTATTTTCTTTCACTTCTCTGCTAGACAGGAATCCATGGTCTTGGATAAATTAAGATATAAGAAGACCTCCCTTCCAATCACTTATTTAGGTATTCCCATAAATATTCAAAGGCAGAAAAATAAATATTGGAATTGGTTGTTGGACAAAGTCAAGAAGAAAATTGGAAAGTGGACCAACAAGTGGCTTTCTTCTGGGGGTAGAATCACCTTGGTAAAATCAGTCCTTCAAGCTATTCCTATTTATGTTTCTTCCATTTTGAATATCCCAAAGGTTGTTCTTCGAGAATTGGATCAAATCAGTCATCGTTTCCTTTGGAGTGGTACTAAGGAGAAAAGAAAATGGGCCTTGGTGAAATGGGATACTTTATGTCTTCCTAAGAGTGAAGGGGGGTTAGGATTCTGGTCTTCTATTAATAACAACAAAGCTTTAGCTGCTAAATTATATTGGAGGATGTTGCATAACCCCAATGCTCTTTGGGCCAATAATCTTCGTGCTAAATATGCTGAGAACAAAAGTCCCGAAGACCTTGTTCGCTATCAACTTCCTACCAAAGGTTCTCCCATTTTAGCAGTTCTTAAGACTGGTGAGGATTTGATAAAGAAAAATTTATTTTGGATCATTCATAATGGTCAACAGGCAAATTTTTGGACAGATTCTTGGGATGGTCACAAGCCTTTGATAACTCAGTTTCCCGATTGGAGGCCTTGGATGGAGGAGCTTCACCGAGCTAATTGGATAAAGGTGGCTAATTATCGTCGGTACCATACTGGTAATTCAAAGGTTGGTAGATATTGGATCCCTATTGAGGACTGGCCTATTCAAATCCCAGAAAGGCAAAGACAAGATATCCAAGGCATCCTTCATATGAGATCCCTCTCTTGGTCCCATGAAAAAGATTGTTTTGGATGGAACAACACTACTAAGGGTGAGTATTCAGTTGCTCAAGGTTATTTGACCTTATGCCATAATAATCCCAACCATTCTTCTGACATATTTTCTCGATTGTGGGCTCAAAAGCTCTGGCCTAAGGTGAGGTTCTTTAATTGGATTTTATTGCATCGTAGGGTGCTTACTGGTGAGCAACTTATGAAGCATGGTTTTCATGGCCCTTTTAGATGTGAAATGTGTGAAGAGAATGTAGAAACTCTCAACCATATTTTTATTGAGTGTACTTTAGCCTCTGAGCTATGGAGGAGAATGGCCACTTTACTTGGCTTACAGTGGTCCAATTTTTTTACTTTTGAACAACTTTGGAGGGATTGGCCTAATCAAGAGGGTGTTGATCATTTTATTAGGCAGTTAGTTTGGATGGGTTCTACCATTCTTCTTTGGAATATTTGGAATGAAAGGAACAACCAAATTTTTAATCAAGATAGGAAGGATATTCACTATATTTGGCAAAAGACCATAGCCAACTTAGTTGAATCAGTCCATCAACTCCTTAATCACCCCCAAAACTCCCACCAAAGATGGGATCAAGTGATGCAAAGATTGAAGATTAAATCTTCTAAGGGCAACCAACTTAAAGGGAATGTGAGTATTAGTAAGATGGATAGGACAAGAAATTGGCAACCTCCTCCTAAGGATTTTGGAAAAGTCAATACTGATGGAGCCTCTAGAGGGAACCCTGGAAAAGCCAATGTGGGAGGAATTGGTAGACTTTCAGATGGCTCCCTGGTTTTTACTTTTGTTGAGAATTTGGGTATTCTTTCCAATAACCTTGCTGAGGGGTATGGTATCCTCAGAGGCCTTCAGGAGGCTACTAAGGTTGGATGGGAAAAGGTGTTAGTTGAGTCTGACTCTCAACTTATGATTAATCTCTTGAAGACTCCTTCTAAGAATCATAAGGTGGATTGGAGAATAAAAAGAATTATTGAGAAGATTCAATTAATCCAGATGGGATTTTTGAAAGTTGATTACAATCATGTGGTCAGAGATCAAAACAAGAGTGTTGATGCTTTAGCTAATTGGGCTTTGGACAAAGGTGATCTTACTTGTTATGGCCACCCTCCTAGATGGTGGGCTTCTCAAATTAGGGAAGCTCTTCTTTCTATCATTTCTTTGGATGGCTCCAGCTTTGAAGGTACCTAGTTTCTTCTTGCTTTTTTTTTTTTGCTTCTCTTTGGTTCATTCAGTTTTTTTTAGTTCCCTAGCTCATTCTATTCTTTATTTTGTTTCCTCTGTTGATTCTTGCCTTAATAGTCTTCTGGTCTAGATAGGTCATTGTTATGTTCAATTTTTTTTTTCTTTTTTTTTTTGTTTTTTTGTTTAGTTTTTTAAGGTGGGTGGGTTCTTTTGTTTTGTTTTGTTTTTGTGTTCTTTGTGTTGTTTTTTGTTGTTCTTGTGTTTTTGTTGTTTTGTGTTTTTTTTTATGTTTTTTGTTATTGTTCTTGTGTTTTTTTCATTCTTGTTCTTGGGTTTCTCTTTGTTTGTGTTAATTCGTGTTTTTATGTGTGAGTGTTTTCTATGTTTTTTGTTTTTGTTTATTGTCTGTTGTTGGTTGTTTTTTATTTTTATTTTTTTTAATTTTTTAGGTTTTGGTTGTGTTTATTTTTCATGTTTTTTTTGGGTTATGTCTTTGTAGTGTTCTGTTGTTTTTGTCTTGTTTGTGTTTTGTTATGTGGTTCTTGTGTTTTTCTATGTGGTTCGTGTTGTGGTTTCTTTTATCTTATTGTGCGTGTTTGGTTGTGCTTTTGTTTTTGACACACTCAAGGAGCATGTTTTTTATTTTATTTTATTATTTTTGTTGTTATTTACTTATTTTTAAATTGGTTTTGTGTGTTTGTTTGCTCCTTGAGTATGTCAAAGGTGGTAGGCCAGGTCCGAGTCCTGGGCATTTTTGGCGGAATGGATACCCCCGCCTCCTTGGGTCTTACCCGAAAGTGGCATCCCTTTTGGGATGTTTTCCACAAATAAAAAAAAAGTAAATGTGCATAATAGTCCATGTGCACATGAGTCCATAGAGTAGAAAAGTGAAGAGTCTCAAGAAGAGTAAAGGTCAAGAGTACTCCATATGAAGAATTACATTCCATAATATATGTGTGTATGTGTGAGAGACACATGGTATAGTGAGAGTGTGTGGGAGTATGGTGTATTGGAGATCTTTATTCTATCAAGATACTATTTTTGTAAGCATTTGTTAATGGAGTTTTTATGAGTTGCTGCAAAAGTTATGTATGAGTTTTATATGTTTAGAATATTGCCATTGACTTATATTTCTTACAACAAATTTATTTTAGATCTTGTGGTTATTTTTCTTTAATTATTAAGCATCAAAAGCTAATAGTGGTATCACAACAACAAGGAAAATTAATAGGAGATAGGGAGAACCACACGGGAGATTGAGAGGAGATAGGGAGATTAAATTTATAGAATTTGAAAGTTGTAGTTTGGCTGGACTCTTTACATAGGGTTGAAAAAAAACTCGTGAAGACTAAGACTCAACATAGATTTCTTTTCACTAGATTCAAGGATAACTAGTGAAGTGTATTAATTTCAAACATTTGGAGATTTGGATGTATTTGGGTGCTACTATATAAGTTTATTTGTTGTAAAAAAATTATCCTTAAAATTTGATAAGCTTTATATGAAAAATAGAGAAGAATTTCACCTTCGGTTGCCTAAACATCTATATGCTTTCCTCATGCAGGGATTAGTTTTAAGTTGCAACAAAAGAGTAGATATTGAAGATTAAGGAGGTTAAAAAAAGAGGCCCCATTGAAGATTGAATATTGAGTATACCCAAGAAAGAGGTCCCTATTGAATATTGAAGACTGTAGATTAAATACTGAGGAGACCCAAGAAAGATATCCTCATAGAAGATTGAAGGAAGAAGAGAGAAAGAGGCCAAAGCAGCTCTATTCAAGATTGAAGATTTTGTAAACCCAAGAGAAGAGGTTTAAAGTGAATTTTAAAGAAGTAAGAAGAAGGGTAGAGAAGCCTATTAAGAATGTTGAAGAAGTGGCCACTAGAGAAGTTTTGAAGAAATTTTGAGGGAGAAGATTGCAAGAAGAAGAAATTATTGAAAAGAGGTAATCACATAAAATTTGGGAAAATTGTTGTCATTGAACAAAAATCCCAAAATGATTTATGAAACTCATTCAAGGAGAATATTTTTGGCAAGAAGTTTGCCAAATTTGAGAAAGTATGTTTTGCATTCATGAAATTCAAATTCTTGAAGAAGAGGCCAACAAATTGGTCAAATTCAAAGATAGAATTCAATGAGAGCTAAGGATGAGAAAGAGGATAGAAGAGGCCACCAAATTGAGAAATTTGAAGACATCCATTAAGATTTTGAAGGCTGATTTGTAAAGAAGAAGTTTGATGATTTTCGAGGTAGAAGTTGAAGGGCCACAGGATAGCAAAATGAAGGTGACATAGAGCTTCAAATTGGAGAAAATTTGGGCAGATTTTGTAGTGCCCTTGGGGAGCAATTGAAGGAGAATTTAACAATAAACTAAGGTAGCGAATTGGAGGAGTTAGAGACTATTTTTGGACAACAAGATACAGGAGGAGAAATCATATTTTGTGAGCAATGATTGAAGAGTTTCAGGACTGTAAAATTGGGAAGCATTAGGAGATAGTGATCAAATCGGGTGCACACTTAGACACAGCAGGAAACGAAAAGCAATTCAAAATTATTAAAAATGCAGCGGACAAATAATAATTATTAAAATAATTTGCACCCTTCAACCTTTACATTGATTTGATAATGCACATTATATAGTGCAAACCTTAGAAGGGAGATAATAGGGGAAAGGAAGCATGGAGGGATAAGGAGGTTGGAGGAATAAAGGGAAGGAGTTGGAGAGATAATGGGAATGGAGGCATGGAGGAATAAGGAGAAGATAGAGGAGGGAATATAGGAGAAGAAATAGGAGGGTAGTTAGGACTAGAAAAGTTTGCCGACAAATCTTGTCGACAAAATTTGAGAGTTTTCACACTTAGGGCTAGAAAGGAGATTTTTCTAAGTCACTTAAGAAGAAACCCTATTCACACTTGCAACATTCTCCCCCTTAAATTTGAGAGGACTGACAACACAGTCTCTTAGCTTTACAAATTGAGCTTTAGTCATCGCCTTGGTGAAGATGTCCGTGACGTTCTCCAAAGTGTGGCAGTATTGAAGCTTAACAATTTCATGTTCCACCATATCTCTGATGAAGTGGTACTTCATATCAAAATGCTTTTTTCTGCTATGGTGGATAGGATTATATGCCAACTGAATTGCACTGATATTTTTGCAGTAGATTCTGGTCGGACCACTTTGCTGTTCTCCAATCTCTTCTAGTACTTTCCTTAGCCACAAGGCTTGAGTACTTGCATAAGTAACTGCTATATATTCTGCTTCTATTGAAGATAGTGCTACTACTGTCTGCTTTTTGGAACTCCAAGTTATTAGTCCTGATCCAAGACTAAAACAGTTTCCTGATGTTGACTTCCTGTCATCAATATTGCTACCCCAATCACTATCGCTGAAGCCTACAAGCTTGATAGTGTTACATTTATGGTATTGGATTCCAAAATCCAATGTACCTTTCACATATCTCAAAATTCTTTTAGTCGTCTGCAAATGCAAATCAGATGGGTTAGCCATAAATCTAGAAACAAGAGATACAACATACTGAATATCTGGTCTGGTGTTGGCGAGAAACATCAAACTCCCAACCATGCTTTTGAAAGTGGTCACATCAACTTTTGGTGCTCCATCATCTTTGCTTAATTGGATCCCATGTCCAACAGGAGTTGCAACTCGGTTTGCAATGCTCCATAGCAAACTTCTTGATCATGTCCCGAGCATACTTATGTTGACGAGATGAAGATACCTCGTATCCGATCGATGAACCTCCATTCCAAGGTAGTAGTGCATTAGGCCAAGATCCTTCATCTCAAATCTGCGTCATCATGGAGTTTTTGAACTCCATATTCATTTTTTCATTACTACCCATAAAAATGAGATCATCCACATACAAGCAAACTATGAGGATGTCATTACCTTGCTTTAGGTAGTAGAGTGTGGGTTCATTTTTGCTCCTGGTGAACCCATAATATTTGAAGTACCCATCAATGCGTGAGTACCAAGCTCTTGGTGCCTATTTAAGACCATAGAGTGCCTTCTTCAATTTGTAAACAAGGTGTTCCTTACCTTGCTCTTCAAATCCATGTGGCTGCTCAACGTACACTTCTTCTATCAAGTAACCATTGAGAAATGCACTCTTTACATCCATGTGTTTGACTTTCCATCCTTTGTGTGCAGCTAAGGCAAGAACTATTCTGATAGTCTCCTGTCTGGCTACAGGAGCAAAAGTCTCTTCATAATCAATTTCATATTTCTGAGTAAAACCCTTTGCTACTAATCTTGCCTTGTGCCTCTCAATGCTTCCATCAACATTAAACTTGGTCTTGAAGATCCATTTACATCCAACACATTTCTTTCCTTTAGGAAGCTTCACGAGCTCCCAAGTGTCGTTGTTTTTTATAGAGGTTATCTCCTCTTTCATGGCATCTTACCAAATCTTTTGAGTACATGCCTTCTCATAACTGGAAGGTTCAAGCTGTGCACTAGTTAACAAAGCATAGTTAACTTGATCTCCCCTAGGTTCCTGCTGGGAGTCATCATCACCATACAAATGCATACTTTCTAATCTGTGTAAAACAGATTCCATTTCACTAGCTTGACTTCTAGTATACCTTCTTGAAAATTTTTTATCCAACATCTAAGATGATGGATGATACTGTAGAGTTCTCTTACCTTTGGATGGAAAATCAATGTCCATTGGTGAGGAACTTACTGATCACTGTGGAGAAGGACTTGGTGAAGTAGTTGAATCAGAAGATGGACTTGGAGGATGAGTGGAAGGAGACTGCTTTCCTTTCTGTGGTATCTGCGGTTGCACCTGCTGAGCAACAATATCAGTGGCTTCAACATCACTAAATATTTGGGGCTTATCCCACTCCCCCCCTTCATCAAAAATCACATCCCTTGAAATCACTATCTTTCGAGTCGTAGGATTGTAGAGTCTATAACCTTTTGTGTTTTCACAGTATCCTACAAAAATGCATGTCTGACTCTTTGGATCAAGCTTCTTTCTCAGCTCATCAGGAATGTGAGCATATGCCAATGAACCAAATACTCTGAAATACTTCAAATTTGGTTTCTTACCATACCAGGCTTGGTAAGGTGTCTTTCCTTTCAAACTTGAAGTAGGACTTCTGTTCAAAATGTGAACACTAGTCCTTGTTGCATCTCCCCAATATGAATTACTCAAATGCTTTGTCTGAAGCATTGATCTTGCCATATCCACAATGGTGCGATTCTTCCTTTCTGCTACACCATTTTGCTGTGGAGTGTAGGCAATTGTGAACTGCCTCTTGATGCCATGATGTTTACAAAAATTCAAAAACCGATTAGAGGAGTATTCTCCTCCTTTATCTGATCTAAGACATTTTACGTAATATCCACTCTCACTTTCAACTTTTGCTTTAAAATCAACAAAGCATGCAAATGCTTCATCCTTATGCTTCAAAAAATATATCCAACACATTATTGTGCAATCATAAATAAAAAGTAGGAAGTAAGAGTGGTTACCTAGACTCTTGGTCTGCATCGGACCACATATGTCTGAATGCACTAACTGGAGTGGATAGTTGGCCCGCCATGCTTGCCCATGAGAAAATTTTGATCTGGCATGCTTGCCCAAGGCACACCCTTCACAAAATTCCTTACTATCTTGAATTTTGGGAAGTCCAGTTACCATTGCTTGTGAAGTTAGCATTTTCAAACTTGCTGAATTCAAATGACCATATCTCAAGTGCCATAGGACACTTGGATTGGTAATAACAACATTTTCTAACTTATTTCCTCTTGGCTGGCCAAAATTTAAAGGGAATAATCTATTCTTTGACATTGGCACTTGTGTAATGATTCTATTACTATTGTTCTTGTCAAAAATGGTGCATTTACCCTCATCAAAAATCAACTTGTAATTCTTTTCTAGCATTTGACCAACACTTAAAAGATTGTGTTGAATATGGGGTGTGTAATAGATATCACTTACTTGCTTGACACCTTCTTTCGTTGGAACCTCCATGGCTCCAATGCCTTCAACTACCAATGATTTGTCATCTCCCAATCGGATGCTGGATTTGTATGAGGAGTCTAAAGTAGCAAAGAGTTCTTCTTTGCCACTCATGTGATTTGAACACCCAGTGTCCAAAATCCATGTATCATTCATATTTTGATCTGTCTGGCCATATGAAAGAAAGAGATTTGTGGACTCTTCCTCTTCTCCAAAATTTCCAAACTGACTGCTCTGGTTGCTATTGCTTCCTTGCGAAGACTTTGACCAACAATCTCGAGCATAATGGCTAGGTTTGCCACAATTGTAGCAAACTTGTTTTGATTTATCTCCTCCTTTTCCTTTGCCTGATTGTTTCCCTCTATTTTGCTGTTGTCCTCCTCTATTATGATTTCCTCCTCTGTTGGATGATCCTCCTTTGTTAGTAGTTCCTCCTCTTTGATTATTCCTTCCTCTGCCTCTTTGTTGTCCTCTGCCATGACCTCTACCTCTTCCTTCATGTGTTGCAAAAGCTTTATCATCTCCTACATAGCTGGTGGTAGGAGTTTCCTGTAACCTCTCTTCATGTGAGAGAAGTGAACCAGTTAGGGCATCAAAAGACAACGAGGTTAAGTCTTTGGATTCTTCAATAATTATTGCAACAGAATTCCACTTAGGAAGAAGTGTTCTCAACACTTTCTTCACCATAACCTCTGGCTTAATATCTTCCCCTAGTGTGACCATTTTATCAACTACGACTTTCAC
This sequence comes from Wollemia nobilis, assembly GCA_028583015.1. NCBI lineage: Eukaryota > Viridiplantae > Streptophyta > Pinopsida > Araucariales > Araucariaceae > Wollemia > Wollemia nobilis. Next base: position 310,849 of record JAQPPZ010006193.1, on the reverse strand, counting down.
TCGCATGTAGTAATCTCCCACTTTTTCATTTTCTTGCATCCTGAGATTTTCAAAATCTTGTTTCAATGTTTGCAATTTTACCTGTTTTACTTGGTCACTACCTCTATAACTTTCTTTTAGGGCATTCCAGGCATCTTGTGCAATTACATAAGAGGCAACCCTAGGGAAGATACTTTTATCTAGGGCAGCATGTATGTGATAAAGGGCAAAAACATTGTTTTTCTGAGCTTCTTTTTTAGCCTTTTTATCAGCATTAGAGAAAGCTGCCCATTCAGCAGCAATAGGTTCAGTATAGCCCTCTTCGACTACATCCCATAAACCTTTTACTATCAAAAGGGTTTTCATTTTAATAGACCAATACTCATAATCTCCTTCATTAAACTCAGGAATTGGTAGATTAATATTGGATGCCATTGCAGAATAAAAACGAACTTTATTTGAAGCAAACATATAATATAAAGCAGTACAAAGAGATTAATGATTCAAATCAAATCTCGCCTTTTTAGAACATTCAGGTTCTTCTTTGGAACTACTGCTGATGAATATGACCTCAGGTTCTTCAGGATCCACTTCCTTTGGATCTTCTTCTTCTTCTTCTTCTTCTGTTTCTTGTTCTTCGTCTTCTTCTTCTTCTTTTGCTTCTGGTTCAGGAGAGCGTGGTGTATAGCTCTCACTTGATTCTGCTACTAGTATACTAGGAGTATGAGTGGCTATTTGCTTGGTCCTCTGGTACAACTTCCACAGTCTCGGACTCTTCAATCCTTTGTCCAAAGATGTTGTCTTCAAAATCTCCCTCGTACCCTGAATCCGATTTCCTCAGATGAGCAATCACCTGATTTTCCAACTAACAAAAGACTGTATGGAGAACTGATCGTTGAACCCTTTCATCAAAGTATTTCGGTGTCTCTCTTCTCAAAATCGAGAGAAGTGCATTATAGCACCCCACTGACCGGATCATCAACTTTAATTAAAAATTAAAAAAAAAATGTTTTTACCTTTTTTTTCTTCACGCGGGTGATTCGACCCCGCGACCTCCCAACCACCAGCGGGCGGGCTTTGCCGCTGCACCAAGCGGCTCCACTGGAAACAAAGTGGACAACCGCTATATTAAACACCCGCGTCCAAACTTTAAAAAAATAAAAATAAAAAACAAAAATTGTTTTTTCTTCCCGGTGGGAATCGACCCCGGGACCTCCTCTCGGCTAGCAAATGCCCTAGCCAACTCCGCTAGGTGTTTGAATGAAAATACAAGGGAAGGCGGCAATATATCAAATCTTTATCGGGCGTTTTTTTTTTTTAAATAAACTCGCCTTTATCCCACATGCACTGTGTGGGAGATGCAGGCGGGGTTTATCAACCCAAAGACACAGTGGGTAATTTGACTGCCTTCGGGCAGTCAGTGCCCGCTCTTTTTCCGCAAGCATAGCCAATCACAAACTGCCACATCGACGAATCACAAACCACCACGTGACAAACTTTTAAACCAATCACACACCGCCACGTCAACTGCCACCTCAACTGCTTCGATCCGTGTGCTGTCAACTACCACCTCAGCATTGCCACGTCAGCCACCTCGATCCACATGCTATCCAATCAACACCTAGCTAGTTGCCACATGTCGTCTCAAAATCTGTGCTGAGCCTGCTGTCTGCTGCCACGTGTTACCTCAAGATTCGTGCCGAGCCTGTGCATGATTTGTCTTGGGATCCACACCTGATCTGCCTTGAGATCTATGCCCAAACCTGCTCACAATCTGCCTTGAGATCCGAGCCCTGTTGAATCCTACCTCGAGAATCATGTCCGACTGGCCTCACCTTGGGAACCATGCCCGACTGGCTCTGATACCAGTGATCAAATCGGATGCACTCTTAGACGCAGCACGAAACGAAAAGCAATTCAAAATTATTAAAAAAATGTAGCGGACAAATAATAATTATTAAATAACTTGCACCCTTCAACCTTTACATTAATTTGATAATGCACATTATATAGTGCAAACCTTAGAAGGGAGATAATAGGGGAAAGGAAGCGTGGAGGGATAAGGAGGTTGGAGGAATAAAGGGAAGGAGTTGGAGAGATAAGGGGAATGGAGGTGTGGAGGAATAAGGAGAAGATAGAGGAGGGAATATAGGAGAAGAAATAGGAGGGGAGTTAGGACTAGAAAAGTTTGCTGACAAATCTTGCCAACAAAATTTGAGAGTTTTCACACTTAGGGCTAGAAAAGAGATTTTTCTAAGCCACTTAAGAAGAAACCCTATTCACACTTGCAATAGATAGTAGAGCTACCTTTTGAAAATTTTTGGAGCATATTTAAGGAATATTTAGACATAAAAACAAAGGAATATTTGGAATCAATTGAAACTGAATATTGCAAATATTTTGGACAGCAAGGCAGAATTTGGAACTAAAAAAATTAGAGAAGTTGAAGATGAATAAGGCTGATTTCAAAAAGAATACTTTGAAGAATGCAGAAGTTGTTTTTGGGGCAGCAAAGTAAAAATAAGTGGAGCTACAAAATTTGTAAATTCAATACAGCAAAAAGGTGAATCAAATCACCAAGGATATTAGCTTCAAAAGGAAGCCAAATAGGTTTGTAATATTGGTGCTATAAAAGTTCATTATTCAAGCATTCAAATCAGCTTATTATAAATTTTTTTGAAAGCACCATACTAGAGTTATTATAGCCAAAAAAAAATAGTCTAAGCTAAGTGTCTCTAAGCTAAGGAAGCAGACATCATTTTAATCCTACAATCTGCAAAACACAACAACAAAAGTGAATTTAAATATTGCTTGAAAGATAGTAATAATGATAAGGAAAAAGATATATATATATATATATATAGTTTTATAATCCAAGAAAGTGCTAATTTTTTATAAGTCTTATTGAATAAAAGAAAGAGATTGAATAGTGCACAAGAACAAGGTAAAGTTAGAGTGTCCAAAGACACCATAAAGTACAAGTAAAAGTTGCAAAAAATATTGGTGAATAGAAGCCACCAAAGGAGTGGTAGAACCACCAAGCACAAGTGGAGGAACCACTGTATTGAAGGAAGAGCCACCTTAGTGAAGAAGGAGCTACAAAGTTGTGCCACTAGTTTGAGGTCTATGAGCGAAGCATTGGCACCTTCATTAGCACCATCGAAGGAGGACAAGTGAGGTGTATGAATAGGTAGATGAAAATACATTCATTTGGATGCCAAAGGGGTAAGAATCCAATAATTTCTAAGCAAGGAGAAGGAAGTATAAGCATTGATTGAGAGATTTGAGTAACCATTTGCGTAATTTTGAGCACCAAGAACTGATAAGACATCATTAGAAGTCATAAGATATGTTGAAAGAAGCATGGAAGGAGGTTGAACCATTTGAGCATGTAACGACTAAGATTTTTATATTTGTAAAGGTCTTAAGGGAGAGAAAATGCTAGCATATGAAGTTGAAGAGAGTGACAAGGAAGAGCGTTGGCTGAATACTTATTGGAGAAGAGTTGAATTGCCATCATCATCGATAAAAAAATTGAGCGTCAAAAGTTGCAAGGATCATACGTAGCATTAAGGGAAAATAGAATCTTGTAACATTCAAATGTTGGGTCCCACTTGGTAATAACATTATGAGGAAGTGAAGATATTGTTTACCACATGTCACGTCATAGAAGGAATGCCAACCACCTTCATGGGAGAAGGAAACATTTCTTGTGCACCATTAATGCATGAGATCCAAGATTATTGAAAAAGATTTCAAAGTTCTTGAAGAACGTGGAGCACGTAGTAAAGGAGAGAATATTGGAGGGAGGCTACTGAATATGCAGAAGGAGTTCAAAGACTTGAAGACCCAATATTGGAGGACAAAGAGGCAAAAAATATGTAGAAGGAGGTCAAATATTTGAAGACCCAAATTTAGCACACCATATACAAGGAGGTATAGAATATTTGAACTACTTTAACCCTTTGCAAATATTAAGGAGGTATAAAGAATAATATTATTAAGGTTAAGGTTAATTATTCTATTATACTTGAGGTTAATTGAATGAATGGAGAAATAAGGTAACTATTTAATGAATTATAACCTTAGAATTTCTATTAAATGATTTGGAAAATTCTTCAAGTAAAAAGTATTTAATTTAAAATGTTTTTAAATTACTTTATTCTATTTTGAAATTCAATTTGCATAGAAATATTTTCAAATAGTTTAACTTGGAGGAATAAGGATTTCTACATAGAAATAGGAATATTAAAGTTGTAAATACCTTTGTTTTCCAAATTTCTAATTGGGGAGTAATAATTCAACACCAATATAGGTTTTTAAAATTTAGAATTGAGAAATTCTATTTTTGAAATTTTGGAGATAAAAGGAATTTAACCTACAAGACTTGAAGAATTGAAAGTTAGTTTTTGATCATAAAATCAAATTCAACTTAAAATTTAGAAGTTGAAAATGTTTTATCAAGAAACACAATATATTCACAACTAGGGAGACATAAGGTAGTCAACCTCAAAGGTTTAGAGATTGAATTTTTTTTATCAAAGTTGTCTTTCATTTTTTGAGACTAGGGAGTTACAAGGAAGTCTACTTCAGTAGAACTATGGATGAAATTGTTAAAAATACATTTAATGAAAATGATGAACTATTTCATGAACTGAAGTTTTATTCACAAAACTTAATAGATACTTTTGATGGATATAAATATTTGCCTACCAGTTTAAAGGAAAGATTTTCTCTGTTTCTCAAGGAGGAAAAAGAAGATAATTTTATGACATTGATTGTTATATTTATGAAGTACTTTTCAAGACTTGGTGGGATGATCAAAACATAGTACGCTTTATTTAGAATAAGTTTTGATGATTTATCTATCATTAATTATTTTTTAATTATTTCAAGGGATGAAACAAAAGAAATACGGACATACTAGCAATGAAGTATTGAATTCTAGTCAATACTATTGTGATGATACACTAACTCACTAGATTGAAGATATATCACTAATAAGGGTGCATGAACGAAGAATAAAAAGAAACAAGCAAAGGAGTCAGATCAAGAAAGACAAAATGAAAACTAAACTTGAAGATGTTTATTTGAAGAGTCCAAGAAAAAAATCAAAGTTGTATTATTGTGATAATTTGCTAACACAATAATTCGAAGGTGGATCATCAAGTATATCTCAAATAAAGATACATAAGAAAAGAAAAAAGAATAAGAATAGGAGTCACATTATAAAGGTTAAATAGGAACTATAAAGTGCAAGTTAAGATATTTGTTTTTAAAGAGACAAAAGATGAAGATCTATATTCAAGATGAAAGTCTTCAATAATCAAATAATGTAATACAAAGGGTGTTATCATATATTATATTATTTGGTACTCGCTAATATACCACCTTGGATACATATTTAGATTAGGAGAGTATCCTATATTAGAGTGTGAGTATTTACTTTATGTAATGTAATAAATGTACAAGTATTATTAGAGTGTGAAATGTATTTAATAATGTAAATGTACATAATAGTCCATGTGCACATGAGTCCATAGAGTAGGAAAGTGAAGAGTCTCAAGAAGAGTGAAGGCTAAGAGTATTCCATATGAAGAGTCACATTCCATTATATATATATATTTGTGTGTGTGAGAGACATAATGTAGAGTGAGTGTGTGGAAGTATGGTGTATTGGAGATCTTTATTCTATCAAGATAATATTTTGTGAGAATTTGTTAATGGTATTTTTATGAGTTGTTGCAGAAGTTATTTATTATTTTTATATGTTTAGAATATTTCCATTGACTTGCATTTCTTACAGATTTATTTTAGATCTTGTGGTTATTTTGCTTTGAGTATTAAGCATCAAAATGTAACAATGTTATTTTAGCCTACCACCCAGCAAGATTGAGACCACCACTTTGGAAAAATGAAAGCCTAGAGAAAAGGGTAAAAGATAATATTTTGGTCTCATGGGTAGATCTGCACCATCACCCAAAGGAACACCTAATCTACATGATCTACCATTCTCCAACTTTGTGATTGATCAGTTCAACACATCCATTCTCTCTTTCTCAATATTGGTCAACAACTTCCTAGGGACCAACAACAATTCAACACCACCAAGCAGGTGGTCCAATAAGAATCCATGATACATCATTAAACACATTCCTAGTCTAAATATTTACAATGGTACTTCATGGTACCAAATAATGTAAAATTTCCAACAAGAACCTACTAGGATAAAATTCATTCAAGGCCTTTCTTGACCTACATCACTCAAGGTGATCTAGTCCTTCCAAGGTTAAATCAAGTTTTTGTCCAAGTTCATAACCAATTTCATGTAGTTGATAAATCAATCACCAAAATATTGAAAAATATTCCAACCCTAACATGGACAAGTCAAGGCAGGAAATTTTTTAAAAATATAAAATATAGCATCACTAGGGCCCCACTTCTAGTCAACCATAATTTCTCTAACTTTAGGATTTGCTTATTTTGAATAGATGAAGTCATTGCCATAATTCCAACCCATAATAATGATAAGGATAAAGAATACCCTATTTCATTCATGAGCTAGGAAACCATAAACACAAAGAAAGATACACCATTGAAAAATAGGTGTTTTCTATCATCAAGGTTCTCATAAAATTCAATTATTACCTATCATAGAGCAAGGCCACCATTTTTGTAGACCAATCAAATTTTCAATCTACTATACTTGATAGTGAGTTGGTGGAAAAGAGGATTGGGTGGATAAATAAGATATAGGAGTACAATATAGAAATTAAACTCACTAAGCTCATTAGGAATAGGGTCTTATGGTAAAACCTTGCCATGTCTACTCTAAAGGACCAAAATGCCCTAGTAGAAGAATTTGAATTCAATGATAAAATAGGAGGGATGGAAAATATTTATATGTACATGGCCATAAGACAAGTCCTAGAAGAATTGACACCTATGGTAAGGGTTTAAATTTAGGTAAAACTTAATGCACTATACATGGATAGATGGTATTCTATTCAGAAAAGGATATGATTGCATCTTGTTCAGATGTGTTCAAGATGAAAGGATAGAATATATAATCAAAGAGTACCACAATGATAAAGGATATTAATTTGTGTCTACCATTGCATATAAAATCCTAAGGGATACTTTTGGCTTATCAACGTTTCCATCTAATTCTTGTGGGTTAATAATTACAAATCTTATTGTATATTCATGGGGAGGAGAAGAAAAGAACCAATGCTCATAAATCTTATCATAATAATAGAATATTTCTAGTTGTGGGGCTTAGAATTCATCACCAATATAAGTTCTTTATCTAGTGTAGGGTATGGATGGATCCCCATCACAACAAACTCCTTCATAAATTCGATGTAGTGCCAATAAAATTAGCCAATCAAGAAGTAGACATCAAATTGTTTGAATACACCATCCATGGTAGTCATTGAAAATGCTACCTCCTTCAAGGGATTCAGAGTGATGAAATTTGCCTTGGAATAAAAGGTCCATGCTCATGCCTCCAATTATTACCCATAGGGAAATGAACTAACAGTATAACAACAAGAACATAGTGAGGATCTTGAAAATTATTATTATCAAATCACAAAGGTATTGGAATTTCAAATTATGAAAGTAACTTTGGCAAAATTAAGTGATGCCTCAAGCCTCTATATGGTCATCTCCTTACAAACTAATCTAAATTTTAATGGTGTATTATTTTCTAAATATTTCCCTTAACCAAATATTTTTCTATAGGTTAGAAAGGATTTATCTTAGATAACTCTTACATGAAAGTCTTATTATAAATTAGAGTTTTGAACTCCATTATAAATATATTTTTTCCATTTGAAGAAATTAGAGATGCATTATTTTTCTCAAAGTAGGGTTTTGAAAGGGATCCCCTTTCTCTTTTACATCAACTTAGTTACATCAAGCTATATAGACTATTTGATATTGTGAGCATTTGAACCTTGGTGTGAGCTACGTCATCCAAATGTCTCAACCATTGAATCATGGCTCTTGAAGAAATTAGATATGCATTGTTTTCCTCAAAGTAGGGTTTTGAAAGAGATCGCATTTCCCATTTACATCAACTTAGTTACATCAAGCTATATAGACTATTTGGTGTCGTGAGTATTTGAACCTTGGTGTGAGATACATCATCCAAATGTCACAACCATTGAATAATGGCTCCATTGGCATTGGAGCACATTGATACTATTTTATTTTCTTCATATGCATGGGTTGATCTTGCACTAATCTTGGTACAGCAATGATGATATTTTATTTTTCTATTTTATTTCAATATCTCACATCCTTCTCTCTCAAAATTTTATATTTTGAATTTGGATTAGATTATTTTAACATGATTTATAGCTAGCCCAAATTCAAAGGTTGGAGAGTTTCTCTCCTTCCAATCACTGAAACTAAAATATGATCATAATGAAAGTTAGGTATTTTCATAATTCAAGAGTTACTATTGATTATAAGTTTGTATTCTATACGTTCTTGAATATATGGCATTTTTATTATTCTATGGTGTTTTCAATAATAGGTTTTGTAGAAGATAAATAATAGGTATTTATATAACATGATTATTTTAACAATCATTTCAATTTTTTATTGTTCATGTAATAAGGTTCATAGTCTTGTTAAAAAGGTGGACTTTTATTATTTTATATAATTCATTTTTATATATTTAACAATGGCAATATATCAAAAAGCTTATTAATGAATAATATATAAGTATTATAAAAGGGAGCGATGTGGTACTCGGGCGGGTTTGATGTTGCATCACTAGAATCGACCCTGGCTCAGGACTAAGGTGTTGATGGTGGGTGTCTGTTAGAGGCTTTGTCTGCAGATCTGGTCCCTCCTCCTTGAGATCCAGGTAAGTTTTTAGGTGATTTTCATCCATCCCTCTGTAAGGGCACCACTTATTTTGCTAAAGTGGTGTCTAGATCGACTAGCGAGGTCATTTCTTATAGGTGTGAGATCAACCCTGTTTCCAAGCAGATTTTTGTTCCCGATTGTGTTGTAAACAACATCCTTGGTAAAGGGGCTTGGAATCTAGTTGGAAAATTTCAATGGGGTCGGCCAGAGATTGATGTGTTGAAAATGTGGGCCCTAGCCAGATGGAAATCCCTTAGTTCTCTGGATAATCGAGAATTTTTTCCTTATCAAGTTGACTTGTGCAGAGGATTCCACTAAAATTTTGGAAGGAGGCCCTTGGTTATTTGGGAAATGAGGTTTATTTCTTCAGAGGTGAGGCCTTGAATTCAATTCAGCTTCTCAAAAAATCAACTTTATCCTTATTTGGGTCAAGATTCCTGATTTCTCTTTGCATTTGTGTGATGAAGGTGTTTTCGGGTGGTGGCTAGTGTCATTAGAGACTTTGTCTCCCTCAAATGTACCCCCTTGAGTGGGTCCTGAATGCATTATGTTTGGATGTGTGTGTTGGTGGGCTTGGATAATTCCTTGCCTTCTTTTGTGGAACTCATTTCTCATTTGGGTTTGTGGGTCTAAACTTTAGAATATGAGAATAGACCTAGGGCTTGTTAGTTTTGCAGCAGATATGGGCATATCCAAAGTGCTTACCCTTTAAGGCTCATCCCCAAGTCTATAAATTTGGAAAAAAAGAAAAATTGGGTTCCCAAAAAGAAGAAAATTTGGGTTCTAAAAAAGAAGGTTGTGGGGAATGCTATTGGTTTGGAGAATGGTGAGCTTCCCTCTTGCAAGGATAGGCCTTTGGTGGGTGTTTCTAAACCTACAGAGGTCGAAGCGCCATGTTTGGTCATGAATGAGCAGCCTCAAAATTTAGATAATTTGGAGGTGGTTTTAAATGCTGATATTTCTAATTCTCCTCTGGTCCATAATTCATTTGGCTTCCTGGCGATGTAAGAGTTTATTATTCAGAAAATAGTGGAGTTTTCTCCATTATCTCCCACTGTTTCAAGGAAGATCCTAGTATCTTCTCCCAAGCTAGGGTATTTTTCTTTGGATTTCTTGGAGAAGAGCTTTCAAGTGTGTAAGGATTTGTTTCATGCTCCTTCCGTGAATGCTTGTAGTGCTAGACTGATGGTTGTTCATTCCTCCCCAAAATGCAGGGTTGGACTGGTGGCTGATCGTTCCTTTTCTTCTTTGACGTTGGAGAAGAGATCCCTAAACCCTATTTTAGAGAGTTTTTAGAAGTCCTATATTTCCACAAGAATCAAAAGAAAAGTGGGTAGACAAAATAAGAGCGAGTGTATCTCTGTAGCTGCCTGTGATGGTCTTCCTGGTTTGAGTTTGTCAAAAAAAATAAGTCTGAGGTATTGCAGTAGACAACCCAATATGGACGCATTTAAAATCTCTCCTCCTCCCATGGGAGTTTGAGTTGTGGTGGGCAGTGATCCGTGTTCCTGGGGTGTTGCTCTTTGCTATTCTCTCTGGTGCTGCAGAGGTTGGATTCATTTTTGGTTTTTGGTTTTCGATGGGTGGTTTTGGAGCTTGGAGTGGTTTTCAGTTTTGAATATTTTGAGCAAGATTTTAATTGTTACCCACTTATGGATTTTAATTGCTTTAATTATATTTGATACTCTTCGAGTGGTTTGAGGCCCGGTATTCCAGTTGATTGGGCAATGCTTTTGATGCTACGGTTGATGAGGTCTGCATGTTATTTGGTGGGACGAACGGTCTTTTTAAAAATTTAAAATTTGAATTTTTTCATTTGCATTTTTTAGGAAGAGAGGTCTGTGTAGGTTTTCAATTTCTACTTTTTCGATTTGTTTGCCTCCTCTCGGTTTTTCCGGTACCTTGGATGTGATTGATGTATTTTCTTGGTCGGTGTTGTTGGTTGTTTATCCCCTTTGGGGTGGATGGTTGTTAGTCTCCTTTTGGAGATAGTATGTTGGGTTGTGATCGGTTTTCTCTCCCTTTGGGAGTTGTTGTATAAGGTTGTGGGATTCCTTTCAAAACCCTCTTTCTTAATATTATAAAAAAAATATATAAGTATTATAAGTCTAAAAAAATTTAATTGGTAAATATAAATGCCTTGAGAACTATATAATCAAATGTATAACTTACAAAATGTCATGGCAATATAATTTCTTTCCAAGGAATTGAAGCCTATTTTCACTCAACTATGCTTTTCCTTGGATATAGCCTATAATATTGTTATATTCACTAAACTTGTGGTATTAATGGATCCCTCCCTGTAAGGAGAAGAAAATGATATGGAGACTAACAATCCTAGACTTCATTTGGTCTATCTAGAAGGAGAGAAACAACAAAATTTTCAAAGGAAAAGAAAGGAGCTTTGAGGTTATTTTCAACCAACTTCAAGTTAGTTTGTCTGAACTAGTTATGCTTGAATAGATAAACACAAAATAACAATGGAGACCAGTTTTGAGGAAAAACCAACACAAGATTCTCATCTTGCAACCAAGATTCCATATTAGTTTGTTACATCAAAGGAACAAAAATGTCCCATATGAAAAATGAACAAAACTACAAGCTCAACAAAATTCTAGCTTTTTCGACCTTTAGTGGTTTTTGCTTCCTTAAGAATCCTTTGGTTTCTAGCTGGATTTTCATGTAAAAGGGTGGGGGACCCTTTTAAAGCCCTTTTTTAATAATAATAAAAAAATTATTTTGGCAAGTTTGAACATGTTGCTGCAACAATACTTTCTTCCTCAACATAATGATAGGGACTTCCTTCTATGGACTCATTCTCCTAAAGACATTTTTTCTGTCAAGATTGCATATGAGGCCCAATAATTATCCAGGGGAGGATCTTTTCCAACAGAAAGGGTTTGGTATCCTCATTTGATCCCCAATATTGCATTTTTTTTGTGTTTTTTTTTGCAATTTTTTTTTTTGACTATTGATAATTTATGTAAGAAAGGATTTCATCTTCCCAATATTTATCTCTTGTGTTCTAAGGATGCTGAATCTATGGATCATATTTTCATCCACTGTGATTTCTTGAAAAAGGTGCTTAATTCTTTATTGGATTCTTTTTCCATCAAATGGACATTACCTCAAAATTTCAAGAAACTTTTCACTCAGTGGAAATTCTCCCTCATCAGTCACAACCTCACTAGGGTGTGGGATTTGGTTCTTCCTTATTTTTTATGGGGTATCTGGTGGGAGAGGAACAAAAGAATTTTGAAGGATATTACTAGGGATGAATCATTGGGATGAATAATTTGTCTTTAGAAGGATTACAGCTGCTATTGAGAATAACCTAACTGTCTTTGATGTTGGAAATGGTAGGGAGGTAGTTGTGGTGAAATAAGTTGTTGTTAGTTGGAATATGAATCTAGATAATTCTGCTTTTGTATCCACTATTCAAAAAATATTGGCTACTAGATGGCATAAACCAACTAAAGGGTGGGTCATTCTAAAATTTTATGGGGCTACCAAAGGTAATTCTAGGAGGTCTAGTGGAGGGGGTGTTGTCAAAAATGATAATGGTGAGGCCATTTGGGCTTACGTTGAAGATTATGGTATTCAAATAAACCACATAGCTGAAGCTAAGGTTATTTTATCGGGTATTCACCAGGTTTTTGAGAAGGGTTTCAGAAGAATTCTCATTCAAGGTGACTCCTTGAACATCATTCAAGATTTGTAGGTTGGAAAGACTAATAATTTTTTCATACTGAATATTATTAAGAACACATCAAATATTCTAGAAGGTATGTTAGAAGTTAAAATTGAGCATATTTATAGGTAAGGTAACCAGGTTGTTGATGTTATGGCCAATTTGGGGGTGGATAGTGGCCAATTCAGAATTTGTGAAGATAATTTCCCTTCACGGTTAATGACAATTGTTGCTTTGGAAGAATTGGGCCTACCTATCTAGTAGACCTTTTTATTGTCTTTCTGCTTGGATGAGATCTCAGTTGTGTTCTAGTGATCTTTGATATGAAAATTAGTAAAAAATCATTGGAATCACGAGTGAATTGCGAGTCATTCATGAAACAAGTGACTTGGAAAACTATCATGAGTTTGACGATTTTTTGAAAAAATCGGAATCGATAATTTAAAAAAAAAAATTAGAATTAATGATTTTTCAAAAAATTGTCAAAAAATCAGTCGTAATCATGCAGGTAGAGGCTGCGGTTGATAAATAGAAAAAAATAAGTGTTTTTTAATTACCTCTCCTAACCTCTTGCAAAGACCAAAATTAGACTAGGGTTGTTTGGAATTAAATTAGGTCTTTTTGAAATTAGGTTAGGGTTGTTCTCAAATTTAAAACCCTAAAACCTAGTCTAGGGATTTGGATTTAGTTTTTTCTTCTCCTCCTTATAAATAGATAAAAAATTAATATATGCAAGCCAAATTATTAGCTAGCTGCTAACCTATCAATATTTTTTAAACATTAAAACAACTTCCAAAATGTTGCTGAGGAGCAAAATTTAGTTCAGACATTGATGGTTTCAGTGGTTTTGTCGTTGAGGTTTTGGGGCTCCGTATCGAACCTTGCAAGGGTGCTGCCCCTCGACCCCACAAGGGACGCTATCCCTTGACCCTGCAAGGGGGCTCCCACCCCCTTGACCCCCGACATAGGTGGCAACGAGCGTTGCCCATCATGTTCATGATGTTGATGATTCCAAAAAGTGCAGTGAACAATCAGAGACTATTGATCCTGTTGATCATATTAATGGGTCAAATGCATATGAAATGTAATTTGGGGAAGTTATGAGGTAGTTGGAGGGCATAACTACTTTTTGGTGTATAAATAAGCCCTCCCCTCATTCATTCAAGTTGTTCATTGATTTAAGGGTTCATTCATTCAACCTATTGAGGTATCTTGAGTCTTGACACATTTCGTAATTTGTACCTTTTCATATTATAAACAACACATGATGTGTTTTGTGAAATTTTATCACTTTCATGCGTACTTAAAGCTTGAGCCTTGTATGATGTCTTGACTTGAATTGTTTCTTTTATTGCAATAATTGATTTGCATAATGTTAATTCATTGTAATATATATATATATATATATATATATATTTAACATGGTGGAATCGATAGCCGCCACAAATCCGGGCAAGCTGTCCGGCTTTTATGGCCGCCACAGTATTCTGCACTGTCCACCCCGAAAGATGCCACACAGATCTTCATGCAGTTCACCCCTATAACAGCCATGCCAAAATCATTTTAAACCTTTTATGCGGCTGAAAGCACCAGGAATAGGACAAGCGTTCAGTCCGACGAGGCCCGAGATTTGAACCTTGGACCTCCGCCCCATTTCTGGCGTTTGGATGAACCAATTGGTCTACACCTCGAACCTTAATTCATTGTAATATATGCATGAAAAAAAATATTGTTTTCTTTCATTTTTTTTTTGCTAATTTTTTCCTTGATTTTTTCCCTAGTCGATTTACTACCCGATTCCAATTTTCTCTACTATGCTAGTGATCCTCTCTTTAGGGGGTCTTTTTTGGGGTACTCGTCCTTTTGCTTCCTGGTGGTTATCATTCTCAAGGAATGTGCTTGGTGTTTTGCCTTCATCCTTGCTCTTTGAGTTTGGAGTTTTGTTATCTGCATCTTGATGTATTTACTATCTTGCGAGTCTTATATAAAAGTAGAGCAAGATTGTCTCTAAAAAAAGTTGAATAAAATTCTCCTTTATGCCTTGCTGAGTGGTAGGCTGATCATTGCTTTTGTATGGTTGTTTTAGTTTAATTTCTATATTTTTTCGGCCTTGGATGCTAACTTGTGCTTAATTAACCTTATATTTATTTGGCTCCTTTAATGTAAAAGTTTCTGGGACCTTTCAAAACCCTGTATTTTCACCATTAATCAAATATATATATATATATATATATATATATATATATATATATATATATATATATATTTTAACTATAAAAAATCAAATAATCATATATATATATATATATATATATATATAAAAGCCGTCACCAATGTCACCAATTATATTGTTAGAAAAATAACATAAAACATCTCTAAATTAAAAATAATAATTAATACATAAAGTAAATGTAAAAAATAAAATAAAATAGTTTCTAACATTCATGAGGTTATACATTATATGGAATGATTTTCATTCAGGGAGTCCAACCATGCTCATGTTGCCCAAGTATGGTGTGTACAACCCCACCTCATATATATATATATATAATACGTCACCAATGTCACCAATTATATTGTTAGAAACATAACATAAAGCATATCTAAATTAAAAATAATAATTAATACATAAAGTAAATGTAAAAAATAAAATAAAATAATTTCTAACATTCATGAGGTTATACATTATATGGAATGATTTTCATTCAGGGAGTCCAACCATGCTCATGTTGCCCAAGTATGGTGTGTACAACCCCACACCTTAGGATTGGAACCTTGAACATCTTATTCAAAGTTCAAAAGTCTTTATAGTTATTTTTTGAAGATGTAAATATATAGTTGCAATGATAGAGTATATTATTTGGATAGTGTAATAAACCCCTAATAGTGACGTATAGGGCTAAGTAGTCTCCTCTCAACCATGACCCCCATAAGGTTGAGAGCTACACTTACCAATAATGAATTTAACACACAACAATCACACACTCACCCATGCATAACATAAAGAGTCTGAATTAAAAAAATAATTAATACATAAAGTAAATTTAAAAAATAAAACTAAAATAATTTTTAACATTTATGAAGTTATACATCATATGGAATGATTTTCATTCAAGGAGTTGTTTTACCTAATACATAATTATCCAACCATGCTCATGTTAACCAAGTATGGTGTATGCAACCCCATCCCTTAGTGGAACCTTAAACATCTTATTCAAAGTTCAAAAGTCTTTATAGTTATTTTTGAATATGTAAATATATAATTACAATGATAAAGTATATTATTTGGGTAGTGTGATAAATCCTTAAGACTGACGTATAGGGCCAAGCAACCTCCTCCCAACCATGACCCTCATAAGGTTGAGAGATACACTTACCAATAGGGAATTTAACACACAACCATCACACACTCGTCCATGTCATCCTTGGACCTACCAAAGAAGAATACCAATAGGGAATTTAACACACAACCATCACACACTCGTCCATGTCACCCTTGGACCTACCAAAGAAAAATTAAAGCCCAAACTGTTGTGCTATTCCATTTGGAACTAAACCTTTGTTAAGAAAAATCATTCCCCTTATCCCTAGGGGTAGGAATTTCGGTTCCATTAGGTCTGTTTTATTCAAATAAACCCCTTAGACTAGTCAAGATTTTTTCGTATTGGGTGCAGGCCGTTAGGCTTGAACCCTAAACATTTTTAGAGAATTGAAAACCTTATCAATAAAATACCTGGAATGAATTAAAGTAAATATTTTTTATTAAATAATATTCTTAAAAAAATGACATATATATATATATATATATATAACAGTAAAAAAATCTAATTATATGTTATATTCTAGAAAATATAAACATAACAATGTTTAGAAAAAGCTACATGTTATTACCAAAACACTTAATATACTAAATAAAATATAACATATAAAATACCATTAAATAATTCAATTTAATATATTGAAATAAATTCAATATCGCATGTGAAATATTTATGAATATAAAGTGAGCAATTATTTTTGGAAGGACAACATAGTGTTTCCTATAGGATTGGATAGAAGAGGAGAACCAGCGGAAAAGGTGAGTTCTACTTATATTTTTGTATATTTTTGTAAAGGGTACACAGTTGTTACTCGTCAGCAAGCTCCATTGGAGAACACATAGTAAAAAATGGTTAAGAAAAATTAACTAAGATACTAGTGAGAAGATTTTCATAAAAAATATGGGAAAATATACAATCTCTAATATTATTGTTTTTAGCTAGCAAAATATACAATCTCTAATATTATTGTTTTTAGTTGGCTAGCTGTTTATAATAGAATGGTTTTGATGGTTTTTTTTTTACCTTTCTAGTGTGTTTAGTGTATTTTATGTGAGGAAGAGGAGGAGACAGACCATCATATGTTTATGAAGTGTAAGTTTTGTAAAGAAATTTAAAAAAATATTGAAAATGACTTCTTTATTAGGTGTATCCTACTAAAAAGGTTCAAAGACTTGAGAAGTGCTTAAAAAATAAAAGCTCATAACTCTCTAGAACATAATATTGTTAATCTTTAAAAACACAAAAATAAATAATCAGATTAATAATAAAAAATATTAACAAAATATAAATGAATGAAATACATACTTGAAAGCACTAAACCCTAAAAAATCTCTTCTATTAATTTTTTTTTTAACCTTTATAAGATGCAAAAATACAAATCTTAACTCTATATTAGGTATTTTCTTATAAATCTAAACTAAATATCGATTGCTTTTATTACTTATCAACTATACAATACCTTTTCCCTCGTACCAATATGTTCTCCAATGATTTTTTCCTATAAAATATAAATAACGTGTTATTCTTACGCTCATATAAATTGCATGAATTCAAAGTGAATTTTATTATTTTTAAAATGTAAAAATTTGAATATAAGATATTTTAGTTATCCTATATTACCTTTTTTGAGTGTATCCTTTTCCTACCCTTTTCCATTTTCCGCTCAAGGCATTGCAGTTCTTTAAAACTCAGGGAATCTAAATCTTCACCAATCATATGTCTGATTCAATAAATAACAAAATATATGAATATTTATCAATTTTAATGAGTGATAATTTTATTTTTCATTTGATTTCTAGCTCTTACTTTTGCCTTTTCTCCAATCCATTGATGATGTTTTCCAAGTGCTCTAATTCCGAACGCAAAACCTAACAACATGTTGAGAAAGAAAATCAGCACATGGCACATTAATACTTTAAAATAATGAGAAAGTGTGAGATTTCTTATGCCTTGAACATTATAAAAATAAGAATAACTATATATTTTTTATTGTCTAGGGATAGTAATAAATTTATCTCTTTTATATAAAATATTACAAAGTCGTGATAATGATATTTTTAAAATCTGCGTGTAATTAGATAAAATTATGTAATTTTATGATAGAGTATGTTACTACAAATAAATAATTTGTATAAGAATATTATAATAAATAGGTTAGAAATAATTTATATAAGAATATTATAATGAATAGGTTAGAAAGTAAAAAGGTTAACTATTTTCACAACTATACACCACTAGATATAAATAAAGATATGTTAATAAGGGTTATGAAAAAACATATTTGAAGAAATGAATTTAAGATGTATACTAATAAAAAAACTGTTGTAATTTTTAAAAAATATGTTAAAAGAATTTGTAATTATTACTTAGTCTTACACATTTAAATATATGAAATAATTGTAGTTATATTATAATATTTAAATTTTATACTTTAATAATAATTTTATATTTAAAAGATTGTAATTGTTTCTTAAAAAATATTTATAATTTTTTTTTTTTAATTTAAAAATTATGTTATCATAATTAAATAGTATTAGTTCAGCCTATTAAATTCATCAAATTTTAAGGAGATTTTGGTTTAAATATTCCTAGATAATATATATGTAATAGCTAAGTAGTTGTAATACCACTATATGGTCATGATATGTTACAAGTAGAGCTTATTTCAAACATATGTAACAAATTTTAAAAAAATATGTTGTCACGGGTTTTATGTATTTTGGATGTGAATTTGAATCTCATTTGCATCAATTATTTTAACATATTATTATATTACAATTTAACAAAATAATATTCCAAACATATGATCTTATAATGAAAAGTATGGAATATTATCATAAAGTTATTAGCCTTACCATTCATGCACAAATATAAGAATGCATCAAATAAAAATTAATTTAAAATTTATACAAGTTTAAATAATTCTAATACTTTAATTTTTTAACAACAGTTCTTCTAATTTTTTATTAGGTAGGAAAACACAAGATTTTGAAAGGATTCCTAACCTTTTAGAACAAGAGACACAATAGAAACACAAACAATAAGCAGATCAAGAGGAGAACAACCCCAAGGGATAGGGAGATACAACAAAACAACCACAAATAAGTAGAACGAAGAAAAGACCTTCAACAAAAAGCAAGAGGGAGCACCTTATCAACCAAGGATAAAAAGAGACCAAAATTCAAAACTAGAACACACTAAATCAAAAAGATAGAGAAATCCTTCATCAAGAATTGAAGAACATTCTGATTGACCCTCTAGTTGACCAACAAGTCAACTTCCTTATTTCTTTCTCTAAAGGTGTGGTTGAACTCAACACATTCTAAATTTTTAGTGTGACGGTAAATATCTTCTATTAAATCTACAATGGACCAGTGGGGGGAATGTTTTCCTTTAGTAATATTAATGATGAAAAGATATTCACCTTCGATCACCATATTATTTGTATATAGCTTTTCTAGGAGCATGAACCAGGTTACCCTTAGCCACCCCATCAAAGTTTAGTTTTATCCAACCTTGAGGTAGAGGCTACCATTTGATAAGATCTCTAGGATGTTTTAAATTTATTACTAAAGAGGTTTGAGATAGCTCTAGTTAATTATTAAAGTATTCTTTCTATTAAACAATAGTAGATATAATAGAAAAAAATTATTTAATTATTAACATATTGTTTTGAAAATAAAGGCACTTACATACAAGCGAGTGTGAGCCTCATATTTTTCTCGTTTTAGAAAGCAAGAAAGTGATATGGATGCAAGAAAGAAGTGCAAATAGGAAACAATGCATGAACAAGAAGCAAGCACCACTTCTTCTTATTTTAGATCTTAGGAAAAGCTTCAAATCTAAAGCATTCGTGTGAAGAAATTTGGCTAGCATGGCAAGAAAGTTAATTTTGAAAGTCCTTATTGGAAGGATGCCCTAGTTGGAAGTAAGGATGTCCTAGTTGTATGTATGGATTCCCTAGTTAGTAATAAGAGGAAAAGTGAATCTATGGCAAATCCTAACCAAGTAGCAAATACTAAACTAGAAGATATTACCAAATATGAGATGATCAAACATGATATAGTGATTCTTAAAAGTAGAGGGTTAATATATAAGTTCCACGTCTATTGACCAAGTTTTTCAACGATTCAAGATTTGATGAAGTGGAAGTCAGGATTGAAATCAAATTAATTCGCAAATTTTCTTCTAAAAGGATTTTTCCTCAATATCTTCTCTAGTTAAGAAATAAAGGATAAAATAGTTGATGATGACCATTGGTTTAGAAGTAAAGATGCATTATATTTAAGACCATGGAGTGAGAATTTGTTTTGGAGATAGAGACTAGTAAAAGGATTCCATTCTGGATTAGCCATTTTGGACTTCCTTATCAACTCATTAATAAGAAGATTTTTAAGAATATTTGTTGAAATATATTACATTATTTGGTACATGACAATGCACCACCATGGGTACATCTTTAGATTAGGACTTTATCTTAGATTAGGTTTTGAGTATTTACTTTATGCAATGTAATAAATGCACAAGTAATATTAGAATATGCAAAGTATTCAATAATGTAAATGTGCATCATAGTCCATGTGCACATGAGTCCATAGAATAGGAAGGTGAAGATTCATAGGAAGATGAAAGGCCAAGAGTCACCTACCGCTATATATTGGCCTTTGGTGTGAGCAAGTAAACAATATTTTCCATATCAAGGAGAGCAGATTAGAGTACAAGTTTGAGATAATGTAAAAATTATATGAATCATGGAGTTATTGAGATATCCACATTTTGTATCCAGATCCTATTTTTGGGAGATTTCATTAATGGCAGTTTCATGAGTTATTTCAAAAATTTCTTATGAGTTTTACATGCTTAGTATATTGCTATTATCATATATTTAATAATGCATGCTCATTGTATATCTTGTGGTTGATTTATCATTAAGTATCTAGCATTAAAATATAACAGTGGTATCAGAGCACTAACTAGATTGATAGGAGATAGGGAGAGCCACAAATGATATTGAGAGGAAATAGGGACATCTTATTTTCTAGAATTTTAAGAATTTATTTTTGTTTAGAGTCTTTCCACAGGGTTGTAGAAAAATTCGTGAAGACTATGACTCAACATAGATCTATTTTCCACTAGATTGAAGGATAACTAGTGATGTTTATTGACTTATAGAGATCTAGAGATTTACATGGATTTTTTTGCTACTGTCTAAAGTTTTTTGTTGCAAAAATTAGTTCTTAGAAGTTGATAAGCTTCCTACAATGGATAGAGAATAATTTCATCTTCGATTACCTAAAATTTTATGTGCTTTCCTTGTGCAAGAATTAGTTTTTTATTGTAGAAAAATAGACATTGAAGAAAGAGGAGACTCAAGAAAAAGGTCTCCATTGGATATTGGAGATAGAATATTGAGAAGGCCTAAGAAGGAGGTATTTATAGAGTATTGAAGACTGCAGATTGAGAAATACTGCAATTAGAATATTGGAGATAGAAGATAGAGATGCAATTGATCTTATTTGTAATGGAATATTTTAGCAAATGAATCTGCATTTTGGGGGACCAAACGATGTTAAAATTTGGTAAATTTTATATCTTTGGAAATCTCTTTTTGAGCTCAATCTAACAAAAGTAGTTTGAAAATAATGGACAATATGTATTGGGGGAAAATTTGCTCAAATATGATCTTTCTTTTTGAAGCAATAAATGCTCAATTTTAGGTCTTTAAAAGGTGAATTTGGCTTGGTGGTTTAGAAGGTTTATGCATGAGGGTGAATTGATAAAAAATGATGAAAAGTGGGTCAATTTTTTATGTCTATAGGTGGAAGACCTATGGGATCACAAAAGACATATGCATAGTGATCTGCAATGTTCTATATGTCTAATAAGTAGCTAGAAGAAGTGAATTCAAAGGCTAAAATTCCATGTAATTGACCTAGGTGAAGAATCCATGATTTTTTATTCTCCATCCACATGATATATAGTTGTTTTAGATTACTAGTAGTATCACCAAGCTAAGATAGTCATTTTTTTCCGAAGATGATATTTGCACTATCCAAATTTAAGGTAAAGAGATTACTCAACCAAGTATAGTCCACCATATAGATGTTAACCTTAGCTGTTTAACCCACACACTGAGAGGTATCTCTATTTGTAATCAATACTTAAAATTTATCTTTATTTAAAGAATTGATGTAAAATCCTAAATACTCTGTCTTAATGTTATGTGTGCTTCTTAAATCACTCAAGAGATCGACACATTGTCAATTAACGAATCCTTGAACCTTGATGATATGGTGAGTTTTGAATCCCATAAGGGCATAATAAAAAAGAGCCATGGTATCATCACCATGCTTAGACTCATCTACTTTAGTTAATTTCTCTTATTACAATAAATATTCATCTTTTGGTACTATTGCTTCTTCACATTCCACTTCAAAGTTATGATGTTCTTCATAGGATTGACCCGGAGACCTTCTTTCTAGGATGATGTCACAATTAAGATATTTTTCTATTTTTTCATTAATATCTTGACACTTACCATCGTGGGAATCGTACAATGACATTCACTTGCATGATTCCATTTGTTGACTCGTCAGTTGGGTTGCCCACTTCTACATTGTGGGTAATCACGTCATTAGGTGCCAACCGATCTGTTTGATCTCCTTCTCTTGGATTGCCATGTGTACAATTTGGAATCATGCAATTACAACTTGCAGGACTTCCAATTGGTAATACTTCATCCCATCATTTTGTTGATTGACCACGAGGTAGGGTTGCTCTTACTGGTCCAGTATCATTTGAGCGACTCCTCCACCTATCTCCTCATATCAAATCAGCTTCTAAGCTTGGTGAATGAGTCCTTTGTAGTCCTTGACTCCTTTCATCGATGAAGCATACTCTTCCTCTATCGATAAGGCCTCTTCCTTGCATAGGTCTTCCCCAACCTAGTCCTCTTGATGCAGGACCTCTTTGAACATTCCATGGAACTTCCCTCTCTTGGGGTAATCCTCTTCTAGTTTCCACTCTTCTTGGTCTTGGTCAAATCAATGGAGGTCATCCCCATGGTTGTCTTCCTCTAAGGTTTGGTACAATCCCTCTCAACCAGGGGATACCTTGCAGGTTCCTTGTCCAATTCAAATAGGCCAATGGTGTGTCTCTCGACCATCTAGGAGTAGGGGGTCGAATCCTTCCTCATCCTCTACCTCCTCTAGGTGGAATATCTCCTCTACCCCTCCCAGTATTTAGTGGATGTACTCCCCCTCTACGGCCTCGCTGTTGTCTTAGGGGTTCTTGTTGGTTCCTTACTAGGTTTATATCCACCAATTCTATGTTGGCCAAGTGACCTTCATTTCTTTGCATTCTAGGTGATAATTGTCAAAGTGCTTGCATTCGATGATCTATGCATACTAGTCGGCGTGTCCATCACCTTTGCTCCTAATGTCATTGTGGAGACACATTTTCCAAAGTTTCCCTATATGGTTCTAAGAAATCAGACTCAGAACTAGAATCATTACGGTCGTCATCCCTTTGTTCTGACCAATTTACTAGCAAGTTCATTAATCTTTGAAGTCTCCACACTTCTCTCCTTTGTCACCTCAACTATCGATAGGCTATTGTGTAGGTCTCAGGGTCAGGGTGAACATGAGGTGTCGGTGGTTGTCCTAAGAAGTCATCATCACCACTATCAAAACTCTCTTCTCTTACTAGCCAAGGTAACTCTCCATCACTGGATTCACTTGAATCCTCATGTACATTGCCTTGTGGTCTAGGTGTTGTAATGTCTTCTTCTATCTTTTTTTTTCTTTTTCTATTGATGGGTCATTGGGCATCCCATGAGGTGCTATTTGTGAGTTTTCTCCCCTACTAGTACTTGCACCATCATGGCATGAACTACTCACTTGTGGTGTCATCTCATGTTATTTTCCTTTACCTTCTAATTCCTGTGACCTCACTACCCTTTGCTCATCCATCATTTACATCATGTCATCCAAGTCTTGGATAGTCTGTTCATGGAGTCTTGTAGTGTGACCCTACAATATTTCATACTCCTCTTGCAACTACTGGATATGGTATCGCATCCTCTGTTGCAATAGTCCTATCTGAGCTAATGGAGAGAATTCAATGAGCTCTTCCTCTGTAGTGTCACCTCCTATCCCTTCTGGGGCTTCCATATCAAAATTATCCATCCTATTCGCATATCATATCGTTAGTCTCATTCTTCGTCGATCTTCTAATGGTTGGGGTAATTCTCTATACTCCAACTATGGATACACCATTCCTTGTTCATCTGGATTCCTTCTTTCCCTTGGAGAAATCCCTCTTTCATCTTCTTCCTCAATCCTTTCAGTCCCATATGCAAACCTTATGTGTACTCGCATTATTCATAACTCATCGTGTTGAGGTACAAACTCTTCTTGTTTGATAATTGATCTTATCTCCTCCCCTTCTGTGAATAGGCATGTGAGTCCCATGTCAAGGTCCTCCTATGGTGGGCCTTGAATTCTTCTTTGTTGCTCATCGGACTGAGCTTGTTGTCTTTGTTCAACTTCTTCTGAAGTGATAAATAGACATTGTACTTTATATGGCTTCAAATTCAAACCATTTATAGTATCTAGCACTTCCATCCCATTCAAGTTCTGTAGTTTAACTACTCCATTGTCCCTCACTTCTATGACTCGAAAGGGACCAAGCCACAAGGTTTTTAACTTACCCAACTTGATTTCTCATTTCCCATTAAAATTTAGAACTAAGTCACCTTGCTTAAGTTCTAATTTTTGAAGGTGCTTGTCATGCCACAACTTCCTTCTCTTCTGGGCCACTTTGATCACCCATTGTGCCATGAATCTTCTCTCATCCATCTTGATTAGTGTCGTTAGTCTTTCTTCTATACTCTCTTGGTCACCTAAGTGATGCTCCATAGCTATCCACAAACTTGGTACCAAGAATTCTACTGGCACTACTACCTCTTGACCATACATTAGCTGAAATGGTGTATGGTCTATCGTTGGCTTAAAGGTAGTTCGATATACCCAAAGAATAGATGGTAACCTTTCCTCCCAATATGCTCCCTCTATTCCATAGGTTTTATACAATGTTGACACTAATACCTTGTTAGTCGCTTTCGCCTACCCATTAGCTCTCGGGTAATATGAACTAGACAAGGAGTGCCAAATTCTAAAATCAGTCATCAATTTTTTGATGATCTCATTCACAAAGTGACCTCCTCGATCACTCATTATTTGTAGTGGAATATTGAATCTTGTAATTACTTTCTCGTACAAGAATCATGTTGTACTTTTTGTCGAGTTATCTGGTAGTGCTCATGCCTCAACCCATTTTTTTAGGTATTTAATGGCTACCATGATATATTGACACTTTCACCTACGAGTTGTTCTCAGTGGTCCGACAAAGTCCAACCCCCATCTCTCAAATAGTTCTTAGGGTTGTGATGGGTGTAATGGCATAAAGTCTCTTTGCACTAGCTTCCCTGCTCTCTGGCAAGTATCACATGCTCTTACATATTCCTTTGCATCATTATACACTGTGGGCCACCATAATCCTGCTAAGAGTACTTTTTGAGTAGTGGCATCAGGCCCCATGTGTCCTCCTACCAATCCTTCATGAGCTTCTTTCAATGTGACTTTAATTTCCTCATCCATTACACATCTTCTTAGGATACCATCAATACCCAATTTGTACAACAATTTCACTATCAACTGGAAATGTGCTAACTTTATTATTACTTTCTTCTTCTCTATTACCATCAACTCTTGTGGCAACTCCCCTATGGATAGGTATTATCCAATCAACTTGTACCAAGATGGAACAACATTGATTACAAATAATTGAGCATTAGGGAATTCATCTAGAATCCCTGCTCCTATAGGTTCTCCTGATCGTATTCGAGATAACTAGTCTACAATCACATGCTTCTTACTAGGTCACACTACTACTTAAAATATGAATTCTTGTAAAGTGATGAGCCACCTATTGACTCATCCTTGTATAATTGGCTTATTTATTAAGTACAACAAAGCTTGATGATCTACGTAGAAGGCAAAAGGGTTCACCAATAGGTAATACCTAAAATTTTGCACAACATATACCATCCCTAGAGCTTCTCACTCTATTGTACTATAATTCCTCTCCACCCATGACAATAGGTGACTTGCAAAAAATATAGGCTGATCCAACCTAAATTATCCTTCCTGTGCCAATGCACATCCAACTACAAAGTTTGAGGTATCAATATGGATATGGAATTCCTTATCCCAATTAGGGAACACCAAAATGGGACTACTAACCAGCTTAGCTTTTAACTCCTCAAAGGCTCCTTGGTGCTCCTCCATCCATCTGAAGGGAATATTCTTCTTAGTTAAAGAATCTAGTGGGTAGGACACGTGCACATAATTCTTGATAAACCTCCGATAGTATCCCATGGATCCAAGGAAGGTTTTTAAAGAGCTCACATCATATGGCTCCTCCATGTGTAGTATGACACATATTTTGTCAGGATCGGTCTTCAACCCTTCGTTGCACACTATATGTCCCAATAGTTTCCCATATGGTACCATCAAAAAATACTTTTCTAGATTTAGGGAGATTTGTGCATTCCTACACCTACTCATGCATTCACTGAGACTAGGTAAATGATCTTTGATCTTACCGTAAATGGACCAATCATCCAAAAATACCTTAAAATTTCCTATGGCCAATTGATCAAAGATATATAGAATAATGCATTGAAATGTGGTTGGGGTATTACATAGCCCAAATGGCATTCGATTATATGCATAGATGCCATTCTCCATAATGAATGTGGTCTTAAAATTATCCTCCTTGATGATGCTTATTTGGTTATACCTAGAAAACCCATCTAGGAATGAATAAATTTCATGTCCTATGACCTCTTCCAGAATTGAGTCTGTGAAGGGAATAGGGAAGGGATATTTGATCATCACTACATTCAAACTCCTAAAGTCTATGCATATTCAGATTTTATCCACTTCCTTCTTTAGGGTGACCACAATAGGTGAAACCCAATCACTAGTAGTGACTCTAAAAATGATGCCTACCTCTAACATCTTTTCAATTTCTATATTTACCAATGCGGCATACTTAGGGTTCATCCTATATGGTCTTCTTCTCACTGGTTGTGCCCCAAGCATTAGCATAATCTTGTGGACACATAACTCTGGTGGTACCCCTTTCAGGTCCTTATACATCCATGCAAAGACATCCTTGTACTCCAAGAATATCTTGAAAGTTGCTGCTTTCAGTACTGGGTTCCAATCATCGCCACAGTGGATCATCCTAGGCTCTCCCTCTATTCCTAGGTTTACATCCACTATCTAAGGTCCTTCATACTTAATATTTGTAGGCTCTATCACTACCTTTTCCACATTCATAGGATGCACTGGTCTCGCATCAATTTCAGCATCTCCCACTATGTATTCTACAAAGCTTTTAGGGAATGACCATTTCTCCTCTTCTTCTTTCTTGGGTTCCAAGCTGACCTTCATCTCATCTTATTTTTTCATGGTCTCCTCTATGTCAATACATAGGTAGGTGGGCTGAAAAACCTCGTACTCCTCCATTTTCCAATGGAGCAGTCCACTATCAGATCGAGCTTCATCTTCACTACAGTCCTCTAGGTACAACATCCCTTCTTCATTAGGCTCATACCCCTCTTCACCAGAAGAACTACCTGACTCATCAATCATGGCCATATCCTCATTGATCCTCTGGTTATTCAAATTGATCATATATTTATGTTATCCCTTCTTAAATGTGATATGATATTTTCCCTAGTTGTGATTAACTTTGGCTATTCTTAGCCATCCTCTCCCTAACAAGGCATCGTATGCTAACTTCTGCATTGTAATCACAATGAAATCCAAGATAAATTCTTGGTCAACTATTTTAACTTATTGTGTAGTTAAGACACCCTTTGTCTCTATTCCATACTGGTCAACACCATATAATCGAAATTTAGGTGCCCATAATGATGGAGCACCAATTTCTCACCAAGTCTTCTCAGGTAGCACATTAACGTTGGATCCTCCATCCATGATGACTTGTGTCAGCTTGTGCCCCAAGATCTCCATATGGACTAATGCGGGTTTCTTCCCAACATCAATCATCAATATGGTAGGGTCCATAAAGTAATTCTTTTGTTCCTCTTCCTTGATTGGTTGGCTCTCTACCTCCATCACCTTATGAGGCTTTATGTCTTCCACCATCGCTTTATGCAATGATGGGATGGCTTCTAGCAAACTTGCCATCTTAATTTTGACCATCGTATTCAAAACTTGTGTTACCAAATTTTGCACAACCACTTTGTCTTCCAATGGTTTCTTTAACTCTTTTTCTCTCGCTATTCTCAATTCTTTTGCCTTCTTTGCTTCTTCATCAAGTACCCTCTTTGCTACTTGCCATCACTTCTTTTCTTTGGTAAGTTCAGGATACTTGTCCTTCCTAGCCTGATTCCTTGTCATGGCTAGTACTTCTTCGGTCTCCTCACTAACTGGAGGTACCTCTATGTCCAAAAATTTCACGTTCTATGGGTTACTAGAACTCACCTGCTTTGGACAATTCACTTCCTTGTGGTTCCCTGGACCACACCATCTACACATGTGTGTAGTATTTATCTATTGTGTCTCCTATTTCTAGGGTGATGGATAGTTCTTCATAAAATGCCCCCACTCTTGGAAATTGTGACATTGTATGATTGGTCTTCCATCCAAATCATACTGCAAGTGGCTCTATCCTCCTTTTCGATTGCCTTGATACTATCTTCCCCCTCTATGACTATTCCTATAACCACCACTGGTGGCTTGCTGGCCACTCCCTTGAGGTTTTGGTTTCTCCTCCTATTCTTGGATAGAGAGAACCTATGGGTGCACCTTTGCATTAAATGGACATTGTATCACTTCATGTCCAAGTACATTGTAAATATGGCAATAATCATTACGAGGACAAGTCACATTCATGTGACCTTCAGACTTGCAATCTGTACACCAAATGTCCTTTCGATCTTGCTTGAATTTCCCTTTCACCTCTTTAATTAATTTATCAAATTCCTTCTAGAATGACTGTACCATATGTTGGATTGTATCATCTTCCTCACTCTCTGAATCATCACGTCTTACATGTGTTATCATCCCAATGATTGTTTGTTTAGCCTCACTTTCAAAATTCTTTGCATTTTCTAAGGCTTCTTCATATGTGGTTGATGGAACTACCTTCATATTCTTCTTGTATCTGGGTAACAACCCATCTACAAACCATATTTTTACTAGCACATCTACCAAAGGCATTTGCATCTTATCCACTAGCTACTTCAATCGATGATTGTATGACTTCACATCTTCATCAACTTTCTGCTTAGTGGTACAAAGTTTAGTTATGATATCTCCATCATCCTTCAAAGGGTGAAATTCCTCAATGAATGCATCTTTCATTGTATTCCAATCCTGGAAGTTTGGTGTATTCTACCTTTTTAAGTACCAATCTATGGCCAGTCCTCGTAATGTGGTAGGAAATAGATGCAACCATTCATCTGGTTGGTCTACACCATTTGCTCTCCAAATGGTTATACATGTCCCGATATGTCTTGTCGGGTCTTCCTTTCCTTCCCCCATAAAAGGTGGGCATATTTGCTTTCCTGCATGATTTCCTACATGGGCCATTGGTGGTGTTTCTTCTTCTTCACTTGATGAAGTATCACCTAGAATCCTTGATTGATTCCACCTTATAGGTGACTCACTTTGTTGGTCCTCATCGAAACCATCTACTCAAGGAATCTTGTATTCACCAAATAGTCATCTACCAATCTCCTGTGCATCTTCACTCTATGACCTCCTTCACTGGTGTGTAGGTTGTGGCCTTGGTCCTTCCTCTTGAGACCTCATGTGTTGTTGCTCTGGTGCTTGACTCCCATCCACCACACTCCTTTGCAACCTATCTACCACTTTCTCAGGTGTTACCATCCACTCACCTCAATTTCGCATAGTTTCCTCATTAATATCTTCACTTACATCAATGTTCTCCTTGAATCTGGGTGCTTCTTGTTCCTCTCTCTCTATATCGATCAACAATGTATCCAACCTCTCAATGTCTGCTTCATCAGATGTCCATACTTGCTCTATTATTGGTTCATGTGTATTGTGTTCAACACTATTCATGTTTCCTCTTTGAGAAATTCTTATGCTCCTCCTAACTAGGATATCCTCTCCTTGATCCCATATCCTACACCTTTTTAGACTTGTGTCTATCATTCACCTCCAATTTGTGTACTCACAATTTATCACTTTTGCAAAATCTTCTTAATTGCAAGAATTTTGACCCATTTTAACAAAAATGCCAAAGTTTGATAAGGCAACGATGCCAAATGTAGAGCTAGTAATGTAGTATTCCTAGTGGGGAGGTGATTTGGAAGCTTTGGAAATGATCACCAAAGTCTCAAAACCTAACTTGCACAAATCGTACAACTTGTACGGTCTCCATCGTACACTATGTCAATTTGCCAAAATAACTTGTATGATCACCAAATCATATAGTTGTATGATCCAAATCATACAAAACTACACCTTGTATGATTTGGTACTCATCCAATTCACTGGAATAGGTTTTTCAAGTTAAATCGATCATTTTTGTAATCGATTTCTCCAAACTAGCAATATTTCCTTATTTGGCAGGTTTTGGGTTGCAGCTTTATTACCAAATCGGGTAAATGAACAACTTGTACGATTTGGTACAATACTTGTATGGTTTGTATGAACCCTTGCTACAACTAATATTTATATCTATCACTCTACACAACCAATCCTTCCAAGACAAGTTTTGGGAAGTTTCTATGTGTCAATTGCTCCAATTCTTCCTAACATGCAAACCCTAATTCACTAGCAATGAATTGTATTCATCATGGACAATTCCAAAAATCATACAACTACCTAGAAACATCAGGGTACAATTGTAATTCATCATATAATCAATTCCATTACTCACACCAAGTCTGTAAGGTAACCAAGATCATTCATAATGCAATTCCATCCATCTAACATGCCAAGTTATGCATTAAACATTAACTACACAACCTGCAACAACCAAAACGTATGGTGGAATTCACAAGAGCAAGGAAATAAGGAGAACTACTATAATATCCATATTATGAGTAATCCTATACAATATAGCCATTGGCATTGCTCACAACCATAACAATTATCACAATGAACAATATGTAACTCCACAATCAATACTCCATGAATTATGCATCAACAATGAACAACAATGAACTATGAATGAACATGAATGAACAAAAAAAAAATGAATGGGGGGGCTATATAATGCATGCCCAGACCATTCCAAAGTGGTTTCTGAAGCATCACAATATTTACAACTGCCATTCCGAACTAATTCTAAAACAAATATTTTACAAGGTTTACTAAGGTCTAATTTGATTTTTATCAAATTAACCCCAAATGCACATTTCACCTTAATTTCATTTCATTTCACATCGTACATTTGCAACCTTGTACATTTTGCTCTTGCTTGTACATTTTGACACTTGTACATTTTAGTCAAAATTGAGCAAAACTAAACAAAACTGTGCAAATCCAAAGATCACTTCTTCTTCTTATGGGAGGTGGATTTGTTACCTACATTTTCTATCACAAGTGTGGCTTGAGTGCAATAGTGGAGCTTTCACCAACCTCTTTAAGGACCCCATTTCTATCGGTGCTAGAGATTTATGTGCTGCTATCGAGAATGTCCAGTTGGTACCCTACTCTAAAGCTCCTGATCCTAGGCTCAAAGCAACCATTTATTCATCACTTAACCTCTCGTTAGATCTATAACATCCATCCATCCTATAAAGATAAACTATCGGATATATCCCACCTCCTACTGGATGGTTAAAGCTAAACTATGATGGTGCCACAAAAGGAAGTCTTGGGAAAGTCGAGGGTGGTGGAGTTATCAGATATCATATTGATAGTGTCATCCCTACCATTGCTAAGTACTTGGGTTTCTAAACTAATCATGTTGTCAAAGCCAGAGCTTTGTATAATGTCTCTCCATCCTCAATGATCTTCTATGCAAACTCATCATTGAATGTGACTCTCTAAACATCATAGATTATATTAGTAGTGATAAGGTTCTAGCTTGGAGAGTGACCACTCCCATTTAAGAATCTAAATAGCTCATTTATGTTTATGAAAACATCATAATTCAACACATTTACATGGAAGGCAATCGTAGTTTTGATCTTATGGCTAATATTGGCCTTCGCATGAAGTCTCTCCAAGTTTGGTGAGATGACTTCCCCTAGCCACTCATCATTGTATCCTTTAATTATTGGCCTTAGGCAGTTTTATTTGCTTTCATGACCTTCTATGACTGCAAAACGTCGTGTATCCTATGGTATCATCCATGTCATCCCCGACCCCTTCCGTCCCACCACCTCCTGCCATCCCCATACCTGGACCTCTGGCCTCCATAAGCTTACCACATTTCACCTCTACTTCTAGTTCTCTAGGTATCCTTAGCTTTCCACCTATGATCCCCATCTCTTCTCCCTTGTATTTCTTAGCCCTGCCACCTTGGCCTCCCTTATCTACCCCACCATCCTCATCACCCCTAACACCCTCCACCTTTCCACCACTTGTCCTCCCTCCATTGTGGATTTAACTTTGAACTACCTCTGTACTAGACTTATCGACACCATGATAAACTTCACTACCTCCTTTGGCTCCTCATAATTTAATTATTTCTAAAGCACTCAGTTTGCTCATTCGAGTATTATTCATTTCCATGATGAGCACTCCATCGATGGTAATATTGATCTGATTCAACCTTAGGCATACCTTTCCCATGCCATGAGCCCCATGCATGGTAGAGAAAATCATTCCCAAGACACTTGTTTCTCTGAAGGTAATTATAATTTGATATAGCTATGGGTTTACCTTTCCCATACTGCAACTTTTTTGTTAAATAGAGCTCACACTTCCAAGATCGCCAACATCGAAAACCATCAACAACCCTCTAAGTTATTTATTTTTAGAAGATTTAGTATGTATCCCATGCATTCTTATCAAGGAAAATTTACCTCATAGTATTATTTAGAGGTCCTCAAGGATTCTTACTGCCATTATTGTTTGAATTCCTTGGCTTACCATAACTTCATAAGAGATTCTATTCCTGATATTTCCCTCAGTTGTTTGAGAATGATAGTCCTGGAGCTTGAATCCCTGCAAATCGACCCTATTTTTGAGAATATTCTCAATAGTCATGGGTTTATCCCATTCATGAGGAAGTTTAATGGAAGTGACACCGAAGTTTCTATGGAGTTTACAAAATCCTGGAATCGTGGTTAGGTTTTTTTTTGTGGCCTGGAGTTCAAGGTTAGCATCCTTCGAGATAGACATTTGATGGTTGAGGATACAAATTCCTTTACTGATAGGGGTAAAAATCTTGTTTAGAATAATGGCTAAATTGTTTAAAATTCTCTCCCTAGCTCGTGGGACCGAGTCATGATTTTAGTAATGCAATACTTCACCATGGATAATATTGAATCATCCCTCCATAGCTTCCATATCACTTTTCTAAACCATTTACGGGATGTGAAGCTCATTAAAATACCTAAATATCTCTACCATTTCATAGATATTTCCATTGATAGTGTTAGAAAAAATAACTCCTCCCAATTCATTCATCAAGATCTCCATTTAATCCTTTACTACGCTGCCCTTAAGAGACAATCCCAAAAAGCTATCATCACTGCAATCCCATTAGAGTAGACCTCTATTCATAGTTCAAGTTAGAAAACCCCAAACATTTATATTGTTGATGATGATGATGATCTAGAAAAAGAATTCCCTATTTCTTTCAAATTTGGTAAAAATCCCCCTTTAGGGTCATCGCCTAGTACCACCTTGCAGTCTACTATTCGCCAGTCCACTACATCTAATGTAGCAAGGACCAAGTGAAAAGGTAGCCTCATTATATCACGAGAGTCTCCTCGACTCAAGCATGTAAATATTAAAAAATAACCCACAAAGGTGAAGATCAAGGACAACCTTCTCGGCATGAAGTTATCTGAGCCCTTGGGAAAGCTCGCCACCAATCTATTCCAAAAAGTTATCATTGACCCTCTTGATAGAACCATGGTGACCATGTCTACTACTAGGAATGTAGCCAAGACTACTTGAACATTGTATAATCAGGCTAGTAAGGTTCTGTATGAACTCTTCCACCAACTCAGGGACCTTCAAAAGCACAAGGATGGGAAGCCAACCAACAACGTTGATTCTGATTGAGGTGGTGATCCTCTTCTGCATCCTTGAGATCGTCTTTGTAGCTTTTGTGATTTTTTTTTTGAATTTTCTTAATCTCTTCACACTATATTTTTGGGTTGGCCTTCGTGGATCCATTTTTTGTTTTTTTGTAAATATCTTATTGACCTAGTTTCCTTTTTAGTTTTGGTCTCGATGGGATCATCATATACATTTTTATGTATTCGGTATTGCTGACCTGCTTGTTTTAATATTTGCATTGTAATAAGATTTTGGAGCCCTTTCAAAACCCACTCCTCCAATCAATAAAAAAAAATCTTTTTTTTTTTTTAATTTTCATTTTCCTACCTAAACCTCCTTTAAACCGCCTATAAATAGAAGCATTGGATCATTTTTTTTAATCAATCAATCCATCTTGATCTTGATCTATGTTATATCATGTTTTGGATGCTCTTAATATCTAATGCTCTTGGAATATTTGGGTGATCTAATTTTCGTATATTTTTAGATTTTATGTTGAACATAAGCAAGTGAAGAAGACTTGATAATAGTTTATTTTCTTGAGGACGAGAGGTCTTCCGCATTTGCTCTTACTTCCCTCATAGGCTTATCAGTTTATTTCTTTGCATTTGTTTTACCATAGATCATTAAATTTTAATGTTAAATTGTATTTTTAGCTCTCCAATCAAATTTTTAGTCTTCTTGTGTGAATTCGTGCATCGCCATTACGAGGCATGAATTCAGTGAAACCCTTGGTTTTGCTAAAATTTCTTTGTTGTCAAATTTGCACCCACTTTTTATGGGACATAAATTTGATCACAGATAGCTTGGGGATAAGGTTTTGTCCCCAAACCCTAGGTTTTGATTTGCATTTCCATTTTTTACTCATATTTTAGCTATCTTTATCCTGATGTTATCTCGTTTTGCTTATATTTGATCATATTAGTTTGCTGGTAAATTTTTTTCCCAAAACCCTAGGTTCCTAATTGCATGTGAGTTATCCACTATATTCAATTTTTTTAGCATTATGTTTCACTATTTTTTGTTTTTAAATCTTGTCTTTCTTGTTCCCAAAGGTCCACAATTTTTTTTAATGGTTAGCTAAAAATACCAAGGGGGCTTGACTGATGCACCTCCAAGCTCAGCCATATAGTAGCCTAAGCATACCCCCAAATATTGGTCAATTTTTTTAGGGTTTTGTGAAGTTGTTTTGCAAGTTGTGAAGCTATTGGATATATCTGTATGTAAGTTAAAGCTAGGAAAAACCACCATATCATATAAGTACCCTAAATAAACTTCTTAAGCTATTTGTTGTTTGCTTTCTATTTATTTTAGATTTAAACATAAACAAAGAAAAAATATTTTGATTTATTTTTAGGCATTTAAAAGAGAAAAATCATATACTTTGCATTCTAGGTTTAACTCTGTTTGTGCATTCTCTTAAACTCTTGTTGAAAAAGATAGATTTATTTTAGTGCACGTTAAGGTTTACTCATCATTGAAGATCAAAAATCATCTTAGGGTTAGTCTTTGTTTCCTTGCATTTTTGTTTGTCCTGCATTGTTCTTTTATTTTTCAGAGATTAGATTTTGGAAAGGCCAAATATAGGTGTTTGCGCAATATACACATAAAAAATTCCATCCCTAAACTTGGATCAAGTCCTTAAACCAATTCTAGTGAACCCTTCGACCCCCAAGCCCCTGAGTATAGAGAATATAACACACCCATTGGGTCACCTTGGCTACTATAAAATCCAACCGAGAATTGTATACATGGTAATTTCCCCCCTCTACATAACCTAAGCTAAACATGATCATGTCATCCACATAATTTTTGAAATCCAACCTTCTATGCATCCTTATTACTATCCCTAGCCAACAAAGTCTAAAATTGAGAAGTTGATTCAGGAAATGTTGAAGTAAGGAATCAGTTGTTCAATCCTCAATCCTTATTCCTCTTTGGTGATTATGATGCAGTGCAATAAAAATTCTTAGCACATACATTTAATTTTTGGCCTCTCAACAAGATCATTAAATATTAGTTTCCTATCCCTATTATAAACTATTTGGTGTATGAATTGCATGGTGCTATATTATTTAGAAAACTAGATTTGCATTCTTACTTCCATCAAATTAAGGTTGGAGAAGAGGATATCCCTAACACTACTTTTCACACACGAGGGTCATTATAATTTCCTAGTCATGCCTTTTGGTCTTATTACTAGTCCTTCCATTTTTCAAAGTCTCATGAATCTTGTATTTCATCATTTTATTTATAAATTTGTCCTAGATTTTCTTTATGATACCTTAATTTATAGCAAGTCTTGGAAAAATCATATAATTCATTCAAACAAATTTCTTCACCTATTATAAGAGAAAAAAATTTATATCAAAAGGTCCAAATTTTCTTTTGGATATAAGAAGGTCGAATACATTGGATATATAGTATCTAGGAAGATGTCAAGCTGGATCTTAATAATATCAAATCCATACAATATTTGAGCTTATTCAAATCCTTTAAGGAAATACAAATATTTTTATATATTATGGGCTACTATAGGAAATTTATCTTCAACTATGGCAATATTGCTACTCCTCTCACTACTTTAACTAAGAATAATTCTTTTTTTGGGTATGAAGTAGCTACCCAAGACTTTTAAGTCCTAAAGAAGGCTCTTTTGGCCACCCTTGATTTTAGCAAACCCTTTTTTATTGAGAGTGATGCTTCAGGAACATGTATTAGAGTTGTTTAAGTGTAGGACAAATACATATTGCCATTTGAAATAAAGAAAATATTTGGCAAGAATCTTGCAATCCACTTATATGAAGGAAATATTAGATGTTTTGCAGGCTATAGAGAAACTATGATCTTATTATTTGAGGTATTGTTTCATCGTCAACATTGACCATAGTAGCCTTAAGCATTTCTTAGAAGAACATCTCTCATGTCCTAAACAAAATAAATGGTTGAGAAAGCTTTTTGGGTATGATTTTGTTATTGAATATAAGAAAAAAATGAAAAATATGGTGGTTGATGCTTTATTTCACAAACATAAAGACATTAGTGCTATTAGGGCAATCTTTAGTCCTATTTTACAATGACTTTCTCAACATTTGAAAAATTATCTTTCTAACCCAAAGACTACTCAGATCATTCAAAAAGTGGAGTCTAGCTTCTAATTGACTTTCCTTTTGTCATATGTTGATGGGATTCTCCACAAGAAGTATCACATTTATATTTTTTAACCCCCAACTATTAAGACTAGTGTCCTCTAAGAATTACATGCATCTTCTTTGGCTAGGAATTCTAGATTTCTATAAATATATCAACGAGCAAAGCAAAGTGTTTTTTTAAATGATTACAAGTAATTTTTAAGACCTTTGTGGTTGAATACATGGTATGTTAGTGTAACAAGGGAGAAATAGTTAAATCTCCTAGGTTGTTGCAACCCTTGCCTATCACTAACCACCAGTGGGAGCACATATCCATGGCTTTCATTGAGGGCCTTCCCAAATTTAAGGGAAATTGGTGATGTTTAATATAGTGGACTTCCTTTTCATGTATGCTTATTTGTGTGCACGAAATCCCTACTCAACCAACAATATTGGAAAGGTATTCCACAATTCTATTCTTAAATTGCATGGTGTGTCTAAGTTCATTATAAGAGATTGTGACCCTGTCTTCATCAATAATTTTTAGAATAAATTATTTTATCTTAGTGGTACTCAATTGAATATGTTCTCTTCTTATCACCTTCAATCATATGGCTAGAAGAAGATTTTAAATAAATATTTGGGTAGTTACCTTCTTTATTTTTCTCAAGGTAAGTGGTATCACCAGGTTTATTGAATCTCTTTATCTAAATGATGCTACAATAATTCTTACTATTATTCCCTAAAGATGTTCCCATTTGAGGCCTTGTATTGTCAAAAACCTTCATCAGTAATAAACAATGTACTAGTATCCTCCAAGATGACCCACATAGATCATTTGTTATGGGAATGACAACTTGTGCTTTAGCCTCTTAAAGATAATTTAAATCATACCCTAAAACATATGAAGTAGTAACAAAATTTATGCTATTTTGAATAACAATTTTTAGTGGGAAATATGATCTTTTTACACCTTTAAGCCTATGAGAAATTGTGCTTGAATATCATGCAGGGTTATGCATAAGGGGTTAGACTCAAAATGTACTTGTAAAAAAATGGTGAATCCTAATAAAAATTGAGGTAAATCATGGCGAATTCTAAGCAAATAAAATCAATCATCTTCACACAAAAATTTGGGGTATTTGAAGCCCTAAAATATAAGGTCATATTTAGGTTAAATTTGGCCCTATTAAATCACATTATAACTTCATAAAAATACCACCATTATATCAGGATTGAAAAGATCTTTCCAACGAGTACACATATACCTATGTTTGGATATATATTATGGCGAATTGACCCTAAGAAAAAATTGGTCCTAAAAATTTTAGGCGAATGGTCCAACTTCAAGGGTCCTCATATTCGCCAATTTCCAATTTTGAAAATCCTAATATTCGCCCAATTTGTGAATATTTTCCACTATACATAACACTGATATCATGTTCAATTAGAAGTTAGATCCTTGATTTCAAAGGCCATACAAGCTGTTCATCGCATTAGTGAAGTAGCATATTAGTTAGGATTTCCATTATCTTCTAGCACCCATCCTATATTTCATGTTTCTTATCTCAAATAGGTTATTGGCCATAAGGTTAGTCCTAGATGGAGCTTCTAATACTGGATCAATTTGGTTGAATCACTTTGTAGCTTGGATCAATGTTGCAGTTCAAAGTTCATCTTCTACAATATCACACGATTTAGAATTTCCTCATCAAGAGGTAATATATTCTATAAGAAGATGCTATATGGGATCCTAAGATAAATTTCTAGTTTTTTCCATCTTTGAGGAGATAATTTTATGAGGGGGGGGTCAAGTAACAACTCTAATATAGCCACATTAGTTATATTTATTTTTATTAGCTCGAGCCTTAGGTTAAAATAGTTATGTTAGAATAACTTGAGGTTAAATAAATTATATTAATCTAATAATATTATTGATATAATATAGTTTACTAATAATAAGTTCAAAAAATAGTCTAAAGAAATACTATTGTTGTAACAAATCGTATTGAATCAACTCAACTTAGACCAACCTCAATCATACATGAGATATTTTCTCAACCACGTAAACACTATGTAACTATTTATTACATAGACATGAAGTGCAGGCCACCTATCAAATCAAACTTCGATGATATGCTCTACATTATTATAATTACAATTATTTTATAACCCTTTTATGATGTAATAATCCTACCATTTTCCCCTTCTTAAATCATGCTTTAAATAAGGACACATAAACTTATGACTAGACTAGGACAAACATATAATTGATACATCACCAAACACTTGATATACGAGGACACACTCATGGTTCATCAAGTACTCAATTATTCATGGACTGAAAAATATTATACTTAATGAAATACATCATGATGAATAAGGAAACACTCATATATTTAACTCGATGGGTTACTACACTCATAACCAAGAATATGGGTATGCTTGGTATCCATGGTCCTAAAACACAATTTGATAGGAACACCAGACATGTGATATCCAACATAAAATTCATAAACATGGAAACATACTACTATTCACAATACTTGTGATAATTGACACACATAACTAGTCACAAGCAACTAGTCAGAACAAGCCTTACATATTTTCACCCTCTTGTGAATGAGAACAAAATCAGACATTCTCCTTGAGTGTGGCATGGACCTTCACTTATCCATACACTCAATAGGGTAGTTGTATGGCCCTCACTACTCCTATCAAATGTGATCTTTTAGAGCATTTGGAAAAAATACGTATTGAGTAAAATTAAAAGTGTGCCCCTCAATATGAATCCTTCAATTGAACAATACTTGAGAAGTGTCAAATATCATCTATTATGCACTCCATACACATTATATTAACAAATATTAAAAAAATAATAAAGTTTTAATAAATTATCCATTCTACAAATGAAATTAACATTTGGCTAGATATTTATCTATTGATTTTACTAAAAGAGATAGTTATGCAACCACTCATTTTAAATCCCTTCAAATAATAAATTCAATGCTTTCTACAACATGACAACTTGAAGTCATATGAAGAAGTTATGATGAAAATGGCATATGCAATTATATAAAAAATATGATTTAAATATTAAATTAAATTACTAAATATGATCATTGAGAAGTAACTATATAATGGATAACAACTCCAAAAAAATCTATAAGTATCATATGTTTAATTTTTTCACATAATATTCCTCCATAGCTTGTCGAATTCGCCTTATGTAGTAATATAAAATTATGCCATTGGAGTAGATATTATCTTGACTTAGTACAAAATATGGTTCTCAACTATTTTATGCTAAGTATTATTTATAATGCAGATTCAATTTTGCATGTGATTTAGTACCCAACTCATGGTCAACCTTGTCTCCATTTTTTTTTGTAGAATCATAGTGTCGTGGTCATATTTGAGGGAGGACCCAAAAAAATTACTTCTCCTTATATTGACCACACCAATCACCATGGGAGATAAATTTCTTTTGAAATTTTATTTATCATACTAAAAAAAAAATAGCTTCCAACTATTTATTTATGGATTAAAAATTATTTTTAAATAATGAAGAGTAGTTTGGAGCCCCTCTATATGAATTTCTAATTTTCTTTCCTTGTTGTGGTGATGCAAATGGATCTTCCAGCAAGTTAAGTTGCTCAAAAATGTATTTGAAACAACTTATGGATGCCAAAATGATGGCTTATATTTTTTGCAATCTCTTTTTGAAATTCTAAATATTTAAATGGAGTGTAATATTACTCCTCTTGAGAGATGCAATGGTGCTCTCTCAACCTACTTTAATACCACCATTACATTAGAACAAGGCTAAACAAATTATATTAATCAGGTAATTATATTTATACAATATATTTTACTAATATTAAGTTCAAAAAATAGTCTAAAGATATACTATTGTTGTAACAAATCACTTTGACTCAACTTAGACAAACGACAACCATATGTAAGTTATTTTATTCACCACTCGATCCATTAAAAACTATATAACCATTTATTACACATACACAAAGTGGAGGTTAAATACTAAATTAAAATTAGGTAATATGATCCACACTATTATAACTCTAACTATTATATAACACTTCTATGATGTAATAATTCTAACAAGTCAGCCCTTGGTTATAGTATCGAGTTTATTTTAATACAAGAAATAAATTTAACTAGTGAGGAATGTAAGGATACCTTTAAAAGAATTGGAATATGGGAGATTGTCCAACAGTTTCTTCTATAGGAGATATTAAAAATATAACAACACTATGGAAAATA
This sequence comes from Wollemia nobilis, assembly GCA_028583015.1. Classification (NCBI taxonomy): domain Eukaryota; kingdom Viridiplantae; phylum Streptophyta; class Pinopsida; order Araucariales; family Araucariaceae; genus Wollemia; species Wollemia nobilis. Next base: position 269,247 of record JAQPPZ010006193.1, on the reverse strand, counting down.
TAAACATGGAACATTTGTTAAAAGAAAAAGTAATTGGATTATTGGACTCTTTTGGAGGAAAAATAAAAACATCAATGTTGGGATTGTAAAGTATATGCTTCAACTGTAGTTACTCATTAAATATTGGAAGGACCTTAACATATTTTTATCAAACATAATGATGATTCATAATTGTGATTTATGGATTCTTGGGAAGACTTTTAAAATAGTTCTATCTCCTTTAGAAGAAAGGTAATTTTCATGGATGGTCTAAATCAATACAAGATTGTTGCATTTTCAAATGGTCTTTGGGATGCTATTCCATTAGATTTTTTATACATGGGATAATAGACAAATTATAAACTAGTATAAAAAAAATATCAGATAGATTTTTTATCTAGCATATGGTTGCAAATAAAGTATATGACCTCTTTAGATAATTTATTGCCAGCAAGGCTGCATCACAAACCCATTCTTTTGACTTATGATTTACTCAATAATGATCATCTAAAGTCATCTAGTCTATGTGTCTTCAAGACCCTAATTTCTTTAGGATGGTTATGTTATGGTAGGATGAAGCAAAATTTAAAGGATTATGCATGTACATATTTATTCAGAAGACAACATATCTAAAGGATAAAATGAAGATTTGGAAAGCTAAATATTTTTAGCAATAATTTTAAAGAAAATAAAAAAATTGAATTTAAGCTTAATATTTTACAAGAGATACAATTCAATGGAATGGACCAAGATTCTTATATGCAAAAAATTAATTACTTTATTATCAAAATACATTTAAAAGGGAGAAGTCATATTGGTTCCCAAAAAATAAGGGGAAATGGCTAGGAATGAGATAGAAATACTAAATTTTTCCTTTGGTCCATAAATATTTTGACTCTAGATGGAAGAAATATTAATATTATATAAAAAATGAAGCTATTAATTATTTTAAAAGTATTTTATCAAATGTTAGACAAGATAAAGGGGCACAAGGTAAGATTTTGTAAAATATTTCATATATGAAATAAAAGCTTGTTGGAATACAACAACAAAATAAAATATTGATGAAGAAGATATCTATAAAGGAGTCACATGAAGTTGTTTTTTTTTTCCATCATAACAATACGCCTCACCCCCAATGGATTTCCTAGAATTTTCATTCAATTTTATTTAAATTTACTGAAGAGTGATATGTTAGTCATGGTTGAAAAGGCCTGGAAAAGGAAGGCTACAATAAGTGAGATCAGTACCACTTATTACATTGGTTTCTAAGAAAGGCAAGACAAACTATTTTGATAATTTTCCAATAAGCATTTGCAATATAATGTGTAGGATCATTTTAAAAAATATGGAAAATAGGTTGAAAAATGTTCTATGTTGTGTTATCTTAGAGGGAAAATGTGGTTTTGTTCATCGTAAACAAATTCTTGGTGGTATAATTATTGGATAAGAGTCTATAGGTTCTCTTCACTCAATGAATAAAAGCATGTATGCTTATAAAATTAGATGTGAGTAAGATTTTTTAGGGTTTTCTATATGATATTCTAAAAGTAATAATTTTTATCAAGATTGGTGTAAATGGATTAAATATTGTTATAGCACTCTAAAATATTTTAATTTTATTCATGGTTTTCTTATTGATTACTTTAAGTTATCTTAGGGAATTTTCTAGGGTGATCCACTATCTTCTTATATATTTATTATTCTTGTAGAGGCATTAGGGAGAGCTCTCTCAAAGGAAAAAATAGAAGTAAAAACCAAAGGTAGTTAGGATGTATAAAAAATGGTCCCTTCAAATCTCATCTGCAATTCATTGATGACACTTTTCTTTTAGGTCATCCTTCATCTAGTGATATCATGGAGTTTAAATCAATATTATCATGCTATGAGAAGGCTATTGGATACTTGGTTAATACTACAAAATCAAGGAGGTTTACTGTCACTACCCTCGATTAACAATGAATTATTATGGATATTTTAGGGTCTAAAAATGATAAATGTCCATCAACTTACTTGGGTATTCTTTTGACTCAAAGGAAATGAAAAGGATATTTGGATCTCTTGTTTGGATAGAATAAAACAGTGTTTGGTAGGTTGAAAAGATAAGTTATTAACCATGATGGCAAGGCTAAATATCATAAAGACTGATTGAAGTCCATACCTATTTATATGATGTCACATTAAAGATTGTCAATAGGTATACCACCAAAAAATGATAAAATTCAAATACCTTTTTTTGGAAAGGATGTGAGTAAAATTTAGGTTTCTTCTTTTATAAGATAGACAACATTTACAAAGGAAAGAGTATTTAAGGGGTATACTTGCAAAATTGTAGACATGAGTTTGGATTTAGGGAAAAAACGTGAGTAGAGATTATTCAAAGATCAAGGAAATATTTGGATAAAACAATTACTTCAAAAACATGTAGGTTATCTTGATATAGTAAATTTATCTATAAAAATAACCCTACCCAAAGGATTTCCAATATTGAACCTCATATCAAATAGGTGACAACTGATCAAGAAATATATTAGATGGTTAGTCAATAAGAATTATGCACATTTTTGTTCTAATGCTTGATTGAAGGTTTATTCTCTTATCTTTGATCTAAAATGACAGTTGTTGGCTTAATAATATCTAGTTTATAAAGGTCCAAATATCAAATATTATATTAATATGAGAACCAATTAGGTATCATGGATTTTATTAGCAACATTGGTTGAAGGAAAGGAACTCAAAAATATTATAGACGAGATTTAAAAGATGCTTCAAGAGTTTTTTATGGGGGCCCAAAAATACGCTCAGGCCAAATCCTCAAACTCTATTTCATTATACTTAAAAAAAAAATTACAATACTAGCCCACAGACATAGTTTTCTTTTCCTGGTGCAAGCTGCCTCACTTTCAGAGATCTGCTTACATTCTCAGGAAGAATACATCCTCCCAATCTCAAAACTCGGCTCCTCCCCCTGGAAGAAAAACAGCCCAAACAGGTCCAGAGTGGCCCTCTTGCCTTCAGCTCTGCAACTCTGTCTCGACAGTTTTTCGACCCCTTGTGCATGCCCTTGCTTCCCCTTTTAAAATCTCTGGGTTTCTTTCGAGGTCCCGACCCTCTAGGCCATTAATGACCCACCTAGAAGAATACATCTTTTGAAACTGAAAAGTTGGCTCTTGTCCCCGCCTTCGTGACTAAACCTTCACATATTTTACCCTAACTAGCAACTACCACCGGGTCAGCCGCAAAAACATGCATTGATGAGTCGTCTGAATGTCTCTGACCTCTGGGCACAATAGTCGAGTGGCCGCCATGCTCAGCAAACTTACCGGGCAAGAAATCATGCATTGATGAGGCCTTTGACCGCCTCGGGAAACACCGTCTAGGAACGCATGCCTTTTCGAATCATGAACTAGCAATATATCATGATATTGTGACATTTTTCTCCCTCACTGCCTTTCTCTTCTTTGGGTCATGATATCGCGACATGTTTCCTCTCTGGCTCTTCTTTCTCCTTTTTTGTCGTGAAATTGCCTCATGTCACGATATCGTGACATCTTTCCTTTCTGCCTCCTCCTCGCCTCTCGGGTCGTGAAATCATGACATATCATGATTTCGCAACATTCTTCCTTTTTGCTTCCTTCTCGCTTATTCGGGTCACGAAATTGCGACATTTTTGCTCCGCGCCTTCTCTCTCCTTCCTGAGTTGCAAAAATGCGACATGTCGTGATATCGCGACACTTTTTCTCCTTGGCGCATTCTCTCGTCCTTTGGTCGTGAAAATGCAACATGTCGTGATATCACGAAACTTTTCTTTCTTGTGCCTCCTCTTGTATTTTGGTCGCGCAAATGCGACATGTCGCGATACTTTTCTCTCTTATGCCTTCTCTCCTCTTCTGGTCGTGAAAATGCGACATGTCACGATATCGTGACATTTTTATCTCTTGCGCCTTCTCTCCTCTTTTGGTCACAAAAATGTGACATGTCGCGATATCACGATATTTTTCTCTCTTGCACCTTCTCTCCTCTTCTGGTCACGAAAATGCGACATGCCGCGATATCGCGACATCAAGGCAAACACTTAGAAATTTTTTATTGATGCAAGATTGCTCTACTACCATTGGATGCTCCTGCATCAGACAACAGGGTGGATTGAGAAGTGATCTTCACTTCCTTCTTCTCCTCTGGGTTCAAGCCCTCTACACAGCTCCTCTTGTAGGGCCTGAACTTGCCTCTACAAAGCTTTGAAATCTTCTACTGGCACCATATTTCTTCCACCACCACGGTTTCTTCATGGAGGCATTCTGGTTCACTCTCTTCTCACAATACTTCATAGATCCTATTGTAAACTACCTCACATCCGGTGATCTATTTACACACGCAGGAACTCTACGCTCTTCCACATATCCTGGTGCAAACTACCTCACTTTTGGTGATCTGTTTACACATTCAGGAACCTTTGCTCTTCCACAGATCCTGGTGTAAACTGCCTCATGTTTGGTGATCTATTTACACACTCAGGAACTCTCGCTCTGATACCACTGATGGAGGGGGCCGAAAAATACGCTCAGGCCAAATCCTCAAACTCTCTTTCATTATACTTTAAAAAAAATTACAATACTAGCCCGCAGGCATAGTTTTCTTTTCTTGGTGCAAGCTACCTCACTTTCGGCGATCTGCTTACATTATCAAAAAGAATACATCCTCCCAATCTCCAAAACTCAGCTCCTCTCCCCTTGGAAGAAAAATAGCCCAAACAGGTCCAAAGTGGCCCTCTTACTTGCAGCTCTGCAACTCTGTCTCGACAGTTTTTCAACCCCTTGTGCATGCCCTTGCTTCCCCTTTTAAAATCTCTAGGTTTCTTTCGAGGTCCCGACCCTCTAGGCCATTAATGACCCACCTGGAAGAATACATCTTCCAAAACTAAAAAAGTCGGCTCTTGTCCCCGCCTTCGTGACTGAACCTTCACATATTTTACCCTAACTGGCAACTGTCATCGGGTTAGCCATGGAAACACGCATTAATGAGTCATCTGAACGTCTCTGACCTTTGGGCGCAATAGTCGAGTGGCCGCCATGCTCAGCAAACTTACCGGGAAAGAAATCATGCATTGATGAGGCCTTTGACCACCTTGAGAAATACCGTCTGGGAACACGTGCCTTTTCGAATCATAAACCAGCAGTATGTTGCGATATCATGACATTTTTCTCCCTCGCTGCCTTTCTCTTCTTCGGGTCACAATATCGCGACATGTCACGATATTGCGACATCTTTCCTCTCCGGCTCTTCTTTCTCCTTTTTGGTTGCAAAATCATGACATGTCGGATATCGTGACATATTTCCTTTCTGCCTCCTCCTCGCCTCTCAGGTTGCGAAATCATGACATGTCATGATTTCGTGACATTCTTCCTTTCTGCTTCCTTCTCGCTTCTTCGGGTCACAAAATCATGACATTTTTGCTCCGTGCCTTCTCTCTCCTTCCCGAGTCACGAAAATGCGACATGTCGCGATATCGCGACACTTTTTCTCCTTGGTGCCTTCTCTCATCCTTTGGTCGCGATATCGCGACACTTTTCTTTCTTGCGCCTCCTCTTGTATTCTGGTCGCGCAAATGCGACATGTCGTGATATCGCGACACTTTTCTCTCTTGCGCCTTCTCTCCTCTTCTGGTCGTGAAAATGCGACATGTCGCGATATCGTGACATTTTTCTCTCTTGCGCCTTCTCTCCTCTTCTAGTCATGAAAATGCGACATGTCGCGATATCGCAACACTTTTCAATGTTGCAATATCATGACATCAAGGCAAACACTTAGAAATTTTTTGTTGATGCAAGATTGCTCTGCTGCCACCGGATGCTCCTGCATCAATTTCATTTGTCTATTTTTACACAAAAGGTTGACTTGGTTGGAAATCTATCAAAAAATGGTGGATACTTGGTCAAGTTTGCATATGAGAATTTAGATCAATCAAAACATACTACTATCAGTGATTTTTTTAAGAAGAATCTTTGGTCACAAGAAACCCTCCTAAGGCCTCAACATTCCTTTGGTTAGAAATCTAAAACAAGATCTTTATAGGAGGGAATCTTAACAAAAGAGGATCTTATGGACGTAAAGATGTACCTTGCGTGAGAAGGATCTAGAAACATTAGAATTTTACTTCTTCATGATCCCTTTTTGTACATCATTTGTTATTATTTTTCAAAATTATGAAATTATATTGGGTAGGTACATTGATATTGAAAGAGTTAATGAACTGGTGGATTAATTATTTTAAAGTTAAAATATTATATATTCTTTGGAGGACACATCTTGCTATTTCTTAGAATTTATGGCTTGAAAGCAATAATAATATATATTTTTTAAATCTCAAAATTATGCTCATGTTTAGAACCCCATTATTGCGTCTCAAGTAGAATATTTGTATACATAGTGCTCATCATGGAAAGTCTCAAGTGCAGAAAAAGAGGTGATAGCCTCTTGGTTACATGATTATAATATAAATGGGAGGGTCATATGTGACAATGGAAATCTAGAAAAAGTTTATGAAAGTGGTAATTTTTGGATTAAAGAACGTAAATTATCCTAACTTACTTAGAATCATATGGAATTTCAATTAACAACTATGTAGTTATTAACTGAAGTTCCATATGATTCTAAGTAATGGGACCCACCTCTAGGGTCCAAACCTTTTGGTAGTTGTATTAAATAGTTCAAGGCTTCAAGAATCTAAAGTTTTATTATCTCTAGAGCATAGTAAGCTTATCATCCCAGAATATCTAGTGAAACTTACTATGGACCAAGGAGCTTCAAATATAGTGGGTAAGTTTTTTGAGTCAAGGCCAGAGTTGGATGTAATGAGAAGGTGGGATATTGCTAAATGGAGGGCCCTGGGTTAGCTATAGGTCATGGCCCTTCTAAAGGCCTTCTTCTTTTTCAAGCTAAACTATGAGGAAAACTTGAAGTGTATTCTAGGTAGTGGCCCTTGGTTTTTTAGAAAGAGAGGTTTCTTCCTTCATTGATGGAATCCATATTTCAACCCAAATATAAATAATATTAACTTCACTCCCATCTAGGTCAAGCTCTTCATATTTCAACCCAGATCTCTAGAATATTAACTTCACTTCCATCTATGTCAAGCTCCTAGGTCTACCCATCAAATATTGACATGATGATGTTTTGTAGGGGATATCAAAAGTAGTCGGGGACCTAGTCTCTATTGACTCGACTATGAGATCTAATTCTAGAATGATTTTTGCATGTATGTGCATTAATGCAGACTTTACCAACATCTATCAAGCTTATTTCAAGTTTCGGTTCTTGTACTCAATGCATCATCTATAAAAATTGGTTGGTTTTCTGCAACAACTATAAAAAATTAAGGCATATCCTTGAGAATTGCTCTACAAATAAGTCAAAAAAAATATTGGACAAAGATTATACCAAAAGTTAGGAGTCACATTTTGGAGAAGGGGGCTAGAACCTCAGGTCAAGGAGAGGAGGTTGTTGGATCTACGGTCTTGGCTCCTCCTTCTAGCAACTCAATTGCTTTGGAGCATGAGGAATCTATTTCAGCTCTTATGAACCTAGTTTCAAAATACCTTTTGAGGAAATATGGGGGCTTGTATCATACCCTAGTTAGTTCTACCCATTTATTACCCTTGTTTAAGAATATGAGGGCATATAAGTCTAATTCAAGCATAGCTACTGCAGGGAGAGTGATCATGAAAGAAGATGGAAAGCTTACCCTCAATTATTGTATCAACCTTGGAATTGTTTCCAACAATGTTGCAGAAGCTTTGGCTTAGAAGTTTTGATTAAATATGACTATTGAGCAACATATAAGACACATACACATTTATGGGGACTCTAACCTTATTATAGATGCTCTCTCCAAGGATAATTTAGTTATCTCCATTTGGCTTCAACTCATTTTGGTCAGAATGAGAGAGCTAATTAAAAATTTTACTCAAGTGCATTATTTCTACATTCATTAGTAATTTAACAATATTACAGATGCACTTACCAATAGTGCTTTTAAAAGCAAATATTCCAATATCAAAATTACTAGGAATAGAGCTCATAAAAGAGGCGGATGCGTGTGAGCTTCATATATTATTATAAAAATAATATTTTTTTTTCTACTTTTATGTTGCTGGTTCTATTTTTTATTTTTCTTCTTCTGCTAAATGCTAGTGCCTTAGTCCTTTGGCACTTTATGATTTTCAGTGACCTTCCCGGTGTCTTGTATTTCTTAAGCCTGTTGTTCCTTTGTATCTTTTCTCTCTCATTTAATTCAACTTTTTCTTTTAAAAACAATGTCTAGAATTATAAGTACTCCATTCACAACAATTTTTTTTTAAGTTATTGAATTAAAAAATATAGAGAATATGTACTTTCATAATGCTACCACACAAATATAACACTTTGTGAAATATAGAAACACATGTAAAATATTTTATTATTTTGTAATAACTAATATAATATTTCTATTACAAAAATCTCAATCATTTTAATCTTTAGACAATAACATATTATAAAATAATTTTTGTAGTTACTCTTATTTCATAATTTAATTAGATAAATAATTCATATGACTAAACATATTTTTTCAATGAGTTTATGTTTTTAAGAGGGGTCATGGTCCTCTCATACGGAGTGGTGTTTGAACCTTGGACCTCTCAAAGAGAGGCTAAAGATATAACTAAACATATTATATTTCAAGCTAAGTTAGATAAAAATTTTAATTTAAATAAATCATAAATAACCTAAGTGAAGCTCATGACTTTTATCATAACTAAGAAATACCTCTATATCTGAAGTTTCTTCTTGGTAATACTCTTGTGAAGTACAACATTGTTGGTATCTTCCTAATGTTATATTCATGCTTTGACAATAACAACAAGAGATAAGTTAGTCAAAATGAATATAAATTTTAGGCAAAAAATAATATAGTTATTAACAAGCAACTTTGATATTTTATTTGAATTAAAAATTATATAATTATTTAAGATGAATTTAAAATCAAATATAAAATATTTAACTTTAGAAAATATTGTTATGACAATTTTCTAAGTGAACCAAATGGATAATGATATACTACCATGAGTAAAGAACTACAAGTTTCAATAAGCATGTACAAATATGCATCTGTAATACCACTATTGTAGAACTATACAATATATTTAAGAATGAATAGAATCAAATACATTACCTAATAAAGAAAGAAAATATATCACTCATAGAAAATGAAGAACATCATGAAGTATAATAAAATGCCCTTGGACACCAATAATATCTTACTAAAAAGTATAAACAAATTTCTAAATTATATAAAAATGGTTGGTTAAGTGTATAAATTGCACTCATGTTAAGGCACAATCCCAATGTAAGTTAAGTCATCCAACCATTGAATAATAAAAATCCTACAAGAATCACCCAATAAGATGAACATAGGCTCATAGGGTAACACAAAATTAGTCATGGCCTTAAGTGGAGATTAACCATATTTAAGCATCTCTACTTAAGCTAACTACTTTCAATAAAAAACCTTATATGAAAATTGTGGTAAGTAGGTATATAAATACCACCCATGTTAAGGTACAATTCCAATATCAATTAAGTCAGCCAATCATTGGATAATAATAATCCTACAAGAATAACCCAATAAGGTGAACAAAGTCTCACTAGGAAAAGATACCAAACCACAACATAAAATTAGTCATGGCCTCGGGTGGAGATTAACCATAATTTAACATCTTTTCTTAAGCTAAATGTGTTGAAGCAAAAACCTAATGGATCATAATTTCTTAAATGACACTCTCCCACACCAAGGCTCTCATACATCCTAAGAAAATTCATCTCATGCATGTCCTTGTTTAAGGTGTCTCTAATCTAGTTAAGCAGTTGTTATGGGTGAAGTTGATTATCACAATGTAGAGTGGTAGTAATGGAGAAGGTTCAACTAGTGAAGAACAATCAACATCCACCAAATATGATTTACAATCTAGTTAGTACTTCAATATTCTACTTTCTATAGAAGATAAAGATATGGTAATTTACTAATTGGAACAGTAAGAAATAGGTCCTTTATCAATTAAAATCATGAAACTAGTTGTGGACTTATGCTCCCCAAGATCACAATCCTAATTTATATCAAAAAAATCCATACAACATGGGAGGATATAAAAAATAATAATCAATTTCCATCAAGTATATTACCCCTAATGTAATACAAAATTCTTGTGGGTGCCTTCTAGTGACTCACACAATTTATATGCACGTAACTAAAAATAATTGACAATAAATTTGATGTCTTCCAAAGTGAGTGAGGTCAAGAAGACTCTATTAAGTGAAAATGCACAATAGCATAAAATAAATGGTGGGGAAATTATCTCATAACTTAACTCTAGAAGGAAAATGGATGTGAGTTGACACACTAAAGATTGAGAAAGAGAAATCCATAAAGAAGAATACATATTATAGACATTCAAAACTAATATAATAAGGCCATATTCTTCATCTCCAAGGAGATGTAAAGTTGTATCTTCATCTTCCAACTCCTAAAATTCAAATTTACAATGATATATTAGTCAAACAATATACAATATAATTATGAGATTCTAGTCGTCATGAATTTAATTTAAACATCATGCTCCACATTGCAATAAAAAAATTTATAGCTAAGAATGAAAGAATGAATCCTTTCATATCGACCATAATTGCATGCTTAAATTTAAATAGGAACTTCCTAAGTTTACAAAAAAAAAGTGTAGGACCATCCTATAGGAAATTGGGTAGCTAATACATATAGATCTTCTCCAAAAGTTATCCATGAAGAAAACTTGGGATGTATATTTGATGAACCTCCAACTATTGCAAAGAAATAATAAAGAGGATCATGTGAATGGAGTCCATAGGATCCACAAAGACATAAAAGGTAGGTACACATCATAATAAGCAACGTTTGGAACTAAATTTTCTATGAAAATATTAGAATTTAAATAGGTATACAAAAAAATAGAACAAGATAATGCAAAGTATATTTTAAGGTGCTGAGACCATAGGCCATATGAAACCATCCTCATAGAGTATGTTATTTACTTAATATATGTTTACCCAACTAAACTCTGATTATGATGTACAACTCTATCCTCTATGGGATTCAAACCTCTTAGACCCCTATTCAGAGATCCATAGCCATACTCTCTAACACTTCTTAGGTAAACAACTCAATAAGAAGGACCAATCATGGATACAAGAGGCACCAAATAACTGAAAGAGCAAATACATTTTTTTAAAAACAAAGAATAATCCATCCCTTTGATAGAATAAGAAACACTACTAAAAATATTAATTATAATATTAATAGTATCCAAACAGATTGCAAAAAGAATTAAAAAAAGGATTTGGAAAGGACCTAAAATATCTTAAAGATTGGGATCTTGTCAAACTACATATTATATCTAATGATGATACCTAAGAAATTAGATCATATAGACCATATACCTCTGATTAGTCAATGCATCCCATAAAATGAATCTATGACTGCTGAATTCGATGACTGTTTATTCAACTTCTCCTTAGTAATGTAAACACACTTCACTTAACCAAAAAACCTAAGATGTAAAGGTAAAAGTTTATTTATGTCCAATGCTCATAGAGAATCATAGACTTGAATTTCATTTATTTGCCATGTATGATTCAATGAACCATTTCTAAGATAGCTCTATTCTTCCACTTTGCAAGGCCATATAAAAGTTGCCCTACTTTGAAATAAGTCCATATGATGCAAAAATAAAAAATAAAAAAAAATTTAAAAAAATTCTTACAGACTATAACTTCATGAGTTATTAGGTTGGTTTTTTAATGCTGCCAAAATAAATCTCAAAATAATTTCTGACAAACTCCATAACTTCATTAGTGATTAGGTATTTTTTTTCTACTTCGCTTCTTAATAACTACCGTTCTAATTTCGTCACTGCATTTATAAATGTTATTTTCGTATCTTTTAAACTTGATTTTTTAAATTTACTTTAAAATATATTAAACTTTGCTTTATCATTACTTGTATGCACATTTAACCTTTATAACAACTTTACGCCGCTTTGAAAGGCTTCCACAATACACACCAGATTACTTTAACCTGCTACGTCTGCCTAACTATCTCAATACGGAAGACATGATAAATGTAGCCCCCTTCATATGTTTTGGGCTATACCTATGACTAGTGCAAGGGAAAACAGCGAAAGCAGATTTTAATTTTATATTTACAGAGATTATGGAATAACTATCTTATTAAGAATTAGATGATTACTAGAATAATTATTGACGTTAATTGTAAGCACCGTCCTCTCACACGTGGAAAAACAGCCAGACTTATGGAAAATGCAGTTCTTTAGCAACCCTATTTGATTTATTTAGAACTTGGTTAGACCTGTAGAATTTGACAGTTAGTAAGAGGTCCTTCTTATAGTGTTGGTTGGTAATGTACTGCTTAATAAAAAATTGTAAATATTTATTTTTGATAAAATAATTATAAAAAATTTAGAAAAATATTTTTTACAAAGAATAGTTTTAAGGATAAGCATGGAGATGACTTAAAAGAAATCTAATATTATCCTTATAATGTTTTTATAAATACATTGTATCTTTTGTAATTTATATCTCAGTCCCTCTCCAATATGTGCAGTTGATTAAATTGTAAGAGTTGCTAAACAACAGTAAATTTGTAATGCAATGAATCACTAATTTTACATCTGTTTTTAGTTTTTGAGTTGTCTTAATCTTATTTGTGTACATGTTTATATTAGATCTCTATAAAATTTTGATATCCGATTGAAATGAAGAACTAACAGTCCAGAGGATAAATAATTTTAATAATAATTTTCACTTTCATGGTTCTCAACACATACTTACACTTACCCATCACCAGGGTTCCCCAAGGAGATACTCTGGTTAGCTTAACTCTGGCCTAATTGAAGCGCAGATTCTGTATTAAAAACAAATCATATTTCAAATTTCAAATGAATATCTCAAACTTCCTAGCCTTCCCTTCAGTTGGGCTTTTATGTCCACTTTTTTCTCTTCTGCGGTGAAATTTTTTTAAAAATCTTTTCTGTTTTTTCTTAATAGTACTTAATTTAAAACGTATTTTTAAATAATTATAAATGAGAAAAATAAGTTTTATTATATAAAATAGTTTTGATAATTATATATATCCCAATAAAATTCTATCTAAAACTTCTTCTTAAAATAATAAAATTAAACAATTAAATTATTTAGACTTCATCTTAATGCAAGTCCCTGTAGAATTTAAGGGTTGACGCTAAACACTTTGGTTGTTTTCGGAGAAAAGAACCATAAAAAATCTCAATATATAGAAACTGTTAATCATAATCTAATGGGGTGTGGACAGCTCTGAAATTCTAACGTGTTAGAAATTAGTTCCGACGGATAGCAGCTGTTCTAACCGCTATAGTACAATTGCAGTACAGGGCTGCATCTGTATCATCATTCGGCATTTCCTCTAAAAGTTTAAGCATGACCAATGCACATAAACAATGTCATCTCCAGGCATTACCTGCATAAAACAAAATGCAAACCAAACATTGTATGGGAAGATAGCCAGATAAGAGAGCAATCAAGAGGGGTGCATAACAGATCAGAAAGAAACGAAGGCAAAAAAAGAAATAGAAATGTTATCCACGTCCACGAATAACCAAGGCAAGTCAATAGGACTTAAATTTTGAGCACTCACCGGAAGGAACAGCATCTTCAAATTGCTACAAAAATAATTAAAGTGAAAGGAAAGCTTCAATAATGATGGTGGGTAGGCAATAAACATATTTGTTCGTCCTCCTGTAACTAGTTTGGATATCAATTTAAACGAAAACAATTCCTAATGGAAAGTCTAAGAATAGCATTTACAGAGTAATTGACAATACTATCCTTGGAGGAAATATTGGTCTCGATTTTGGCAAGAATACTTAAACCTCATATGTTTATAAATTTTGCTCGGATCGATTTTAAGGTTCTTTCATAAATAAGTGCTTGCAAAACTTCAATTCTCACATTAAAATCCCCCAAGTAGAACAGGAATGGTTCCCCATGAATATGGATTACAAAAGTTAAAGAAATTGGTAGAATGTAGTAGACTGCAACATATATCACAGAGAAGTGGGTTTCTTTGGACAGAAAACAACATATATCTAGAGTGTTCATCAACATCAATTATAGACTATGATGATAAAAGAGTATTACATCAAACAAGCCATTTCATTAGAATCATGAACTGCACTTCATTAGATTCATGAACTGCACTACAACTTCCAGACTTGTGTTTAAGAGCAAAAACCTAATGCTACCAAAATAAAAACATCTAGCAAAGTCCTCTTAGGACTCTCTATCTTTGTAAGAAAGATAAGGTCTTGTTCAACAACAAGATTATGAAATGTACAAAGAAAAAAATCATGTGATACAAAGGAAAAATCAAGCGTTAAAAATTCAATTCTAATATTTAAAAAAGATTCATATATATCCTATCCTCGTTGTGCAACCCACCATTTGAATGAGCCCAACTTGAGAGAGATTGCTAATAACAGTCAATTCCTTACATTTCGTAAGATCCATTACTTGGGCTCATGATTGCTTTACCTCTTCTATGTAATCATGATCATCATCAACAAAACAAACTGGAGGAAAACAGCTTCCTCTAACACTTGAATGCTCTCATGTGAACAAATTCATTAGGAAACAAAATAATCAAATTATTGATTATAAGAGTCAAACTTGAGTTTTTGTAAATCGCAATGTTTCTAAAGAAACATCCACAAGCTTCGTTTTCTTGAGGATACCATATCTATTATGAGTAAGGCATTTGCTTCCTCATGCTCTTTCTTTTTATAATTTAACCTAAATTCCTATCATCATAACAGTTGGTGCCTTTCACAGTCTGAACTCAAGATTTATGTTCATCTAAATGTTCTTGACTTCCATATTTTTTCTAAATGGGTTCTTCATGTAAAATCACTTGCTTAGAGAGAATGGAAACTTGTTGGGTGATTATATCATAAATTGTTGTTTACATGTAACATGATCATCCATCTAGAAAATATATTGAATTGATCTTGTTTTATAATTATTTAATCTCTTCTTGTTGATTGTGGATAATAAATTTAATACTCTCCACCATATTTTTGTCAAAATTATATAATTTGACCTTTTTTGATCAATATGATGTAACCACATGTGAGCCTAAGAAAACCATTGATTTTTACACTAATATTATGTTGATAAAGGGTTATGTAATTTATAATTAGGATTCGTATACACCTAATCCACCCAATCTGTTATATCTTATATTATTTATCTTGATAATTTTATCTACTTTACTGTTCTTTTCCTTCACTCTCTATTTCTCTTGCTATAAGGTTATAGTGAATTATTTACATATGTTTATGCCCATAATGTATTGTGATATCTAGCATAATATTGGAGTAGGTATGGAGCATCATCACTTGGTCACACAAACTCTCTTGAAGCCTCTTTTATTTATTCTAACCACAAGGGTGAATTACCTATTGGAGATTCTTAAATATTTTTAAGCATAAATATGAACGAAGAAATATTTTATTCCACTATACTCAAAATCAACTTTTTATAAGGACCCTTATCGCACGACCTTTGATTAGCAATTAAATTAATGATATGAACTTGTATTTTTCTTTGGAATGTGGTACTGCTAATGGCTTTATTTACTTAGGACTAAAAATATTTCTTCGACATATAAGAAAAGTCAGACGAAAAAGGTAAGTAGAGAAGTGATGATTTGGCTCATGAGTACATAAAAGCTCATGTGGGTGAGCCTCATAGGTTCATATAGGTGGATTGGAATGAAATACATTATGTTTACATATGTCATTTATTTATAAAATGATTTGTTTGTTGTTTGATAAAATATATACGCATTCATATATGTCAGGAGGGTAGTGAAAGTGCCAAAGGCATGGGAGCCTTCATTTATGGAATAGTTATGATTTAGATTTGTTGATGTGTATTTATCAATAGATTTAATAAATAAGAACATATATATATGCACAAATGATTTTTTTTGGTAGGTGGTAGAAATTATATTATATGTATTTTAATTGGTACCCAAAACCAGAAACATAAGCAAATGATGAAAAGTACGCAAAGAAGCATAAAATAGGGTTTCTACACTCTAGCAGCTCCATGAACTAGACCATAGAAAAATAGACCCACGTAGGAGTTGTTTAACGGAAAAACAAAGATCAAAATAGAGAGCCCACATAGGGGCTAAGGAGAACATAAATCAAAATCAAACTAGTGCCCATGTAGGGTTCAAAATATTTGTACCAAAATTCCCACACAGTGGAAAAAAGCTCGAAATACAAAACAACTACAAAGCTCTTTTGGCCATGTTCCTTGACCAACAATTTCAGGGAGGCACTGATGCTATCCATACCACTAATGATGCTACTAAGGATGGTATTGTGGAAAAAGTTGAAGATGGACACCAGAGAAGAAATTATGTCACTCCCATAATCAGACTTTTTGAGGCGAGCATACCTCTCAGGGTCGGTTATGCATTTCCAAGTCGATAGTAGTAGCATTAAGAATATTTTGAGGGAAATTTTTGTGCCAGATGGATAAATTCCTATGACTAACCCCAATGTTAGGAAGTAAATCAGTAGACTTGTTAGCTTCCTGATACACATGGTAGGTTGTAGTGTTGCGAAAATTTTGCATCAAGACCTTAGATTTCTTGAATAACAGTGTGCACATTCCATGAAGGACCTTAGCTTTCTTGAATAACAGTGTGCAAATTCCATGAAGGAATTCTATCGTTGATGATAGCGTTTGAAAAATGTGTTGGATATATATTTATTGCACATCTTTACATGCTTTTTAATTAAAAAATATATATATAGCTTGGTTACTCACGATCCAACTGAAAGAGTGGGAAAATAATTATGGAACAATCTATGAGTTAATTTTTGAGGAAGTTATGGCTTAAGTAAAGATAAATTCATGTTTCTCCAAGAGTGAGAGGAGAGGTGTAAAAAAATAATAAAAAAAACTGGAAAAAAGTATGCATGAAAAGAAAACCAAGGAGGGGTTCATGTTTCTCCGGGAGTGAGAGGAGATGTGTAAAAAATAATAAAGATAACTGGAAAAAATATGCATGAAAATAAAACCGAGGGGAGTTTTTGGGCTGGACTGTTTTTTTGTGTGTGGCTGATTTACTGTGTGAATGGGGATAGTTGGAAAGTCTGGGTGAAAGAAATGATAGAACGTAAATTGCATATCAATATTTAGCAATCGATTACCAGGTTGGAACATTGCCTACCATTTCGTGGTTTTTTTTGACCTAAATTTATGTTTTGTATAAGAGAAATCGATGTGAAATTTAAAATATTCCTCTATGAGAATTCTATGTGTGTATTTTGTGCAACAAAGATGTTTGCTATGAAAAAAAAAAAGAGTTTTCAAATGCACAATTTACATTTATTATTTTTCTAGATTTGAATTTGCTTTACTATGTGATTTCTTGAGCTATGGTACAATCGTGAAAGCTCATAATAAAATTGGAATAGTTTTGAAAGTCCCAAATTCGTATTGCTTGGAAAATGGTATTGAAATTGTAAAGATTTATGGTTTGAATATTGATAGGATAATGTACAGTTATTTCTGTAATTATTGATTTGTATGATTGCATGTGATTTTAGCTACATTAGTTAGTGAATTGCATTCTGATCCCCTATTCCCTATAAACTTCAACGGTGGTCACTCTAGTAGCAGTGGAGGACAGTTCGTAGTGAGGACAAAGATTATTTCACCTTTTTGGAGAGAACCTATGAACCAACACTTGCAAGAGAAATAGTGGAATCCTTAAACCTATTATGTAATGTTGTGACAATGGTTAAATTTCCCAAAAAGTACTTAATTGGGTTATTTACCATTCAAGATTGGCTTATGATATTTTAGATGATGGTCAACCACCGGTTTTGCTAGAATAAAATATTGTAACACGTATGTGTTATCTTTGTATGCGATATTTTGGAGAACTAATAATATTAAACGATAGTTATATTTATTTTATATAATTTTATTCCCTAATTAGTGAAACTTAACCTCTATTCCAGATATTGATATTACTTTATAATTAGCAAATTGTGTAGAGTTTTAGGAGTAATTCAACATTATAGTTTTACTTCATCTATGTGTAAGATAAATGGAACTCCTATCACAGTATTATTTGTTTGGGTAATCAATTTAAAGGAATGAGAGGAGTCACTTATATAGTTACCATTGTTATATTGTAAATGATCTATTAATGTATTTGCTCAACACAAGACTTTATTATATTTGTAATATTCAAATTATGATTGCAATGTAATCCAATTATTGTCTTTGAAATTAAGACTATCATGTTATGTGCTTGTTTGGTTCGGTGTTGAAGTAAACCTTGTTAGACTTTAAATATGAACATGACTTTTATTTGGAAAGAATTTTTGGAAAAACTAGGTGCAAGGTGTCAGGTAGATACGTCTTAAAACAATCATGATAAGAATATTATGAGATGTAGTTTATAGATTTTATTCAATAGAGTTAAAGACACTAGCTCAATGTCGTTAAAAATTTAGAGTCGATCCTTAACTATCCATGCATTATTTTGAGAAAGGAATAGTTAACCTGAGCTATAGTGGGGTTTAAGTTTAGAATTTCACTATGATTGGATTCAACAACCAATGTTGGTAAAAATATTTATTTATATAAGTAATAATTAGTTGGAGTGTAAAATCAAATTACTAAATCTTCATTTAGCTACTTCTAATATCTTTATTATGGCATTTGTGTTAAAAAAAGAGAGCTATCCATTGTGTGATATTAGTTCTAAGGGTTTAAACTTAATATTAAGGTCAACCATGGAACCACTTGGGATTAGGAAAGTAACTTCTTTATTTTATGGTAAAAGTGTTTTAATAAAGTTTTGTTGATTTGTATATTTATTATATGGATTTTAAACGATATACATATATCTTGGAGTGGAAAATAAATGGTAGTGTACCTTCTAATTCAAACAAATTAGAGTAGATGTTTATTTTATAAAGGTTGCTTTTGATAGAAAAAATAGGGATTTTAAGGAAGATTATCTTTAAAAATGTGAACTTTGTATTTAATTCCTTTATTCTGATGTATAGTAAAATTAAGTGGCCATGCCTATGTTATGCTATAACCTTGGGCTTACTATAAGGGACTTATAGTACATGTTAGACAATAAAACCATTGGTTATCTAATATTATCTAGGGCATAAAACTTAGTAACCTTTGTATCTTTTAGGTAGATTGTTGGAAAATTGTTGTTGATAAAAGCTATTTACTCCTTTATGTAGAGTTTATTAAACAATCTATAGAAACCCAATGATGTTGAGATGTGGGTATGAATACGATATATCTCTAGAGTGACTGTAGTCTAGAAAAACATGTCATAATGTGAGACCTAGCTAGTACTTATAACGAGATATAGAATGGGATATTTTCTCTAGGTCATTGCCTGGGAGTACAATGATAGGTTGATGTATCACTATGGTTATAGATACTAGCATGAAATCAATAGCTAGATCTGTCATACTGTTTGATATGGGATAAACATATGTGAATTAAAGTGGGCATATCTCTTGTTGAATTCGAGTAGTAGGACAATCAACAAGATACTCGACATATGTATGCGAAACTCTTGCATATTTAATTGGAACAAGTTGATCGGTTGGATCAAGGTTCAATATACCAAGGGATGAGGAGTGTATGTATCCACCCTTTATATGTTATGGACCCTAAAGTACAACCTCTACCATGGTTTGAACCTCATGCTAGATCAAGAAGATGGCAAATGAGGCAAGTCGATTCCATAAAAAGGTAATTTTCACAAGATTTGGTTTATCTCGTCCACTCGGGTAGCTGCCTACAGTAGCTTTAGAACTCAAAAGTGGTTTGGTATGCTGGTACTAATTTATATTTAAGATAATTATTTATTGGATAAAACATAATAGTAGTAAACAAGATAGTACTGTTAGGGTTAAACATTGATTTAAAAAAAAATCCCTGCATTATTGATTGGCTTATTTATTTGTGGTACAACTAGGTGAGTAGACTTGGGTTGTTACACTTTTACAAAGAAAATTCAGGAAATTCTTTTATTTTCTTTGCATTATTTATCTTTCATAATGAACATGTGGGTGCACATATAAGGCTCAATCAAGGTCAAAACATAATTGATTCATAAATAAGGATGTGTTGCATAGTGTTGTACCTATATTTAGGGATGCATTTTCTTGAAATCATGTCAATTCAAATCCTGCTTATGAAAAATCTTCTTCTTCGACATATTTATTGAAATAGAAGATACCCTGGCATCTTCAATGATAATCAAGCACTCTTTTCTCTCCATGGTGGTAAGGCATGATGATCACTTTCTAGCTTGTAAGATGCTTTGCACCTCATCATGAGTTCTATCCTCCCTCTACATCTTCTATTTTAAAGTTATCATTTTCATTGGTGGAATACGTCATTTATATGGCATGAGAGAATATCTTTTCTTCATGGAGTGAAGTAACCCTCCATCAAGCATAGGTATCTTAATTTTATGGTAGCTAACAACGGACTTGATGCTTTTATATATGGGGTCCTGGCTTTGAATCATCCCATTTTTTCTTCTTTTTATAGCATTCTTGCATGGAATTGTTACAAGCAAGTAAAATTAATCCAAGTGTAAGTTTACGAGTGAGTAGACGTTATGCAAAAACAAGTATTTCTTGTGAATCCATTGTTGGATTCAGTTCATGGCTAGCAGGAGAATGTGTGGTATTTTATTTAGAATATATCTAGTATTTAACTCTCAAGCTCTCCTTTTCTAGGCCTTTTAGATGGTACTCATCATGGATATGAAATGATTCCATATTAATCCACTAGGTATCTTATTTTATTCTTGGTGGATACCATGTGCACTTAGCTATTCTAGTACACTTATTATCGAGGAGGCTCAGATTTGATCCTCATGATATTCAATGGCTTCTTTCTTCAATGGCTTCTTTATAAATATTATGGAGTTTAAGATCAATGTGGCAATCAATATGGAACTCAAGTAGACTAAAAACATAATTTTTTCTATAAATACAAGTGGCAAGCTAATTAAATTAGCATAAGTGATACCCAAGTAATAACAAAGCTTACATAGAGGTAGAGAGGTGGTGATTAACATCTTAAATAGGGCCCTAGGACTTAGAAAATCTTGAACTTAAAACAAAAAAAATAACCACAAATAGAAGGGAATCTCTAAATCCTAAAAATAAACAACACCAATAAATAGGGGAGGACCCTTAGCAAATGGGTTTCCCCACCCAGCTTGATTATTTGGTTCATTTGGAAGGTGTTCCCATACAGATTGTTCAGCAGGAACGGATTGAGTTGGAGTGTATTTAGTAGAATTCATTGAAGTCCATCCTGAAGAAGAGAGGCAATCCTTGGAGCCCAATCCTACTCTTGAATGGAAGTGTCCCAACCCCACACTTACATTTGAGAAGGAGGTAGAGCCGAGGTCCATACTTTGGTATGATCTAGAGATATATTTTCATGGAGGACTTTTTAATATTCTATTGGGCCTAGGATTGTGAGAGACTCAAGTTAGATTACTATGACTATGCTTTTACCCTCTCAAGGGAGGTTGATTTCAACTATTAAGAGTAGAGGGTGGGACTCTGTAAACCAAATAGGGGATGTTTTTCCAGTGGTCAAGAAAGTATTATAAGTTCTCTACCTCAAGAGCCACCTTGTTTGCTTGGATCTAAATATATAACATCATATTAGAGCAAATTATAGCTTTTGTATAAGTAGATAAGTTCATGGAAATAATCATATAAGAAAAAATAACATCATTACAGACCTTCTAGATGTGAAATAAAATATCTAAATAAAAAAATGATAGATTTATAAAATGGTTGTGGGTATGCCAATCATATTCTTAAGGAGAAACATACGCTAAGAAAATTACCTAGGTATGAATAAATGAAATTGACAAAGGGGGCATTTGGGGTTTATCACCTCCAAGTGAACCATTCATTCCCTGACTAGCAATCCCTTGAAGAGTAAACACCAAGAGAAATGATCTAATTTGGTATCAATAACTACATCCCAAATAGATAAAAAAATTGTATTGTTAGTCCTTGTTAGAGTACTAAAGGCTTCAATGAGAATTGAGCATGGATATCATGGGTAAATGAGGGGAAATCTAGTAATACCTCTTTATAGGTTTATAAGTTTTGAAAGGAGAATTTGGATACCACTTCCAATATTATTACTAAGATTGAGTGCATCTGACTCTAATTTTGTGCAATATATCTTAGTGGATTGCAGCCTAGACTGCCCAAACATTCTCCTTATCATGCTCTTGGAGATTTAACTAAGACTTGACCATAGGCCAAGAGAGCCAAATTTTGGTGTGGCTAGAAAAAATATCAAACACAACCTTTATCCCTATGTAGAAATATACTAGGACATAATCCATGGGATTTTGGTTAAAGGTTGGTCATGGTGCATTATAATGGAGTACCACCAAATTGATTGAAGGTTGATAGATAGCCTAGTACACAACACTTTATAATTTAATTGAAGTTAAGGCTAGATAGTCTCCCAAGCCTTTAGGATGCTCTTGGTAATTGTAGGTAAATTTTATCACCTACATCCACTATGTGGTATAGTTTAGACCATATAGTTATTTTGCTAAAACAACAATGCAAAAATGAGCATGCAACAGTTCAAAAGATAATTAAAAAGGCACCAGAGAAAGCTACAGTAGCACATGGAAAGATGAAATATTGGTTGAAACACTATAGAGAACTGTAAACTACAGATGCAATGTGAAATAGACTAAGCATAAGACTATCAGATAAAATTTTGTCCTAAAGCATAAAACCCGACAAAAAAGCAAAGCAGAATGAAAGTATGGATATCTAGCCAAATATTTAATATGCTGATATCAGTAACAAGATAATAAAAATTTGATGTCTGGGATTCTTCAAAAGGGAAAATCAAAGGCACAAGACCCGATATTTATTGCCTAGCGTCCAACAATCTAGAATTGAAGCCAAATGTATAAGGCTAGTCGAATAGACTACAATGTTTATGCCAACAGGGTTGCATAAAATTTGTGATGCAATGAATAGCAATGCCAAGGAAGAAATATTCCAAGGCATTGAGTCTAAGACCCTGTGTTCAACATTGTGGCTTTAAAGTTGTCAAACTTTAAAAGATGATTATATCAACACTAAGGACTTAAAAACCTGATAAGCCAAGTAAAATATCAAATGCAAGATAATTCTAAGTATGGCAAGCGGGAGATAAAGAAGCAAGGCTCAAAGTAAAGTCATCTAGTATTTGGCATCATACATGAGCAAATATAGCAGCTAGACTCTTCATACAATGATATCATCAAAAGTGAGGAAGTTATTTGGTACTCAAAATGAGGAGAAAGCCAAACGATGCAATGCTCAACCAAGGTGATTACCCAAAAATAAGTGACACACTCTCCACACTGCCAACCTCTACATGAATGATCTGGAATCACCTAAACCAATAGGTTCATACATGCTAATTAACCATCAAGAATCATTACTATTAGAATATCTCAATAGCTAAAGCTTTCATCACCATACACTTGCCCTTGCTCATCTAGTTATGCATAATAGAAAGGAGTGGAATGTCAATAGATGGTTAGCATCCAGTCATACAACATGTAAACCAACCTCATAATCAGATCTGCATCATACACATCAACAAAGCATACCCAAAATAGTTAGGGATAGTTGAGCTGAATGTGACTGCCACTCTTTGTGTTTGCCCTAAGTCCTACAATATGCTCTAACAAAATTATTCTTAGATAACTGAATACATTGTAAATATCTATATATACTAGAATGTGAGACATTCTAAGGGTTATCTCTTTAGCGTTTACAATTGGTATAATTGTATTGATTGAGGCTATACACCTTCTTGAATAAATATTGGAATATTGTCTGGACTCCTGCTAACATCTTGTGCAAAACATGTATGTATGTCTTACTGAGTAGCTAAATATTTTTGTTAAATCTAGGAACAAGTAATTCTACTATAGTTATTCTACATTCTGGATTTCTATTTGTATTACCATTATAGTTAACATCACTTATAATTCTTAGTGATTAATATTTTGAATGCATAAGAAAAGTAGGTTTTTATGTTAGGTGATTTAATTTAAATTTATATTTTGAGACTCTCTACATTATGTCTCTTAATGTTGCTGAATCCATACTACTTTTTAGCTCATATTTCTAACCCTTTGCATTTTTTACTTTAGTCTACAACCCCCCATTTAGTTATATTAGATAGGCATAGGAACTGACCTTCTCTAGAGTTTGACTCAAAAAATCCTATTTCTAGGCCATCCAATATCTTGGTCGAGGTCTTGAGGGCACATTCCACTCATTCACTTACCTAGGGGATTTAAGAATGAAGAGTATTTATGGCATGCTCAGTGGGATCCAAGGAATACACTCCATAAGATCATATACCCACCATGCTACCAAGAGTATTTCTAGCATACCCAATGGGATAAGATTTCATAAATCCTATTTCAATCATCCAGAGGATTCAAGATCTTGGTGAATAGTCTTGATCTCACTTGTGGAGACTATATATTCATCTAGCGATACTATTGAAATTAAGAATCCAAAAGAAGTTATGAATTTTCTAGAAATAAGGCTTAAAATCAAATGGTAAAAGCACCAGAAATCCTAAACAGTACACCGAGCACCAACCATATGGATCTACAAACACATTGATAAAAATACTCAGAGCTATGGTTGGACAAAATTATTTGTCTTGGAATAATATCAGGCCAGTCAATCTCCCATTCCTCAATGAAATTCCACAAGCTACACTAAAGCTATTTCCTATATATGATGGTAGTGGAAAAACTTCCTATGGGCACTGTTTAGATGTCTGAACCCTAGCCATCTTCTGCAATATTGTCTTTGAGATGTCATGATTAGATTGCTTGGTCAATTATTGCAGGGTAAGGCATTACAATGGTATAGATATTTAGAAGACAAAAGCATTAAGGCTTGGGTTGACTTGGTTGAACCACTACTAATCTTGGTATTTGATGACCTAGGGGATCTCTTTGCATTACTCATGTAGTTTTCCTATATTAAAAGAGGTCCTCATGAAGCTCTCCTAGATTTTAACATCAAATTCAAAATATTATAGGATAGAATCCCTTGGGAGATTAATTTATCACAAGCACAAGCTTATATCTACTATGTCCAATCTCTAAATCTATATTTGACCCTCTAGATCCAATATTATTCATATAAATGACTTTAAAGTCTAAAAATGTGTTGATTTTAGTAGGAAAGCTTCCTCGCAAATTAGATGAGTTTGAGGCTCCATTACTCTATCAAATAGATATAGAACCCCTTCACTCATCATTGCCCAATTTGTTTTCTCTGGTGGATGCAATGCCCTTAGTTAAGTACTCAAATGACAAAACATATATTGTATTAAACCCCTGAACAACTCAAGAGATAAAAGATATCATCCAACATCTTATCAATGAGCTTGCAAAAATTGAAAAGCATAAGGATACCTACTAGATTGGCACAAGGGTTCAATATTTTATGAATATGGTAGTGAGATAAGTTCATTTTCTTGGAGGAATTTTCAATCATAAGATGTTGTGGCCCTCACCATGGATCGAGATCATTTCCTAACAATGGCAAAATACCCTGTAATCAATCTAGTTAAACCATATTTGACTCTAGATAAGGCATAGTAAAAGGAGGATGTATCAAATGAATATGGAATAGAGAGCAACTAAAATACACAAGGATATTATCAAAAAAAGCTAGGGTGAAAGACATATCATACATAAGCTTTATGTCAACATTCTCAAAAAATTTGACCTCATCAAGAATTATATTACCCAGTCATATGAAGAGAACAATGCCAAGATGTCGTTAAGTTATACATGAGATATAAATATATAACAACAAAAGGAGGATATAACTTCAAATACCATGTTCTAGAAGAATATCTAGAGGAAAATATCTTGGTTGCTATATAGATGGACTTGATCAAAACAACTCTACAAAGTTCAATGATAGGCATCAAAGCTTTATCGGGATTGAAACTAGCATACGAGCAATCATATTTGACCATGATAAGGGTTAGTACTCCTCCATGTTATCTATCAATATGCTTGGAAGGAAGTATATTATACAACTACCTAATAGATTAGGAAGCTAGATTTGCTATCATGCCAAAGGCAATTTATGATACTATGAGCTTGAAATATACTAGCATGCAATCTCAGGTTATCCAATTTAATAAAATACAATTGAAAGCAATAGGTATAGCTGAGAGAGCGTTAGTAATATTGCAAAGGATGCTAGATCTAGCGATAATTCAGGATATCATGGTGGTATTTGGAATGAGTTTTCCAAAAGATTTCTTGATGCAAATAGGTGGTTATATGTGGCATGATGGGGTACATATAGTTGTTCCATCTATCAAGAAGTTCATGTAGATTCATACTAAAGATATTAGACCCTTTCACATACATAGATATGAAGAATACAGGGAAAATATATCTCAAGAGATTTATAAGTTGGCCAAAATGGAGATCATCAACTAGGAAGAATATGCACAAAGGTCAACATGTAATGCCTCAACTTGCCAAAATTGTGATCACATGCTCCAAATGGATTTAGAAGATAAATATGTCTTGGTAGTCAGTTATGAAGCTACACAATTTTAGGATGGTAAAAAATTTCAACAGATATTCCCAAAACTTACAGGAAATAAAATAGAAGTCTGGATGGTGACAATAGAAAATTTTGCACTATATGGAAAATCAAGGAGCTTTAAGTATGATGACCATATTTATATTCTAATAAATTACCTGGTGCATAATAAAGTATGCATAAAAATAACCTCTAATACTTCATGTGATCAAAATAGGCTCTTCCACTAGTTTTACATGCCACTTATCAAGAAATATTAAAAGTAAAGTCGAGCACAAAGTCAAAATTATGGTAGATTCATGACCAGATTAATCGCACTTCCCAAAATGAATGACATAGAGAGAAATACAAGTTTAACATCATATGGTCTGATCACTATAGAGTCATATGCAATGAATGAAAAGGTAATCATAACTGTCATACAGGGGTACACCATAATTTTGTGTATATAGGTCAATTATTAAATAAAATTTCTATAGTAGTAGAAAATGGTAATAAAGGGATATTGAGAGAGTTGTCAAAAAAAAAGAGGCATGTCACATGATCATGGGATTTCATGAGAAATAAAACTTCTTTAAAATCGGAGGTGATCAAGCTGAAGATTAAGAGAGTTGATATTTTGATCCAAATGAGGACTTCTCTATAAGTAAAAGGTCTATAAGGGTGCAAACCCTTCGCTTTCACATCCTATTGATATGCAAAGCTATCAAAAGTTAGAAAAAGTAAAGCCAAATCATAGGCTAAAGATTGAAATAACTCTAGCATGCAATGCATTATTTTCTCTTTGTTTTTTTTGCATCCTGATCTTCTCAAAAATTCAAACTCGAAGATGAGATAAGAAAACAAGAAAGTAAGAAAGCAAAATTACAGAGGAACCTAGAACCAAAGTAGGGGAAGAGGCTTATCCTCCCTTAGGTATGAATCTCTTATCTTTCTTTTTCTTCTTAACTACCTTCCATATTCATATTCCACTCATCTATATCCTCCTCATTACATCCCTTCTACAAAATATTCTACTTTCCTTTTCTTCCTTATCCTACTTTTTTGACTCCATAGCCCAATAAAAGAATTATCTCAATTCATCCTTCATAAGTAGATGTAGTCTCTCCTCATGGCTATGGTGATGTGCATAGGATATAATATGGTATCTCATGATGAAGGCAAGTGTTAAAAGCTATCAAGATGGCATTTTGGCATGTGCAAACTAAGTGCACATAACGCATGATGGCATAGCCTGAGGAGGTGAACATCATGCTGAGTTAAGATCCATATGCTATGGTACAATAGCAATGAAATTAAATACATGATGCATTAAATGGGATGATGTGGCTCAAATATCTTATTGTCTAAATAAAAGAGAAAATATAAGAGCTAGGCGATCACATGGGTGACTAGATCTAAGAAAATCATGCCAAAACTGACAAAACCCCAATTCAAATAATAATCTATTTGTCATCAACTTCAACAAATGGTTATAAAATTATGCATAAGATTACCTAATCTACATAGTTCCACTATCATCTTGGGGAATCCATGTATTTTTACCACTTGGAATATTTACCCAATGTTGCCTGCACAAGTGAACATTCACCTAAAGCTACATACCTAGACCTGAAATAATGTTCAGCTATAGTGGAATATGCTCATGGAATTTTTAGTTTTGTAGGAGATTCTTACCTTCAAGTATCCTTTCTTTCTTTCTTATTTCTTCTCTTACCAATATTTCCCTCCTCTTCTTGTATATTCTATATGTGCCTTTGCATTATTCACTTCCACGACCATTTCCTCAACTTGTCTACCTGAATATCTCTCCATCAAACTCTATCATTCATATTATTTACCATCTCTAACTTTCTCACTTCTTGTATTTTCCTCTCTATTTAAAGTCACCTTCAACACTCCAGTAACCTCCTATCATACTCCCTTCGATTACATCAATTCCCTCCCCTATTTTGAAATTCTTTTATTTCTTAGAGACACAACCTTCATTCCTCTCCCACTAACTTCGCTTTCAATCAATTTATCTTCTAGATTTATTTCCTCTCAAAGCTTGTAGCATCTCATAGATAATTTATACTAGGTTCTAAATTTTATGAGCAAAAATCCCTAAAAGTGGCCAATAATGTAGATGAATTTTATCACCTACATCCACTATGTGGTATAATTTAGACCATGTAGTTGTTTTGCTAAAATAGAAATATAGAAATGAACATGTTCAAAATTCAATTAGAAGAGAACCAGAGCAAGCTACTATAGCAGATACAAATATGAAATATTGGTTGAAATATTGTAGAGAAATGAAAATGCAGATGTGATGCAAAATAGACCAAGAAGAAGACTGTTGAATAACATTTTGTATTAAAACATCAAACCTGGAAGCAAAACAGAGCAAAATGAAATAAAATTTGGCTAAGTATGGATATATAGCTAAAAATTTAAGATGTTGATGTCATCAAGACAAAAAAATTCCAACATCCAACATTATTCAAAAGGAAAACCCAAAGGTACAAGACCCAACGTTCATCGTTTGACATCTGACAGTCTAACATTAAATTCAAATGAATCAGGCTAGTTGGATGAACTATAATGTTAATGTCAGTAGGATGGCATAAAATACCTGATGCAATGAATAGAAATGACAAGCAATAAATATACCAAGGCATTGAGTCTAATACTTGATATTTAGCATTATGGCTTCAAAGGTATAAAACTTTAAAATATGATGATGTCAACACTAAGGACTTAAAAACCTAATAATCCAAGTAGAACACTAGATACAAGATAAATCTAAGTGTGGAAACCCAAATATAAAGTATCAAGGCTCAAAGTAAAGTCACCCAGCGTCTGACATCATACATGAGCAAATATATCCACCGAACTCTTCAGACAATGATGTCAACAAAAGTGAGAAAGTTATTTGACACTCAACATGATAAGAAAGCCAAAGGATACAACACTCAGCCAAGGTGATTACTAGGCAATAAGTGACACACTTTCCATACTTTCTTGAGTAAAATTGAATTATTTTATGGACTCTTGATAAATTCTTGTGCAAAATATGTATGTATGTCTTACTAGGTAGCTAACGATTTTTTTAAAGCTAGGAATGGGTAATTTTTCTATAGTTATTCTGCATTCTAGATTTCTACCTAGATTTACCATTATATTTTTGGAATGACTTAGTGTTGCTTAGAGTTCTTAATGATTAATATTTTGAATGCAAAAGAAAATCAGGTTGTTATATTAGGTGGTTTAATTTAAATTCAAATTGTGAGACTCTATGCACTATGTCTCTTGATGTTGTCGAATCCATACCACTTTTTAGCTTGTATTTCTAACACTTCATTTTTCTTACTTTAGTTTGCAACCTCCCATTCAATTAGATTAGCTAGGTATAAAAGGTCGTGGAGAAGCTTCTCTAGATTCTGGTAAGAGGCTTTGGAAGAGTCCCAACATGAATAATAATAAACACGAGTGGCTTACATAATATTATAAAAAACTTGAACTTTTTTGGGTAAATAAAGAGGCTTAGAAAGCTACTTATGTAGCTTATGTTCCACTCTATGTAGGACATATTTCCACAAGACTAAGAAAAAATATTGGAAGGAAAATGGAATTCCTAGGAACCCAAAATGTTCTCCATGTTAGATCCATTTCTAATTATATCTGTTGAACCAAGCAGTTTTCAACAAAAAATATTACCTATCGCATAGCTTTTTTTGCCACTGAATGTTGGTTCCTAAAGCCTCACATAATATGTTAATTCCCATTAATAAATTGCTATGATGTATCTACAATAGTAATCCCTTTCACTCTCTCTTTGAAAATAATATCAGTTAAAAGATAACCAAATCCTTCAACCACCAGAACATTGAGTAGGAGCAAGAGGATACCCTTAGCGAATGGATTTGGAGGCTAAAGGGTGAGGATTTCCATTATTTAATTAAATTCAAACAAACACATCCTTAAAGAGCATTTGAATAGTGTGTAGAAAGGTGTGGCTAAATTCTAAAGCCTACAACATGGCTAGGATGAAGGGTTATTAAATCCTATTATATGTTTTAACAAAGTATATTTTAACAAAAATGACCTTTTTCTAGGATTGTCTTACCCATTCGATTACTTCTCGAGCAACAATAATGTTATCCAAGATATATTCGCTCTTAATATATATATTTTGCTCTATCTAGATAATCAACGGGAGTATATTTCTAACCCTAGGAGCAATGGATTTGGCTATAAATTTGTAATATATACTATGCAATGTGATAGGTCTCCAAATGCAACTATTTTCAAGGTTCCCTAATTTGGGAATAAGTTTAATGTTACCTATATTTTTCAAAGGGTCTAAGGAGCTGGTATTGAGGTATTTTAGATATACTTGGTGTAAATCAGGCCCCATAGTATCCTATAGAGATTTGTAAAGTTTTACAAGGGAACTCATCACGTCTTGGAGCCTTATCATTGGTCATGGGGAAGGCTTCAACCTTGATCTCATCATGTGATAAGGGGCTATCACATAGGGCTTTTTGGGGAGTAGAAATATAATAAGTAACCACTCCCACACATTATTGAAAGGTATGGTCTTGAGCTAGAGAAAGATTTTAAGCGTAGAAAGCATTTTGATAATTGCAGAAAAATCCTACAATATATTAGGTAGCTTTGTAAGGATGTGTTTTCCTTCACAAATCTGCTTAATTTTTTGGGTTGTGTCCATTCCTTGGAGAGACTAGAAATTTTTCTTTGGAGATCCTATCCCCAAATTTAAGCTAGCAGAATTTGGATTTAAGTTGGGCATCTCGGGCTACATGAGCATTCATTATCTATTGTTGTTTTTGAAGCTTGGTCATCTAAAGTTGCAATGGAAAATGACTAAGCTTCCATATTTAGGTGGCATTTTGGAGGTCCAAGGTACTATATTTATATGAGCAACGTCAGAAGAGGTTCAACTAGCATCCATAAGTGTTAAGGAAGTGAGTGGTTCACTCAATTGCATTATTACACCAAAAAATACACTCTTTGGGATGAGTGATGAGGCTCTAGGTTCCAGATTTGTTGTATGTTACCAATTGAATGATTAAGCAGTGACATATTTAAGTAAAACTAGTTTCTCAATGTTAAACCTCTACCTCCTAACCATTCAATGCAAAAAATAAATGGGTGAATGGTCTAAGAGTATGACCTTGGGTAGTGATTCAATCAATAAGGAGAAACTATTAGTAAATTTAAATATGGATTACCAGCATAACATCACCATCTCAAGCCTTTTGAAAATTCTATCATATAATGCATGCAAGTTGGACCACGTTTTCCATAGAGTTTTGACACGAGGATGCCCCATATTGGAATCAAAAAGACCCAATTTATTGCATATATGAAACCAAGTCATTTGTTTATTCATTGTCCAACACATTAGGTGGCTTCAACTCTTATTTGTTGCTATCTTAATCATGCTAAAGTTTTCATAAATAAGCCATGTGGCAGAAGGGATGGATTTCATAATATCGCACATTGGGATCACAAAGACCCAATTTATTGCATATATGAAACCAAGTCATTTGTTTATTTGCATAGATGGCCTCCACTCTTGTTTATTGTTATCTTAATCATGCTAAAATTGACACAAATAAGCCATGTGGTAGAATGAAGGGATTTCTTAATATAGACTGCTAAATGGATCCGTTCAACGTCATTGGATGCATAAAAATTAACTACCATGATCACATAGTTTTTGATAGTAAATAATATCCATAATGTATGATAGATGGGATCACACCCATGAGCCACTAGGTGGGGCCACCAATGGGGGGATATGAATGTGGTGATGCCACCTTGGCCCTACTCATGGTCACTATGGAGGAAATTGCTTGCTGGAAAAACTATTACTAGCAAAAACAATCTAAATTTTAACTCCTACAGACATAAGAGATCAATATCTAATAACTCTTGATGAACTTCATGCACCATATACTTATTCTTAGAATATGTGAGACCCAAACATTCACTTGCCTTCCCTTCCACAATGCCAACACTATTTGTTGGCCTACCAGGGTTGGGGGCCATTTAAAACCACAAGGGAAAAACCAAGAAGTATCAAATTGCAAAGAAAGAGCGGCTCACACAAGAGCAACAATTAAAGAAAAATCAAAGAGAAAGGAAAAAGAAAAAATTATAAATAAAAAAGGTATATAAAAATGAAAAAAAAAAATTCACAAAAAAAATTCCTTCTCATTTGGAAAAAATACTTGAAAGAGGCCTTTGAATATTCCCCATTCTCATCCTTTTCTCATAGTATTTACCAATTTTCTTCAAAGGTAGCTGATTTATCAAAGAAAATTTAAAATTTGCAAGAATTAGCTAAGACAGCTAGTACTCCAGTACATCTGGTAGAATAAGCTTGGCCATATTTTGCAAA
Organism: Wollemia nobilis; assembly: GCA_028583015.1. Classification (NCBI taxonomy): domain Eukaryota; kingdom Viridiplantae; phylum Streptophyta; class Pinopsida; order Araucariales; family Araucariaceae; genus Wollemia; species Wollemia nobilis. Next base: position 236,001 of record JAQPPZ010006193.1, on the reverse strand, counting down.
GTGTGCCCCACTAATTTACTCCATACTAGTGCTAAAAGAAATAATCTATGTGAATTATTATGTTCTAAAATAAGCACTTCAAACCCTTCCAAATAGTACACTCTATCCAATAAATATAATGTGTTAAAAATAATAAAAAATGGTAAAATCTAGCCCTTCTAATTACCATAGATACACTACACCCTATATATTATGGAAGTTGAACAAGTAAAGCAAATAAAAAAGCAACTAAGTATTATTTTATGTGCTTGGTACGTGGATGAAATTTACCCTCACATAGATAATATAATCCATGAAATTGAAGATATAGTGGCGTCATAAGGCATGTGACATCAGGTGAAGATAGAAGGATGGGGTCTCCAATGTCAAGATCAACTAGCAAGGTTAGAACCAAATTTACAACCAACTAAATGTCAATTGAACATGTGTATGGAAAATTAAAGTAAATTCGATAGGATTATAGCTAAGAAATTGAGTTTGCATAAAGGTTCCTACATGGCATTGTCATTGGAAAATAAGGTGAGGGACATTTCCAAATCCAACTAGTTGTTCATTAAACACCAAGTTGGGGTCCATGTGTTATACGATATTAGCAAGGAATGAAAACATATCCCCAAACAAAATATATATTACCAAGTTAGAGAGATGAGAAGGGTCCATAAGGACAAATATAATATGATTACTATATATAACTAACTTTGGAAGGAAAAGCAAGTGGGCATGGTATCAAAAAATAAATCATGTCATCACCTACAAGCATGAACCCTTAAGTTGACATCATAATTCAATCTAGTGAATAAAATATGTATTAATGAAACAATATTAATCAAGAGATATTAAATAAATTGCTCCAATATTTATTTTTGGCCATCCAAAGACCCTAGCAGAGCTATATGAAATCCTTATAAGTGTGCTCTAACCATTTCCAGACTAACAACTCTACCATTGTAATATGAAAAGGAGATACACCAATTTGGGCATTAGAAGAGATGAGTTCAGCCATAGTCTTAGATTTCTAAAATTCTTCCTCTATAATTAGTTCTTGAATCCAATGGAATAACCATACCATAGAATAGTGATTTTTCCTATGAAGATTGGGTGAAACCAATTCACAAACCTCATTTTTGAACATTGAGGAAAATAGATCAAGGGCAATATTTAGGTTTTAGTTTCAAGGTTGAAAGCCTATACATACACCAAATTCACCAACTAGTGTAAAGCACAACCTATAATCACTTAATTCAAGTATGAAAGAAAATAACCCCAAGTCTAGCTAACATTTTGTAACTGTGCCTTATCTTTTAATATAACTCTCCTTTTTGTTTAAGAGACTAGTTTGAAAGGAAAAAAAAAACTAAATTTTGAATGTGCCCTACATTTTGTCTCCTAATAATATTTAAAAATTCTCAAAATTTGGATAAAAATAAAACTTCAAAAGGCATGGTGCACTCCAACTTCAATGAAGAATGCATGCTCTAAATTTGGATAAATAAATCCAAACCTTGGCTTTGCCCTAAAAAAGGTAGGCCACACCTTTTCTTATTCATAGCAGTGAATTTGTATCCTAAGGGTGAATCTCATTTATACTATCACTACTAAACGTGGGGTATTTTGTAAACTTGATGATTTTATAACCTTTTCATATTTCTCAAATTGAACTCTATTTCTAGAAGAGTGAAAATGGAATCTTTTAGGATGATGATTGATGACATGGGTATGTAATTCACCCAACTAGAAGTACTTTTGAGATTAAACATTATCATTTTAAAAGAAATCAACATGACATAAGGGGATCCAATTGAAGAACCACCAAAAATCCCATCAAAACAAGTTGGGTTCTTCACAACTTAAACACAAAAGGGAGTCAAAAAGGAAAAGTATGTAAGGATCCATACATCAATATTGGCAAAGTAAAATGCAAGTATCCAATGGAATAAGATCCACATTGAAGACTAAAGTCTTCAATATCCAAATAATGTATTACATGGGGGTGTTAGAGATAGAGTGTATTACATCATTTGGATAATGTAAATGTCCCTTCCTAGGTACATACTTAGGATATTAGATTACTTTAAAGGGAATTTATTTAGTTACGTCATGCAATGTAATAAATGCACAAGAATCAATGTGCAAGATGTATATGTGTAATGTATCCCTTATACAGCTAGGTAGAGTGTTGGCCAAGGAGCCTATTTGCCTATATAAAAAGGGTCTCATTGTAACAAGCTTATAACAAGCTAGTAGCATATTCGTAGATAGTAGCATAGTGATGTGTAGATCACCATATATTGGTGATGGGTGTAATGTAGTCCAATAACTTTATTCATGGAGTGTTCATTTCCTCCATAGCTACATTGTATTCATTTTCATCATTTCTATTTATAGCATATTTTTGTCATCTCGTATATTTACTTTCTTTCATATTATTTTACATCTTGTGATTGCTATCTCCCATTGCATACTGCATGAAAAGCTAACACTTACCTGTTGCTAGTTTTTCACTATCTGTTGTACCACCTCCCAAGATATGGTCTTACTTGTAGAGCCTTCATGAAGGCAATATTTCCTGTTGGTTTTTTTTACTGTGTTATACTGTCTCTTCAAAGAAGATCTTGACTGTAATCGTCTCCTTGCAAACAATCTCGCCTATACACATCATTTTGATAGAGAGTTGCAATTTAAGTACCTAGCTATTATAAGAGCATTAATTATAGCCTTAGAATAGATATTTTGTGTGGCGTTTGCCTTAGAGTAGATTTCACACACTTGCACTACATTTTGCCACACTCTATATTCATATATACATTTGAGTGAGGATAACCTCCTTGGCGATGTTGGATTTCACCACCAACCATCAAGAGCCCTAGAATAGCCCTAGTTAGTACGATAGTCTTCTAGATTTCATCACCGAGAGGTTGGTTACCCTTGGGACTAGCTCAAGGTAATCGTTAGGTTAGATGCCCTTTAGCCATGGGGCTTAGTAATTGGTTGAATGTAGCTATTGTTTTGTTCGAGATCATCTAAGAGTGAAGCGAAAGCCTATTTAGGCAAGTAGCAAGACCTAGATAGTGTGGCCTCTTTCGTAGAGGTATTTTGTACCCTTAGGCTACCTTGCACTTACCCTCCACCCTAGGAAGCTATTTTTGCCATTGGTATTTTTCCATCTGATAGAATGGTAGGGTGCTAACACACCTTTTTGTAGACATCACTTCGCCACCACCTTTTGTAGCTTAGAGTAGGTTTTTAGATAAAACACATGAAAATCCCTATATAAATATATATATATATATATATGGTTATAAAGATACTTGGTGTGGTTTGTATTATTTATTGTCAATTTGGTATTTTATCCATATCTATATATATATATATATATATATATATTCTTGTTTTGTGCGATTAGTATTACCCCGTAGAGTCATGACATATTAATCTTATTTTCTTTGTTTAACCTTTGACCATTTTGTTTATTCTATGGTTTTGATGTGAAGCCAAGCCCGAGCTCAAAACCAAACTACTTTGGAATCTACTCAACCTTTATCATACCTAGTCTACCACCTGTGAGTGAAGATATATTCACTCAATATATCTCTTTTCCACAATATACCCCATTTCTAGGATATACCCATCACCATTATGATTCTTACAACATTATTAATCCCAATACCAATCCTGAGACCTCTACTAAGGCTAGTCCAACCTGAACATAACAAACCCCATCACCTATTGATTCTTCAACATCCACCTTACCCTTAATCACTGTGCCCCAACCTTCACCCATATTTACCATAATTTTAGATCCCCTATCTCAACCTCTCATTGATTACTCTACTACCCAAAACCTTATCCAACTCTTTACTTCTATACCATCTCCACTCCAACAATTAATGGCCTAACCCCAAATCAATCTAGTCACCTATTCCATTATCCCACCCTCTACCTCCTCCTTTCTAACCATAAATACCAAACCCTCCCAACCATATTCTTATACACTCCCTCCCAAATATAATTTCATCACTATCCCACCCTATACTTTAGTATATACAGTATTCCAATTCACAAACCTAATATTCCTATACCTATCATTCCACCTACAACCAATCTAGCCTTACAACATCCTTCTAGCACCAATCCCCCACCTCAACATAATGTTCCCAATATTCAACCACTGCCCCAAATTCAAATACCATCTAATCCCCCTATTCCTCCTCAAACCACTCCATTTACCCAAGAATACATAGCTTTGCCCCAATCCCAAAACCAATCATCTCTTCCACCTTAACAATCCCCCCCAAATCCTCCCATCCAACCTTCTTACCCCTAATACCAAACTCCCCCTCAACAATAATCCCAATTTTTTCAATTGACTCAACAACAATCTCAACCTACACCACCTCAAATTCCTTCAAATATCATTTTAAATTTAACCTCACAACAACCTACTAGCACCAATCTCCCACCTCAATATAATGTTCCCAATGTCCAACCACCACCCCAAATTCAACTGCCATCTAATCCCCCTATTCCTCCTCAAAATGCTCCCTTTACCTAAGAATATATAGCTCAACACAAATCCAAAAACCAATAATCTCTTCCACCTCAAAAATTCTCCCAAATCCTCTCTTTGAACCTTCTTACTCCCAATAGAAAACTCTCCCTCAAAAACCACCCCAATTTTATCAATTGCCTCACCAAAAATCTAAACCTAACCCTCAAACCCTACCCACCTATTCCTAACCTCAACCTACACCATCTCAAATACCGCAATCCACATTTCCACAAGTCCCTAAACCTTCCCCCCAATCACAACCAAACCCTTCTCATTCAACTCCTTCTTTCCAACCTCCCCTTGATTTACTTCAATATTATCCACAATACCCATACTATACCCCTTACCCTTAACAAAAATTACCACTCTAATACAACACCCAAACCTATACCTCCCAATCTCCCAATTGTGTCCCTACACCTCCCATTCCCACCCACAATCCAACATCTTCCCTATCTATATCGCGGTCATCTTCATAAGATGAAATGCAATGACTTATCAATCGTATTAATGCACTTGAACTTCAAATTACAGGTATAGGCTACCAAAAGCCAACCCTTATCCAAATTTACACCCAACCCATCCATCCACCTGTACCTACCTTAGCATATCCTTATAAATTTGAGTTGCCCAAACTTGAGCCCTTCATCAGATATGTGGATCCAAAAGACGTCTTGAGTAAATATCTTAATGCTTGCTTCTTAACTAGTGGTAGTGACCACCTCCATCTCCACACCTTTGATATTTACCTAAGTGGAATCGTAGTGGTATAATGCTCTCTCACAACATAGTATTTATATATTTGAGCAATTAGATAACCTCTTTCTTGAGAGGTTTTCCCTCTTGGTTAAAAATAAAGCCAACCTCACTGACCTTTATAACCTTAAACAATTTGAAGATGAATTTGTTTTAGACTATGGAGCCCGACGGGAAGCAATCATCAATGAATTACCCTTTTCCTTACCCATCATTGATCTAACTCACCTCTTCACCCCAGTTGTAACAAACACATATCCATACTCCTCCAATTACAACAATATAGGACCTTTGAAGAGGCATTAGCCCAAGCCAAGGTCATTGAGGACATCAAAATTCAAGAGGGTGTCATAAAACCCAAGAAGAAAGAGTGGACCAATAAGAATCAAAAGAGTAATGCCACTTCTTCTAAATCACCTCAAGTTAACCAAATCATCCTCACCGCATCCCCTGCTACTCCCACTACACAATATCCTACCCAATTCCAACCCCAACCAACAACTCAATCATCATCGACCCAAACCCTAACCTCCTCTTTTGCATCCCAACCTTCAAATAAGTCTCGTCAGGTGCCAAGATGTGACTTCACTCCCTTACCTGATACCTTAACCAATATTTTTTACTGCCTAACCAAAGCCAAAGCCATTACTCTCCCCTATATTAAACCCCTCTATGATCCCAATAGACCTATAACATAATATTATAAAGAACATATTTATTGTGTCTATCATCATCAACCGGGCCACGATATTAAATATTACATGTAATTTAAAAATGTGGTCCAGGACATGATAGAATAGGGGAAATTTGTGTTGACTATCTAGTGGCTCCCCCTAATCAGAATCTTGGAATCTACCAAATTCTCTTACCCCAACATACCATAGCCTCCACACCACCTAACCAAGTAAATCATATGGATAATAAACCCGACTTTGTTGGGATGGTGCATGTAACTACTAGAGGTCATCGCCAAACCAACCACCAATACCAACCCTCAAATTTGCCATACGAAACCCAAAAAACACCCAACCCTATTATCACCATATCCCCCAAACCATTCTGACCGAAGCCTGTCATCACTCTTACCCAAAAACTAACTAATTACCTTAAACTTACCCCCATTAAATTTTTAGTTTATGGCTTTATTCAGCAATCCCCCACCCACTAAGAGGCCCTAATGGAGATCCTAAAATCTATTCATGTTCCTCCCCAATATCCACAAGCCTTTACGAATTTTAAAGGCCATATTTGTACTTGCATTGGACCAACCATTGCTTTCTATGAATATGATATTAAGGAAATGCCTACGAAGGCACATGATCCCCCCATGCATATTATTGCTTACATTAATATCCTAGCCTTTAAGAGGGTATTGGTTGATACAATATATTTTGTTAATATCATTACATTGGTAGCCCATAATCACCTTGATATTCCGTCATCCTATATAGTCCATTATTATTTCACCCTTCAAGCCTTTAATGATGCCCTTTGCCCAACCCTAGGTACCATAGTATTGCCCATCTAAGTTGGTCCCAAAATCCTCCACACCTTATTGTACATCATTCAGAGAGAGATGCAATATAAAATTCTCTTGGGATGACCATAGGTCTAAGATATGCGATGTGTTCCATCTACCCTACATCATTATTTAAAGTATGTGCATGATGACCTTATCCATTGCATACCGGTAGATGATGAACCATTTAAATATTGCAATTTGATCATCGATCCCTCATAGCCTTCACTCCCCACTACAATTTTTTCTCTTACACGTAATACCAATACATCTACCTCTTCACCCACATCCCACACTATTTTCCATGTCTTGGCATCGGTAGTGGCCCAATCCCAAGATCATACCCCTATCCAAACATCTCTTCCATTACCCAAAACCATAGACCATCAACCCAATCCTATCCCCAACCCTATCCTTAATACTACCACTTTTACCTCTTAAGAATATGATCCTCATGTCCTACCCCACACCTCAATTAACCCTTCATGCTCATCATAAGATATTTTCCCAAACACTATCCCTCGATCAGTTTCATCTGACCCTACTCCAATCCCCTTTTCCAAAGACACCACTACCACCTCCATAATTACTTCCTCACCTTCCACCACAATCCCACATGTTAATGTACATATGACTAATCTGACCATATGTGAGTATCTTATACATAATGTAACTATTAAAAACCTACCACATGTACAGTCTATCAAAGATTTTGGTAGACCTCAAGATATACCTTTAGCTATAGGTGTTATTATATCTTTAGGTTCATCACCTAACCACACCAATTTTATTTATGGGGGACTCACCACACCCACATCATCATCTACCTCCATCTCCTTTCGAGATTATTTTTATGCGAATATTGACTACCTCTCCAAGCCATATATTGCCGTATACTACTTTTTAAAATGTCATTAGTAGGATTTTGGCTTAGGATGCTACAAGCAAGGCATCCACATACCTATTCAACTTCCATATCAATTACCCAATACTCGAGCATGCCTAGGCTATACATATATGCCTTCCCTTGCCTCCTTAAAAAAAACCCTTTTAATTTTTAAGGAGAATGCGGAGGAGATAAACCACCATAATATCACACCTTCATCACACCCTCACACCCTCATGATATATGTTGACCTCTTCACTCCTCTCTCACTTCCTATTGATCCTGATCGCTTATTACCCATTCAACCTGAAATCATTGATATATGCCTTATTTCCACACCCCTAAGTCCATATGATTTTCTACCCATCCAATAACTTATCCCATATACCCCTAACCATACCTCATCCTCTTTTGCTACCATATGCACTATTAATATAGTTGAAACTTCTCCCACACTTACACTAGCCAATGACCCACTCCTAATACCCACACCACACCAATTGGAGGAGGGTTCTGATATGTTAATCAAAGAAACCCTAGATATAGACCTTATCTCTTATCCCTCCAACCCACAAATAATTAAAATAGGAAAAGACCTTTCATAAGTGAAGCAAAACAAGTTTATTGCATTCGTAAAAGAATATAAGCAAACATTTACTTGGTCTTACAAATATATGCCTAGATTAGATCCCAATTTGGTGATCCACAACCTTTTACTGACTCTTGATACCCGACTTGTCAAACAAAAGTTGTGAAAGTTGCATCCCACCATAGACCTTATGGTAAAATAAGAATTACAAAAATTACTTGATGTGGGATTCATACAACCTATTGACTACCCTGAATGGATTGCTAACATGGTACCCATTGTTGAAACCAACTAAGTATATGTGTATGCACTAACTTTTGAGACCTTAACAAAGTGTGTCCTAAGGATGAATTTCTACTACCCAATATTGACACATTAGTAGATGCTACGGCTGGATATGATATGTTATACCTTATGGATGGTTTCTCAAGTTATAATCATATCTGAGTTAACCCTACCAACCAACATAAGACTTCCTTCACCACTCCATGGGGGATATTTTAGTATAGGGTGATGCACTTTGGACTTAATAATGTTAGAGACACATATCAAAGAGCTATGTTTTACACTTTTCATGATTACATGCACGAAATTTTGCACGATTATGTCAATTACCTCCTTGCCAAATCCAAACATAGACATGATCACCTTGATGTCCTATGAAAAGTTTTTGATCAACCTTTAGAACATAATATTAGGCTTAACCCTAAGAAATGTGTCTTCGATGTTGCCTCAGGAAAGCTCCTAGGATTCATTTATTCCACATAAGGAAACCAAGTGGACCTCAATAAAGTTAAGGCAATAACTGACATGCCTCTCCCTAGGAGCCTCAAGGAATTAAGGATCTTGCAAGGTAAAATTCAGGCCATCCAATGATAGCCCAATTATCTAATAAATGTAAACCCTTCAATCACCTTTTGCAAAAGGGAGTTAACTTTGAACAGACTCCTGATTATCATATCATTGTTGAAAACATCAAGCAATACCTTGCTTCTCCTCTAGTTCTCGCTCATCCTAAACTAGACATCCCCTTTCACTTATCATACTCGCTACTAACTTTACCCTAGGAACAATGCTCACACAAAATAATGATTTGAATTGCAAGCAGGACATTTAATACCTAAGCTGAACCTTTGTTAGCTACGAGATCCTTTATCCTTATGTAGAAAAATTATGTCTTCTTGTAGTCTTTGCCACCAATAAATTACGACATTACATGTTAATTCATACTACATATGTGGTGGCAAAAGAAAACCTCTTGCACTAATGATGAGTTGAACATATACAAATAGTCAAACCACCAGATGGATTATGCTACTTAGAAAATTTGATATCGAATTCATTAGTCAAAAATCCATTGAGTATCAGGTCATTGCTGACCAACTTGTGGAAGCTCCTTTACCTAACACTGAGCCTCTCAAAATTGAGCTTCCTGATAATTCCATCTTCACTATTGATGACATAGAAGAATTTATACCACCTGAAGGTGATTTTGACCTAACCTTATTCTTTAACGGTTTAAAATACGAGCAAGGGGGTGGTGCAGGAGTAGTCATAGTCACTCCACAAGGAGTTCCTATACCCTTTTCATTTAAATTGGACTTTTCTTGCACAAATAACAATGCATAGTATGAATCTCTCATCCTTAGACTTCAAACTATCTTAGCAATGCATGCCAAATGCCTTTGCATCTTTGATGAATCCCTATTATTTGTCAACCAAATTAAGGAAGTTTATCAATTTAAATATCTAATTTTTAAGTCCTATAAAGAAATTTCTAACAAGTTTTTGGCTCAACTCGATTGGTATGAGATTGATGTTATTCCTCGCTCATCTAATCAATTTTTGATATTATGGCCTCCCTAGGTTTCCTCATATCCCAAAAACCCTTTTATGAGATCACCACCCTCCATTTTAAAACCCTCACCCAATCTACCATTCATTCACCCTCACCCAAAGTCAAAATAGAAGTAAATTTTATTACCACTGAATCCCCTACCCTCCAAACCTTTCAAATCTAAACCCTCCTCCGTGCCCTAATTCATTATAAATGTTCCTCTTTCCTTGAGCCCCCAACCAATAAATATCTCTCCATCATAACCCCACTCTTTAAAATATTTATCCAAACCATAGCCCAACCTACACTATCCACCTTCCCCATTGTAGGATAGTGTCAAACCACTACCATTTCCTCAGACCCTTATTCTACCTTCTTTGCTCGATTACGAGACTTCTTGAAGACTGGATATTTCTCACCCAATTTTCCATACACCACCAAGAGAGCATTTACACAAAAAATAGCATGATATGTGCTCTTGGGGGATATCCTATACAAAATAAGTTACGATGGTATCCTACTTCGTTGTCTGGAACCTTAAGAGACCCAATGATCAATTGATCAAGCACATGATAGTATATGTGGGGGCCACTTTAGTGGATTTGCTATTGCTAAATGGATTTTATGAATGGGATATTAGTGGCCCATCATGGAGCATGATTTCTTTGCATATGTTAATCTATGTATTAAATTCCAAACACATGCTCATTTGACTCATGTGCCTTCCCAAGCCCTTCAGTCCATACAAGCCTTCTGGTCGTTTTTCCAATAGGGATTGGACTTGATTGGAAAAAATTCTCCCTCTTCTTTTGAACAACACATTTTTGTTATAACAACTATTGAGTATTTCACTAAATGGGTAGAGGCAATCTCTCTTCCCTCGACTACTGGTGCTAAAATTATTGAATTTATCCTCCACCATATTATATGCTATTTTGAGATACCATCTAAGATCATTTTATACAATGGTCCCCATTCAAAAAATATATTTTCATAACCTTTACAAAAAATACAATATCCACCATAGCTTTTCCACCCCCTACTACCTGCAAGCCAATGGGTAGGCTAAAGCAACTAATAAAACCATCTATTCCATTTTGAAGAATACTGTTAAAGAAAATCACAAGGAATGACACCTAAAATTACCTCTTGTGCTATGGGCCTATTGTACTAGAATTCACACCCCTACTAAAGCAACTCCTTTTTCATAGATCTATGGTGCTGAGGCGGTTATGCCTTTAGAAATTGAAAATTTGTCACTCCTTATTTCCTTAAAGGAATTCATGGATGATGATACGACTCGCCAAGCATGGCTCAATCAATTAATCCTTCTTTATGAACGTCAGATTAATGCCCTTGAGCATCTCCAAGTTTATCATGACCGCATCAAGTGAGCCTATGATCACAAGGTTCATCCTCATGAATTCCAAGTAGGTGACCTTGTCCTTAAAGCTAACCAACAAAAATCTCACATTCCCCATCAGTTGCAGGATAAGTTTACAGCCAATTGGTTGGGACCTTACATTATTAAGCAAAAATTTAACACAGGAGCTTATAGACTTGCTACCCTTGAGGATGAAGAGGAACCCAAACCTATAAATACTATCCACCTACGGGCCTTTTATGCATAATATATATATATATATCCCATACAATCCTTGTATTTACACTTTCTTTGTAGTTACTATTTATAAATATATGCCTATTTGTACATTTTGTCATCCCCTTTTTTACATATTTTATCACATATTCCTATTATCACTTTTTTGTTAGATATTTATCTTATCACACATATTGTAAGATATGTATCCTTACCATGTTGCTTTACAATATCCTTTGCATGTGAGGATAGTATAGCATAATCGCTATTCATATAGGAAGTGATATTTATTTCATATCTTGTAAAATGATTTGGCAAGGATAGTTATCTTACAATCACTATGACCATGTTCTCTGTATTCAATCTTCCAAACCATTACCTTTTGTTTATCATGGAAGGTGCTTACCTTATTAACCATTCACCTTACTTTCATATGCAAGGGTATATACTTATATTTCAAAACCTCCTTCTTCTTGCATATATTTTCTTCTTATTATCCATTTTTTCATATCCCATGGACCTTTCCATCACTCAACCATACCTAGTATCCTATTCAAGTGAACCTATTACCCATTCATTGCCATGACAATTTGGAACCTCCCTTCATGACCTATTGAGACATCTTAAAATCCACATATTACATACATAATTTATAATATTTTTTATTAGGTGAGGATGACATTATTTATTCCTAATGCCTATGTTAGCTCATCGTATCTCCTTCAACGGTCCAAAATCCAAGGGTTCATGCTTTGAAAAAAAATGAAATAATAATGATAATGATATAGCCTGAATCCTTGGGCATATTAGACAACTCCACCAGGGATATATACGCCTGGTCGATAATGGAGAAATGTTGATGGACTGTGTGCCATCTCCACTGAGGCTATAGATGCTTGAGTGGATCTCTAATACTAATATGTCTCAATGGATATCTAATCCTAATGGCCTTGCATGGTCACTTCACTAGTTGAGTGGAGTACTAGAGTGTTTGACTCTCATGAAATATCCTTTGGATATTATTCTTGCTTCTTCTTTTGTTCCCTTTTCTACTCATTATTTTTTTTCTTCCTTTTTCTCCCTGAATATTAGACACCCTTTTGTATTTAAGGAAATATTTTTTAATAATGAGGTAAGCATATTCCATTATCCTCATGATATATATGTAATTTTTATAGCTATGGACTTCCCAAGGATAATATATAACAAGGAAAATAGATCAATAATGGATAATGGAAAACACATCATACCCGTAAGTAGTCCATGGATATCAAAAATACAATAGGACCCATAGGCACTCATGTAGTCTAACCACTACCCGTTTATAACTACTTACCTCCATCTCCACCACCACTCATCCAACATCCATGTCTCTCTCCATTACTCCTATCCCCAACAACGGACTGTGACCTTGTCCCGTTGTGAGAGAGGGGCACCCATGTAGTGATAGATGGTGTTCCTAAAGTCAAACTCCTACTATGATATTGAGATAATGAGGAGTGTGTAGGTAATGGGATGTCATGAACCAAGAGGATATTCTATAGTACTCAAACCCACTCTTGTTCCTCCTTAAGAGCCCTAAACATTGATGATCCTCCTCTACCTTAATCTTGACCCTGATCCCTCCTTATCTGCTCCATCTTTGCCTACAACTGCTTGACCTGATCACACAACTCTGTGCGCTCTCTCCTCAAGCACTCTTGATACTCACTCTCTTGAGCCTGTACTTCACTTGAATCAATCCCACCACCCTCCATTCCATCAACTACCCCACACTCAACACACCATGATACGTTTTAAACCTGGTTGTACCTCCACCTTGCACTATTTTTCTCTTTTCTTGCCTCCTTGGGCACCCTTTTTCACATTGCCTCCTTGGAATTCCTTTTTCACATTTCTCCCTTGGGCACCCCTTTTACACTCATCCCCTTGGGCTATGCACTTTTCACTAGTCTCCTTAGGCTACACACTTTTTTATCTTTTTTTTTTACAGTGCAATTATTGTCCCTTCCTCTATGGTTCTACTCTTTTTTCAAGGTTGCAATATACCTGATTTTCCCCACCATCTTCTCCTACCCGCATCCTAACTCCCCAATTCCTCCCACTATATCCCTCTATCTTCCTTAACCACCCCATATTGCCCTCCTTTATCCTCCCCTCACCTTTCCCCCTTCATTTTCCTACCCTCACCACCATCTACCCTAACTATCACTCTGACTCACCACCCCTTCCCCTACCATTATCTAATTTTGTCAAGTGGCTCGTCCTTGGCCTTGTGACCTCACCTGCACACTCACCACTTGAGGGGGTTGCCAAATATACTCCCACGGGGACAATCATCTCATTGGGGTAATAAACAACAAAATTTTGATACAAGTTTTTGCACTATGTTGTTTTTACAAACAACACATTGCAAAAAGGGGCATCTATAGACATAAAAAATTAGCATTTTTGATAACATAATAAATTATGAATTAGTATACCTAAATATTTCTTTTTGTCACCTTACAAAATTATAATTAATATCTAAATTCCCTAATATTTCCCTAGCAAAACCCTAATAATAATCCACAAGTAATAAATATTAATAATAAATCAAATTTTGAATATATCTCCTACACCCACAAAATAATAGAAATAATAAAAATACTAATATAAATAATAATAAATTCCTAATCATCCCCATATGCTACTAATACTTCATTAAACCTAAATTATTTTAATTAAACATGATTAATTTCACCATCATAAACCTCATTTATAGCCCCTCCTGCATAGAAAATGATAATACTAATAAAATAATGACAATCCTAATTAACATTAATTAAATGCCCCACTAAAGCCCCTTTTTGTGCATTAATTAAGATTAAACAATGTTCAAGGCAAAAGGTATTTAATGAAAAATCTCTAGAAACTTGGAAAATAAAGCCCTTCTAAATCTCTAAAAATCCTCCACATTAATATTTTACCCCTCATGCACTTTTACCAAAGTCATAAAAGGAATATTAAATTTAAAAAAAATGACAAGTTTGAGACTGGCAGAGACAGTCTCGCCTATGACAGAGAACACATTCAACAATAAAATTCTCGGTGACAACTTGTTCATTAAAGGGGTATACTTTTTTGTTTTTATGTGTTTTTCTATCAATAGCAGTAGTAATATTTCTTATATTTCTATTGTTGATTTACTTTTAGCTTGTTTTGACTAAGGCCCGACTTATGTTGACCCTCTTTGTCTACTAACTTGTCTTTGTTTACCGTGTGCAGGTCCTCTATTTCTCAATAGCAGCTCTTGGAAGCTCTCACACATGCATGCACATGCACAATATCTCCTGATTACATTTTTATTGTAGAGGAAGAAATGATACACCATTTTTATTTGTAAAAAGCCCTTTTGAAATACTTTGTAATTGTAAAAGGACAAAGAATTTGTTTGTATTGAAAATCATATTTGCAAAAAATATATATATTTATTTCTTTCTTCATATTTGGCATGCACTTGCTCTATGGTTGTTTCTCCTCCCTATAGTATACAAAAGTTATGACCTCAAGCATTTTGTTCCTAAATTTTTGACCATATACCAAGATCCTACTTGTTTGGAAAATTTTACAATATTGACCATTATATGTCAAAAAGTATTTTTATGCTTTCTAGCTTAGAGAGTGCTAATACCAAATCAACATACTCCTCCTATGGTATTTGTTCCAATAAATTACTAGATTTCGAGAAATATTGGCAAAGAACCCTAGATAGGCTTAATCCTTAGGTTCTGAAATCAAGAAAATGGGATCGAAGAATATTTACCATATACCAAGATCTTACTTGACTAGAAATTTTTGTAATGTTGATTATTCTACATCTAAATTAATTTATGTGCTCTCTAGTTGAGATAGTATCACTGCCAAATAATCATACTACTCCCGTGGTAGTTGTTTTGATAAATCATTAGAATTTTATAGATCACTAGTTTCTAGGAGATTGAATGATCATTGGATGATGCCATGTCGTTGCTAGAAGAAAATTCAACATATCATTGATTTACTGATAAATTGGGAGCTCCCATAATTGGTATTTTTTTCTAAACATTTCAAATTTTTTACTTCAAACCACTACTTCTAGACTGCAAAATTCCTTATTTTTCATTCAATGGTTAATTCATCATAGCAATTTGAAGGTAGTATCTAATCTACTATATTTTTGGTGACTTATAGTGATGTTAATCCTAGTTGGCAATAGATCCCAAATGATGCCTTATTCTTGGGTATCAGTCCTTTAAAATTAGTGTCAACTCATAGAAAAATTATAAAACTATGAGCTACATACATTTAGGTTTGGAGCAATAGGTTATAAAAGCACCTATCAATCTACACCAATATCTAGGTCCAAATTGTCCAGTACCTTTCCATCCAATGCTTGATCCTTATATCAACCCTTTTGAGAGGCTCGTATTTTAATATGCTATGATATTTAACATGTCCAACAGGTTACCTAAGTTGGTAAAATCATTTTATGACATCAAGCACAAAACCATTTCCAATGGAGTTGAAGTCTTATGTCTTATTTCTTCTTTGACAACCTATATTTATCTTGTGCCAACTACCATTTTAACTCGGATAATTATTTCCTCATTTCTTCCTTTACGAATATATACCCTCTCAAGTTCTAATACCTCTATTTTATGTTGTAGTTGTATCTCATACCTTTGCATGTCTTCTACCAGTTGATTTATTGCTTGCATTATCTAGTGTTTGCTTTTTATATTCTTTAGCTTCAACAACTACCTTAACCTATCTAATAGTCATTACTTATTATGGCTTCCCTATTAGATGTACCTGTTGGTCACGAATCTGCCATAGGAAAGGATTTTTACATTAAGTGCACCCTAGACCCGGCCAACATTGAAAGGCTGGAAGCAAGAAATGGCTCCCAGACCAATCTCCAGAGTGGGCTGGTTCCCTTACTATTCTAAATTTGTTTTAAGATCAAGGTTGCAGGAAAGAAATTGTAAAGCTACGGAAAGAAATGGGAAATATGGCCGTAGCCAAATTTATAAGATCGGGGAGAACAACAACAGATCACTTAAAGTACAACAACAACAAATAACAGAAGATATCAACTTAATTCCCTTACAACCGTATGCAGAAAATCCCTCCAAGATTACATTCCAGGACTCACTCCCTCACAAGCAATATTCAAATCCAACATGCAGAATTCAAATGAAACAACAACTAAGGAATATGAGTGTTATTAGAAACGTAAATAACAGAAAGGAAAATCACACAAACAACTGCTTGAAAAATCAGAGGCCAATTCTTTCATTCATGCAATGAACTTCAAGCTTTCAGCAAAAGTATCTCAAACTCCCGACCCTTGCAAATGAAGTTTACATTGGTTTTTATAGAGGCCTTGCCTCTTTGCAGCATTTAAAATTTGCAACGGACCTCCTCGAGATCTACAATTTGTGCAACGGAAACAAGGAACAAGATCCCCTTGAACCCAGCCTCAAAAATCCCAGAAATTGAATGCAATTAGGCGTCGACAATCGTCTTCATTAAATTTCTTGAAAATGTGCATGAAACCGTTAGAACAATCCACGAACAGAAGCTTCGAATAAATGAAATCTTTAATTCTGGTGGCTTGGGTACGTTCTTCGACCTTGACCGCATCGAAAATCAACAAAATATTAAATTCTGGCAAGCATTTAATCTTCGGAAATTGGAAAAACCTTATCGGGCCGTTTAAACTGTGTTTTGGCGGGAAACTGTCATAGGTCGCGAAAACGCGACAGGTCGCGAAATCGCGACGTCTTTTTGATCCATACACTTCTGCTGCTGGAACCTGCGAAAATTCTCCCTGTCATGAAATCGCTGCATATTCGGCTTCATTATCTCCCTCGCTAGCTTGCACCGCGAAAACGAGACGCTGTGCGATTTCGCTACGCTTTCTGTCTTTCGGCTCTTTCTTCCCTTCTAACCCGCGAAAATGGAACATGTAGCAATTTCGCTACACCTTTTTGGCACTCTGTACGGTCCTGCTCATAGGCCACGAAAATGCGACACTTTTGCCTTTGAATGTCTTCAACTTCACCCTATCGCGATTTCGCTACGCCTTTGAGCACTTAGTCTTTTTTCAACAATGTGTCGCGAAATCGCTACCATCTCCTGCCTTCTGCATGGTTTTCACTTTCTGTCGCGATTTCGTGACGTCTGCATCTTGCTTGGCCTTATCATCGAAAGTGTAGCGATTTCGCTACAACTTTCGTGTCTTAAGCTTTTCTTTCCAAAACTGTCATGATTCTGTAACATGTAGCGATTTCGCTACGTCTTTTCCTTTTCGTACCATTTGCCACTCTTTGTCGCGATTTCGCGACATCTTTTGCCTTGCTAGAACTCCTTCTTAAAAGTGTAGCGATATCGCTACCGTTTCTTGCCTTAGCGTATTTTCATTCAACTGACCCGCGACCATGGAACATGTAGCGATTTCGCTACCATTTTCTCCTGCAGCCCTTCGAAACCATCCGCGCCGTGAAAATGCGACGCGTCGCGATTTCATGACGTCTTTTGACTTATGCATTGTGCGTTCGTTTTCGTCGTGATTTCGCTACGGCATTGAGTTTTACGCCTTCAGCTGAGTTTTGTCGCGATTTCGTGACAGTTTGTCACTTTGCCCTCCTTTGCTCGTCGCAAGCCACGAAAATCAAACACGTCGTGATATCGCGATGGTTCTTGCCCACCTGCATCCGTTGACTGTGTTGACCATGATTTTGTGACACGTCGCGAAATCGTGCCAATTCTACGTTGATTTTCTCTCTTTGTCGGTGTTTATCGCATGTCGCGATATCGCGACGGTTTTCAAACTTGGCCTTCTTGGTGCTTTTTTGTCGTGATTTCGCGACAGTCTTCGGACTTAGTCATTTTTTTGCTCTTTTTGCATCAAAACCAGTAGAGAAGTTAGAATTGCAACAACTTAATCATGAATAATCAGTAATCAAAATCAATGTGGCAAAAATGCCAACATTCTTGGCGGCTCGCGGGGTATACAGTTCTGTTGTATGCAAGAATCCAAGGCCTGAATCCATTGGGCAACAGAGTCATGAAAACTTAGAATAGAAAGCTGGCTGCTGTGGTACATCTCAGTGGACTGCTGCAATAACTTTTGCTGAATAGCTGAAACTGAAAGAACCTGCATGTGACTGATTATGGAATGGAAATGAATGGAATGAGATCCTGTGGATGCGCAGGCGGTGAAATGCAAATGAAAATGGAATGAGATAGTGGAGTGGAGGAGTGATGCGATAGACACAGTAGCAGAATGCTGCTATACTACCAGCTGCAATGGAAGTGGAATGGAAGTAAATGAAACAATGGAATGCTAATGAGAAATATGAAGGCTGTGGAATGAGAATGAACTGAACTGTAAATAAATGCGTAAAATGATAGAACTTAGAAGAAAGGGATAAGAAGGAACGGGAATAATAGGAATGGGGAAAAGAAACAACAGCCGTGGCTCTTTTTTTTTTTACTGCAGAAGAAAAAGAAGAAGAAGGAGGAAGATGAAGAAAGGAAGGAAAGAAAAAGGGAAGGGAAAGGAAGAATTTTCTAGAAAGCCACCAACTGCTGGGAAGGAAGAAAAGCACAGAAAAACAAAAGGCACCTACGGCTCGCAGGCAAAAAGAGCCGAGGTGGACAAATAAAAACAATACTTTTTTTTTTTTTTTCTTTTTCTCTTTTTTTTTTTTTTTTTTACTATATACAAGTTGATACTGGACTGCCAGCTCATGAAGTGTAGGCTTTCAGATGAAAGCCATTCACTGAAATAGGAAGTGGGCTACCATCCAAGTCTTCCAGATAGAACGAATTTGCTGCACCAGCACTGATAATGTGGAAGGGACCCTCCCATAGAGCATCAAACTTCTTGTGATTCCCAGGCTTAGCTTTGTTTTCGTTCCATTTCAGGACCAAATCTCCCACCTTAAGTGGACGATCTACAGAATGTTTATGAAACCACTTCGAAATACCCTGTGTGTGTTTAGCAAACTCTTCATATGCCTCAGAATGCTGCTCTTCCAACTGCAACAACTGAGCCAACCGCATATCCAAGGAACTTATGTCTATTTCATCATCCTAAAAATCCTACAACTGTTGTAATATTGGCAACTCTAGATGAACAGGCAACCTTGCTTCCTTTCCATAAACTAGGGCATAGGGTGAGGTCTTGATAGACTTCTTAACTGAAATCCTATCTGCCCATAAAGCTTGATTCAGTAGAAGGTGCCATGATCTCTTGTTATCCCCCAAAGACCTCTTTAAAATCCGGAGCAAATTTTTATTTGTGGACTCTGCCAAGCCATTTCCCTGTGGATAATAATTGGAAGATGTTTTCAAGAAAATGCCATACTTGTTTGCAAACTCAGCTAGTTCAGCTCCAATAAATGGAGTCCCATTATTCGTAATAATAGCATCAGGAATGCCAAAGCGTGTAATCAGACCTTCAATAAAAGAAATCACCACACTCTGATTCGCAACCTTGGTTGGAATAGCTTCAGACCACCTCGTAAAATAATCTGTAGCTATCAAAATATACCTGTGTCCAACTGAGGAATTCGGATCAATAATCCCAATAAAGTCCAACCCCCACTGCTGAAAGGGTGCTTCAACCTGAATCGGATGCAAAGGCAGTGATGCATTCCTAACTCTTCCTGTATATCTCTGACATTTGTCACATGCTTGGGCAATCCTGAAAGCGTCTGAGAACAGGGTCGGCCAATAGTAACCAGCTCAAATTATTTTTAAAGCCATCGGTCTACCTGCAAAGTGTCCTCCTGATATGCCAGAATGAAACTCCTCCAGGAGCCTAGCCTTTTCTGATTCCTTGACACATCTTAGAAGAACGCCATCAATATTCTTTAAAAACAATCCTTCTGGCAACAAAACATACCGAAGAGCTTGCAGACGAAATCTTCTCCGCTGTGAGGCATTCAACTGTGAAGGACATTTACCAGTCATGAAGTAATCGATGAGGTCATCTGCCCAATCTTGTTCCTGAACTAGGAGATTCATCAGATTGTCATCACTAGCAAGATTTTCTGCTTGATATTCACCTATACCAGATGCTGCCATCTTTGCTAAATGCTGGCATAAAGCCTTACCACGCACTAGCTTAGTCGGATGAATTTCAACATCAAATTCTTGGATCTTGGTGACCCAACCAGCACGTTTATCACCCATTTCTCCTTGAATAATGAAATTTCTTACATCAGGATGTATAACATAGACAACTGTTCTGCTCTGAGATATAAAATGCTTGAATTTCTTAAGGGATTTCATAACAGCATACACCTATTTTTCAATGAAATTATACTTTGCCTCATGAGGTAAAATAACCTGACTAAGGAAAGCAATGGGCCTTTCATTCCCATCGTCCCCTTTCTATGTAAGAACTGCAGCATAACTTTCATCTTCCCCAACTGCATACAGAATGAAATCCTTTGAATAATCAGGATTAATCGATACAAGAGCCTGCGCTATTCTATCCTTAATTTCTTGGAATGCCTCTTTCCTTCGAGCTGTCCATTGAAAGTCTGCATCCTTCTTCAACAACTCAGTCATAGGTTTCACAACCTGGGCAAAATCAGAAATGAACTTCCTGATAAAATTGATCTGTCCAAAGAAAGACTGCAGTTCCTTTTTGTTTGCAGGGAGTGATAATTTTTTCAATGCTTCAACTCGGGCTGGATCTATTGCTAAACCATCCTCTAAAATAACATGCCCCAAGAGCTTACCTTCTTTCACTGCAAACACTGACTTCTTTGGATTAATGGAAATCCCAAATTCCCTGCACTTTCCAAAAATTTGCCTCAGGTGAGAACAGTGATCTTCCCGTCTATGTGAAAAGACAGTCATGTCATCAAGATATATAACAATAATCTTGTTTAATAATTCCTTGAATGCAATGTCCATGGCTCTCTGAAAGGTGGCCCCAGCATTTGATAGTCCAAAAGGCATTCTCTGATAAGCAAAAGTGCCCCACTTTGTTGTGAATGTTGTCTTGTACTGATCCTCATCTTTAACCCAAATCTGGTTATATCCAGAGAATCCATCCAACAGTGAAAAACGCTGAGCTCCAGCAACAACATGCAGTATTTGATCTATATGCGGCAAAGGATAATGATCTTTCAAAGATGCACGGTTCAGATTTCAAAAATCTACACACAGTCGTATGTCTCCATTCTTCTTTCGAACTGGAACCAGATTGGCAACCCAAGTTGAGTGCTTAACTGGATATATAATTTTGGCTTGCAGCATTTTCACAAGCTCAGCCCTCATGAGAGTCTCAATCTTTGGATTTACTGGTCACTGTTTTTGCCGAAAAGGTCTGACTCCTTCCTCCAATTCAATCGTATGCTGCACAATCTGTTTATCGTATCCCTTCAAATCTTCATAACTCCAAGCCACAATATCAAAAAATTCCTCACACAGTTGTCTGATTTCTTGCAGTTCATCAGGAGTAGAATCAGTTCCAACCTTAATAACCTTATTGGGCTCTAACTTTAACTCCATGTACTCTTTTTTATCAATCTCGATCCGATGTTTTTTGGACCGATCATGCTGATCAAACAAACTTTCCAGAGTTATAAGACCCTTAGGAATGTGATTATTCCATAACTGAATTAGACCTTCGGCTTCTTTGTGCTCCAAGGTTCTCCCTTCGACAGTGGCAGCTTCATGAATCAAAAAGTTGAAAATCTGCTCATCATCCTCAAAGACTTGCCAGAAAGTATCTTTGTCTGGAACACTTGGCCTGTACACCATCCTTACTGTCTTTGGTTTCTTCACTACCTGCTCAATAGGGGAAAAATTGGCTCCAAGAGATGCTAAAAGATCTGCATGCTTATTCAACTCTCGGGAAATGGCTTGAATATTTAGAGCTATGAAAAACTCAAATAGGTCCCAAACTTGGTTGCGGTATGCTTTAAGGTAATGCTGCTTAGAAATGCACCTGTTTGTGATCTGGTTTACAATAAGCTCAGAATCACCAAAAATCTAGAGCTGTTCAATTCCTAACTTTCTTGCCTTTTTCAAGCCCAAGCATAATGCTTCATATTCGGCAGCATTGTTAGTACAATTCCAAGTAAGACGGTATGAATATGTTCTTTGTAAACCAGAAGGAGAAATCAAAACAATACCTATGCCTGCACCGTTCTTGCATCTAGCCCCATCGAAATATAACTGCCATAGTTGGTCTGTGACAGAATTCTGATCAGCTTGGTTAGGAAATTCTTGCTTTGTGTCACTCTCGGGTTTTTGGATGGCATAACAGCCGATTTCAGTCTCCAGCATGGCGTTGAAATCAAGCATAGAAAACTGATCGTCCAACTGAAGATCATCTAAAACCTCATGCATTAAAATAGAATCCTCGGACTCTTCAGTAAGCATGTGAACAGACTGCATGTTTTTTTCTGCTTCTTCCAGCTTCTCGATATGAAAAGAGGAAGGTTTTTCATTCTGAATCCTGAGCCGTTTACCTTTGAAAGGAATTTCTAAGTGGGAATAATCCAGTGCTAGATAACCCCCCAACTTTGCGGTAAACTCTCTGGACAAGCACATACTAAAATAGGGTTCTAGATCTACCACAACAATTTCTTGAATAACTGTAATCTGGGGCATAGTATGCAAAACAATTGGGACATCCTTGATTACACCCACCATTTTTACAGGAGTACCATCTAATTGCAGAACTCTAGGGCTACTTCGTGTGTATTCCATTCCCATTGCTTCACAAACTCCCTTGGGCATGACAGTTGTAGCAGCTCCAGAGTCGATCATGCAATTATGCACGATCCAACCCTCTATTTGCAATGATAAATAAAACGGGGGTGGTCTATTTTTACCAGTAACAAAAGTAGTTAAGGCTTGAGCATAAACTGTCTGGGTAGGACCCTTTTCATTATCCTTTACAGATTTTAATGATTCCTGCAATAAATCTACCTGGCCAGGCAACTGCAATGCATCGTAAAGACTAACCTTAGCTGGGGTCTTTTTCAGTTCTTCAACAATGTTGTATGCAACCGCAGCAGAGTCCTTCTTTTCAATAGGATGTTCATATCTGCTTCGATACTGCTGAGTGGCTTCCACTCTTAGCCTCTTTGTCAATGAAGGATACTTCAACTTTTCTCGAGCTTGCTCTTCTGCTTCTGATCTAGCTGGTGCAGCTGCAGCCCTTTCTTGAACTCTGTGGGAAACAGGATCCTTTGGCAAAACAGGCGCATCAGGCTTCGAAACTGGCACAGGAGCTTTCACTGGCTTCTTCAAATCAGTTGGCACTTTTAACGGCTCTAAGTCAGCAGGATCAACTGTCACAGGCTTCTTTCCAGTCCTTGTGAGAACCGAAACTTGCTCTTCCAGTGGAGTCATTAAGCTATGGCCTGCCTCAGAGATCATATTGACTTGCCCTCCTGAAGAACTAGCAGCCAACGTCTGCACATAATTTAGATGGACCATGCAGGTATCCTCTCCATGAGGGTCATTGCAAGTCGAACACCAATACATTCTGTCTGCAAGGACTGCATCTTCATTTACCAAAGCAGTCAAGCTTTTCTCAGGTGCTTTGCTTGTCGAAGCAGCTTGATCTCTAGTAATTGGAGGAGGTTGAAATCTCCTTGGCTGGAAATCTCGCTCAGCTTGCTTCCTCTCAATAAGTGTGATCTTGTTACCCATTGCTCTAATTGCCGAATTGGCAGATTTTACCTCTTGCAATAGTGTTGTATAAGGATCAGGGTTTACAGGTGCAGGAGGTGCTGGTAAGGGCAAAGGAGCTGGTGGTGCTGGAAATGCTGGAAATGAGGTGGAAACAAGAAATGGTGGAATGTTGGGTGCAGGAAGTTGCAGACTTGCTAAAGTAGACAACTGAGGAGCTGGGATAGGTGCAATTTGAGGTGCTTTGGAGCTCCATGATGGGGTGGGATACATAGATGGCATGGGCTGTGGAAGTGAGCCAGAATATAAATACTTAGGCAAATTTGGTATAATAGGCATAGTTACCTTCGGAGGAAGTCTACCTATAGCAATCAGATCAGCTTTCGCCTTTATCGCTTGTTCAAACAACTCTGGAAATGTCGTCACGTTGGACTGCCGGACAACCCAGCCGATATATGTGTTGAACGCTCTGAGGTAGTAAAGTGCAGCCAATTCATCAACAGGCCGAAGACCATCAAGAATTCTCTGCCAGGTTCTGGTAAATCGGATGTTGAAATCAGCTATCTCTTCCTGCGGGTGCCTCTGGATTACATTAAACTGATTCAACAATGAAAATGGGTCAGCCTGTTCATGAAAATTCTTAACTAGCAATTCTCCTAGCTGATCCCATGATGTTATGGTGCCTGGTGGCAACGTTCGGTACCAGAACACCAATTTACCTCTCAAGGAGCATACCAACAACTTCACCATTACATCTTCATCAGTTATATCATGAATGGCTGCCAAAGAAGCTACATCATTAATGTGTTCATATGCAGTCTTACCCGTACCATCATAAGTTGGCAAAACCTTCAAAGCGGCCTGAGGAACTGGATTCTGAGCCTACAAATTCAAGGCTCCAGAGCTGTTCCATGCCAAGAACTTCCTGGGTGGAGGATACTGGGCCATTGGGACTAGTGGATATGATTGAGAAGATGAAACACTAGTAACAATACCAGAGATTTGTGTGGAGATGGCAGATGATGGAAGGGATGGAGAAACCAACCTAGAATGCTCACCACTTCTTGTGCTGTCAAGTTCAAAAAACTCGACAAGATCTCCAACTTTCTTAGACTGTGATCTCGTGATCATGAAGTACAACTTTCACTGCATCCACGTTCAGAGATTTCTGAGTACAACAGAGTCACCAAATGCTCTAATTTTACAGCCTGAAGGCGAACATTAAACCTTCAACACTATGGGATCTTTTAGAGACAGAAGAAATATGTCCCATCGGGCGTGCCAAAAACTGTTGGTCACGAATCTGCCATAGGAAAGGATTTTTACATTAAGTGCACCCTAGACCCGGCCAACATTGAAAGGTTGGAAGCAAGAAATGGCTCCCAGACCAATCTCCAAAGTGGGCTGGTTCCCTTACTATTCTAAATTTGTTTTAAGATCAAGGTTGCAGGAAAGAAATTGTAAAGCTATGGAAAGAAATGGGAAATATGGCCGTAGCCGAATTTATAAGATCGGGAAGAACAACAGCAGATCACTTAAAGTACAACAACAACAAATAACAGAAGATATCAACTTAATTCCCTTACAACCGTACGCAGAAAATCCCTCCAAGATTACATTCCAGGACTCACTCCCTCACAAGCAATATTCAAATCCAACATGCAGAATTCAAATGAAACAGCAACTAAGGAATATGAGTGTTATTAGAAACGTAAATAACAGAAAGGAAAATCACACAAATAGCTGCTTGAAAAATCAGAGGCCAATTCTTTCATTCATGCAATGAACTTCAAGCTTTCAGCAAAAGTATCTCAAACTCCCGACCCTTGCAAATGAAGTTTACATTGGTTTTTATAGAGGGCTGGCCTCTTTGCAGCATTTAAAATTTGCAACGGACCTCCTCGAGATCTACAATTTGTGCAACGAAAACAAGGAACAAGATCCCCTTGAACCCAGCCTCGAAGAACCCAAAAATTGAATGCAATTAGGCGTCGGCAGTCGTCTTCATTAAATTTCTTGAAAATGTGCATGAAACCGTTAGAACAATCCATGAACAACAGCTTCGAATAAATAAAATCTTCAATTCTGGTAGCTTGGGTACGTTCTTCGACCTTGACCGCATCAAAAATCAACAAAATATTAAATTATGGCAAGCATTTAATCTTCGAAAATTAGAAAAACCTTATCGGGTCGTTTAAACTGTGTTTTGGCGGGAAACTGTCGCAGGTCGTGAAAACGCGACAGGTCACGAAATCGCAACATCTTTTTGATCCGTACACTTCTGCTGCTAGAACCTGCAAAAATTCTCCCTGTCGTGAAATCACTGCATATTCGGCTTCATTATCTCCCTCGCTAGCTTGCACCGCGAAAACGAGACGCTGCGCGATTTCGCTACGCTTTCTGTCTTTCGGCTCTTTCTTCCCTTCTAACCCGCGAAAATGGAACATGTAGCGATTTCGCTACACCTTTTCGGCACTCTGTACGGTCCTGCTCATAGGCCACAAAAATGTGACACTTTTGCCTTTGAATATATTCAACTTTGCCCTCTCGCGATTTCGCTACGCCTTTGAGCACTTAGTCATTTTTCAACAATGTGTCCCGAAATCGCTACCATCTCCTTCCTTCTGCATGGTTTTCACTTTCTGTCGCGATTTCGCGACGTCTGCATCTTGCTTGGCCTTATCGTCGAAAGTGTAGCGATTTCGCTACAACTTCCGTGTCTTAAGCTTTTCTTTCCAAAACTGTCGCGATTCTGTAACATGTAGCGATTTCGCTACGTCTTTTCCTTTCCGTACCATTTGCCACTCTTTGTCGCGATTTCGCGACGTCTTTTGCCTTGCTGGAACTCCTTCTTAAAAGTGTAGCGATATCGCTACCGTTTCTTGCCTTAGCATATTTTCATTCAACTGACCCGTGACCATGGAACATGTAGCGATTTCGCTACCATTTTCTCCTGCAGCCCTTTGAAGCCATCCGCGTCGCGAAAACGCGACGCGTCGCGATTTCGCGACGTCTTTCGACTTATGCACTGTGCGTCCGTTTTCGTCGCGATTTCGCTATGGCATTGAGTTTTACGCCTTCAGCTGAGTTTTGTCGCGATTTCACGACAGTTTGTCACTTTGCCCTCCTTTGCTCGTCGCAAGCCATGAAAATCATACACGTCGCGATATCGCGACGGTTCTTGCCCACCTGCATCCGTTGACTGCGTTGACCGCGATTTTGCGACATGTCACGAAATCGCGACGGTTTTCAAACTTGGCCTTCTTGGTGCTTTTTTGTCGTGATTTCGCGACAGTCTTCGGACTTAGTCATTTTTTTGCTCTTTTTGCATCAAAACCAGTAGAGAAGTTAGAATTGCAACAACTTAATCATGAATAATCAGAAATCAAATCAATGTGGCAAAAATGCCAACAGTACCATATGGAATAAATTATCCCTTGAATATATAATTTGGTTATGTAGATGGCTAGGGTAATTTTTGGCCTTCTTGAATCAATTGAAAGTGCCTTTGCAATCAACAATTTCTTGGTCCTTTTTTCCAATTGAGATTGTAGGATCACATGTGTGACAAATGATAGAGTTTTAGAAATATTTTCATCAATTTGTTATTTCATATCCTATATGATACCTAATACCACCATTTATGTCCTTATTCTCAAGGCCTTCTATTACTATATGAGAAAACAATTGGTTGAAATCAAGGATGGGGTGTTTTTTGGAGTAATGTGTATTACCCTAGATACCCCTAATACTATTGAATGGAAGTAGTATCATTGTACTTAGTGATCAATGGATTAATAATTCCATTGATAATAGTTTAAAAAAATATGGATGATGACATGGATTGGTTAGTGGTGGATGCTTTGATGGGTTGAAATAAGAACATGATAGAGTGATGCGATAATGTTTGCAATATAGGGAATCGAAGAAAAAGTGGATGGTTATTGAATAGTTTATAAGGATAGGATAAACTAGGATGGAGGTGGCATGTGATATAGCCCTATATCTTATATATATGAACTTTCTAGTGATCCTAAGGATAGGGTTGTACTTATTTAATTTGGGAGAGGTACAACAGAAGAAGTTTGGGAGCTTCAATAAGTGGGAAGCATGAATTATGATGAGAATAGAAGAAATTAGAGGTGGCAGTGAAGTGAATATATTTTTGGAGGATATCGTGTAAGTAATTTGTACTTCTATACCATATTCCATTCTTGTTATTATTTTCCTAGTATATGAGCCTCATTTTCTAGGGCCTTTATCTATAGGTTCTATAGTATTTTGTTTCTTAGTTATCTAATTCATGAAAGGTCTCAAATCCCAACTTATATTTACTAACCTTCATATCAACAATAATTTATATGGCTAAATTGACAACAAGGTATATATTAGACTACTTCATCCATTGCACAATGGGATTGGAAAGATGAAAATGTTTTCCTCACTAAGAATAATTTGGATCTTTGGTATCATTTTTCTATCATCATATTCCTAGCTTGGCATCTTATATTATCAACCTTAGAAAAGAAATTGTTGATATTAGAGAGATATTCAACCAATATTGGACTAAAGAGATGGAAAGAAATAGGAATATTGGTATCTCTTATGATATTTTTACTCAATTGAGATAGAAATATCTCTATTTTTGGAAAAATAAATTAAAGAAGGGGAAATGAGAAGAGAGAACTTATAGAAACAAACAATTACTAAGTGAAAGATAATTGAATTTACAAGTTGAGGAAAATAGTTACCCTCTCTTCTAATGCCAATGTTATTGCTCAGGATCCTCCAAAATCTATATAAACATGGCAAGTCAAATTGTAATAATGGTGCATATGGAGGGCCTTTTACAAGGTGGTTTTCCCAATTTAAATTCTCACAAATGCATCCTAAGAGGTAGAATATTTATTCAGTAAAATAGTCAGGACCATGGAATGATGTTTAGGTATGGGCTATTAGAAATAATTTTCCTCCCATCATCCTCTTTTTATGTGCCTCTTGATGTTCACTATCCTAAAAGTGATACCACTTCCTAACCCTAAAGTGGTTGAGGGTATGAGTAGGTGCTAAAATATTTGTAGCCATGGTAGACTTATCACTTCTTATTTCATTCCATGACTAGTTTTGGTGTCATCTATCATTTTTGGCCCCCAAAATTATGCAACAAAACAACACAACATTACTTGACAATAGTGGTACCCTTTGTTGCTATTCCTCGACCACCTCAATGTCATCCTTAAAAGCATCAAACTATTGGAATATAAATCTTATCCTAGTTGTACATCCTAATATTATAAAAAGTAGGCTATTTCTAGAATTATAGCCTCTTGATTCCTTAATGTAGCCCATTTATCTGGAACCAATCAAGCAATCTCAAGAGTCACAAGTGAATAATTCTTTATTTATTAAGTAGATCCATCTAGGATTTAATATTTAAAAATGATTTCTTCTTCACAAAGCCCCCATGAGATTTTCCCAAACCTAAAAAACTTTGCTTTCTTCAAACTAAAGTTATATATCTCATACTCTATATCACTTTATTTCTCAATTTTACATATGGACTCCAATATCAATGTTAGCTTTGACAAAAATACCTCATGCTTCAGTTTCACTCACCTCTACTTCTTTGATAGGATTCTTTTCCTTTTAAGGGAAATCAAATACATCATATTATGAGAGAATAAGTATTTCATCTACATTGGCTGATTTGTGAGGATCTCACATGAAAGTATCTTGGATAGGTAGATGGTATTTACTAAATTCAGGTGTTTGGGGTATTGCATTGATTTGGATTTCACATGCATTTTTAAGAATGTGGTAACCTTATTTTGAAATTTACCTCTCAAAGATATAAAATTTCTTTATTAAAGTGGATTCACATATCAATTCTTTAGATTTTATAATGTTTTCTTCTCCTTCTCATGACCGAGTTCCTCTTTATATTGCTCTTATATGCTCCAATTCACCATATGGGGGAAGCATCAATGCTTAATATTTTAATAGTATATTTACCTTTGTTATATTTATAAACACTAATTCCTCAAAGGCGAAACTAAAGCCTTTATATTTTAGCTTAATACTTACCTCCACCATAGAACCTTCTCTTATTAGGAGAAAATTATATACCTCATGTTCTCAAAATCCTTATCTAAGAAAGGACTAAATAATTTATAGTATTCCTCATCCTTTGATTCCCTATCTTCAATATCCTTGTTTGCAGTCTTAAGGCTTTCCTTAGACCATAGGATATATGCCCCTTAATGGAAATATGGGATATCCACCATAAGAATCACTCATACATTGTTACCTAAATATTCCCTTATCATTTTATGTCCCTTCTCTCATTGAAGGGGGTGTATTTCCTAGGGAGTAGATTAAGAATTATTTGGAGGATTATTCATCATTGTGCTTTAGATGGAGAGGCAATAACCCCTCCCTTTAGGTGTTCTAGATATTACATAGGCTTGTGTCACATTGATTTGTGGTCCAATTTCTTGATATACCATTGTTTTATTTATTATCAGTTGACTAACATTGAAGCGACACAAACCTTAGAATATTGTGATAAATATTAAAGTGCAATTTTATTTTTCAAAAATGATAAAAAGAATTAGTTGAGATATTTTTTTAAAGTAATGAGCACATATTAAAAACAAAAGTATTTTGGTACAATTATCATCAGGATTCAAGGAACAAAAGAACGAGAAAAATATTTAAAAGATACAAAAATGAAAAGATGCTTGTACAATCAAATACAAAGGTAGAGAAGTTTGAGATGCTTGCACCATATTCTAACCACAAAAATTTACAAGAAATATCAACCAAGTAGAAATCATGTGGAGCATCTAGCAGAATAAAAGCACACTCGAAAGTAATCTACTATACACTATCAAGTGGAAAAGAAAAAGGATAAACTAAGAGAAGAACCCGAAAGATGAACCTAAAAGCCAAAAAGTACACACGAAGGTAAAATACACACATCCAATGAAATAATAATGAGGAAGTAATTACTAGTTGATGATATAAAGCAGAAAAGTTAATTAAAAGGAATAAAAGTATTGCTACCAGATGTTTTAAAAGGCACAAAGAGTGCATATTTCCAAAAGAACAAATGCATGTAGAATTAGACTCAAAAAGGAAAGAGCTTGTGGTGATCATCATTTTTAAAGGTTGAGTACCAAATCATATCAATTTTAGGAAGAAAATAAAGGTATAAAGGATCTTTGAAAAATATAAAGGTATTTTTGAGGAACATATTACAAAAAGATCAAATTATATTTTTTAATAAGAAAAGAAAATATTTTAGAACGAAATATTACAAGGAATATTCCATAGAGGAGAAAAAATTCCATTAATTCTGCGAGACATGTTTTTATCATAATATTTGAAGCATTATTTTAAATTTTAATTATATTCATATATACTCATTGGAAAAAAAATTGAGGTAGGTGCAGAAAAGGAAGAAAATTCAAATTTTGTAAAAGTTTACAATGGCTAGTTGTTTCCCAATTGTTAAGGGAAAACAACTATGTTGCCTAGAAGACCAAACTCATGACACAACTTGAGTTTGAGGAAGTTTGACAAGTAGTAAATGGAATAATTATCTATCTCACAAAAGAAGTAGAAGATAGATAAAATTTTGACAAGACAAACAAAAGGTAAGACTCATCATCATGTTTGGAGTAGAAAACGAGGTCTAAGCACACATCAAATATATGACCAACGCCAAAGATATATGGGAGAATTTGAATATAGTATTTGAATCCAAGAATCAAAATTAGATTCTTTTTCTCCAAAGCAAGCCCCATTGTCCAAATATGAAGAGTGCAGAAAAATTGGAAGTATTCATGAGGAGAAAAGAGAATTGTGACCATCATTGCAAGCATTACGAACTCAAGTATATGATGAAATGTTAATTCCTATTATTTTGAGATCACTCCCATAAAAGTGATGGATTTTTAAGAATTAATACTACTATAAATATCACATGTTATATCTCACAGGGTCTAAATATAATATAGCTACAATATAATAAGGTCAAGATAATAATATGAGTAGAATAATATGAGCAAATTAATATGTATAACAAGGCATATAACAAATAAAAAAACACTCGAATAATTTATAATGTAGAGGCAAGGCACATATTTAACATCACAATTCAAGTTCAACAAAGGAACTTTTGGAAAGAAGATTTTTTTACCTCCATACTGGTGGAAGGAGGAGCGAGCGATGGTTTCGACGATCGAAGACCGAAACCCTAAGAAGCAGGTTTCGTAGGAGGAAGAAGCCCGCAATGCCACGACGATGACAGGGTTTGACTGGAGTGCAGCTAAAAATGGAGCCTCCCACAGTGACATTGAACGGGGGAAAAAACCTCCCGATAAATTGGGCGGACCGAAAAAATCTTACGCAGAATGTTTGCAACAAAATCCTAGACTGCCCCCTAGCGGATCGATGGATTTCATTCTGCAAGGCAGCGATGTGTTGTGCCCTAAACACCTCATGGAAGATTATGCATCTCGCGATTCCTTCTCATTAGTGGGAAAGTTCGTAGGAGGGCGCCCAGACATGGATGCGATTCGGCGGTGGGCTACTTCGAAATGGAAAGTTATGGGAAATTTGGGTCTTTCGGCAATGACCAGAGGTTTTTTATGATTCAGCTGAATACCCGGGAGGATGTAGAGCGTATTATTTCTGGAGGTCCTTGGTTCTTCGGAAGAAGAAGCCTGTTCCTCAAAAAATGGGAACCAAATTTTGACCCCGACTCTCAGAACATCAATTTCGCTCCCATTTGGGTCCGCCTCCCCAACCTCCCTGCACATTTTTTCTATGAGGATGCTCTCCGAGGTCTGGCTAGGGATTTTGGAGATTTGGTAGCTATTGACCCAGCTACCCGTGCCAGAACGTGCCTAACCCAGGCCCGCATCTGTGTAAATGTGAATCTGGAATCGCAACTTCCAGATCACCTCAATCTTATATACGAGGATTTCAGGCGAAGGCAGCCGCTGATCTTCAAAAACAAACCTACTTTTTGTCCATATTGTCAGTCGCAAGGGCACCTCCCTTCTCAATGCCCTAAGCACAGAAACCCTAATGAAGATTCCCAGCCAAGTGGGCGTCCGCAGCTAAGAACCAGTCAGAAGGAAACTAGCAGTCAATGGCAAGCCAGGAGGAATGCGCAATAGAACCAACCGCTTCAAGATCAAGCTCAAGCTCTCCAAAAGGCAAGTTCCTCTTTCACCATTGCTAATAAATTTGATTTACTTAAATATTCTGGAACCAATGAGGTCTTTGAACAAGGTGAAATTCCTGTCCCTCCATCCCCAAAACATATCAATTCCCCTTCGGGGCCCCTGACCCCATGCCCATTCAGAATATTCCATGTTCCCCCCTTCAGGAGCAGATCCCCAAGTCCAACAATGTCCCCCAGAGCCCATCACAAAAACCCCTCCGATCATCGTTATCCACAACCCTGTACCCACCCCTTGAAGAGTCTGGATTTCTGACTTCCCTATCCTCCTCTATCGATGTCAATTCTGATAGCGATCAGGCCACCCCAGAATCCCCTGACCATCGAAGTCCCAAACAAACTCGCAGCTTCAGAAGGTCCCAAATGGATGTGGGAGCAGACAAAAAGAAAGGTAGGCCTTCCGACGTTGAACGCCAAAATCGGGACACAGTCGAGGATATAGCAAATGGTACGCAGAGAACCCTGTTCCAAGAAAATGTCAGTTCTATCAAGGATGAAAACCAAAGACCCAAACCCCCTGCACAACAAGGCAAAGGGGGCAAGAAAACCTCCAAAAGTTCCAAATGAAAGTCCTCTCCTGGAATGCGAGAGGACTGAATGGGGCAACCAAGCAGAGATTGGCTGCAGCCATGCGGAGAGATTACAACCCCACAATTTTTCTCATTCAAGAAACTAAATTGGACAATCAACTTTCACCTAGGATAGCCAAAATCATCTGGAAAATTTGTGATTTTGTCTACTCCCCAGCTTCTGGCACTGCAGGTGGGCTCTTGTGCCTTTGGAACCCATCCGTAGTCGAGGGTAGATTTATTTATGGTCATGACAGACTGTCTAATATCCTGTTTCACGACCTCAACTCCCAGACTTCTTGGATTATGTCCAACATCTATGCTCCCAATACTGCTCTGGAAGAACGATGTTGTGGAACACCCTCACCCAGATGAGACAGGCCTTTGCCAATATTCCATGGGTTCTAGTAGGGGATTTTAACTCCCCTCTTCAATTCTATGACAAGAAGGGAGGAAATGCAGTTACTAACAGGGATATAAAGGACTTGAGATAGTTTGTTGATAGTAATGCCCTTATGGATGTTTCGATTCAAGGCCTCAGGTTCACTTGGAGTAATAGACGGATGGGAAACAATCTTATCCAAGAGCACCTTGATCGGGTGTTGCTCTCCCAAGAAGCCCTCCCCCTCTTCGGTGATGCCAGTCTGCAGGCTCTCCCGAAGATTGGGTCTGATCATAGCCCGCTCCTCTTTGATGCTGGTAGCAAGCCTCAGTTCAAGACCCCTTTTCGGTTTGAATCCATGTGGACTCACCACCTGGATCTCAGAAATTGAATAGCAAAATGGTGGCGGGTAAGCTTTCCAGGGACAGCCTCTAACCGAGTTTATGCAAAAACTCGGATGGGTCAAAGAGAATCTCAAAGTTTGGAATAGAGAAACCTTCCAAAACATCTTTGAAACCAAGCGAGAACATCAAAACCAGATTAGGGCAAATTGAGGATAGTTTTCAAAGAGGCTAGGGTGATGACAGTCTCAGAAGTGAAGAGAGGATACTGCTCTCTGAATACCACAACACCTTGAGTAAGGAAGAAACCTTTTGGCACCAAAAGTCGAGACAACTCTGGCTCAGGGAAGGAGACTCCAACTCCAAGTTTTTTCACATATCCACTCTAAGGCGTAGGGGTTGTAACAGGATTAAAAGCCTTACTAAGCAGGATGGGACCCTTATCTCTAATATCCACCACATCAGGGATGAAGCCATCAACCACTTTAAAGACCTCCTTGCCTCCCCCCCCACTTCCTCCCCCATGGCCATGGATTCCCTGCTTGAGAACATTTCCAATACCATTCCCGATGAAACCAATGAGTTCCTCCTCAGCCCCCTATCCCACAAAGAAATCCACCAAGCCCTCTTCTCAATGTAGCTTGACAAAGCTCCCGGACCCGATGGCTTTTCCCCAAGGTTCTTCCAAACCTTATGGGACATTGTGGGACCTGACCTGTGCTTGGCCATCTCTGACATGCAGAATTCTAGATCCATTCCCAGAGACATTAATTCCACTTTCCTGGTCCTCATCCCCAAGGGGTCCAATTCCCAGTCTCTGTCTGATTATCGGCCCATCAGTCTCTGCAATGTAATCTACAAAGTTCTGTCCAAAGCCCTGGCCAATAGATTCACTGGGATCCTTCCTACCATCATTGACCACTGCCAGGGAAGTACTGTCAAAGGCAAAAACATCTTGGATGGGGTTATCACCATCCACGAGCTGATCCACTCTGCCTACAATGCTAACTCTGCTTCCTTCTTTCTGAAACTTGATATGAATAAGGCCTTTGACCGAGTGAATCAAGAATTTCTGTTCAAAATCCTCCTCAAATTTGGTTTCCATGAATCTTGGGTAAATCTGATTTCTAATTGTGTCTCTTCTTCTTGGTTCTCGGTCCTGGTGAATGGGTCCATTGCCGGATATTTTCCTAGCACCAAGGGGCTAAGACAGGGGGACCCTCTTTCCCCCATCCTCTTTATCATCTTGGCGGAGAGTCTCAGCATAACCATTAAGAATGCTTGTCACAGAAACTTGATTTTTGGTATCAAGGCAACCTCAGGTTTAAATCCCATCACCCACCAACAATTTGTGGATGACACCTTGCTGACAACTAAAGCTTCAGTCTCTGAAGCCAAAAACATCAAGGGTATTCTCAATCTGTATGAGGAAGCAGCTGGGCAAAAGATCAACTACACCAAAAGTAAGCTTCATTTCATCAGCACCCCTGCTAGACGACAGGCCAAGATTGCGAGCATATTGGGGTGCTCCATTGCTGATTTTCCAACATCTTATCTGGGCCTACCCATGTTCAAGGGGAGGCCTCAACAAAAAATGTGGAACAATGTCATCGACAAGATTCATAAGAAGTTGGCAGGATGGAAGGGGGCCCTACTCTCCAGTGCAGGCAAAGCGACTTTGGTCAAGTCGGTCCTACAGAGCATCCCCACCTACTTTTTTTCAGTGTTCAAAATCCCTGTTGCGGTAGGAGAAGCTATTGAAAAACTCCAAAAATAGTTCTTGTGGTCGGGTAATGCTAATCACAAGAAGTTTCACTTAGTAGCCTGGAACAAAGTCTGCTCTCCTAAAGACATGGGAGGTCTGGGATTGCGACGTATAACCATCACAAATCAAGCCCTCCTGGCTAAGCAGGCTTGGAAGGTGGTTACAAATGCTAAAATAGAGTGGGTGACCATTGTCAAAAGGAAATACCTGCAACAACACTCATTCCTTGAAACAGAGACCCCTCGCTATGGGTCCCACTTTTGGAAATCCATCAGCCACACTAAGCAGCTGGTTCAATAGGGATCTTGGTGGCAACTAGGAGATGGTAAGACCATCAATTTTTGGGAAGATGCGTGGGCCAGAAAAGAACCACTCATCAGTGATCCCAACTTAGCCCCCATTAAGCACCTCATCGATAGGAAGTATGGAGCTCATGTTGTCGATTTCATCACTTCTGACCAAGGATCCCACGGTTGGAAAAAGGTTCAGTTTAGAATTAAGAATGATGTGATTAACAAAGGCCTCGCCACTCTCATGGACATCTTCAAAGCTAACTTCATACCCCAGACCCTGAAGGAGGATGAACGTTGTTGGAAGGGGTCGAGTGATGGGGAATTCATGGTCAAAAATGCTGCCCAGATGTTAGAAAACACTTTTATTGGCACCAAGAAAGATGACAGCCAGACTCTAGCCAAGAGTGTGTGGCTCAAGTTGTTGATCCCAAAAGTGGCACATTTTTGTTGGCTTGTTGCTCATAACAAAATTTTGACCATTGACAACTTGATTCGTAGAGGAATTATAGTCCCCAATAGGTGCTACCTCTGTACTAAAGCTTGGGAATCCACACAGCATCTCCTCCTGGACTGCCCCTTTGCCGATAATGTGTTATCCATTTTGATCAACAAATTCCAGGTCTGCTGGACCCGACCCAAGACTATTGCTGAAATGTTCATTCAATGGCCAGGAATTTTCAAAAACTCTAGACTTTGATTCCTATGGAGTTCCATGCTTCACCATGCGGTCTGGAAAATTTGGTTGGAACGTAATAACCACATATTCAAAGAGGATACCAAGAATCCAGAAGATGTTGTCAACAGAGCACTATCCCTAGCTATCAAAAATAGTAGTCTGATTTCGTGCGAAGAGGTTCCCAACTATGGGTTGGAATCCCTTCTTTTTGCTTCCCTTAAGATTCCCATAGACTGTAGCAGAATCCAGAAGATTGGTAACTCCCGAACCCTGGCTAAATGGACCCCTCCCCCGTAGGGATGGCTCAAAGTCAACTTTGATGGTGCTTCAAAGGGAAATCCAAGGAGAGCTAGGGCAGGAGGTGTCATCAGAGACCACACAGGAAGCATAATCAAAGCATTCTCAAAAAATTTGGGGACCCAAACCAATAATTATGCAGAAGCTAGAGCCCTATGGAGGAGCATCGTGGAAAGTAGAACCTTTCCCAAGCCAATCATCTTTGAAGGCGACTCATCTGTGATTATTGGCCACATTACCAACAACAGCTCAGGGGGGAAGAACATTCAGAATATAATTCAGGAGTGCCAATTACTCCTCAACAACAACCCCCAAAGTCAGATCAACCATGTTCTCAGGGAAGCCAACAAAGTGGCTGACATTCTCGCTAACAAAGTTGTTAATCAGTCAAACTTGATCATATGGGAAGAAGATTTCCCTCAAGAAGTTATCTCCCAAGCGAATCAGGATGTGGAAAGCTGACTCTCTGTTAATCAAGATGACGTTGCTCGATAGAAAAAGAACAAGAAATCCCAGTAACCTGAGAGGATGTCGGATAGACAGGTGGATTGTCTGGTGTATGTCCTTGATTTGTATCTTTTTGTTTTGTGTCCCTTATCTTAAGGGTTGTCTTTCGAATATAAGATATGTTGTATGTGGTGGAATTGTATTTGGTAAGCTGGTTTTTGGTTGTTGCCAGTGGAGGCCTCAGGTGTCTCATTTTGCTACTGATGTAATAGGGACGGGACCCTTCAACCCGTAAAGCAATAAAATATTTTTTACCTACCAAAAAAAAAATTAAAAAACACTATAATATGTAGAAATATGAATGTAAATAGCCTTAATCATTCATGTACTATGCATGAAATATAACTTACAATATTAATTGCTCAAAATGTATACAATATTTATTGCTTCACTTTCTCTTACAAATATGATAATGCTTGTTCTCCTTGTGATTGATGTTCTTTTTTTATGAAGTATTACCTCCATAATATAGCCATAATAGTGTGCCTCTTTGGATACTTGACTATAGATCTTCATATGCTAAGTCTCATGACTCTTGCCTTGACTAATTGACACTTGCATACTTGATAAACACTTGACACTATAGCATATGCACACCTATATATGACTATTATACTTCTATAACTTGCACACTCTAATCTAAGACACGTAGACATATTTACATTACATATTTGCACTCCTACATATAAGAAACTTGTGCACACAAACTCAACTTACACTTGTTTTCTAAATCATATGACACTTGTGCATTTCTTGCACATTAAAACTTTACATGACACTTGTGTATTTCTTATACATTACAACTTTACATAACACTTATGCATTTCCTGCACATTCACACTTACATAAAAAGAAAATATAACTCACACTCTATACTATGACTCAACCCCATTCTACTATTTAAAAATATACCATGAAGGTACCATGGGGGTACATTAGCATGTAATAAATAATGTAATATACTCCAACACCCCTATGTATTACATTATTTGGTTATTGAAGACTTTAGTCTTCAATAATGATATTTCATATTTGTCTTCAATCCACCTCTTTTAGATCAATATCTGAACTTGCAATACATGATTCTTCTTTGACTTTGAATTCAGATTTTATATTTTCAATACATGATTCTTCTATTATAATTCATGTTTATCATACTCAAATATATCTTGTATAAGTGCACTTTCGATGGCATCATTTTAATTTTTATTAATTCTGATGAAGCCAATGTAGTGGTTCCAAAAGCCTATGAAGGGGTATGTGATGGTCACCTTCAATGGAGGGACCATCATTAAAAATATTATTTATATGGGATATTATTGGTCAACCATGGAAAAGGATGCTCGTAATTTCATATGAAAATGTGATAAGTATCAAAAACATGATAACTTAATCCATGCTCCTAGCCATGAGTTATAATCTATAACATCCCCATGGCCCTTCTCTACTTGGGGACTAGATATAATAGTAAAAATTAACCTTATGTCCTCAAATTGACACAAATTCATCATAATATCAACTTATTACTTCACCAAGTGGGTAGATATCATGCTTTTATCCTCTTACATTGGAGATCAAGTGTTCAAATTTATATTGAATCAAATCCTTTCAAGGTATGGTATCTCTAGCATAATAATCAATGAAAATGGTACATCCTTTAAAAATAAATATATAACCAAACTTTGTACTAAGTTCAAAATACAACATAAGTGGTCAACCATGTATTACCCATAGGGTTATGGTCAGGTCAAAGCTTCAAATAAGATATTAAATAAAATACTAAAAAAACTAGTAAGGATTGGTATTTGCAGCTCTATCCTACCTTATGGGTATATCACACTTGTATTTGACCTCCGATTAGTTTTATACCCTATGCCTTAGTTTATGGAACTAAGGTTTTATTCCCCTTTAATTTAGATGTCATGTCTCCCAAAATACTTCTTAGAGATGAATCTGTTGGCAACGAGTATTGCCATGCACAACTTAGTCAACTTGAGTTGCTTGAAAAAAGGTAAATCCATGCCCTAGAGCACTTAAAATACTTAAAAGGGATTATGATAATAGGGTGCAGCCTCACTCCTTTGAAATAGGCAACTTAGTACTTGAAGAGAATCAAAAGAAAAAAAATTCCAAAGAATATAATAAAGAATGAATTTAAGACTAATTGGCTAGGCCCTTTTATAGTAACTATCAAATTTGGATCAGGTGCATACCACCTAGCCTCCTTAGATGGTAAATGGCATAAGGATCCAATATACATTATATAGTTAAAAAGATACTATTCTTGAATATGCATGTCTTATTTTCTCATGTGCTTGACTGCATCAAATGCTTTTTGAGTGCTTAGATTCACTTACCTGTGTTCACATGCTTGATGCTTGGTTGTCTGCTACATATTGAATTAGGAGATTCACTATGACCAATGGTGATATTAGTTAAGATATTACATTACACTTAGCTAGGTAGTTGAGGTAACGGGTCCCCCTAAATAATCTTTTGGTCCCTAATACATGAGCATCTTGGTATTTTTCCATATATTTCGCCTTACAAGTAGCATGCTAGATCACCATGATGACTTTTAAAATCCCTATATATTGCTATAAAAATGGCAAAGTCTGATCTATTAAGGTTATCTCCTTCATAATATTCTATACTTATTCTTTAATATCCTAATAATATCATCTTATTTGTATCCACACTTTGAAAAATGTGGTTCATAAAATAACTCAATTACTGGTAAAGGCTCAACATCCTTAGGCATCCAACACCCTTAGATTATTCTATCAATGGTTTTTCTTAATATAGAGATTTATCAAAAATATAAAAAAATCCTCTTTATTGTCCCATGAACAACCCAAAGGTGGTGTTCCCTATTTCTATATATTGATGGGTGTTTGTAGTAGATACATGCCTACCACTAATCAAAAATAGAAAACATCATCCTTGGAATGCTTGTTAGACAACCAGGACAAAGCAATCATATAAAAAACTCATCAAACTCTTTTAATCAAGATTTCTTCTTTTCTCTTCCCATATATCAGGTCAAATTATGAAAAGTGTTATTCACTTACCTATCTGAGACCCAAATAATTTCCTTTTCTTCCATTATACCAATAGATTTGCTAATGAAATTGATCATATTTCACTTGTTCATATGCTTGCTTGCATTGTTGTTTGAGTTTGCTTAAACATACCATAAAGTCATTAGGTAAAAACTCGTAATGAGGCAATAATAATGCTAGTTAGAAAATAGTGTAACTTGTAACCCTTGCAACAAGGCACTAGGAAAGTAGACCTTGATGACTCAAAATTTCTCTTTATTTTCTACATGGCCATTTTCCATAGATGCATGATTGCCTATCATACTTCACATGAATGCTTGACATTATTTATACAATCATTTGTTATAATCACATAAAGCATATTTGTGCCTAAAGAAGGCTTCTCTTGACTAGAGGAAAATAGTAAAAATCACAAAAATAACCTTGCAAGTAAGGGCATTCAACATAAGAAAATATCAAAATAATAAGGACATAAATTATCCTACATATCAAAATAATAAGGATATAAATTTTCCAACATATCAAAGCAATAAGGACATAAATTGTCCAAAAAATAAGGAATTTTTTTTCCAACATATCAAAATAGTAAGGACATAAACTGCCCAACATGTCAAAACGATATGGACATAAATTATCCAAAACATCGAGCAATATGGACATAGACTATCCAATACAAAATTTATGGACATTGACTGTCCAAGGCAAATCATCTAGACATAAATTTTCTAAGGTAAATCATCTGGACATAGACTAATCAAAGCCATAAATAAATAAGGACATAGAATGTTCAAAAAAAAAATAATAATAAGGACATAGGCTATCCAAATAAAAATAAAAGATATAGACTATCCAAAATATCAATAAATAAGGACAGACTATCCAAAAGAAAAATTATATGGACATAGACTATCCAAAGCATTTATTATATGGACATAGAATATCCAAAGAATCCTTATACAAATATAGACTATCCAAAGCATTCTTATATAGACAACGGTCTGAAGGTATATCAAGACAAACATAGATTCTTATATCAAAATGGACATAGATTATCCAAAATCATCTCATATGGACATAGATTGTCCAAAATTCAAAGGCATAGACCACCTAAAAGCAATATGATCATCTAAGCATTTTTTAAATAACCAGGTTAGAAGAGCCATCGCTTACAAGCAAACAAACCCAAATAAGGACATAAAATGCCGAATGATACAAACTACCTAAAAATACTATCAGTCTTAGTCACCTAGATACTTCTCCATTATTCAATCTAATAGACCATCGCTTAAGGGATAACACCACAATATCAAATATAACTAAGTCCTCTAGAAAAATCTATCTAGGTCCTCTAGGTAAAGCTAACCAAGTCCTCCAAGCAAAGCTAACTATGTCTCCAGGAAAATCTAACCAAGTCCTCGAGGCAATGCTAACTAAGTCTTCCAAGAAAAACATACAAGATCATACAAGTATAAATTGCCCAAGCAAATAAAGAAAATATAAAAAAATGCAATCAAATTAATCTAAGAACTTATCCATTAATTGGGCTTACAGGCCACCACTTAGAGAAAAATAATAATAATAGCCTAAAGACACAATGTATCTAGGCAACATATTTTGATCTCCAAACAACAAAACATGAAAACCATGTTAGACACATATTTTAACATGAAGATAAAAACATCCAAAGTAAAAATAAAAATACTCAAACATCACCAATCATATTTAAATTTCAAGTTTTCGTGGATTATTGACTACAACCATGCAAGCAGCCAAACAATGAAACATATTTTGAAAGTACATCATAATTAATACATAAATCAATAGCATAAAAATGGTACCCCTTTGGAAAATTAGGAACATAAAACTTTGAAGCATTCATATCACAATCAACCCTTCAATAAGGGGGTAAATGTAGACACCCAATTTTTCTCCCTAGACTAACCACTCATCATGTCATCCATCACACAATTGACTAATTTGACCAAATCACATTTTTCTATCCGAATTTGGGGTAAAAAATCTCATTGACTTTCGCCTTCTCAAAATTAGGTCAAAAGGACTCAAATTTCACAAAATTTGTACCATTGCAAATTTCTTAGAACAAGATTTCCAATGAGTGTAGCAATGA
Organism: Wollemia nobilis; assembly: GCA_028583015.1. Taxonomy (NCBI): domain Eukaryota; kingdom Viridiplantae; phylum Streptophyta; class Pinopsida; order Araucariales; family Araucariaceae; genus Wollemia; species Wollemia nobilis. The sequence continues at coordinate 192,296 of JAQPPZ010006193.1, read as the reverse complement.
TAAATTCACACATATGGTAAATTTGCAACAACAAATTTTTCAACGGTGAATTTACACAAGCAAAATTTTGCCAATAATGAATTTGTAAGACCATTGAAAAAATGCTCGGTCTTGGTGGAGAAACTCCATATAACTATTGGTTCTATTGTTCCATGTCTAATCAGCTTGGAATCTATATAATCTATTGTAATTTCCAATTAGAGGCATTTAACTTAGCAATCATCTCCAATCAGCTCATGGAACTGCCAATTGGAGATATTTAACTTATCAACCACCTCTAATCATCCTATGCAATTGCCCATTAGAGGAAGTTAACTTAGAAATAACCTCTAATAAAATCATGCAACTACCAATTAGAGGTAATTAACTCCCTAGTTAGCCTCCAAGCCAGTATTACAACTTCTAATCAGAGCAAGTTAACTAGACAACACTTTTAAACATGAGCAAAACTAGATGATTCACCTCCTAAGAATTACACGCATCAATTCCTTTATGACCACCCTTGGTGATAGTTCTAAAATTCTTGCAATTTCTATAAAATAAGATCCTTCATATCCCAAAGATCACACATATATGATAGATAATACACAAAATAGGTAGAAAGTGATAAAGATATGCAAATATTGCATAGAGTTTTAGACATAGTATTGCTAATAGATAATATCATTTTTGGTAGAGACCTTGCATAGCTTTTGTGAATTTTAAGTTTTGGCTAAGTGGTAATTATATCAAGGTGTCCTACTTTAGTCCTACAAGTCAGCATCAAATTCTATTGTTGAGACAAATTTCTAGTCTAGAGTTGAATTTGTCATCTATGAGAATTTGTGGCCCAATGGAGAATTTATGGTCTAGTAGAAAATTCATTGTCATGGCAAATTTGTTGTCTAATTACGATTTTCTAGCAACCTTTTTGCTATTTTGATCTTCCATCTCAAAGGTTTTATTTTTCTTTTTCCATTTCATATTGTATCAAATTTACACTAATTCGTGTAATTTAAATATATTTTGGGTATTGGAGGTCTTGATCTATGGATCAAGTTAGCTGCTTGTTTTGATCCAGAAGAACAAGCCCTCAAGAGCTACTAATTTTATTTTCTTTTCATTATTGCAGATCTTTACACTTAAATTTTATAGGTTTTTGTAGGTTTGGCAACAGGATCATGTTGATTTTCTCATAGTCTATGAATTTGAGACCTCAAAAGCAAAATTGCACTCACGACAAATTTGGAGTCAATTCAAATTTATTGTTATGGAAAATTTATAGTTCAACAATGAGTTTGAAGTTTAACAGTGAGTTTGTAGATCTTTGTTCCTCTACATAGTCCCTGAAGCCTAAGGTTTTTGCTTATGTCCAACCCTATATAGGTTATCTCAAACTGATTCAATCTATAAATATTAATAAATTTTGAACAAGTATAAATGTTTTAGATCTTCACAATTTGTTGTATTCTGATTTGCACATTTCATTTCTAACTAAATTCAAAAGGAATCCTTGTTTATATTTGTTTTGATCTAATTTAATTTCTAGTTATATCTAAAAGAATATTTGATTTAGAAGTTCTTTTAGATCTAGTCTCATTTCAATTTACATTTAAAAAAAAAACTTTTGCTTAGAAGTTCCTTGTTTATATCTAGTCTCATTTTACTTAGATTTAAAAGAATATTTTATTTAGAAGTAGTTTTAGATCTTGTTTCATTTTAATTAGATTTAAAAATAATATTTTGTTTAGAATTTATTTTAGATCTAGTATCATTTTGAATCTAATTCATCCTTTATGTACACAAGAAAATTATTACGAAATTGAAATGGTCATCTTTACAAGAGATCCACTTATAGGAAATGGAAAACAATCAAAGGTTGTAGTTAAAATTTCCCCTTACATATTAATTAATTTCATTAAATAAGTTTTGAGAAGGAAGTTTAGTTATTAAGTATGATGTATAATTGAAATGATTCCTAGTATAGTTGAAAAATCCATAGTATAAAACCAACTAAATTGAATAACTATAAACAGGTGGCTAGGTTATACAATACCCCAAAATAAAACCAACTAAATTGAATAACTATAAACATGATGAGTGGGACTTGTCATTGGAAACCTAACTATCATGGATTCTATCATGTCTATATCTCACTTCTAGACCTTTAATGTAAGTGGATCTCCTTTAATAGTTGTATCTATAAAATTGTTTTCTTTATATAGGAACTCATATTTATCATAAGCCCTATCAGTAGAGATAAATCATTTTTATTCAAGAGAACCATCACCAAGGAAGAGACTATGCTTATTATAACATGTGAGTTTTTTATTTTCCATCTAATAAATTTTGTAGCCCTGTAGCAAATATGACTATGTAGACTTCCATTGATATAGAGTGAAATTGATGTCTTATTGAATGATGTCATAACTTAGATGGATATGAATTTATGCATTCACCCTCTTGTTATCATTTTGGAAAACACCTTTCTATGCTAACATTTGATAGGTGTGGATGAATGAGTAAAAATATGAGTACAAGTGGTTTAATGCACTCTCTCCTTCATTAATTTAGTGGTATAACATGATTATCATGAATCAAGGTTGTATACCTCAAACCATAGTAGACATATTTTTTCTAACATAACCTAACTATTTATTAACTTGAAAAATTCATGATGATTATTCCATTGTAGACCACCTGTAGAATGAAAGTGTAATTGTACCTTATCAAATGAAAACTATACATTATTAATCAATCATTACAAGTATCTTAACTATCTTGCAATTTTTCCTTGTCAACTTGGAATAATATATTGCTAAGCAATCATTACAAACATCTTAAATATCATATAATTGTACCTTGTCAAATTGGAATGATACATTGTTACATAATCATTATAAATGTCTTAACTATCCCACAATTGTACCTTGTTAAGGTGGAATATTACATTGTTAAGCAATCATTATGAAAAATATAAGAGTCCTAGACTTATATTGGATTGTTACCTTGATAATAAATCATCAGAAATTATTTACTGGACTCACACTTGTCATCAAGTCGAATTGGAGTGTTACCTTGTTAAGCAATTACTATGAGTGAGATAAATACTCTATACTTGTTACCATGCCAAGTTGGAAGGACACCTTAATATGAACCATTGTAAATAAATCAATATCATGTTCTAATACCTTTCCAATATGGAATTATCATGAGTAACACCTTGTTACCTTGCAAGGTTGGAAGAGACCCTGCAGGAGTATATTAGAGAATAAAATCTTTAACCTAATGAGTTAGATGGGAAGAGATATGTGGATTTATTAGGATATAGATGGTTTGAAGCTAACATTTGTAAAATAGTTCCTAGAAGGATCAACATAGGGGTAGGCATGCTCAAGGATGAGTGTTTATATATGAAAAATAAAATTTATGATGAATTATTCCCTAAGGAACATATTAAGTGTATTATTTGAATGAAAACTTAGCCAAGCTATTTAAACTTAAATTTATGTTCACAATATACATGAGTTGATTTTATCTTCATGTAGGATGCATTAAGGTAATTACAGGATGTATGATTGGACTTCATGTTAATAGGATATATCCATTATGTATAAAGCTACATAATTTACATAATTTCATGTAGATAGGTTGATACATCCAAAAATTTCTATTCTACCATACTAGTGCTTTCTATATTATCTCCTCATTGAATATTTCGTTCTTTCAGGTAGGGAACAAAATTGAGAATAAATTATATGCAAGAGTTAATTTGTTGGGTGTTAAATTACTTCTATAGTACCATCCCTATTCTTAACAAATTAATAAAGGTAATAGACTAACTTAAAAATCTAAAATTGATCCAACACAACCCATTATATGGATTTTCATATATTGACAAATAATGTTAGTTGAATGCATTGACAAAATGGTTAAAATTGAGTTGACTATTGATATACTTAAACTCAAAAATGTAGTAAACATGGATGTCTCTCCACCCATATCCAAATAGTATTGTTTTTATTTTGAATATCTCATTTTAGGGAATTATTTTAGTGTTAATATATCTAAAAAATTCTATGTTCATGTTTTCTTGATCTTCCACTTGATTGTAGTCATTTTTGTAGTAAATAGAGGTGAAAATATGTTAGACACTTTTCCATTTAGGATAGTTAAATTATTTATAATAAGGATAATGTTGGTAACCACTAGTACATATGTTGTAAAAGGTGTGTTTGTAATTATATATCAAGTTTGACAGTTGATTTTTATGTCATGTGAAAAAGAAAATATTTCATTGTAACAAAACCTTAACTGCATGGATTGATACAACTATACTACATTCTTTTGTAGAGATGTAAATGTAGTTATTGTATATTTTTAGAATATTAATTAATGATTTTTGTTGTTTAAATGCTCCCATCATATTGTATAAAATTCAAACATAGATCACACAAATCTATTTTATCAATTCCACAAAATCTTAAATTGACTTTCATAATTGCATTGGAGAAATTATGTGGTAGTTAGCTTGTATGTAGTGGTTGAGTAAATGTATCTTGTGTTTTCAGTTAAAACTAGCTTCTTTGTATGCAATAATTGAGCTATAACCTGCTTGTATATGATAGTTGAGTTAATTTATGCTAAATCATTCAGTTTGAATCCAATTTGCTAGCATGAGAACTATTAAGTTTACCTATGTTGAGTTTCATATGAAACCAACCTTTTTTTATGGTATAGTTGGATCCTAGGTCAATGAAGTAGATCTAGACTACAATCATTGAAAGAATTATAAGTTCTAGAAAATATGGGGTTTGTGTTTTCCATTCAGCTACATCTAAATGGTCTTTAAATAGAATAAACTGTTATTCAAAATAAACTAATGCTAGATGTATTATCTCACCATACCTACACAAAATTCAATGGTTGTAACTTAATATTAGGTTGTAGTTAACTTAATGGTATATATGTATGCTTGTTTATTGATATCAAGAAATTAATACATGAGATTATTTTGTGCTAAATATGAATAGCCATCAAGACCCCATACTTTACATATAACTAGAAAGAAAAATTAGGGTAGAAGCTATGATTTATTGTACTAATCCACACTTGATTAAGGAAATAATACTAAATGATAAATGTTGCTTAATAAAAGGATATATTTAAATGTTAGCAACTAACTAAGGTTACATATATGAATGGTATGAGTTTGATTATTTGATGGATGATTGAAGTGCCAAGGATAAATTATCTTAAACACTAGTCAATGCCTTATGTTATATAAATAAATAAATAAATGGTGTATTCATACTTGTATAACATGTAAATTAGTCATATGGTTTGACCAAATTGCAATACTTTGACTTGATTAGATTTCTTTAGTTAGAGAGTTTTTATAGATATGTTGAAAAGGGATACTAATCTTAGGTAGAAACCCCACATCAATGGAAGAAAACTCTTATCTAGGTCATTGAATCAAACATGTACCTAGATAATGACTTGGAAAATCAACTCAACAATACCTCTAGACGAGTTTGCTACTACCAAATTATAGTTTTTTATGTAATAAACCTAATATCCATAGTCATCTTCATTTAGTTGAATATTCTAGGAGTGGGTGGTTGATGCCTTTGAAGGAAGCCAAAAACACAATGTGGCTTAAGACTTTGAGAGACATATGAAGGGTATCCTCTCATTAGAAATTAATCCAAGTTGAAGGGTAGTTCAACTCTTATTCAGATAGAAGCATAATTACTAGTTCATTATGGAATCAATAGTAATGAGTTTCTAAATAGATATAGATGGATATTATAGAAATTTTAGTGTAGAGTCTTAAATATTAGCATGATATTCTAGATCCATGGACTATATTTAGACCGATGGAGAAAATTATGGATTGATTGAGGTTTGGTGTAATTCAATATTGATGTTTTATGACTACTTATTAGAAATGACTAGACTTAGCCAGGTGGTAAGTGAATAATAAACTTGAGTATGTGGTGTATATATATTCATATTTTTATACTACTACTACTACTATTGTCATGTTGTGTTAGATTAAAATATTTATCACAAATAAGCTAGATTAAGTATATTCTTGAGTCCACAAAATGTTAAGTTAACTTTGACAATGGCATTGGATAAATGGCATGCTAGTTATATTCTATGTAGTAATTGAATAAATTATTTTGTGTTTTTAGTTGAAACTAGATTGTTTGTACATGACAATTAAGTTGTAACCTACTTTTATATGACAATTGAGTTAATATATGCTAAAACATTCAGTTTGAAACCAATTTGCTTGCATAAGGATATTTAATTTTCCTATATTGAGTTTCATACAAAAACACCATTTTTGTATTGTAAATTTGGGTCCTATATTAATGAGGTATATGTAGACTACCATATTTGTGAGAGTTGTAAATTGTGAAAAAGCATGCTATTTTTGTTTTCCACTCAACTACATCTAAATAGCCTTTACATAGAATAAACTATGTTATTCAAAATAATTTAAAGCTATATGTTTTACCATACCATCTCTACACCGAATTAAATGAATATTATATAATATTAGGTTGTAGCTAACCGAATGGTGTTTATGCATGCTTGTTAACTAACATCAAGAAACAAATGCATCAGTTTACTTTATAGTAAACATGAATATGTATAAAGATCTCATACATGACATATAACTAAGAGAAAAATTAGGGTATTAGCTAGGATTGAGTGTACGAATCCACACATGATTTAGAAAATAACACTAAATGATAGATTTTAATTAATGAAAGGATATATTTTAGTGCTAGCAATTGACTAAGGTTACATGTATGAATAATATGAGTTTAATTGTTTGTTTGATGGATGAAGCACTGAAGATAAATCATCTTAAATACTAGTTAATGCTATGTTATCTATAATAGAAATCAATACTTTTATTATTTGCATTATGCAATGATAGGTATCTAAATACAATAGATACCCAAATTTGGCATAACAAACTACTAACCAAACTTACAACTATCCTTGTACTATATTGCATGCATAGACCTTGTAAAGGATGGTTCTACCACATGTCATTTCACATGGGCTATGATGGATGGTTATACCCTTGTCCTCTAGTAGACATTATATACCATGTGTTGAGTGGTTACTCAACTTACATACACATTAACTATGATGTAATAATTCCTAATATTTCTCCCTTATTACATCATAGTCATAGTCCTAGCTCTATCTTTTGTTGATGAATCTGAACTTCTAACTTGATAAAATATTCTAAGGTGATGTTGGAATTAGAAAGAGAAATTTCCCCCCTAAATATTAACTTTCTACTATGATATTTAGGAGTGTTAGAGTGTCATGTGCCAGTGATCATGCACTCCAAAAACACACTTATTAAAAATATGTATTCAATACTTTCTAATACTTATAAGTTCAATGCATGAAATATGTATCTCCTCCAATATCTTCATCATGAGAATATTGGTCATGTGATATGATAAATTGGGTATATGTATTTAATATAATCCATGGCAATTTTGCATATTTATTTCAGCCCCTTGAATGATCCCATATCTTCCACAATTTTTCCTTGAACAAGAATGTAGCAACTTGTCAAGCACTCAATAGCCTTTAGAGTTGAACCATTAGGGACCAAAATCTATTGAAGCTATCTAATAAAGCATCATTTGTTTCATATTATGTTGCCATTTTTAAATATATCACAATGCATCTTATCATTTGGTATTTTGATTGCTTGTAGCACTGGTACACTCCTTGACAAGACTTTTATAAGTCATGGACTTTGATAGTGATGTAAGGATCTCATTTTATGAGTTGTAAAAATATATATATTTTATTATCAAGATCAAGTTTAAAAGTTAAGCCATATGTCTTCAAAGCTCTTCTCACAATAGATAATTCATCCTAAACATATGTTTTGTTGTACTTGGAAAAATGAGTGGAACAAGAATTAACTCTAAACATATTATCTTCATTCTAGTAGGTATTGAACTTCTTTGTCTTAAAGGTATCCCATGGTTTTCACTTATTATGGTTGCATGTGTATATTGGAAATGTTTTCTCATACTTTATGTATTTATGTTGGTTCTCTTGTGGCTTGGAGTGATCAACAATATTTCTTGTATAACAATCTATATGATTTGAATGGATCTAATTTTCTTGACCTGTAATCTGTTTCATTCATACTAAATATTATTGTGTTGTCTCAAATATACTTGTACAACAAATTTATGTTCTTCTTCTTCTTCTTTAACTTAGCTTTCTTTATCTATATTATTTTAATAATTTCTCCAAATTTGATTTTGCTTATCTAATGATGACCTATCTTGTAGTTAGTTCATTTCTCATGAAGACGATCCATTTGAAAATGTATTATGTCACCAATCCTTCACTATGTGGCCGTTTCTATCATAAAACTCACACATATTTTATGTGTAAAAAATATATCTTTGAGAATTATTTCCCTAATTATGATATCCTTGAGACTTATTTCTCTATTGGAAGCTTTGTTAAGGTCTTATGCCTCTTCCAAATGGATGCTTTCCCTTTTTATTTGTAAAATTACTTCTTCTTCTGCTATATGTGAGGCTTCTGCTTTCTGATGTAGGTTCACAATATTTTCAAAGTGTGGTTTTTGTTCAATGATATTTAAAAGAATCACAAATATATTATATTGAGAAGGGAAAAATCTTTTTAAAAAAAGGAACAAGTGTTTCATTAGATACCTTTAACCCAAGGCTTGTAGTGGTGCTCGTAGCTCAACAATTCTTCTCAATAATTATTTTTTTATAAGTAAAAATATTTCATTAAAGTAGGTTTTGAAAGGAATCTCAAAACCTTGTTATAAATGCAATATTCTGAAATGCTGAAAAAAGGAACAATTGAATGAGAGAGGTATACCGCCTGCAAAACAAAAATACAAAAAATAACCAACCAGTCACCCGTAAACTAACAAGCTCACAAAAAATATCCCAAGGATTATCCCCAGCATCAATAACAGCCACACAATTTCCTTATCTTCATCCTTCACCACATCCTTCAGCCTATTATTCACCCCTTATCTGGCTCCCTTAGGTTTATCGAAAACCTTAGGGTGTTTCATGAAAGTTCCACTAAATGTTTCATAGAAAAATAATAGGTTTAGGGTGTTTCGCATCTCCTTTAGGATGGATAGTAAATCTTCATACTGGAAAATTACCAAGGAAATCATATTGAATACAATATTTTGAAGCATCATGGTAGTGTGGTCATCACCATCGTCATCTAAAACCACTTTTAGGAACAAATGTTGGCTTTGGCACATCTTAGTTATAAGATGAATAGAAGATCTGGTCACACTCATCGGTTCTTCAACCTTGGTATTCTTCCATTTTGAAGCCTCGAAATCCCTGGAAAAACCCACAAATTTTATCTTCTTGGACAAAGAGGTCAAAACAGAGCTTTTCTCAATAATTATTCAAGTTTTTCTCCACTCTTCATTTTCAAATGATGGAGATGACTTTGGAAAAATAAAATTTGATTTTGGTTTCTTGCCTCAATTTTTTTATGGCTTCTCCCATGCATATTTGGCCAAGGTTGAATCTCAAATGTATGGTTGTACTTCATATTATAATCCAAACATGATGATTAATATTACCTTTTTTTCTACCTTGTAAGACATTGTCTGATCTTCACAAATAGAGCAATAGTCATGCTTTATTGGGCAAAGAGAAAACAAGCAACGAGACATCGATGAAAAATAATTATGAAGCTATGGAAAATTATGGCTACAAGGAGAGCTAAGGTATAAATACAAGGGCCAAGATGGAGGATCATAGTGAAAATAGAGGTGATGTGAACTATCACACAACTATAGATAAAACAAGGGTCATGAAAAAAGAGAGAGGTTTTAATAGATGTGGCAAAGCCAACTTTATATAGAAAGAAATGTCACACGAACTAGAGGAAATTGCTAGGGTTTATCATGGAAAGATACTACTAGGGTTTTTTGTGAAAATAAGATGCAAGGTTTGTGGTAAAAAGTGGCTACTAGGGTTTGTTGTAGAGGTACATTAAAAAAATCGATGGATAAAAATGTGGTTGGCAAATGGAAAGAGGAAAACTATAGCTACAATGGCTAGTTAAATGTAAACAAAAGCAATGTGGTAGAGGTCATGTCTAAGGAAATAGGTGATGGTAGTGGCCAATGGTATGGAAAAATAGATAAGACCATCAACACAGGGACATTGACAAGTTATGCATGCAGTAGAGAGACATGAAGTGGTAGAGCATATTAAAGCTAGCATTATGGAATTGTGAGAAGGAATTTGTTGGGGGACACGGAGTGTGATAATGAGTATTTCACATAAAAAGAAACATATATACATAGCATAATAACATTATATATATTTACAAGGTTTGGTGGATATCAATTATGATACACTATCATTTAAAGATACAAGAGGTTCGATAACCTCAAAAAAAACTACAAATACAAGATATGAACATGGCAATATCTAATGAGTAGGCGAAGGTGCTTCATATGTGGTAGAGTGGAAAATATGCATGAATGGAGACACAAAAAAAATGCATCTACAACAAGACCATGAGTAGGATATGGTTGTATTGAGAATCAGTTTCAAGTTGGAATGGGTGAACGTTGTTCTAAAACTAAGGAAAATAGACAAGGGATGCTTACAAAGATCATGAATGAGTCAGTGATGGACAAGAAATAGGTTCTTGGTAGTGGTTTATTACAAAAGGTAGGCCTGATGCATAGACCATGTGCAAGTGTTAAACCACATGTGGTAGGATCTACTAGAGATAAAGATCAAGTAGAAACATCTTATGGCAGAGTTGTCATAGCCTCCACCACTATAGTAGTGGTAATTTCATCAAGAATATATTCATCAAAGGGATCTTAAACTTCTACTTCAACATCGACAAGGAGATATTTAATTTTATTAATAACTACAATAGCATCAGTAGTATCTTCTTCATCAAATGTTTCTTTAACTGTAAAAATATTTTCCACATTAGAAGCAAAAATTGCTCCTTCAAAAATGATAATTTTTTATTCAACATTAGTAGTAAGAAACTTGATATTTTCTTCAAAAACTCGAACAGTGAGAATCTCATTCTAGTTTGTGCATGTGACCAATATTTGAGCATAAAATTCTTTAGATTTCTATGCTAATTCTTGAATAGATTCAAAATAGTTTACATAATATTTAATCAAAAAAGGCAACATGGTTCCTAAAACAGGAGCAAGATCAGATAGTGAGGGTTTCTCACTAGGTAAATAATAGACTTAAAATTGAGCAATGATATTTTTTATGAAAAATACTTTAGAACTACAAACTCAAAGCTCATATGTGCCTTTGTTTATGTCTACATTCAAAGGAAGGATGAGATCATAATTTATTTTCCTTTAACTACTTTTCCACTATGAATGTGGGATAAAGCTTTCCACCATGCATCTTCTTGTCCTTCCATCACATGGATTTTGATGCCTTGATGTCTTTCACTATGTAGACTTTATGAATATCTTTTGTTGATTCCAATTGATGTTGAAATTGAAGAGAATTCCTATTTCTTGCAATTTAAATCATCATAACTCTAAATAGTATTTGTAAAAAATATTCAAACATCGTAACAATATTGTTCTTAATCAATGATATAAATAATGTGTGGGTGACCACTACCCACATGCACTTTGATAATAAAGTGCTATGTACTAGGCAACATGAATATATTTAGTGCAAAATTGTCTAATTCTAGAGATGACTAGGAGTTTTACACCGTACTCATGCTTGGATTGGTATCAGAGACCCAACATGACCAAGGATTTTGAGTTTGCAAAAATTCTAGAGGTTTTATCCTTCAATGGGGCCTAGGAAAGGCCTGGAGATCCAACCCAACCAAGGAGATTGTAGCGGCTGGAAGAATTGCACTCGATCAAAGCTTAGAAGGGTCTCAAATGTTCCACCTGTCCAAGGGGGACGATAAGTCTTGTAGCCAACTAGAGCCCAGGGTGGTCTAATCATTTCAGTACATAAATATAAAAAAATAGCCAAGTCCAAGAAGTACCGAAGGAATCATACCCAAAAAAATCCTGGATAGATACCAAATACCCGACCTAGGATTTTTGCACATGACTGACACTCAGATTGGTCCTAGATAACCAAACTGTAGTGGAAAGATACCACACTATAGAAAAATACTAAGTATTAATGCCACTGGAGGATTTGGACAAGGCAAAAACCCAAAGGGTTGCCAATTGTCTATCCAGAGACTAAAAGCTAATAAAAAGCAGAATCTAGAGGGTACTAGATGACTTGTATTTGACCAAAGCTTGGGAGGGTACTGAATCCCTAGTCTTCTTGAAAATATAATATTTTATGCTTAGAGGGTTTTGACTCGGTCGACACTTGGAGGGGTACCAAAATCCTGGCTTGATACCAAAGAGCGTAGGATCATATAGAAGACAAATACGGATACTATAGAAGGTTTTATACCCAACCAATATGCACCAAGGTGCTAGATATTCTACATCATGATATAACAAGTTTTGTAGTTGGCTTAATCAGGTCCAAAACTAGATCACCTGCATGAGAAATACCATTATCCTAGGACACCTATCTAATGAATATTACCTATCAGAGGAATCTTAGAAGTATGATTGTGTTTGTGTCCATCACGTAGGATGCAGGGTGGCTCAACTGAAAATGATCAATGAGAATCAATGAACTAGATGTAGGTAGCAGGTTCAACACTACTCAACATAACACATATTTTGGCCAAATCAGCAGGTCATGATGAGGTGGTTGGAATGACCATACTTCATATAGTCCAACCAGCTGGCACTCCCTCTGACATAACAACAATCTATTTTTGAATAATGATATTTTTGATAATGATGATATTGTAGATGAGCCTATATATACAAGAATGTAAAAGGAAAATGGGTTGGCTCTTAGGCATTTACAATTCATATGTATAGATAGATTACTTGCAACTTAATACAAATTGACTGTTGTTTGGCCTCTGGTTTGATTCATTTGTAGAGCATGTATGTATGTGTGACTACTTCTTTCTAATTTGAGCATGTTGAATTTTTATGGTGTTTTATTTTGAATCCTGGATTTGCACTTCTTCATTCACTTGTCTAGAATTAGTGGTTTCATAAGATACAATAGATTAAAATTTAATGTTCTGTAATTGATTGTTGAACTAGCTAGTCTGTTAGGGAGTTGGTTGTTTAGTTGTGTGATCCTTGTTCTTGCTTATATCTTGATGTTGCCTAATCTACACCACTTTAAGTTCTGGCTTTAGCCTCTTTTATCTCTTTCAACACCCTTTTCTCCCATGCATTTAGGTATAGTTAGCCGAGACTTCAAGGAACCAGCCTCCTTCGAATATTTATCGCTATAGTTCTCACAAGCTCCGTGGTCATTCAATTTTGGTCAAGGTCTGTGGGTGCACAAACCTTTCCATTAGATATATTCTCCAACCAATAGTTTTTGGCATACTTGGTGGGACCCAAAGGTCCCTTATATGGATAATATAAGGATTGGTGATATCCTTTATTATCATATCTCATTAAAATCACCTGGTGACTCTACTCAAATCTATATATGTCCTATCATATAACCAGTTGCCCTTCAAGATCTAAACAAAATTTGGTGAAACTTTATTTTGGTCCACAATTTCTAACACCTGGTGACTCCATATATCGATACCTATAAAATACTTGCATATCCATATTTTATCTAGCCATCTTGCGTAGATCCTCAAATATATGATCACAAGACAAGCAACTAGAAATTTAGAAGAGTTGATTGAATTCTTAGAACTGCAATTTGGTAGCTTCAAAACTTATCCAATCTATCCACCCATTTCAACACCCTCTCCAGTCCTAGTTGTAGATATGACTAGTGCATCCGCTTCCATTGCTACCAACCCAACTTCGATAACCCATACTCCTACACCAATGGTAATGGATGTTAATCCAAATCAAAATACTTAGAACTACACAACCTAAAATTATACCAAACCTCTAAATGCACTAGTATAGAATCCCATCCTCCATGCTGCCATGAAAGCTCTACTGACATATGATGGCACAAGCAAAATGGTCTACAAGAATTATCAAGATGTGGTAGCACTAGCTATCATGCATAGTATTCAAGATGAGGATGTTATGTTAAGGTTGTTGGTAATGTTGTTAAAAGGAAAGATGTCCTACTAGTATAGAAACTTACCAGATCTAACCATAACTTCATGGAACAAATTGCTCAATAAGTCGATTGAAGATTTTAATGAACATATAAACCCCTTATCTCTATTGATACAACTTACTAGCATCCAAATACATCCATAAGAGTAAATCATAAACCTCAACATCTAATTTAGTTGGATATGGAAAAGGATACCTCAAGGCCTGCATCCAACTAGTGAACAGGTGATGTACTACTATTTAAGAGACTTTCCCTATGAGATTGGGATGTAGATAAGGTATTCCAATGTACATACATTCCTAGAGGTCTTTCAAGAAGCACTAAAAGCAAATAAGGACTTTATTATTGTAGGAAAACCACCTCTAAAGTTTGTGATACCTATATATCCATAATTCCCTCAACATCAACCACCAGTTCTAGCTCCACCAAGATTTTTCCTAACATACACTCAATCAATAAATTTTACATCCTATCCACCTACTCTGATTCTACGAGCACTACTTTCTCCACCTACAGTCCCACTACTCCTGAAACCTACTACTATCTTGGCATTACCTACCTCAGACTCCCAGATAATTACCCTCTAGGAAATAATAGCGGCTTTTAAGAATCTCACTAATGAATTCACAGCCTTGAAGAGATGAGAATTTGAGAGGAACTTTCAGCCATGAAGGTTCCCATATGTCACAAGAGACTAGGTTGCTTCCACTAGCAAGCCCCCAAAAAATCTAATGCCCTTTACGTCAATCAGGAGGAGGAACCTTCTTCCTCAGGTTCTGAGTCAACTTACTGGTGTTCAACCTACAATGACCCTCATGGCAAAAGCACGTGCATGATGCATCAACATTACATCCAAAAAATTGCAATTGAGAAAGCAAAGAATACATAAAAGGGGTAAGTCAATATGATGAGAGAAGCAGATGATTACAATCTCATGGTGCCAACCAAAGAACAAGTGGTGGTTCTTACAATATCTAGGAAGAAACCTCTGTCCATTGATCCCAAAAATTTACTTCCATTCAAGGTACCCTCTCAATGAAAGGAGATTCCAAAGAAGGATGTACCTCTACTTGCCACGGTTCAAAATGTAGTTTAGCAACAATAGAAAGGGACCAAAGAAGGCGAAGAAAGGGAGCAAGGCTAGAGATAAACTAAGATATCCTTCCCTAACCAAACACCATAGGATTTAAGTGGCCCAGGATTATAAGGATAAATATGAGGAACCTACAAAAGAATCGAGGAAGCAGCCATAATATTTTGATTTTAACATTGTAGAAGAGTTTAAGAAAACCCCATCCAAAATCAGCATGTATGATGCACTCCTCATCCTCGAGACAAATAGATCTTCTGCAAGCCTCTCTCAAATTGATTAAAATTCAAGGGAAGCAAATAGTAGAGTTGAATCTAGCTCAAGGCCACCCTACTTCAATAATTAGGAAGAACATACCATATCCATTTTACTTGTCCTTACAGATGGAGGGATGGGTGGTACACAATTGTATGATTGACTCTAGAGTAGCTACCACTATTATGCCCAAAGTAGTCTATGAAGTAATGGGCATGGAATACACAAGTAGTCCTGGAATGCTACAATTAGATGGTACCCCGATAAAAATTGTGGGAGTGATTAAGGATGTTCCTATGAAGCTGCATAGAATACCCCAAATTACCATTATTCAAGAGATTGTGGTGGTGGATTTAGAACCTTATTTTGGGATGTGCTTATCCAGATAATTTACTACTAAGTTGGGGGGTTATTTGTCCCTTGACTACTCCCATATGGAGATACCATTCAAAGGAAAAATAGTCAAGATCTCCTCTGAGAGGCCATCCTCATTTCATATAGAGAGGCTTTGGGAAGAACCACAAACGGATGTAGTAAGCTTAATCACTGAAGAAACAAACTTAATGGAAGAAGTATTGGAGGACCTGCAAGTAGAAGATCAGTTCTCCATGGAGGATTTCAATGCCATGATTGAAACAGAAATGGGCACTTACTCAATTATGAGGATGAAAGAGGCCAAAAATACAACCTCATCAAGTGAAACTTCTTATTATAAATGGGATCTTCATCAAGTGAAACTTCTTATTATAAATGGGATCTACTCGAGTCCTTTGAATCCTTGAATTTCAAGGCCATTCCCACATAAAAGAATGCTCAAGCTGATATACTAGTTTTTTTGGGAACCGGGTGCTATCCGATGACTAATATCACCCATGGGCCCAAGAATGTAAGATTTGTTTGTAGATCCTTTGTTCTTGATAAGGATAATTTTGGGCAGTGGTCAAAAATGATGAGAAAATAGTTGATTTCCCAATTTGGGAAATGAATATCATGGGTAGTCAATCACCTAAAGGAGAGCAAGATGATAAAAAATGGGAGATAGTACAACTAGAAATTGATAACATACTCAAACATTTGGTAACTATGGGTAGTCCATTTGACAACCGTGATAGACCGACCACTCATAAGATAAATATTAATAGTGGTAGTTATAAGGAGGTACAAATTGACCTCAAATTTTGGTATCTACTATTCCATAAAACCTTGTTAGTTGATTGAATAAAAATTGAGAGGGACCTGAAGACATCACTCTATTCCCGAGATTATAGAAGAGAAGTTGCATTACCAATAAATTTAGAACTTTCAGCATCAAGATCCATCAAAGACACTAGCCTAGAGGATTTGCAGCTTTTGGAAATGATGAAGACAAAACATGTCAAGTTAAAGAAGAATTTTGAAAGGAACGTGATAATGCCTACCATCACTGAAGTACTATCAAAAAATGGTGACCCAAAACCAATAGCAATGGTATTTCAAAAAGATGATTTGGTGTTCAAATGGGACTGGGACAGAGCAAAGTCAAGGACAAATGAAGAATTTGATCCTATGAGGACCACCTCTACCTAATAGAGCAGAGGAGAAGGTCAACCATCCTTCAATTGCACCACTTGGATGGTCATTTACTGTTCATCCCAGTAGATGGTCAACATCTCAAGCATTATTCTTATAACAAGTGGCATCCTACTTGTATATATGTAAATATGACACATGTACATTATGTATAAAGTACACAATTTTTCCTTATATCAAAAAATTGGCTCCATCTAAAATAAATGCTCAAAAGGATATTAGACAGTTGGCTTATCTGGAATTCTAGGATGCATACTCCCCTGCCACATATATGCTAAGTCATCACATGACAAGTCCTAGAAATGATTGGCATCTTAAGGCACACATCACAGTATAAGAACTTTTGGTAACCGTTGGCTGCCCATGATTTAACGAACACAACAAAGACACTAGCCAAATCAGCTACCAAGCACAACATATAGCATTAAACTCATAACAGTTGGTGATCTCAATGAAATCTTCTAAAAATTATAGATCCATAAAATTATGCAACTACAACCATTCCTGTCATAAGCATTTATGATAAAATGCACCCCAAGTTAAAAAAACCATTGGTTGTCAAACTTCAAAAATGAGCAACAAATCCCCTGAAAAAATCTTACTCAGCATGTGCAAATCCATTGCATAGGTTCATTGATGCCTCTCAATAATAAAAGGCCCTTCCAAACAGTATAAATTGGCAATGCCTCTCAAATTCTCTTCCTTTCGAATACTAAATTAATTTTTTTTTTTACCATTTTTGAAGAAGATCGTGATTAGTGATAAAATCAGAATAAAAAATAAATGGGTAGAGGAAATAAGAACACTGCTACACAAAAGGCCATAAATGAATTATTTGATGATTTGGTGGGAATTCATGACCTGAAACTCACAATTAAGCCCAAGTTATGGATTTCTCAAATTGACTACGAAGAAAAGGGGAAGATATTCTTTGAAAATTATAATGTGGGTGCTCCCTATACTTTGAACCTCACTAAATTCATTCCTAAATCTGTACATTCATGCCCAGAACTTATCCATGCAATAGTAAAATTTTATGATGATAATACGACCACGGTCTGTAATTCCCAGTCTGAGCCACTTTTCACCATAAATAGGGAACTCTTGATGTAGGCATTTGTAGTAAATAAACCTCCAAGCACCAGGATAAAAATAATAGTGGAAGAGGACCAGAGGTTGTATCTAAAAAATCAATCAGTAAAGTATTGGCTCGTTAGAATTAGAGGTAAACTACCAGAAGAATATATGACAAAAAATTGACTACTCACAAAATTTAGTGAAGAAATATAATCAATATTCTCAATGTTGGCAGTTATATTGGGATGATAATAGATGCAGTAGTATATCCTTATCATATGGGTATAGCTAACGTAGTTATATGTGCATTTACGCATATCACCTTGGACTGTGCTGATTTGCTAGGTCATAGCATACATGAGCAGCTAAAGGTAATGGAGAACAACAGGTGTGATTTGTTTACATACCCTTACTACATAGCTTGGATATTTCTACTGTATATGACCTCGATGAATAAACATAGCATTGAGCTATAAAGAATATATTAACAAGGTGTGATCTGCTCAGTATTGGACTGGACTCATGTGTAGAGAGATAGTAGTTCATACATTAACTTCAATAGACAATTATTGGGAGCAGCGTTGGCAATAATATATGGCAATTGCCCCTGCATTTCAGAAGAAGTCGCAGATATTTTGAGAGGAAAATTGTAACAACAAGGGGATTGGTAATTTTTAAATGAAGGGAACATCATACAACTATATGGCTTCTCCAAGTTTCCTTACTTAATGTCGTATTATGTGACCAATTAGGTGTTTGAATTATAATTTTGTAGATAGGCCTACTTGGTAGAATAGATTCTTGGCTAGGGAGCCAATAAGGCTTCAGTTTTTAGGTTTCCCCTTAAAGTTAAACACATCACAATCAAAAGGGATCCCTTATAGTATAAAATCCTATAAGCCAAGCTCACAACTTTGAATCTACCAGTTGTGCCACACATGTGGAATTATGACCTAGATAATATCTTGGATGAGATGCTAAAAAACAATGTTAAAGTTCTTGGGTTTAATAATCTATCATAACCAAAAATTGAGATATATAGGAACCTGAATGAAGTTCAGGTGGTGTCGTTCAAATATATGGATATGCATAAGAAAATTCCATGGAGAAGCAGCTTCAAATAAAAGTGGGTATATAACCGAAAAAGAAATCCGAATCAGTTTCTAGATCCTAGCTTGATTGACACATTCAGTGATAATACAGGTTGGGAGGAATACAAGATCGAATAATGGTGGATAATGCATTACGAACATGATTTGAACAAGAATGTGAAGTCCAATAAGCATATTGATGATTTATTCAATGATAAATTTGATGCTCAGTATAACACCTGGAAGAAGAAGCATGAAAATGAAGTCTTCCTAAAAATATTAAGGGTGCAGATTGCTGATGATATAATATGTAAAGAAGAGGAAGAATTCGAGGACGAGGTTGAGGCTGAACGGGAATCATTATCTCAAAATCCACTAGTAGTTGATATCAGCAAAACAACTTCACAAAGGGTAGTTGAAGTATCTTCTAAATTTTAGTCTGAGTATTTCGGATAAATCTCCAAATCTAGCAAGAAGCAAAAGGACTGTTCAAGTCCAAGGATTTCTAAAACCAATAAGGATGCAAGGAAGCAAATGTTGGAGGAAGATAAAGAAAAGTAGAAACAAAAGAGGCAAGAGTTGCAACGAGAAGCACTATGGTGTGAGGTAGTAGTTGCATGGGTAGAAGTTGAATAGGCACAAGGAGTTGAACTTAAAGTTAAACCAATACAAGCCTTGTAGATGAAGGAGAAGAAGCTGGGAGTGCAAGATACATGTATGTCTCCTAAACTACATCTTCCCTCAAGTCCTTCATCCTTGGAAGTCTTAACCTCCCCACCCTACCAATTTTGGTCCCCTCCTGATGTGATTCTTGGAATAACAAAAATTGAATAAAGGGAAAACCCTTCTCCTAGTTTTCCCACCATTTCACAAGCCCTACCCACTCAATCAATTGCCTCACCACTTACTAAGACCATTCACTGCCTCAGTCATTCACTCTCCAAGCTTCATCCCCATAATCACCTAGTATTTCCACTCCACCCACATCCAATAGAAGGCAACGTCTACAGGAAAGTATCCCCTTTATAAATTCTATACCATCTTATCCTCTCACCCCCCATACTAACCTTCTTAATTTCTCTGGTCCTTCCGGTTGCTATCTAAGAACCACTTCCAAATATCTTCTCCACTATTTAGCTTGCAGAAGAAAACCAATAAAAATGGAGGAAGAAGAGCAGTTTGAACGATTGCAAGGAAAATAGGACATAGTTGTTGCCATGGGCTATGATATAGTGGATCCCATTAGGGAAGAAAGGATCAAGGTATTTTCCAAGCCAAAAGTGAAGAAGCCTACCTCCTTGATGAGACTAAAATATTGGGATATATAAGAGTATAGAAGATATATCTCCATGATATCAAAGACTAAAATCACTCGGGCCATACATATGGATACAAACACATTGCTTGTACAAGCAAGAAAAATAGATAGGAGTCTGGCATCTACCCAAAAGAAAATTGACACCCTTGAGGTCAATATTGCTAAGGAAAATATGGAAAATAGTACCCTAAAAAATGATATTATCATATTAAAGGGTATTATTGATAAGGCCACTATTGAGAAGGAGGTGCAACTAAAATATAAACGAATCAAAGAGATAGAAGCTAAACTAAAGAGGACATAAGAAGAAAATGATCAACAAAGCTCAACATTGGCTGAAGTAAAGAGCAAGTTGGTAGAATAGGAGGAAGCCTTGTCCACCACTATAAATGAGTTGGAGTAAGAAATACATAAACTATCAGGCTCAACAATCTCTAAAGACTGGATCAGACAAGTCTAGGAATTTTACTAGAAAAAAATAAAATTAGTGCTGCTACCAAGTCGGCCAGACAAGAGATTGAAAGGGCAAATAAGGGTCTCACATATAGATTTTAGGAGGCACAAGAACTCAAGAAAATGTTGAGATATCCTGACAAATTAGTCCAAAAAGGACGTGGAATATTGGAGGATTCTAGAACACCAGGTATACCGAGAAAATGAGCTCATTGATATGGCAAGAAAATGATTTGCTATCTTCAAAAATGAGGCTTATGAAATGAGAATCATTGCACAGGGCCTAAAAACCCTAGGTGCACCAATATTATATCATGATAAATCATTCTGGCACAAGCAGGAGACAATTACCCAACTATTTGAAATACAAATGAAAGACCAAAGTGAAATTGACTCATTATCCAAGCCTCTAGATGTTAAGAAATATTTTGCATTGTTCTATAGGATGTCGCATCTCCTATCAAAAGCAAAGCACCTAGTTGAAAATAATAGTGACCCTCCTTATTACAATTTTGGCAGACTAAATGAAGTCATATTTGAACTAAAAGGAATTATAAAACTACCCCTAGATGTCTGGGGTAATATGTGCCAACAAATCCACATGATTGATCCATCTAAGGTTGCGTCACAACATGAAGAATCATCAGGAACAAGTACACAAAATAAGCCTCCATAGGAATAAAGGTCACAAAAACATAGGGGGTGATTAGAAAAACCTATGTACTATGTTCTTTTTTGTTCTTTTTGTATAGTTTCACCGTAACATCTTGTAAAAAATAATTACTCTGAAGCCCAATGGAATAAATATAAATAAAATTTAGGGGCAAGTGTAAAATCCATATCTAGAAAAATTGGCATCAACCCTCAGTTGCAAGCAGCATTGACCTAGGTCTTCCAATTTTTATGAGATAAAAATCCCCTAGGAGTCACCAAGATTATGGGTGTTTTTTACCACTACCCACATGTAGTTTGATAAGAAAGTGCTATTTACTAGAAAACATGAAAGTATTTAGTGCAAAATTGGCTAAGTCTGGAGATGAACGAGATTTTTGCACTGGACTGACATCCAGATTTGTCCTAGAGACCCGACTCGACCAAGGAGTTCAAGTCTGCAAAAATACCAGGAGGGGATAGAGGTTTTGTCCTTCACTAGGGCCAAGGAAAAGCCTGAATATTCAGGCCAAAAGGGTCCAAATGGGTCTTGGATGTCTGGCCTGTCCAGGGGGTACTAGAAGTTTTACAGCCAATTGGAGCCCAGGGTGGTCTAAATATTTCGACACGTAAATACAAAAAATAGCCAAGTCCAAGAAGTACCAAAAGAATCACGTCCAATTAGAGCCCATATAGGTACCATATACCCGACATAGGAGTTTTGCACATGATTAACATTCATATTGGTCCTGGAGACCTAACCTATGATGAAAAGATACTGCACTACAAAAATATGCTAAGTGTCAATGTCGTTGGAGGATATGGACCTCGAAGAAACCCAGAGAGCTGCTAATTATCTGCCCAAATATTGGAATCCAATAAAAGTATAATCTAGAGGGAACCATATGACTTGTACCTGATCAAAGCCTAGGAGGGTACTGAATCCCCAATCTGCTTGAAATATACCGAGGGTTTTGACCCAATCGATACCTGAAGGTTGTTCGACCATTTGACCTACTAAAGAGAATTAATTTGGAGTTAAGTGGAAGTTTTTTTTATAGGTTCAGTTGAAGTATACCAAAATGCAAATGAAGATAAAAATTCAACTTAGACCAATTTATTTAAGATTATATTGATGATTTCCACTCCATGGTAGCAAATATAGCTATTCAAAATACTAAAATATATCGACAATGGGATGCAATGGTATATTTAAGAGGACACAAATCTCTTTATATTTAGGACATTGGGAAAGACATGTAAACTTGTCAAATTAGAGCAAAATAAAAAAAAATAGAAATAAAAAAAAAGAACGACAAATAACAAAAACTAGAACACTATGTACCAGCCAAAAATAAGAGTGACTCTCTAAAGAATCATGATAAAGGGAGCTAGTCCCTAAATCAAAATTGAAGTAGAAAAATACTCCCAAGAAATATAACCTTGCAAATTCCGAGAGTAGAAAATGGTTTGATTAGCAATCGATATTCAAAGGAGGGGTGTTAAGTAATATAGATACTATTTATTGAGTCAGAACTCTCTACGTCCATTGCATAATTACCTCCACATCCACATGCAGAGAATAGAGGGAAGCATATCATGGAAGCTAAACCAAATGTGACTATTACCATAACACATGCTATACTAGAGGATTCACAAGAGAAGAAAGCTTATTTCACTCATAAAAATGGACCAAGAATAAGCCATTATATTTCATTGTTTATAGTGGGAGTAAAAATAATTTGATTTATACTTATATGGTAAAGGATTTAAATCTACCTATCACACCATACGAAAAAACTTATAATATTGGATGTTTACAATAGAGGAGAGACAATTGTGTCACTCAACAATGTCTCCTTACTTATACTATCAGGCCCTTTAAAGATTAATTTTTATATGACATTGTACCCTTGGATGTTTCTGATGTGATTTTGGTCTAACCATTTATGTGGAAGAGACAAAGTGTATACAAGTCTAGACCCTAAAGTATATCATCACTATCAAAGATCAATGCTTTAGAATCGTAGAGGTATCTTATCCTACTTTGTTTGCCTTAATTAGTTGTGATGATACTCCTTGGCAAGATTTTTGGCATAATTCCTCCACCTACGAGTGTACTTGATCCTGCACACTTGACAATATGTTAGCAGTATCATAATTTTCCAAATCAACTAAACATCACATATTTGGTTCACTTGATCAAACTAGGTATTAAAGCATCAAGTACACCATAAATGGGGGTACTTGAGGTTGGGGAAGTGATGATTAAGGTAACTCGGGGGTAACATTTATGGATACCTTCATATAGGCATGCATTTGGTTAGGGATAATCATCAATAGCTAGCCACCTTGAGCCTTAGTTGATGGCCTAGTAGTCATCATAAACTCTCGGGCTAAGACAGGTGACTAGGTTGATGGAAAGATTCCCTCTTTTTCTATTGCATATGTTTGATTGTCTTTTACTTCATCACTATCTGCATCAAAGATTTGGAAAACATGCATAACCTAGTTGTTTTGGAAAAACTCCTTGTTTTTCTTAAACCTTTCAAAAAATAAAAGCATGATGTTAGTATTTGATGAGAAAACCTTTTATTTTATGCTTTATGTATATATATATATATATATATATATATATATATATAGTTGGCTTTATTTTAAATGTTAAAATAATTTCATTTACAAATAATATTTTGTTTTAAGTGATAGAGGAGTTTCATTTATAAGTAATATTGGTTATGTTTTATATATATAATAGATGTGTTATTTTAAATAATAAATGAATTTCATTTATAAATAATAGGTGCACTATTTAAATCATAATGGGATTTCATTTTAGATAGTTTATTTAAATGAAATTGGAGTTGTTGCTTAAATAATCATAAAGCTTCATAAAAAAGAAAGAACCTACAAGATTTGATTTGAAGATCTCCCTTGCAAAGGAATCTAATCAGCTTACAAGGGGAAAATGACCCATCGACCTTGGGAGGAGGGCTTCATTATGGCGAAGCTTCTCATTTATATTTTAAAAAAATAATTTAGTTTGGATAGTGGATGGGATGGACGTTAAGGCGAGAAGGTGAGAATTTATGACACCATGCCAAAAAGGCTTGAGAAGAAAGGAACTCTTTTTGGACAAGAGGAAGGGGACAACAAAAGAAAGAAGGAGGAAGAAGAAGGGAGCACAGGAGAAAAATGAATTAGCCAACAAAAGATAGTATGTTAGGAGGTGGATTGAGACTATCTCCAAGAGAATTGCAGGTTGGTATGACAAAGTTACCTCTTTCATTCTTAGGAAATGATTTAGGTGTTTAGTCTTTTAGATGTGGCTTACCTATTTGGTAACAGTTGGGTCATTGTCCACCACTATCACTAGCTTTATCTTTGTTGGTTTAGTGTTGTTTCCCTATGCCCAAAGCTATGGACTATGTGTTGTCACTCCTTCATGTTGGTTTATACCAGGCATTGTGTAACTACTGGTTCTGGGTCCAACAAGATTCTTGCCTAGTTGACATCAACTTGTAGTCATTGCTTGGGTAAGTTTTGAAGTCATAGGTTGTCGTCTTGGAGGTGGTGTCGATGGGTGCATCTATTATAAAGCATCGCTTTGACTGGTTGTGACCCATGGGAACATTTTCATTAAAGCCAATGTTGTCTGTACTTGGGGAAGACACCTTGGTTGTTAGCGAAGAGCTCTTCCTTTGTATTGTTGACGTGGACTGAGACTTTGACTTGTCGGGTGGGTTGTTATCTAGTTTGGCTCCTTCGAGTTGGTTGTTGCTATCATGGCATTGTGTTGTCGTAACCCTCTTTCGATCATTGCTAGTGTGAGGGGTCGGGTCACATCGGCATCCACGTAGCCCTTGTGACCATTAGGGGTAGCTAGAATTATTTGTTTTTGGCCACCATCCATGAGCTTTGGTTGCTCCATGAAGGTGAGGGTTGGTTGTTGTGATTTCCTCCCCTTGGTCGATCCTAGCTAGCCTCACGCCATAGTCTCCTTCGGGGTTGTTTTCATACCTCTCTAAGCTCTTATTTTCCCTTAGTTAAAGGTGGTGTGTATGTAACCTGTAGGGGTATATTTCTCATATTTTATGGGAAGGCTCTTTCCTTTGTTCAATGAGTTTTTAATTTGATTCTTTAGCTCACTAATTGAAGGAACCCTCAATTGAAAAGAAGGAAGAGTAATTTATTTAAGAATTAAAGTAGTAAAGCTTTAACTTATTAAATAAAGTAAATGAATTATGATTTATTTTTATTAATTAGAGGTATGGGACTCTATTTAGTGAAAGTAAATGAATTATGATTTATTTTTATTAATTAAAGATATGGGACTTTAATTAGTGAAAGTAAAAGGATTTTGATTTATTTTTATTAATTAGAGATATGGGACTCTATTTAGTGAAAGTAAATGAATTATGGTTTATTTTTGTTAATTAAAGGTATGGGACTTTATTTAGTGAAAGTAAAAGGATTTTGTTTATTTTTATTAATTAAAGATATGGGACTTTAATTAGTGAAAGTAAATGGATTTGGATTTATTTTATTAATTAGAGGTATGGGACTCTTTTTGGTAAAGTAAATGAATTATGATTTATTTTTGTTAATTAAAGATATGGGACTTTAATTAGTGAAAGTAAAGGAACCTAATTATTTGGGAATTAAAGGTATGGGACTTTAATTTGTTGAATAAGGGTTGGAAAGAATTGATTAAAGTAGGACCTATGATCTAGTTGCATTTGTTGAAAGACTCTCATGGGATAATGAGAGGGGAAATAAAAATGATGGTTTTTATGATATCAACTATGCAATAGATGGTTAGATACTTTGATTTAATTTGTATAGTTGCAATTTGGAAATGAAATAGTAAATGCATTTAGAAGCATGTCTATCATGGAACCATGAGTGCCTTGATCCCCTACTATCCTCAAATGATCGATGGAAAGCTAAGGAGGACCAAGGAGGTAGTTGGAACCAATGTATTAGTTTGATTCTACTTATAATGATTTACTTATGCTCAAATAGATTATTTGTGGGGAGATTTCCCTGATGAAATTGATGTAATATATTATTCTTTAAGAGTATGGAGGATTTACCATACTTGCTTATATGTAATAATTGTTAATTATTGGAAGATGTACCTTTAAATTACTATTTGAATTATCTATGTTTTGTATTTAAATTTCTTTCAATTAATGTTTACCTTCTTTAAATGTTGCTTCCTTTCTAGTATCCTTTGTATGCTTTATGAATTATGTTTTGTTAGATTTAGTATCTAGAACTATTCTTGTTTTCTTGCTAAACAATAGAAACTTAAGTAATGAGTTCTAGGGTGAACTTAGAGGGTGACCTAAGGGAATTGAGACCCCTTAGGGTGAACATAGTTGACCTAAGGGATTAAGACCCCTTAGGGAGAATGATAACTAAGTTTATGGAAATACTACATCTGAGTTAAGATAGCTCATCGTGGAGATGATATGGATAGCTTAACTCATAATACGTATAGCATACCTACATAGATTGACTTGTGTATGGTATGGAGATGGGCGTATACCTTCGATTGATTGAAGGTGATAAGTTTAGCTCATCAAGAATGATGAGAGGGATAAAATTATTTGTGGTAACACATAATACGCCTACATATATGGACTTGTGTTAGGGTATTTAGTGAGATGTAGCTCTTCGAGAAACTTAGGGATTTTAAACAATAGTTATTAAAAGTTGGTTAGGGGTTTATGAATCCCTCTCCTTAGTAAAAAAATATTTTCTTTTTATGTGTTTTCTTGTAGTTAATTTTGGGTCATTACATTTGGTATCAGAGCTCTAGGTATGAGGGTATAGAGCTTCTTGTGTGCTAAAGGGATTTGGATGTCTCCAATGAAGGCTTGCTTAAAGATAAGTTAAAGTTGGGATGACCTAGAATCTCCTACTTGCTAGAATCTAATGGGAATTAATCCCAAGGGTGAATGAATGTTATGATACCTTAGTATGGGCTTTGGTATTAATGTTACATCATAACCTTGGAATATCATCCTAATTAGATTATTGATGCTTTTAGCAAGAGAACTCTGTATTATGGCTTGAATTAGTGATACAGTTTAAGGTGAAGTTGTAACCTAATATTTTCTTGGTTGTAACCAGGTTAAAATGCCACCTAAGGCTAGAAAAGAGAGGCCTACACCTAGATGAACTCGATAAAATAATGTCGAAGAAGAGATCTAGGATGAGGATCCAAGAAATTCTAATAGAGAGGTAGAAGACCTCATTACTATGGTTGCTGCCATGCAGGATCAGATGAGACAAATGTTGGAAACTATTGTAAATCAGAACTTGCAAGCTAGAGGCTCAGAGGTTGGCCAAGTTGATGGGCTAACTATAGAACAATTGCAAGCTAGAGCCCTTCTAGAAAAGGAAATGACTAGGGATCTAAAAAATATTTGTATCTCCAAGTTTGATGGAGAAGGTGAAGGGGATGCAGTTGAAGCCTAGTTGAGAGAATTAGAAGTTTATTTTATAGTAAAAGGCTATTCCCTAGGAACTTGAATAGTTTGGGCCATGATCAACTTAGAAGGGGCTGCTTTAGATTGGTGGGGAACCTACTATGAGAAGAATAAGGTTGAACCTATTGATATTAAATGGAAATATTTTGTTGAAATCTTCAAAAAGAGGTTTCTCATAGAACACTTCTATGCCTTAAAGTTTGAAGAATTTGCTAGCCTTTGATAAGGAACTAAAATAGTGGAGATATACTATAAGAAGTTGGTTCGGTTACTTAAGTATGTACCTACTTATGATGAGAAGATGAGGGTTCACAAGTTTATTCATGGGTTAGAATCTAGAGTGAAGCATGATGTAAACATGCATGAGCCTAAATCATTACAAAAGGTATATGACTTGGCAAAGAAAGTAGAGTCTCACCTACAATTCAACTATGCTGCCCTATCTGAGCAAGATCGACAAGCACTGAGGAAGAGGAATAGTCAAGGATTCTTGAAATGGGAAGAGGAAGAGGATCGAAAGACCAAGAATCCTCAAAATTTTGAGAAGAGAAATAATGGGAAATAGGAAAGTTCAAGAAAAACTTCCAAAATAAAACCAACAATAATCCCAATAATGCAAAGCCTCACCCTCAAAAATTATAAACTTTAGCTCTAGTAATTAAGTGAGGAGCAAAAACTAAAAAGAAGCAAGGACCCAAGGATGGGTGTTATCATTGTAGAGGCCCACATTATGCTAATCAGTGTTCGTATCAACTAGGGTCGAGTTCATCCAATGCTAAAGGAAAGGAACCTAAGCATCAGATCTATGCCACAACCAGGAAATAAAAGCTAGATGGGCAAGTTACCCCATTGCTTGTGAAAGGTAAGATTTTTAATAAGCAAGTAAAAATTTTAATTGATAGTGGGGCCATAGATAGCTTTATTTCTTCTAGTTTAGCAAGGGATATGTTGAAAAGGCTAGGATATTTGGCCCATGGATGGAAGGTAGAGTATGGTTCTGGGTAAACCTACTCAGTAAACTAGTGTTATCCAATGGTAGAAATTACTTTAGCTAGTGGTACCATCAAAGGTTGTTTGTATGTAGCTCCACTTCATGCCTTTGATGTGATCCTAGGGATGGATTGGTTATAGGCCCATAAAGCCTTGATCAATTTCCAAGATAGATGGATTGAGTATTCAGAGAAAGGTAAGGAAAGACTAAGAATTCATAGCGAGTAGGGGGATTCAAACCCTAGATGTTGTCATCTATGCAATTGAAGAAAGCCCTCAAGAAAGGAGGGATAGTGTATGTTGTAAAACTCAATGAAGTAGGAGATGATCAAAAGAGAGAGGTGCTAGGAAAGCACCCAATTTTATAAGATTTTAAGGATGTGTTTCTAGAGGATTTACCTGGACTCCCTCTTATGTGGGAATTTGATTTCATAATTGATCTTATGCTAGGAGTAGAACCTATTCATAGATCTCCATATAGGATGAATCCTATTGAGATGCAGGAACTAAAGGTTCAACTACAAGGGCTATTAGAAAAGGGATTGATAAAACCAAGTGTGTCACCTTGGGGTGCACTAGTTTTATTTGTGAAAAATAAAGATGGTTCTTTAAGATTGTGTATTGATTATAGGATGCTAAATAAGGCTACAATCAAGAACCGATATCCCCTACCTAGAATCAAATATTTATTTGATCAATTGAGAGATGCCATAGTATTCACCAAGATTGACCTAAGATCAGGGTATCACCAATTAAGAATATGTGAGGAGGATACTCACAAAATGATATTTAAGACTAGGTATGGGCATTATGAGTTTATAGTTCTACCCTTTGGACTAACTAATGCCCCAACTGCATTCATGAATCTAATGAATAGTGTGTTTAGAAGGTACTTGGACTAGTTTGTCCTTGTATTTCTAGATGATATCTTAATATACTCTCAAAAAGAAGAGCATGATAAACATCTCAAGATCATGTTAGAGTTGTTAAGGGAAAATCAACTCTATGGAAATCTAGCCAAAAGTGATTTCTATGTTTTAGAGGTATGATATCTTGGACATATCATATCAGTAGAAGGAATTGTTGTGGATCTAGAGAAAATTGAGGCCATCCTAAATTGGCCACCCCCTACTAATGTGACTGAAGTGTGAAGCTTCATGGGGTTAATGGGCTACTATAGATGTTACATAAAGGATTACTCCAAGATTATTGTGGCAATAACTAACCTTCAGAAAAAGGAAAGGAATTCAAGTGGTTAAAGAAGTGTGAAGCTACCTTTGCATTGCTGAAACATAAACTCACTACCACACCAATATTAAATATTCTTGACCCTCAAGGGGACTTTTTAGTATGCACGAATGCATCATTGGAAGGGTTAGGAGGAGTACTCTCTCAAGAAGAGTTAGTAGTAGCATATACTTCAAGGAATCTCAAGAAGCATGAAGTTAATTATGCTACACATGATTTAGAGCTAGCTGTAGTGGTGCATGCTCTAAAGGCTTGGTACCACTACTTGGTGGGAAGGCCCTTTGAATTAAAATTGACCATCAAAGTTTGAGGTATATATTTACCCAACCTATACTCAATGTGAGATAGAGAAGATGGGTCGAGTTTCTCATTGAGTATGACTTTGAAATTGAGTACATAAAAGGGAAAGAGAATAAGGTTGTTGATGCTTTGAGTAGAAGGAAACACATAGCAACCATAACTAGAAGTCACATGGATCTGATGGATCAAGTGAGGCAGGAGCAATCTCAGGATGAGTATTGCCAAGAAATTCGAGCTAGGATGAATAGAGACCCTGAGGGTAATAAGGAATTTGGCATGAAATATGACCTTTTGTGCTACAAAGGTAGAGTCATCATACCAAAAATGGGTGATTTAAGAAAATTAATAATGCAAGAAGCCCATAGATCTCCTTATTCTGCTCATCTTGGAGGGGCCAAAATGTGGGAAAACATGAAAAGAACCTTCTTCTAGGTAGGAATGAAGAAGGATATCACCGATTTTATCACTCGATGCCTCGAATGTCAGAAATTTAAGGTAGAATGCAAGCATCTTGTAGGACAATTGTATCCACATGATGTACCTACATAGAAATGGTAGGTCATATCTATGGATTTTATAGTAGGTTTACCCAAGACTAGGTATCAACATGATGCAATCCTTGTAATAGTCGATAGATTGACTAAGGTTGCACATTTCATACCTAGGAACATCAAGGATGATGCTCAGGTAGTGGCTAATAGATTTTCCAAAGAGGTATTCCGATTACATGGATTTCTTGAGGTGATCATTTCAGATAGGGATTCCAAGTTCACTTCTAAATTTTGGAAATCCCTACATCGTGCAGTAGGCACAAAATTGAATATGAGCTCAGCATACCACCCTAAGATAGATGGTCAAATTGAATGGGTAAACCAAGTACTAGAAGATATGCTTCACATGTACTACATGGATCATAAGTCTCATTGGGAAGACTACCTACATCTTGTAGAGTTCACCTACAATAATGGACATCACTCCTCTCTAGGAATGGCTCCTTTTGATGCCTTGTATGGGTGAAAGTGTAGAATACCATTGTCTTGGGATAACCTAGAAGATCGAGTTGTGATTGGGCCAGATATGGTCAAAGAAATGGAAGATCAGTTAAAGGTAATCAGGCAAAGACTTAAAGAAGTTATTGATAGGTAGAAAAGTTATGTTGATCTAAAGAGGACTCCAAGAGAGTACTCAGTTGGAGATAAAGTGTTTTTAAGGGTTAAACCGATGAAGAGTGCTATCAAATCCACAAATTTGGATCCTTGATTTGTGGGACCCTTTGAGATCACTAAAAATATTAGTTTGATTGCATATCGACTTGCCTTACCACCTAACCTATCAAAGATCCATGACACCTTCCACATATCCTTGCTTAGGAAATATGTTGCTGACCCTGAACATGTGTGGGATGTTTCTAAATTGTAGATGGCAAATCTAGAGGCTATTGAAGTGATGTCGATAAATATTCTTGAGTTTCATTCTAAGTCTATGTAGAAATCGAACTCTTGAGCAATGTAAGGTCTAGTGGGACCGATTTTCTGAAATAAATACCACTTGGGAGAAAGTGGATGATATGCAAAAATATTTTCCTTTCTTGTTTGAAAATATATAATGTAATAATTTTATTTTTGTAAAACTGGAAACACCTAGGATGGTGTTTAGTCCTAGGGGGTAGGATGTCATGACCCTCCCTGGTAGGATTTTTGGTACAAAGAAATAATGTATTAATTAATGATGCTTTAATACCTAGTTTGAGCAATTGAACCAACTATGTGATGTTTAGTTGATTTGGAAGAGCATGGTACTGCTAACATATTGCCAAATGTGCAGGATCAGGTACACTCATAGGTGGAAGAAGTAGAATCATCCACCAGAAGTGGGGGTACTTGAGGTTGGGGAAGTGATGATTAAGGCAACTCGAGGGTAACATTGATAGATACCTTCATATAGGTATGCATTCGATTAGGGATAATCATCAATAGCTAGCCACCTTGAGCCTCAATTGATAGCCTAGTAGCTATCATAAATTCTCGGGCTGAGACAGGTGACTAGGTTGATGGAAAGATTCCCTCTTTGTCTGTTGCATATGTTTGATTGTCTTTTACTTCATCACTATCTGCATCAATGGTTTGGAAAGCATGCATAATTTGGTTGTCTTTGAAAGCTCCTTGTTTTGCTTAAACCTTTCAAAAGAATAGCATGATGTTAGTATTTGATAAGAAAACTTTTATTTATGTTTATATGTATAAATATTAGTTTTTATTTTAAATGATAAAGGAATTTCATTTATAAATAATAGTTTTTATTTTAAATGATAAAGGAATTTCATTTATAAATAATATTTTTTTTATAATATAATAGGTTTATTTTAAATGATAAATGAATTTCATTTATAAATAATAAATGCATTATTTAAATGATAATGGGATTTCATTTATAATAGATAGTTTATTTAAATGAAATTGGAGTTGTTGCTTAAATAATCATAAAGCTTCATAAAAAAATAAAGAACCTGCAAGATTTGATTTGAAGATCACCCTTGCAAAGGAATTTGATCAGCTTGCAAGGGGAAAATGACCCACCGACCTTGGGAGGAGGGCTTCATTATGGTGAAGCTTCTCATTTATATTAAAAAAGAATTTATTTTGGATAAGGTTGGGTTGGTTCATTGGGTGGATGGGATGGACATTCAGGTGAGCAGGTGAGAATTTATGACACCATGCCAGAAAGGCTTGAGAAGAAAGGAACTCTTTTTTGGAGGTGGATTGAGACTATCTCCAAGAGAATTGCAGGTTGGTATGACAAAGTTACCTCTTTCATTATTAGATATTTAGTGTTTAAGACGTGGCTTGCCTATTTGGTAATAGTTGGGTCATTGTTCACCACTATCGCTAGCTTTATCTTTGTTGGTTTAGTTTTGTTTCCTTATGCTCGAAGCTATGGACTGTGTGTTGTCACTCCTTCATGTTGGTTTATACCAAGCATTGTGTAACTATTGGTTTTGGGTCCAGCGAGATTCTCGCCTAGTTGACATCGACTTGTAGTCATTGCTTGGGTAAGTTTTGAAGTCATAGGTTGTCATCTTGGAGGTGGCATCGGTTCAAAGCCACTATGTTGGCTAAGTCGTGGTTGTATTGTTTGGATGGGTGCATCTCTTGTAGAGCATCACTTGGTCTGTCCACGACCCACAGGAATGCTTTCATTGAAGCCAACGTTGTCCACGCTTGGGGAAGACACCTTGGTTGTTAGCGAAGAGCTCCTCCTTTGTATTGTTGATGTGGATTGAGACTTCGACTTGTTAGGTGGGTTGTTCTCTAGTTTGGCTCCTCCGATTTGGTCATTGCTATCATGGTATTGTATTATCGTAACCCTCTTTCGATCATTGCTAGTGTGAGGGGTCGGTTGCATTGCCAACATCTGCGTAGCCCTTATGACCATTAGGGGTAGCTAGACTTGTTTGTTGTTGGTCACCATTCACGAGCTCTGGTTGCTCCACGAAGGCGAGGGTTGGCTATTGTGATTTCCTCCCCTTTTATGACCCTAGCTGGCCTCATGCCATAGTCTCCTTCGGGGTTGTTTTCATACCTCTCTAAGCTCTTGTTTTCCCTTAGTTAAAGGTGGTGTGTATGTAACCTGTAGGGGGTAGATTTCTCATATTTTATGGGAAGGATCTTTCCTTTGTTCAATGAGTTTTTAATTTGATTCTTTAGCTTGCTAATTGAAGGAACCCTTAGTTGAAAAGAAGGAAGAGTAATTTATTTAAGAATTAAAGTAGTAAAGCTTTAACTTATTAAATAAAGTAAATGAATTATGATTTATTTTATTAATTAGAGATATGGGACTCTTTTTGGTAAAGTAAATGAATTTTGATTTATTTTTGTTAATTAAAGATATGGGGCTTTAATTAGTGAAAGTAAAAGGATTTTGGTTTATTTTTATTAATTAGAGATATGGGACTCTTTTTGGTAAAGTAAATGGATTATATATATATTTATATATATATATATATATATATTTATATATATATATATATATATATATATTTTTGTTAATTAAAGATATGGGGCTTTAATTAGTGAAAGTAAAAGGATTTTGATTTATTTTTGTTAATTAAATATATGGGGCTTTAATTAGTGAAAGTAAAAGGATTTTGATTCATTTTTATTAATTAGAGATATGGGACTCTTTTTGGTAAAGTAAATGAATTATGATTTATTTTGTTAATTAAAGATATGGGGCTTTAATTAGTGAAAGTAAAGGAACCTAACTATTTGGGGATTAAAGGTATGGGACTTTAATTTATCGAATAAGGGTTGGAATGGAATTGATTAAAGTAGGACCTATGATCTAGTTGCATTTTGTTGGAAGACTCTCATGGGATAATGAAAAATCAAAATTTTGAGAAAGTAAAGAAAATTATTGAACTACGTTCAAGGCTTCTTATATCATACTTGAAGAAGGGTATTTTTGTTTCTTAGTAATGCAGCTTTGTTCTTCACTCTAATACCATGTTGGAATTCATAATATTTTCTAAAATATTCTAAAACATACATAAAATTATAAATATGCAAGAGCAATTTGCACATAAAATTATAAAAAAAATATAGAGATATAAAAATAAAGGAAAAATAATACAAAAGGAATGAAGGATGTTGGGTGTTTGTAATATTTCATATTACAAACTAATACAATGGATCAAACATTTACAGTAATTATATTGAGGCCAAAATTGTAATTATATATTAACCTCAAGCCAACATAACTTAGAGGTTAAATTATAGTATTCACATGCACTTTCATACTTTACATCAAGGGTAACCATAGCTTTACATGAACATACCTATAGGCTTATATAAATTATGCTCAAAGGTTTACATACATAGTTGCACATAGTCTACATCAATAGTTCTTATATGCACTATTTTACTCTTTTGGCATTGGCCTAGAAAGATCATATTACACATACTTCAACACCCCTATAATATGAGTTGAGGAGAAAAGTATAGGAGACATTATAGGTAACATTCCCCATGATGAATGCTCCATATTCATACCCTTTCTCATATTAGAAAGCTTGTGTTTGGAATGCAATTTTTCATAGTGTCCTCTTTACGATACTTGCAAGTGTTTGATTTATTTAAAACTTTAGAATTACCCTTGGGAAACTGAGCCTTAGATTCCACTAATTTGAAGTCCTCTATATGAGCATGTATATGAGAAAGAGATCCATAATTCTTCATGCAACTTCATAATGGATAAGAAGCTTGAAATATCCTTCAAGAGAAATAGTTTGTGGAACCTTGATAGTCATAACATTCACATAAAGAACCAATCCAAGAGTATAAAAACATTAGTTTTTAAAGTAATAGACTTCACATACTCTTCATCACACTTTACCTTACCTCCTATCATAGCTAAGTCATATTTTAGAGCTTTAAAGTGAGATATTTAGTCGTTGGCACTACCAAAATCTAAAAATTTGAGATTTGTATCCATTCTATTAACTTAACAAGCATTTAAATTTTCATAGAGATCCTTTAGTGTGGTTCGTACCTGAATAGAAACAATTTTATCTATGATGTGGAAAATTACATTTGGCTCAACTAACATGGAAAATATACCAAGGGATTTCTCCTTCTTATCAAGTTCATAATCATCAAGATCTTCTTCTATTTATGTGTTAAAGATAAACCATAATTTTTTTTTTAAGCAATCCAACCATTTGAATTGACCAAATACCATAATTTTAGCCATTGTGACCAGTAACATGCCCCAAGAAATCCATAAGCTAATGTCACCATTGTATGTATCTCAAAAAATCATGCAATTTAGAAAAACAGGCTCCAAATACTTCTATATACAAATGTTTTTGCCTTCAAAAGGTTTGGTATATTGACACTCAAAATAGGGAACACAATTTGATAAAACTTAGAATAATATGTTGAATCATATTCTTCCACTTGGTACAATCTACTGCTAGGAATTTCTTCACAGTAACTATATAATATCTACTTTCGATTAGTGAATTATAGATTGACAAGTTAAATAATGTGATTGGAGGAAAACTCTTCTAAATATTTATAAATAAAAATATTCATATAATGAAGGTTCAAAGTCAATGAGGCTTGAACCTAGGACTTTACCAAAAAAACAGGTACGTAAACCATTGTGTCACATGTATGCTTTGATGGTAAAGTAGCAATAACTCCTCAAAAAGAATTTTCCCATCAAGAGTTACTGAATGAAAAGGTTTGCTAAGATTTGAACCCTCACTTGACAACTTTAAAAGAGTGCTCTAACTATTGTAACATACAACATGATTTGAAGTTCTAGCATGGAAAAATATTCTTCAACAATAAAATATATCATGGTACATATATCCATGAACCTATAACCCATGACATCATGTTGATCATCTCAATATGTTTTCCAAAAATACCTTCCAAAGATTCTAACTAGAACCGTCCTCAAAATAAGGTGACCAACAATTTTACCACAAGCACGATCTAGACCTAAGAGAAAATAAACTAAGGAAAATTATATAAATGCCTCCTAAAACACTTGTAAAAAGTGCATTCTCGAGTTTCAAACTTGAAATGTCTAGTTACAAAAGTTTTACACCAAACACCATACCATAGTGTACTCTATATCTTCAATACAACCAACTTTATTTTAAGGGTCAGGGAGAATGCATATAGAAACTCTTGCTTTACCTATAGAAGACACCCTCTTATATTGTTACAATAAAAAGATCAACCCAAAGAGATTTTAAATCATAAAAAAGTACCTACAAATTGACTGCCTTACCACTATGGTGCTCTCTCGAATGTGGAGGGGGAAGGAGACATTGACAAAAGAGGTAATTCAAATTAAAGAAGAGGAAAAAATTCTAGTAGGCATTGAACCTATCACCTTGAACAAGTAAGCAAACACACTTATCATTGTGCTTCACTTTTGAGTACAAACAATGGGATACACCCTTATAGAAAGGAAATAAGATATGGATACGAGTGCACACATAGAAGAACTATTAAAATATGTAGGAAATAGGCTTTGAGCCCAAATTTAACATTTTAAAAATTGAGGTTCAAAATTTTATGTAAGACTCCAAGCAAAAAAGTTTCATCGATTACCTTGAGGGCTTCTTCTATAACATTTGAGATTAGTATTTTATGTTTTCGAGTGGTGCAACTTCGTTCTTAATTTTGATACCATGCTAGAATTCACAATATTTTTAGAAATATTTTAAATTATGCATTCACCATGATTATAATAAGAAATGGTGCAAGAGTGATTTGAATATAGTATTGATAAGCAAAATAAAATAAGAGTAATAAAGGGTAGGTTCTCATAGGAACCACATAATATTTAGATATATTACAAATTGATATAATCGATCTATGAGTAGGGGGTATTTATAGTAATACAAAAACCCTAATTAGATGTTAACCTCGAGCTGACATAACTTGACATGGAGGTTAAATTACAATATAATAAATTTATTATACCCTTTAATTAAGGTTATCCATAAAGGTGGATTAACCAATATTACTAAGGTTAAATATATGAAGGATGCCCTTAGGCTTACATGAACATGCCCATAGGCTTACATGAATAATGTTCATAGTATTACATACACACCTTTCCATATGCTCATAAGCACTCCTTCACGCTTATGACCTTGTTCTAATAATATTAGATTACTCATAATTGAACGATATTGGTTATTGGTTTGTTGAATGTAGTTGCTTAGCCCCCTATACAAATAAGATAGTGGAATCCATTAGGATCATGTTTTCTTTTTAAAGTGATAAAAAATCTTCATGACTTTGAATAAGGTATTCTATTGTTATTTCTTAGTTTACATACTCTATTATATGTACTTGAAGAATCTTGTATTAAAACTTTATTTTGCTTAATAAGGTACTTCTAAAAGTATGAAAATGTTTGCTTGGTAAAAGTTTATAAAGTTATCATCATTATTGCCCATATAAGAATTTACAAGTATGATAATGACTCATTTTTAAAGTGAAATAAATTCTAATTTTAGTAGAGTAACCCTATCTTCTAAGTTGAATATGGAATTGTCTTACTTTCCTTTGGTGATCCCAATATTTATTCTTTAAGATCTTATATTAAACATTGATAAATAAGTAGGAATTGTTGATCCAGGCAAGTGACTTTTTTGGGGTGTGAATTTATGCCCCAAATCCTATTATTTATGTCATAATAACATTGTTAGGGACATAACTTTGTGTTTGAGACATCATTTTTATTTGTTTCATAAGCATTGGAAATATTAGAGGGAGAACAACAATTTTATTGGGCAAGGCTGGCAATAATTACATGGAAAAAATGCTCTAGAGGCCATAAAAAATGTAAAATAAAATATTTTCTAAATATAGTAATATCCATTTTTAGTTCTTTATAGCCAAAATGCATCTCTAGCTATGTTAACATATTATAAGAATATGAAATATAAAACAATAAATCATATGTATATAATTTTTATTTACTATGCACTTTTCAACTCATGGAATGTGAACCACCACAATACATAACCTTATAATTCATGGAAGGTGAACCATCCAATTTTTGTGCAATGACCTTCCATATTAAATACAATGTATTTCTAACACATCAAAAAATTATATATTAATAGATGCATCCCTGACTATTGAGGAATGGACTTAATGTTATAATAGCATATGTCTTCTTAAACATTGCTTGCATTGTACTTTATTTTTTAGTAATAAAATCATTCTAACATTTTGCTTATATTTTTGTGTTTTGATTTGTTATACTCTATTATTTTTTAGTTGCACTCTTTATTGATCATTATTAACTCAAAATTTTGAGACCTGGATTAGATTCATGTTAAATGATGATAAATATGTAGACACCCAATTTTGACACACCTAGCCAATGTCATCCTCAATCAAAGCATCAAACAACACCTCATCAAGGCATCCTAACCTTATCAAATTTGGCATATTTTATCAATTTCTAATCCTAGTAAAACTCATCAATCACCCTGCCTTTTCAATCATTTCAATCAAGCAAATCAAATTAATCATCTTCATACCCAAATTTAGGGTTTTTATAACCCTAAAATATAAGGTCATATTTGGGACACCTTTTGACCTATCAAATCATCTCCAAATTTCACAAAACCACCACCATTGGATAGCCCTTGAAAATATATTTTTGGTAAGTATAAATATACCTATATTTGGATTCATATTGATGCCTAAAACTACAAAACAAAAATTGTTATCCAGAACCAAATTCACTAGTCCTACCAAATTCGCTAGTGGTGAATTTGGCAGTAGTGGCGAATTTGGTAAAATTTTCAAAATTCAAAATCCTTAGAATATGATCTGATTATTTACCAAATTTGCCACTCATAACAAAATTCACCACACCTATGGCAAATGTGGTAAACTATTGTAAATTTGGCAAAACAACCAAGTATCTTCCACACAAACTAGTTAGCCACAGATTAAGCCTCCCTTAACCTCTGACATTGATCTCGCATGCTTCAAGAAGGGTTTAGATTCATTTATTTGAATTTATTCTTATCCATTCCTCCCTCCAAGTCTCATCCCAGATCCTATTTAAGGAGGCCATTGGGTAAGGATTTGGTAAGTAATTACACTATAGAAAAGCTCTACTCATACTCTTCTAGCATAAAAATTTCTCTCTTTCAAGCTCTTCCCAAGCATTGCATAAGTTTCTCCAAGCATTTGAGCATCCTTTGTGAGCATTGAGAGCAATTCAAGCAAGGCAAGGAGGACTTGGGAGCAAGGAGATCACCATTGGAGGCAAGAAAGATATCTCTCCTAGCTTCTTTCTTCACTCCTTTTACCTTGGCTTCACAACATTTTGTCCTATAGGTTGTAGCCTTGCTAACTTGTCATATCTCTTTCATGTGTTCATATTTTATGTTCTAATTCCTCTTGCATAATTTTAATCCTTTTCTTTGGCAGCCTCTAACTTTGTTTTGCAGCATCTTAACATTGTTTTTGCAGCTTTCTCATTCAATTTTAGAATCCTTATTATTGTATCTAACATCACTTTGCAGGCTCATATCAGTTTATTTTTATCCCTTTATCGTACTTTACCTCTAATCCTCTATTTTGCAATATTTTTACTATACTTGTATTTGCATGTTTTTGGATAAAAAACTTTACTAATATCTTTCCTACAGATTTTATATCTTACCTACAACATAATAATGCTTTTAATTATCTTCCATGCAATTTTACCTTCATATATTAGGCATTTTGCTTTCTATTTCTTTTCTTCAACCATTTACATAACATCTATTTCATTTTATGAACCTTATTTTTAAGCAAATATCTTATCATTTGAATACTAATTTACTTTTATCAATTTAAATTAGTTGTCTCTTGCATTTCCTAACACTTAGCATTATATTTCATAACCTTTTATACTTATTTTACATCTAATTTTAGTTCTATTTCTTCATACTTGTTCATTCATTTTAAAATTTGAGTAATTTCTTAACATAGTATGTTAAATTATCAAACCTATAATTATAATTCATTGATATAACCTTGTTAGAGGTTAATTTGACTCTAGTACTATATTACTTAGCCCTCTGATTCACATCCCATAGTCTCTTGCATCTTTGATTTATCATAGTTACAGACCCCTAGGAGGATTTTACACTTTTCCTCTATTAAAAATTTTAGTCCTTCAATTATCTATTTTAGGAGTTTAATTTTTTGTTTTTCCTACACATACACCTTATATAGTATAGTGGTATCCTTCCCTACCAATTTTAGCCAAAACCCCTTTCATATTGATCTTAAATCTGCCCTAAAACTTCAAAAATCCCACCTAGGACTAAATTAACCACCCATATGGTGAATTTGGCAAAACCAAGTTTCAGCAGTTCAATCCTCTAATTCTTCTATCTACAGATATTCTAGATCACAGTAGGATCATTATCACAAACTTTTAGCTTAAAAACACAGTCAGAACCTATCAAAATAGACTTCAAAACTTAAAACTTCTTGCCTAGGACCAAATTCCCCACCCCTATGGAAAATTTGGCAATCATATTTAAAGAACTAAATTGCTACTCAGACCAAATTTACCAGTGGTGGATTCGGCAGACCTAGTGGAAAATTTGGCAATAGGTCATATTCCACTCTAGGATGTAAATATAAAATTTTTTATCAAAAAGGGGTCTTATTGGCTGTTTAGACAATGTTTTACCCTATCTAGCCCTCAAACAGACCCCTAAAATTAGAAAACCTAATTTTTTAAGTTTTTGTGTAGGTTTTACCAAATTTACCACTCCTATGATGAATTTGGCATCAATGGTGAATTAGGCACTTTTCAGTGGTGAATTTGGCACTTTTCAGTGGTAAATTTGGTAGACAGAATCTGAGAGAGGTAACTAGGCCACTTGGCCCATCCCTGGCTCAGCAATTTGATTTTATTTGCTTTTTGTCTTTGATTTTCTACTGTTTTGAAATATAAAATACACTTACTTTGGGAAATTAAGGAACCCTAGGCTTGGTTATTGCATATCCTTCATATTCAAGTACTTAGGAAATAAATTTAAAAGCATATAGTTGCATTTAGGCTAGCTTGTTTGATTGCATCCTTTCTTATTTATCTGAAATCGAAATCTCCTTAGTCTAGTGCATTAAAAACTTGAAATACATACATATTAGCTCTTTTTTGCTTGCATTTGTATAATTTAAACTAAGCATTACATTTTAGATGGTCTTGGTTATTTAGGTTCAAATAACCATTAAGGCTCAATAAAGAGTCAATATTAATAGAGATCCAAAAATTTTAGGTGTTTGTCTTAATTGAATCCATAAACACCACAAAAAAAGCATTACATCAACCTTATACAACCATAGAAAAAAGCATAAAAGTAGGGGTCTAGTTGTGTTGAGGATTTTCACATCCTCAAGATCTCCTTTGAAAAGAGATCCTCAAGTGGGGAAGCAGAGATTCTAATGAATCTCCCTCGTGCACACTTGACATTTAATTAGATCTAAAGGGAAAATAACATGAGGTTTTCCTGTCATCTACATAAATTGGTGAACCCGATGTGAACACTCTTTTTTCCTTAACAAAGATAAATTTTTTTTGAACTTAAACAAACCATCTAATTTGTTTTCTTAGTTTACATCACATTAAATTAAAATAACAAGAACATAACCAATTGTTAAACCTACTAGGGGGAACGATAACGACCCCTTGAGTAAACCGACATACGAACCTTAGGGGAGAAATCTCCTTTGGC
Source organism: Wollemia nobilis (assembly GCA_028583015.1). NCBI lineage: Eukaryota > Viridiplantae > Streptophyta > Pinopsida > Araucariales > Araucariaceae > Wollemia > Wollemia nobilis. Next base: position 149,243 of record JAQPPZ010006193.1, on the reverse strand, counting down.
AAGTATATTATGATGGATTAGTGGGAGTCATAAGGAGGGTTGCTTATCTGGATGACATAATGATATCAAACATCTTCTCTTACTTGATATAAGTACTCTAGAAACAAAAAATTAATAAATTACCTCCCTCTTTGAAGATAAGTCTTCTAACCATGTCTCAATATCCTTATAACATCTAAAACAAGGGTGTACCTATTCCTTCACGGGAAGGATCATCCTATCAAGGATAAATTGAGCAAGAAGTAAACCCTTGGTCACAACAAGTACCAAGGGAATAATTAATTGTTGAACAAATTCCTTATCAAACTATGGACCATACTCGAGATTATATCAAAAGAAACAAAGACATCATCTTGGATGTTCTTAAAGAAGAAATTAGAGAAAAATCGAAAGTAAAATCCACCACAATACATGAAAATAGGTTATTTTAATGAACAATCAACAACTACTTAAATCAATTAAATTCAAAACACCTTGGCAAGTCTCAATGTGGCTATGACACAACCTACTTATTCTACATCTCCTACCTTGTCTATGGAAATAACCATTTATGGAAATCCTTTTTTAACTTTTCCTAGAGAAACAACTAATTCTACAAACCTCTTTTTCACTCTCAACATGGGACCTAATGAAGTCCCTCACATCATGACTTCAAATCAAAATGTTTCAACTCTTACAAGTGTTGGACATTTTGAGTCCCTAAGCTAAAAGTTGTCATTGATGTCAAAAGGACCTATGTAAGTAAGCACTATGATTTTGCTCCACAAAGAGCTTCATGAGAAGCCAAGGTTTTGATCAAAGGTTCTAGAAGGGATGCATGGCATTTGGTTCCAAAAGGAGCTTCAAGGGAAGCTTAGCAAAAGGTTTTTATGAAAACCAAGGAAGGCAAGGAAAGGTTTTATTTAAAACCAATGGATGGCAGATTTGAAATGGGTTTTTCTTAAAACCCAAGTTGGCTTTTCGTTTCATCGAAAAAGGTGCCCCGGTGATGGAGAAATTTAATTTTAAAGGTTTAGTTTAAATTTTAATTTATTTAAAATTAAATAAAAGGTTTTTCCCTCCTTTCTTATTGGCGCCACCGACGTCATGAGGGCAATGTTAAAAGGGTCGACGTATTCGCATTGAAGGATGGCTTATATAAATAAGCCAAAGGTTTTCCATTTAATAAACCTAAGTCGTGTCGCATGATTTTCGAAAACCCAAAGTATTTCTGCATCCGAATATTGCGCAACGAATTTCGTGGAGTGTGACATGGGCAGTCAAGTCATGGACGGTCAAAGTTTTGGCACCTTGTGAGGAAAGCACACGTGGCTTAAGGAAGAGAGTGCCCAAGGCACTCACGTGGGCAGTGTTAGCTCATGCGGCTTAGCTATCGCTTGGCAGCATGGTGGGCAGAGGTTCGAAATGCCAAGGCCCTTCGAGGGCTCCTTTGAGGTATGCGCTCTGACTCCGATATTTGTGGGGGTCAATATTTTAATTAAAATATTTGCTTGCTATGGTTTGATTATGTTTTTGTGGGAGATATAAGGTTGAGCAAGCTTTAATATTTTAATAAGGTTTGATATTTGATTAATGTGAGATATTGCCTAAGAAAGCTTTGTGATTATTTTTGAGTGCAAAAGTGTTGAAAGGAAGGATATAAAATATTTGATTTATTTTATGGTATAAGTGGTTTTTGGAGTGACAAGGTTATGCAATGTTTTGATTTATTTTATTTTATGGTACAAGTGGTTTTAGGAGTGATAAGGAAGTTGTGCATTAATTCTTAAGAAGGTTTTCTAATTAAAAGCCTTGGTAAATATTATTGTGAAGTGGAGTAATGTTGATTATTTTGTGATCTTCTAACCCTTGTGAAGATTGGCAAAAGAATATTGTGATTGTGGCAGATTTCCAAAGAGGCTTCTTCATCTTCATAAAAGGTATGGGCACATTCTCCTATTGATTGATTATGGTGGTTGATTTCTGAAAATATCTTTGGAGTGAAAAGGATTGATTGTGGTTTCCTTTTCGAAAGTGATTGGTTTAATGCTTCAAGGTTTTCTGGATTGAGAGTTGTGATTAAACCTTGTTTTATAAGCATTTTTGTTGGAGCCCATTGGTTGTGCAAAGAACTTGAACTTGAGTTAGAAGAGAACATGAGTATCATTGTTATGTGAGATTTGTTGTTGAGCATTGTTGGAAATATTTTGAGTTGGTTGATACATGCTTGGACTAGGGTTTGTGAGAAAGGGTTGTTCATTGAGGTGATTGGTTGAGTTGAGTTGATTGAGCCTAGTCAAGTGGATGCATGTGGTTGTTCAAGTTCCATAAAACAAACTATTCTATATTCTGGATTTGAGTTGAGATTGAGATTTGAGAATAGAACATATTGAGTCTCTAACAATTCTCTTTATGATTCTATGAGATTGGACAAGTTCTGTGTGGACTTGTTGAGCATATTTGAGCAGGTTCTGTGTGGACCTATTGAGCATATTTGAGCAGGTTCTATGTGGACCTGTTGAGCAGATTTGGATAAGTTCTGAGTGAGCTTGTTGAGCAGATTTGAGAAGGTTCTGAGTGAACCTATTGATAGAGCTTTGGAGGTGACAGAGTACAGAGGATAGAGTCTCAGTGGATAGAGATCCAACAGCCAGGACAATTGAAGACAGATCTGAGTGAGGAGTCTTCAAGTGGAGAGAGATCCACCAGTCAGTGCAATAGAGAGACAGAGTCTTCTAGAAGATCACTAGCTAGAGCAGAAGGGGAAAGAGTTCTCCTATGGAAGAGATCCATGAACTTGAGATTAGGGGATCAACATCTCCTTTGGATAGAGGTCCATAAACATTGTACTTGGGAAGGATTCCCAAAAGATTATTTGAGAAATATTTAGAAGAAATATTTTTCTATGGAGGTAGCCCACATTGGGTGAACCACGTTAAAAATGATGTCTCTCATGTGTGTGATGCTTTGTGTGATGTTCACTATTTTATTAATGTTGATGCTACTATTTGGGGAAAAGTTTTATGTTATACTATTCACCCCCCTCTCAGTATAAGCACATGTTCTTCAATTGGTATCAGAGTGGGTCTCTCCGTGAAGAGTCTAACAACTTGGAAGAGGATCCTTCGGTAGCACACATGACTTCAGAAAGTGAAGAAGAGAGTAGGTTTGATATAAAAGAAGAATTATTTGCTGCTCTTAGAAAATTGGAAAGACTTAGAGAGAAAAATTCAAACTTGAAAGAACAAATTCAGGAAGATGAAGAGGCAAGAGTGGAACTTATACAGAACCTTACATAATTCAAGATTAAGGTAGAAGAAGGAAAGAATATTGAGCAAGATATGTCAGATCTATTGAGAGCCAAGGAAACAGAATGTGGAATATTGGAAGCAGAAATTGTTCTCCTAAGGAACAAACTGGAAGGGATCAAGATACTACAAAATACAGAATATGTGAAACAAAAGGAGGAATCAAGCTTCCAAAAGGTAGAAACTTCAAACAAAGAAAAGCAAGCAAAGGACATCAGAAAGGAGGAAAGCAAAGAGGAACCCTGGATAAGAGTTAATTACAAGAAGAGGATGACTTCTTCACAATATCCAAGACCTCCAAATAGGTTACATAACTTCTTTCATGGTCATTGTTTTTCTTGCAATAAATATGGTCATATAGTTGCACACTGTATTCATCATGCAAGATACAATAGAAATTTCAATTCCTTTGCACCTCTCATGGATGATGATGTTATATGTTACAAATGCAATAATTTTGGGCACAAGGCTAGGTGGTGTAAAATGATATTTCCTGAGTCTAGAAAAACAATTCCAACAACTAGGAAGGATGAAAGAAAGAATGTCAGGGCCAGATCTATGTTAGTCCAAACAACCCTGCATGCTCAAAATAAAGAAGAACAATGGTATCTGGATAGTGGTTTCTCTAGTCACATGACAGGAGACAAAGACAAATTCATTGTTCTAAAGGAAACAAATAGAGGATCAGTAAGTTTTGGTGATAATGGATCAACTAGGATTGTTGGGAGAGGCACTCTAAGTCTAGACAATGGAAAAACAAAAATAGAGAATGTTTTGTATGTCAAAGGGTTAAAACACAATCTACTGAGTATAAGTCAACTTTGTGATCAAGGATATATGGTTACCTTCCATCCAGATAGATGTGAGATAAGGAAAATAGAAATAGGAAGAATCATTGCAAATGCAAGAAGAACCCCAAACAACTTGTACATGCTCAATGAGATCAAAGGGGAAAAGTGTTTTCTATCACAAGAAGATGAGAGCTGGTTGTGGCATAGAATATTGGGTCATTTGAATTTTGACAACATAGTCAGCATAAGCAATAAATAGGCAGTCAGAGATTTACCCAAGATAAGAAGACCTCAAAACACAATTTGTGCACCTTGCCAACATGGAAAGCAAACTAGGACAACTTACAAACCAAAAGGTTATATGTCATCTGAGCCCTTGAGTTTAATACATACTGATTTGTGTGGTCCTACCAGAACACAAAGTATTCAGGGTGAGAGTTACTTCATGTTGTTTGTAGATGATTATTCCAGAATGGTGTGGGTAACTTTCCTAAAAGAAAAGTCAGAAGCCTTCAAAAAATTTAAAGCATTCAAGAAGTTGGTTGAAAATGAAATAGGCAAAAGGATTAAGTGTCTATGATCTGATAGAGGAGGAGAGTTTACTTCAGATGAGTTTGTAGAATTTTGTGAACAACATGGAATCAAGAGAGAATACTCAGCAACAAGAACTCCCCAACAAAATGGAGTAGTTGAAAGGAAAAACATGACTGTTGAAAACATGGCTAGAGCTATGTTAAATGAATCTAAATTGTCAGATGGTTTTTGGAAAGAAGCAGTATCTACAACTGTGTACATAATTACTAGGGCTCAATTAAGGGTAAATCATCACAAGACTCCTTATGAGCTTTGGAAGGGAAGACCTGCTACTGTAAAACATTTCAAGATTTTTGGAAGCAAATGTTACATAAGATGGGAAGATCAGAATTTAGGCAAATTTGATCCAAGATGTGATGAGGGAATATTTCTTGGTTATTCCACAAAAATCAAGGCTTACAGATGTTACAACAAAATAACACGCATTGTGGTGGAAAGTATGAATGTAACAGTTGATGAGAAGATAGATTCCAGAGAGCCAATTCAACAAACGGTATACCAAGAAGATGGATGTTGTCAAGAAGAATTTTGTGAGGAATCAGATAATGATGAAGAAGAAACACAAAGGCTTCTTCCTAAGACTCCTTCCAGGTATGTACAGAAACATCACCCAAAATATCAGATCATTGGGAATCCAGATGAAAGACAGACAAGGAGAAGAATAATAAAACCATCTCAACAAGCTAATTTTTCTTTGCTATCTAAGATTGAACCAAAATATTTCTCTCAGGCTAGTGAAGATGAATTTTGGGTTAAAGCAATGAATGAAGAATTAGATCAGATTGAGAAGAGCAAAACTTGGGAACTTGTTCCATGACCAAAGGATAAAAATGTGATTGGCACAAAATGGGTCTTCAAAAATAAGTTGAATGAAGATGGACAAGTTGTCAGAAATAAAGCAAGGTTAGTATGCAAAGGTTATGCACAAGTAGAAGGAATTGATTTTGATGAAACCTTTGCTCCAGTTGCATGACTTGAAGCTATAAGGATGTTTTTAGCTTTTGCAAGTTTCAAGAACTTCAAGGTATATCAAATGGATGTTAAGTCAACTTTTCTAAATGGGATTCTAGAAGAAGAGGTCTACATTGAACAACCAGAGGGATTCATACTGGTAGATACACCAGATCAGGTATGCAGATTAAAAAAGGTATTGTATGGTTTAAAGCAGGCTCCCAGAGCATGGTACTCAAGATTGGATAAGTATCTACAAGAACAGGGATTCAGGAAAGGAATAGCAGATAGTAATTTGTATATCAAAAATAAAGGAAATGATCTTCTAATAGTGGTTGTTTATGTTGATGACATAATTTTTGGGGGAAACAATGACAAGATGTGCAAAGAGTTTGCTAAGAATATGCAGAGTGAATTTGAGATGTCAATGCTTGGTGAATTATCCTTCTTTCTTGGTCTTCATATTTCACAATCAGGGAAGGGAGTGTTTCTATCTCAAGCCAAGTACATCAAGGAGATGTTAAAGAAATTCAGATTAGAATATTGCAAACCAGTAAGTACTCCTATGGTCACAGGGTGCAAGTTGAGTAAGGATGATGAATCTCCAGAGGCAGATCAGAGACTATACAGATCCATGATTGGTAGCTTATTATATGTCACAGCTACAAGACCAGACATAGTACAGTCAGTGGGATTAGTGGCAAGATTTCAAGCAGCACCTAAGGAAACACATGTGGCAATAGTAAAAAGAATTTTTAGGTATCTAAAAGGGACTATGGATTTTGGACTTTGGTATCCCAAAAGTGACAGTTTCACACTCACAACATATACAGATGCATATTGGGCCAGCAACATTGATGATAGAAAAAGCACAAGTGGAGGAGCTTTCTTTCTTGGAGAAAGTCTAGTCTCCTGGTTAAGCAAGAAGCAGGTTTCAGTATCACTATCTACAATAGAGGCAAAATATATTGCAGCAATAGCCAGTTGTACACAGGTGTTATGGATGAAGAGAACTTTAGAAGACTTCAAGATAAAGCATGATCAGCCCATTCCTATACTATGTGATAATACCAGTGCCATATGTATCTCAAAAAATCTGGTAATGCACTCCAGGATGAAGCACATTCCAATTAAGTATCATTTTCTGAGAGAACAAGTGTCAGATAAACAGGTCAGATTGGAGTATGTCACTACAAAGGAACATATAGCAGATATTTTCACTAAGCCACTCTCAAAGGAGACTTTTGAGTATCTTCGAGGAAAATTGGGAGTGAGACTCCCACCCCAGAATTAACCACCTCATGTGGAGGTGGGGGAGGGGCTAAGCTAAGAGGCTCATTCTTAGCCCCGAGCCCCAAAGGTGACCCTTTGCCATTGATGTCAAAGGGGGAGAGATTTGTGTATTGGGGAGAGATTTGATATGAGGAGATATTTGAGAGAGCATTGAGCCAAGGGGAGCAGAAAAGAAGGTCAGGTTTCAGTAAAATGAATATGGGTTGCCATCAATGACAAAGGGGGAGATTGTTGGACATTTTGAGTCCCTAAGCTAAAAGTTGTCATTGATGTCAAAAGGACCTATGTAAGTAAGCACTATGATTTTTCTCCACAAAGAGCTTCATGAGAAGCCAAGGTTTTGATCAAAGGTTCTAGAAGGGATGCATGGCATTTGGTTCCAAAAGGAGCTTCAAGGGAAGCTTAGCAAAAGGTTTTTATGAAAACCAAGGAAGGCAAGGAAAGGTTTTATTTAAAACCAATGGATGGCAGATTTGAAATGGGTTTTTCTTAAAACCCAAGTTGGCTTTTCGTTTCATCGAAAAAGGTGCCCCGATGATGGAGAAATTTAATTTTAAAGGTTTAGTTTAAATTTTAATTTATTTAAAATTTAAATTTAAATTTTAAAATTAAATAAAAGGTTTTTCCCTCCTTTCTTATTGGCGCCACCGACGTCATGAGGGCAATGTTAAAAGGGCCGACGTATTCGCATTGAAGGATGGCTTATATAAATAAGCCAAAGGTTTTCCATTTAATAAACCTAAGGAGTGTCGCATGATTTTCGAAAACCCAAAGTATTTTTGCATCCGAATATTGTGCAACGAATTTCGTGGAGTGTGACGTGGGCAGTCAAGTCATGGATGGTCAAAGTTTTGGTGCCTTGTGAGGAAAGCGCACGTGGCTTAAGGAAGAGAGTGCCCAAGGCACTCACGTGGGCAGTGTTAGCTCACGCGGCTTAGCTATCGCTTGGCAGCACGGTGGGCAGAGGTTCAAAATGCCAAGGCCCTTCGAGGGCTCCTTTGAGGTATGCGCTCCGACTCCGATATTTGCGGGGGTCAATATTTTAATTAAAATATTTGCTTGCTAAGGTTTGATTATGATTTTTGTGGGAGATATAAGGTTGAGCAAGCTTTAATATTTTAATAAGGTTTGATATTTGATTAATGTGAGATATTGCCTAAGAAAGCTTTGTGATTATTTTTGAGTGCAAAAGTGTTGAAAGGAAGGATATAAAATATTTGATTTATTTTATGGTATAAGTGGTTTTTGGAGTGACAAGGTTATGCAATGTTTTGATTTATTTTATTTTATGGTACAAGTGGTTTTAGGAGTGATAAGGAAGTTGTGCATTAATTCTTAAGAAGGTTTTCTAATTAAAAGCCTTGGTAAATATTATTGTGAAGTGGAGTAATGTTGATTATTTTGTGATCTTCTAACCCTTGTGAAGATTGGCAAAAGAATATTGTGATTGTGGCAGATTTCCAAAGAGGCTTCTTCATCTTCATAAAAGGTATGGGCACATTCTCCTATTGATTGATTATGGTGGTTGATTTCTAAAAATATCTTTGGAGTGAAAAGGATTGATTGTGGTTTCCTTTTCGAAAGTGATTGGTTTAATGCTTCAAGGTTTTATGGATTGAGAGTTGTGATTAAACCTTGTTTTATAAGCATTGTTGTTGGAGCCCATTGGTTGTGCAAAGAACTTGAACTTGAGTTAGAAGAGAACATGAGTATCATTGTTATGTGAGATTTGTTGTTGAGCATTGTTGGAAACATTTTGAGTTGGTTGATACATGCTTGGACTAGGGTTTGTGAGAAAGGGTTGTTCATTGAGGTGATTGGTTGAGTTGAGTTGATTGAGCCTAGTCAAGTGGATGCATGTGGTTGTTCAAGTTCCATAAAATAAACTATTCTATATTCTAGATTTGAGTTGAGATTGAGATTTGAGAATAGAACATATTGAGTCTCTAACAATTCTCTTTATGATTCTATGAGATTGGACAAGTTCTATGTGGACTTGTTGAGCAGATTTGAGCAGGTTCTGTGTGGACCTGTTGAGCAGATTTGAGCAGGTTCTGTGTGGACCTATTGAGCAGATTTGGATAAGTTCTGAGTGAGCTTGTTGAGCAGATTTGAGAAGGTTCTGAGTGAACCTATTGATAGAGCTTTGGAGGTGATAGAGTATAGAGGATAGAGTCTCAGTGGATAGAGATCCAACAGCCAGGACAATTGAAGATAGATCTGAGTGAGGAGTCTTCAAGTGGAGAGAGATCCACCAATCAGTAGCAGAGAGACAAAGTCTTCTAGAAGATCACTAGCCAGAGTAGAAGGGGAAAGATTTCTCCTGTGGAAGAGATCCACGAACTTGAGATTAGGGGATCAACATCTCCTTTGGACAGAGGTCCATAAACATTGTACTTGGGAAGGATTCCCAAAATATTATTTGAGAAATATTTAGAAGAAATATTTTTCTATGGAGGTAGCCCACATTGGGTGAACCACGTTAAAAATGATGTCTCTCATGTGTGTGATGCTTTGTGTGATGTTCACTATTTTATTAATGTTGATGCTACTATTTGGGGGAAATTTTTTTATGTTATACTGTTCACCCCCCTCTCGGTATAAGCACATGTTATTCAAAAAGTATACCTTTTGCAACACATATGTTCACCCAATCACATACCCAACCTCCATCAAATGACATGCAAAATATAAATACCAAAATTTCAAACTTGAAAAATAAAGATGCCAAGTTCGAAGAACTTGAGCATTAAATTGCATCCCTTAAAGGGACATCTAAGCTTAAATACTCTTTTGAAGAATTATATAATGAGGCTTTAGATCCAAAAATTCTTAACCACCCATTTCCAAAGAATTTTGAAACTACTAAGTTTCAAATGTATAATGGAAAACAAGATCCCATCAACCATTTAAGGCTATTCCAAATAGATTGTAGTGAAATCAATCATGATGAAAAACTTTTCCTTAGGTTATTACCTAAAAGCCTTAGTGGGTTAGCCTTAGAATGGTACTTTCAAATACCCCGTCATTCCATTAAGAAATTCAAATAACTTATGGAAGCCTTCGTTAAACAATTTTTGATCTATATAGAAGATAAGGTTACCATAGACGACCTTTACCAACATAAACAAGGTAAAAATGAGAAATTCTCAAAATTCTTGGCCAAGTAGAGGGATATTGTAGGAAGACTCTAATACATTCCTCCTACTAAGGAACTCTTGCATATTTTCTTACTAAACCTTCATGAACAATTGTCATATCCATTGGAGATGACAAACTTAACCTCTTTTGAAGAAGTCATTGACATGGTAAAAAGAGTAGAGACCATCCTCATAATACAAGGCCAACTAAACTATAACAAGAAAGAGGATGAAAATCCCTATAACAAGGGGTAATACAAAAACAAACATGTCGTAGGAGAGGGTGTAATTGATTCTCGACAAAACAACAATGTAAACACTACTCAAAATGCTCCTCAAAAATTGGTTATCCAAAAGGAGGACAAACCTCAAAGGCAGTATACTAATATAGGTTAAAGTTAAATAACCATTCTAAAAATATTTCTTGAATCCAAACTAATAAAATTTCCACCCGTTAGACCTTAGGAATTATCAAAAGGAGCTCCCTTTTGGTATAGACAAGATGAATACTACGACTATCACCAAACAAAAGGGCATACTACTAATAAATTTAGAACCCTAAAGAACATTATTCAAGACCTCATTGAGGAAGGTAAAGTGAAAATTAATAAGCCATAAAACCATAACAAAGGTATGGGAACCTTTCAAGACCCCCTACAAACACACAATAAAAAATCAGCTAACTTTGTGGGCACCATTTAGCTATCAATATCTTGCCACGCTACAACTAGACAACAAGAAAAGAATCAATATTCAGATCAATGTCCAATGGTTCCCAAAAGGAAGAATAAACATTCCTAATAAATCACCTTTGGTGGTTACACCTTCTCAAAATACCTTACATACATTCAATATTCGTCAACAATTAGAAGTACCCACAAATATCTCCCTTCTAGAAATCCTAAAAACATCACTCATTCATAGGGAAATATTGTTAAAACTTTTAAGTGAACAAGAAATCCCTCAAAACCTATATACAAAAGACATCTACAACATGGTTGTGTTAACTGGAATTAATAATGCTATCCTAGCCTTTCATGAGGAAGACACTTCGATCGAAACAATATCAGGGGATTCCCCCCTCTACATCATAACTCAAATAGGAAATAAATATATCAAGAGTCTTAGTAGACAATGGATCAAACTTGAATGTTTGTAACATCAAATTCTTATGAAACTTTGACTTAACCAAAAACAATTTATAAAAATTGGATCTCATTATTAGGGCCTTCGATAATGAAGAACGGGAGGTGATAGGAACCATAAATTTACCTATCAAAGTGGGGCCTCATGTATTAAACACCCTCTTTCATGTCATATAATGTGATGTAAATTATAATATACTTCTTGGAAGACCATGGATACATGCCATGTGGATCATACCCTCTAACTTACATCAATGCCTTAAATACGGATATCAAGGAAGGGTCATCCATGTTCCTGGGGACCTAGAACCTTTCGTCATGTGTAATTTCATAGATTTAAAAGACCTTAACCTTTGTCCTTCCATAAAATTGGCCAAGTCAAATGATCAATCAAAAATGGATAAAAGGAATGAAATGTTTTTTTTTGAAAAAATTGAAAAAAATTGTATTAAAACAGAGAACAATTACAAAAGGGAGAAAACATATCCCAGCCGAGAGCAAGAAGCAGGATTACAACAAGGCACGAAAATGCGACATGTCGTGAAATCTTGACATGTCGCAATATCGCGATAGCAACCCAACCGAGGCCGCGCCAGAGAAACAAGTCGCGAAAACGTGACATGTCACGAAATCGTGACATGTTGCAAAATCGTGACATGTGAAATCATGACAACCAAGCCCCGAGGCACTTAAACACCACAAACGTCACAAAATCGTGACGACACAACCGCAAGGCACCCAATCACCAAAAGTGTCACGAAATCGCGATGAGATTTCCAAAAGGCGCCTGATCACCAGAAGTGTCGCGATATCGCGACGAGTTCTCCCCTTGGCGCTAGTGCCAACCGAGGCCATTCCAGAGAAATAAGTCACGAAAACATGACATGTCGTGAAATCGTGACATGTTGCGAAATCGTGACATGTCGCGAAATCACGACAGCCAAGCCCCGAGGCACTTAAACACCACAAACGTCACGAAATCGCGACGGCACAACCACAAGGCGCCCAATCACCAAAAGTGTCACGAAATCGTGACGAGATTTCCAAAAGGTGCTTGATCACCAGAAGTGTCGTGATATCACGATGAGTTCTCCCCTTGGCGCCAGTGCTACAAAAGAGTCACGAAATTGCTATGAGTTTTCCCCATGGCGCCAGTTCTGCAAAGGTGTCGCGAAATCGTGACGAGTTTTACCTTTGGCGCCCAAACTGTAAAAGTGTCACGATATCGCGACGAGTTCTCCCCTTGGCGCCCATTCCTCAAAGGTGTCGCGATATCGCGACGATTTTTCCCCACGGTGCCAATTCCCCAAAACTGTCGTGAAATCGCGACGAGTTTTCCCTTTGGCGCCCAACCTTCAAAATTGTCGCAATATCACGACGAGTTTTCTCCGTGGCGCCCAACCTTCAAATGTGTCACGAAATCGCGACGATTTTTCCCCTTGGTGCCAGCTTGCCAGAAATGCAATGAAATTGCGACAATTATTCCCCTTGGCGCCGATTCAACAAAAGTGTCACGAAATCACGACGGCTTATCGCCTTGGTGCCCAACCTTCAAAAGTGTCGCGATATCGCGACGGTTTTTCCCATTGTTGCTAGCTCTCCAAAAATGTTGCGATATCGTGACGATTTTTCTACTGGGCGCCCTTTCAGCAAAAGTGTCACGAAATCACAACGATTTTTCTCCATGGTGGACAAACTTCAAAAGTGTCGCGATATCACAACGATTTTTCCCCTTGGTACCAGTTCTCCAAAAAGGTCATGAAATCACGACGATTTTTCCCCTTGGCGACCATTCAACAAAAATGTCGCGATGTCACGATGGATTTTCCCCTTGGCGCCTAACCTCCAAAAATTTCACGATATCGCGAAGACTTTTCCCCTTAGCGCCATTTCTCCAAAAGCATCGTGAAATCGCTACAGCTTCCAGCCATAGGCCCCGACAGTGCAACAGGTCATGAAATCATGACAGTCTCCCACCAAAGGCCGCGACGGTGCAACAGGTCATGAAATCGCTACAGCTTCTCTCCAAAAGCAGCGATGGCGCAACAGGTCACGAAATCGCTACAGCTTCTCTCCAGCGGCAGCAATAGCGAAACATGTCACGAAATCGCTACAGCTTCTCTCCAGCGGCAGCAATAGCGAAACATGTCACGAAATCGTGACAACTTGCCACCAAAGGCCGCAACGGTGCAACAAGTCGCGATATCGCGACAAAAACCATCCTTAGCATTTTCTTTGTTCATTTTCTTAAGGATCATTCTAGGCCCTGCCTAATCACTTCATCCTCCAAAGGCATGTCACTGTGCAGCTGCACCCCTACCTCTTTCTCAGCACCCATCTTCGCAAGGAAATCAGCCGCTTTATTTAGATTTCTACTCACATAAACAGTGATCACGTCATCTAGTTCTCTCCATAGTTCCTTGATTTGAGAGACCAAAAACCTCAACCTCCATGCTTTCAAAGCAAAGTTCCTCATGCAGTCAAGAGCTCCAACCAAAATTTGAGAGTCAGATTCTATAATTACCCTCCTATGGCCCTGATTAACTGCCCAAAAAGAAGTAGCTTTGATTGCAATGGCTTCAGCTTCGTTATTTCTGGTTCTTCCCAATCCCTGTAGCTCCCAGTAGAGCATGGTGCCCTCATGATTCCGGTAGACCACACCAATGCCAGCACTGCCCGGATTGCCCTTAGCAGCTCCGTCAATATTGATTTTAATCCAACCGTCGGGAGGAGGTTTCCAGCTGGCTCTGACCTGTTCCTCTTGCTTTTCAACTCCCTCATCCATAGGCCCCGAATCAACCTGAGAGTCCTCATTTGTGTGGACAACAACTATTTCAGTGACTTTGCTCCAGATGACCTGCAAAACACCATCAAGCGTGGAAAATGTTTCTCAAAATATTCTTGCATTTCTTTCCAACCACACTTGCCACCAAATGAAATTTAAGCCGAGCTCCCAACCGATTCGAAGAGCTTTAGATTTAAATCTACCCCTCTTCCATCTTTCTAGAATGTTAATCCGATTCAAATCACCATTAAGCTGGATTTTATAATGAGAGAACCAGCGCTTCCAGATCTGGCGCATGAAGGGGCATTCAAACATCAGATGATCAGCTATTTCCTCATTCTTATGGCATAGAACACATTGAGAAGGACCGATGATACCTCTGCACTTGAGGTTGTCGAAAGTGAGAATTCCATCGTGCATAACCTGCCAAGCAAAAAAGTTCACTTTCGGCCAGCCCTTGGATTGCCAAATCTATCTCCAGTCCTCAACTGGGAAAGCAGGGGGGGAGGCTCAGGGAGAATGTCATCATATCTGTCTTTAACAGTATAAACACCAAGGCTCCCATAGCCCCAAGCTAATTCATCCTCCTCGTCTCTCCCAGTGAGAAACCTTTCTTTCAAGATTCTGGACAAGATGGGTGCTAGCTCCGGAGGGATTGAAATTGGCCACTCCTCCAACTTCTTAAACTTCTTAAACTTGTACCCCCCCAGTTGAGTAGTATTGAAATAACTCTCAATTTGGACCCAACCCTTGGATTCTATGGCAGCTTTTATTGGGAGTAGCTCTGGAAATTCAACCATGATGGGAGGAAACTGATCCCAAGAATCAGACCAGAAACGGGCCTTCTCCCCCCTCCCCACTTTCCAAAATAGCTGGTCTTTAATAACCTGAGATCCAAGCTTGAGAGCCTGCCATACTAAGGATCTAGCACCCTCCAAAGATAAACGACCCACCTCACTGGGGTTGACATGACCCAAGTACTTACTAGTAAGAATTCTATTGAATAAGGAAGTTGGCTGGGAAATCCACCTCCAGTACAACTTTCCAACCAAGGCTTTATTATTTAACCTGGATCCTCTCAGTCCCAGCCCACCTTTTACCTTGGGCTGGGTAACTTTATCATAGCTCACTAAGTCCCACTTTCTCTCTCCCTTTGGTCCTTCCCACAAAAACTTTCTAGCCATCCGGTCCAAATCTTTCCAAATTGTAAGCAGGGCAACCAAGATAGAGAATTTGTAGATAGTCATGGCTTGAATTACTGACTGTAAGAAAGTTACTCTGCCACCATAGCTTAACCACTTATGAGACCAGTGATTAATTATTTCCTTGATACCCTCAAGCAAGTGCCTCCAAGTGTCAAGTTTCAGCTTCTTGAAGTGCAAGGGAATCCCCAAGTAAACCACAGGAAGAGTAGTCCTAGTAAATCCCAAGATTTCTAAAATTCTATTCTGAAGCCTATGCTCCAGATTGAAAAAGACCACTTTGGATTTCTTGTCATTAATGACCTGTTGAGTAGCCCTGAGATATACATTAAGAGTATCCCTAATCGATCTTGCTTCCCCCGAGGTCGGCAACTCCCATCAGACCAGTGTCATCCACAAACTGCAGGTGCGATAAAACTTCATCCCCCACCCTAACACCCAATAGTCTGCCTTGCTGTCTTCTCCTCAAGAAAAGTCTGCCAAGACCTTCAGCCAAAATTAGAAACAGAAAAGGAGAGCAAGGATCCCCCTGACGGAGACCCCGAGAGGCTCCAAAAGGCTACGAAGGAAGGCCCTTAATTAGAACAGAGTAGGTCGGGGAAGAGACATAGCTCATGACCCACTCAATCCAGTCCTGAGAGAAACCAAAAGCAGCCATCATTTTGGCCAGAAAACTCCATTCAACCCTGTCATAAGCCTTGGACATGTCCAGTTTTATGAACATCCCTTTATTCCCAGAAGTGTGCATTGAATGAATATCTTCCTGAGCCAGAACCACCCCATCCAAAATCTGCCGACCCTCAACAAAACCCCCTTTCTCAGAGGAGATAATGCTGTGAAGAAGGGGTTTTAGTCGCTCAGCCATTACCTTTGTGATTATTTTATACAGCACATTACATAAGGCAATAGGCCTATAATCTGAAATATGGCTCCCCTCCTCCCCTTTTGGAATCAAGGTAATGAAAGTGTGGTTTAGAGCTTTGAGCATTCTCTTATTTTCTCTAAATTCTTCAACCACAGCTCTAACATCTTCCACTAAGCAGTCCCAGAAGGCCTGGAAAAACTCAATGGGGAAACCGTCAGGACCAGGAGTTTTACCAGTACTCATTCCAAAGACCACAGCTGTCAGTTCATCTCTATCAATGGGTTTGAGGAGGGCCTAGTTTTCATCCTCGAAATGAGAGCAGGAATGACGAAATAACTTCATTTTGGGCCGAAGCATCCTGAACCGCACTTTCCTTAAAAAACTTTGAGAAATAATCCATAGCATGGGAGTGTATATCTGGAAGAGTGTCAAAGGAATTACCATTCTCATCTTGAAGGACCTCCATCTTGTTCACCTGTATCTGGGCACAAGCAGTCCGATGAAAGAATTTTGTATTTCGGTCCCCTTCCACTAGCCAGGTAGTTCTTGCTCTCTGCCTCCAATAAGTCTCCTCCTGGTTGTCAATGTCCTCCACCGCTCTACGCAAGGCATCATCCTCATCCTTGAGCTGATCTGTAATAACTCCTTCTCTGAACTATTTCTGAACCTCATCCCAACGGGCCACCAACAGAGTTCTTTAGGCCTGGAAGTCAGATTTATTAGAAAGCCTCCAATATTTCAACTGAGTTTTGACATATTGAAGTTATTTGTGAATTATGAACATTGCTCTTCCATAAGCTAGACGGCCTTCTTCCCACCATTGCAAGATTTTCTCCCGAAGTTCTTTCTGCAGCCAAAAATTCTCAAATCTGAAAGGTTTGTGAAGGTGTCCCCTCCCAGCCCCACCTTCCAACAGGATAGGGCAGTGATCAGAAACAGGGCCTGCTAAAATCTAAAAATTAATGTTCCATTTTACAAACGTCTCTTCTGAAAGCAGAAAGCGATCTAGTTTCACCTTCCTACTATGTGGCTCCCTTCTTTATTAGTCCAAGTGAAGTTATTGCCAAGACATTTGATGTCCACTAGGTGTAAAGCCTGTACTTAAGTGATCATGAAACAGTCCCATGGATCCAAAAAAGGTGTTCCCCTTTCCTGTTCTCTAGAAGATAGTTTAGCATTAAAGTCCCCCGCTACAATCCAGTCTAGATCTTCCCTAGACACTCTCATGTCATGCACAGCCTTCCACTGCCGCCTCTGGCCCTCCAGGGTTTGAGATCCATAAAAGTTAGTAATTAAAACAACTTCCGCCGAGACATTATTCCTAAAAAGAGAAGTGAGAACACCCCTCCAGGCAAAGTGATCTATTGCAGACCATTCCAGAGAGTTCCACAGAGTAACAATCCCCCCTGAGGCACCTTGGGCAGCCACAACCATGTGACCATCACCCTTCCAGATTCTGTTGATTGTTTTAGACATAAGATCCAAAGACATCTTAGTCTCTTGTAAAAGCAAGAAATCAGTATTGTTATTTTCTAATAACCTTTGAACAACAGATTGATGG
Source organism: Wollemia nobilis (assembly GCA_028583015.1). Classification (NCBI taxonomy): domain Eukaryota; kingdom Viridiplantae; phylum Streptophyta; class Pinopsida; order Araucariales; family Araucariaceae; genus Wollemia; species Wollemia nobilis. The sequence goes on along the minus strand of JAQPPZ010006193.1, from coordinate 131,629 downwards.
GTTCTGTTGTTTAAACCCCTCACATTCCAAGATTGTATAATCATGGGTTACCCTGAGAGCAATAAGAATCAATTGTCCTCATTGATCCTCCCATGATCAATTTGTCTCCTTGAGCTGCTAGCAGCTCCTTATTAGATCTTTGACCTGCTCCCTGAGAATTGCTATTTTTTGGTCTTTTTTCCAGCTCGGTTATCCCCAAAGATGGCCTTTCCCTGCTCTTCTCTGCTATCCCCATGTGGACATCCCGAGATATCGACTGCTCAGGATTATGGACTACTAAGGCACCAGAAGACACTTGTGATACTTCACGGGGATCAACTATCTCCTGTATGACGGGAGAAGGTGAGAGGGGGGGCTGCCCAGGAATATTAGAAGTTTCCTTGAAACCCTCCAAGCCCTTCATAGAGTGATCCTCTTCATCAACCAATGATTTAAAAATCTCATACCTATTGGTAGGCCTGAGATTAGATTGCTCCTTTCCATCCTTTTTCTTAGTCCGCCTTCTTCTTCTGGGTTGTTCAAAAACCTCTCTCGGAGCGTTCTGGCTCTGACCAGAGCTATTAGGATCTGTATTAGGAGCAGCCTTATCCTCCTTAGGCAGGTTTGGCATATCTGAAGGGGCCTCCATTTTGGCATTCATATTAGTAGGACAAAAATAGGTAAGATGTCCATGCCTATGGCAAACCCGACATCTGAAGGGTAGTGCCTCATAGTCTAGTTGTTGGATCCAGGTATGACCTGCCAGTTCAATATCCAACTCAGTCGGTAGAGGCTGGCTGAGATCCATCTCAACACAGATTCGAGCGTATACTGCCATGCTTCCTTCAATAGTGTCTATGGCAACACCAATATGTCTACCAATCGTATTGCCAATCATGGCCAATACCTGCTCACCCTAGAACTCCATAGGAAGGGCGTATAATCTAATCCACACTGGAACAGCAGTGGGTTCAACACAAGGGTCGAAGCCCACCCGCCATGGTTGTACAAAAATGCCTGCCAGGCCATGGTTCTTCTTTTTCAACTCAAAAGCCTTATTTCTGTCAGCCAGAGCCGAAAAGCTTACAATAAAATAACCATTACTAATAAACCACAATGAGTACTCACCGTGGGGTTCCCAGTTTTGATGGATCCATGAATGCAGGAAGTTTAGGGAGGGGCGAATGCCCATGAACTTGCAGATTAGGTCATGGTTCATTCTGTAGAGAACTGATTCTTCAACCATGTTGGGTTCAATGACAATTTTTGGCCTGGATTCGTCCTGCGGCAGACAACCATTCACCCGATGAGCTGACGGACGATTCCCAACAGCCGTGAAGATCTTCTTGTATGCCATCTTTTGCGCTTCAACAGTCTTCGGGGAAGAATCGCATTTAAACAGATCAACATAAGAGCTGGTGTTTCCTGAGTCAGGAGCCGGAGAAGTCCCCATTGGACCCTCCAATGGCACTGATCGGATCTTCAGATCCCTCGTACCCTAAATGCACTTCAACAAATCCATAGATACAAGAGAAAAATCGAGGATGCAGAAACTCTGGTTCAGAGGAGAAAATCGCCAGAGCTCGTTTTCCCGCCCAAAAATTTCGTCCAAAAGGAATGAAATTTTAGAGGAACCTCTTATAGACCTAGAGAGAACCCCTCAATCATCCCTTAGCAATAATAAAGTTAACCACATTTGTCAAAAACTAGATTCTTTTGTAGAACTAGTAAGCATGTTCCTTTCCCCTTGAGACATAGGTATGCCTAATAGAAAGGGACTCAAAATCCAGATAGGATCTTGCACTTTCATCCACGGTGGGACTACCTTCGATGAATGAATCCAAGGACAACTTTATGCCTACCTAACGAACCTACGCTACATGTTACATGTCACCTACCTTTCCCTTAGTTAAACAAATGCTTTTTAATATGGGTTACCAGGGTAAAGGCCTAGGTCATTATGAACAATGTATTAAAGAATATTTAGAAGGTATGCCTTGGCTAGCATGATGTGGGATTGGATTTATCCCCCAAAAAAATGAACCCTCTCCTCTATCTGGGGAAGAGGACAAAGATGACTTATCTGGATCAATACATGATTCTCAATGGGGCGAAGAGGATGAATAAGAACTATGTTCACTCCTAAATTAAACTCCTCATAAAACTATACAATTTGGGAGCACTAACATGTTAGAGTTAGTTCATCCAAAAGCCATTTCAATCAATGAAGATCTTGAATAATATTTTGACAATTGTTATATAAAAGAGTCTTTACATCATATCTTCAATTTAAACTCAGCCCAACCTTCCAACTTGGAACAAACATATAAATATCCTCAAGAACTTAATGAAATAGGGGTTATAGATGCCCCTCTTCATTTTGAATATGAGTCATAAGATTTAATCGAAAAAACTATAGAAGTCAACATTGGAACAGATCAAGATCCTTGCCTTATCAAACTAGGGAAGGTCCTAACCCAAGAAGAACAAACATAATACACAAATCTATTAAAATAATACTCTGACGTATTTGCTTGGGGATACAATGATATGCCAGGACTTGACCACTGATTGGTAGTTTTTTTTTTGGTAATTAAGGTACAATTTCATTACATCCGGGTTTTTCAGGTTGACCCAAAACCTTTTACAAAATCAGCACTATGCTGTTACAGATCAAAAACTCAATAGGGACAGTCTGTCCTTTGCTGCTAGTACCCTTCTGAGGTCCCCCTACCAAGAAGGAGCACCGCCCCTTACACACATTTACCAACACCTAAGAACACAGGCAGTGGCCCACCGCATCGCTCTCTTGCTGCCCCAGCCTCGAAAATGTGACCTGTCACGAAATCGTGACGTCCTTAAGACTTCTCCTTCATTTGCTCTGAAGAGTCGCGAAATGGTGACATGTCACGAAAAAGAGACATGTCACGAAATCGTGACATTCTACCAACGTTCTGCTCCTTTGCCACTAAAAGTCATGAAAATGCGACAAGTCACGAAAATGAACCATGTCGCGAAATCGCGACATTCGTCTCCCATATTGCACTCTTTCTGCTTCCAGCCTCCTTGCTCCTTTTCTTGGCTTTTGCCCGTGAAAAACCAACATGCCACGAAATCATGACACTTTCGCCTCCTCACTCTTTCTCTTTTCTTTTGGTCATGAAAATGCGACATGTCGCGATATCGCGACACTTTTTCCTTCCTCCTCTTTCTCTTCTCTTTTGGTCGTGAAAATGCGACATGTCGCGATATCGTGACACTTTTCCTTCTTACTCTTTCTCTTCTATTTTGGTCGCGAAAATGTGACATGTCACGAAATCGTGACACTTCTACCTCTTTGACCTCTTTTGTTGCTTTTGGACACGAAAAGCCAACATGTCGCGAAATCGTGACACTTTCGCCTCCTTGCTCCTTTTCTTGGCTTTTGCCCGTGAAAATCCAACATGTCGCGATATCGTGACACTTTCGCCTCCTTACTCTTTCTCTTCTCTTTTGGTCACGAAAATGCGACATGTCGCGATATCGCGACACTTTTTCCTTCCGACTCTTTCTCTTCTCTTTTGGTCGTGAAAATGCGACATGTCGCGATATCGTGACACTTTTCCTTCTTACTCTTTCTCTTCTGTTTAGGTCGCGAGAATGCGACATGTCGCGAAATCGCGACACTTCTACCTCTTTGACCTCTTTTGTTGCTTTTGGACACGAAAATGCAACATGTCACGATATCGTGACACTTTCTCCTCCTTGCTCCTTTTCTTGGCTTTTGCCCGTGAAAATCCAACATGTCGCGAAATCGTGACACTTTCGCCTCCTTACTCTTTCTCTTCTCTTTTGGTCGCGAAAATGCGACATGTCGCGATATCGCGACACTTTTTCCTTCCTACTCTTTCTCTTCTCTTTTGGTCACGAAAATGTGACATGTCGCGATATCGCGACACTTTTCCTTCTTGCTCTTACTCTTTTGTTTTGGTCGCGAAAATGCGACATGTCGCGAAATCGTGACACTTCTGCCTCTTTGACCTCTTTTGTTGCTTTTGGACACGAAAAGCCAACATGTCGCGAAATCGTGACACTTTCGCCTCCTTGCTCCTTTTCTTGGCTTTTGCCCACGAAAATCCAACATGTCATGATATCGTGACACTTTCGCCTCCTTACTCTTTCTCTTCTCTTTTGGTCACGAAAATGCGACTTGTCGCGATATCGCGACACTTTTTCCTTCCTACTCTTTCTCTTCTCATTTGGTCGCGACAAAGCGACATGTCACGATATCGCGACACTTTTCCTTCTTACTCTTTCTCTTCTGTTTAGGTCACGAGAATGCGACATGTCATGAAATCGTGACACTTCCGCCTCTTTGACCTCAATTGTTGCTTTTGGACACGAAAACGCAACATGTCGCGATATCGCGACACTTTCTCCTCCTTGCTCCTTTTCTTGGCTTTTGCCCATGAGAATCCAACATGTCATGATGTCGTGACACTTTCGCCTCCTAACTCTTTCTCTTCTCTTTTGGTCGCGACACTGCGACATGTCGCGATATCGCGACACTTTTTCCTTCCTACTCTTTCTCTTCTCATTTGGTCGCGAAAGTGCGACATGTCACGATATCGCGACACTTTTCCTTCTTACTCTTTCTCTTCTGTTTTGGTCGCGAAAATGCGACATGTCGCGATATCGCGACACTTTTTCCCTCTTGCTCTTTCTCTTCTCTTTTGGTCACGAAAATGCGACATGTCGCGAAATCGTGACACTTTTTCCTTCATGCTCAACATGTCGCCAAAAAGCGACACTTTTTCCTTCTTGCTCACCGTGTCGCGAGATCGCGCCACCCTTTCTTTCTTGCTCAACATGTCGCGATATCGCGACACTTTTCCTTTCTTGCTCTACATGTCGCGAAATCGTGACACTTTTTCTTTCTTGTTCAACATGTCACGAAATCGTGACCCTTTTTCCTTCTTGCTCAACATGTCGCGATATCGTGACCCTTTTTCTTTCTTGCTCGACATGTCGCGATATCGCGACACTTTTCCTTTCTTGTTGTATTTTGCTTTTCCTTAACCAACGACATGTCACAAAATCATGACATCGGTCCTTGGCCACTGCCTTTGCCCCTAACCCCATCACATGAGGCCACCATGCCACCTGGATCCTTCCCCCGTTGCAAAGAAAACTAAAGCCGTCACCAGAAAGACCGAAGCAATATTGACAAAACAAAAATGAAACTCCTCTCCCTTTTTCCGATCCCCACAGGTTCATCATCATTGGCGATCAGTTTGAATAATTTTTTCCACATCACTTGGGACCCCATGTTCCCAAGTGACCAGCCCAACGGCTTCCACCCCTATATTGGCCAAGATATCAGCTGTTTTATTTGCTTCCCTAAACACGTGTTGGGCCTTCCGATCATTCCTGGCCTGGTAGAGAATCCTAGCCTCTTCGATGACAGTCTTAATCCGCCATGGAGGATTTTTCCCATTGCTGAGAAGGTTTATGACTTGCATCGAATCTCCTTCGATAATTAGATTACCTTCAATATCTTGAGCCAACTGAAGACCCCTCCATAATGCTCTTGCTTCCACCTCATTGTTAGTCCTTGTTCCCAGCTATTTAGAAAAGGCCATCACCAGCAAGCCTTGATGATCTCTCATAGCTCCTCCAGCCCCTGCTTTGCCAGGGTTACCTTTAGAAGCCCCATCGAAGTTGAGCTTGAACCAACCAACCGGGGGCGGTTTCCACTTGACATCTGATCTGGGATTGACCTTGGTAGACACAGGTTTCTCGCCCAGAGTAATATTTAAGGATTGAGCGATCAGCCTCTCCCAGGGGGAAGGATTTCGAGCTTCATGAGGAATAAGGCTAACGTTTTCATGGGTGAAGGTAAGAATCTTATTGGTGATGGAGGTAACATCATGGCTCGACTCATGGAATGCTCTATGGTTTCTTTCTAGCCAAACCTGCCAAAGAAAATGATGGAGACAAATCTTCCAAAAAAACCTCAGCCTGAGGCTAACAAAGGGATTTGGCCATTAGAGGAAGAGGTCAATGATGGTGGCTGGTCTAACCCAACAAATGCTAAAGGCTTGAAATAACCCATTGAGGACCCTCGGAGAGACCGAGCATTCAAGGAAAATATGGAGGGTGGACTCCCAATTGGCCTTGCACAAAAAATAACGACGGTTAGCAACTATCATACCTTTCCTTATCAAGTTGTCAATAGTAAGAATCCTGCCTTGGATCACCAGCCACGAGAACATTGCAACTTTAGGAATAATATTTTTGACCCACACCAGCTGAGTCTGGAGTGTGGGGTCCTCAGTATCTAACATTAGCATGTATGCAGATTTGACTGAGAACTGCCCATTTTCGGTAGCTACCCATATTACATGATCCTCCTCAGGTCTCATGGAAATGAATTGTTGATGCAGGATGCTTTGGATTTCTTCTGATTCAACTTCAAATCCTTGAATCCTTATCTATTTCCAAATAAGCCTTCCTCTGTCCTGGCTCATGAAATCAGCCACTTTCCTTCCTATGAGATCCTCTGTGATTCTTTTGATCCTTGCTAGGTGAGGAACCTGAGATAAAACTTCATCCTTGGCCCACCTATCATCCCAGAACCTGATCTTCTACCCGTTCCCTAGAACCCATCTTAGGCCTTTCTTTATGACCTCTCTACTAGTTAAGATTGCTTTCCAGAATGTCGAACCTCTACTGTGCACCGTGACATTTAGGAAATCGGTATCTTGAAGATATTTTATTTTAATTATGGCGGTCCACTCATTCTCCTCATTGATAATGAGACGCCAAGCTTGTTTAGCTAGCAAGGTTGTGTTTAGGTGAGCAACTCTTCTTAGTCCTAGCCCCCCATTTTCTTTTGGCCTGCAAACCTTGCCCTAGCCCACAAGGTGGATCCTCTGTTTTTCCTCTGACCCAGACCAGAGAAAATTCTTTTGGAGTTGTTCAATTTTTTGGTATACTCTGGTTGGGGCCTTAAACACAGATAGAAAATAAATCGGAATGCTCTGTAAGGATGCCTTAGTGAGAGTAAGTTTCCCAGCCTGAGATAAAAAATGTCCTTTCCAGCCCACCAATTTCTTTTGGATTCTTTCTACCACTCTATCCCACATAGATTCTCTCGGAGGACCATAGAAAAGGGGAAGGCCTAAATAAGAGGTAGGAAGAGTCACTATCGAACATCCCAAAATCTCTACTATTCTGGCTTGTCTCTGAATTGGGGTGTTGAGGAAGTAAAGCTTACTCTTGTTGAAGTTCACCTTCTGTCCCGCCGCATCCTCGTAGAGTTGGAGAATGTGCTTAATCCTTCTGGCTTCAACCATTGATGACTGGGTCAACATCAAAGTGTCATCAACAAATTGATGGTGAGAAACTGGGTTGGTGAGAGAGGTGGCTTTAATCCCCAAAATTAATCCAGCAGTGCAAGTTGCTTTAATAGTTCTACCTAATGCCTCTGCAACTATAATGAACAACATTGGGCTAATCGGATCTCCTTGTCTGAGCCCCCTATGGCTCTGGAAATACCCCGTTGTCATGCCATTAACCAAAACTGAGAACCAAGGTTTGGATATGCACTCTTTTATCAGCCTGACCCACTGAGGATGAAAGCCGAACTTCAGAAGAACAACCATCAAAAAATCCTAGTTAATGCGGTCAAAAGCTTTATTCATATCAAGCTTTAGGGCAAAGACCTCCTTGTTGGTTTGCCTAGCCGAGTGCAGAGCTTCATGGACTGTGATCACACCATCCACAATTGATCTCCCCTAAACTGAGCTTCCTTGACCAGAGTCAATAATGAGGGGCAATATTTCTTTCATCCTGTTAGCAATGGCTTTTGTTAAAATCTTGTAGGATACGTTACATAAACTAACCGGTCTGAAATCTGCCATTGTCTCCGGTGATGGGCCCTTAGGAATCAGGGCAATAAAGGTGGACTTGAACCCTCTCGGGATATGTTTTGAAGCTTGGAACTCTTTGATAGCAGAAATGACATCCTCTCCCACAATATCCCAGAAAACTTGGAAGAACCGAGGAGGGAACCCATCAGGGCCAGGGGCCTTCTCAGGTTCCATACTAAACAAAGCATTTCTGATTTCTTCATCAGTGAAGGGAGCAAGAAGCTTACCATTAATGGCCTCATCAACCAAGCTAGGAATGAACTAGAGGAGAGTGTCCTTGGCTTCCTCTATACACTGGGATTCATCCTCGAGAAGGGAGCTAAAATAAGCAATTGCTTCCTCTCTGATCTCAATCAAATCTTGGGTTTTGGATCCATCAACTTTGGTCAACTCTCTGATCTTGTTATTACTTATGTTCCTCAAGGTTGTGACATGAAAGAACTTTGAGTTCAAGTCACCATCCTTTAGCCATAAAGCCCTGGATTTCTATCTCCAGTATATCTCTTCACAAGCCAAAATATTGTGATATTATGAAAGCTTGGCTTGCTCCTCCTTCCTAGTAGCTTCATCACCGATACCATTTTGTATCGAGTTTTCAATGACCTGCAACCTTTATCCCACTTGTTTCTTGTTCTCAAATAGGTTCCCAAAAACCTCCTTATTCCAAATTCTAAGTTTATCCTTTACTAATTTCAGCTTTTGAGCAAGTTTGAAACTTGAACTTCCTTGAAAAGGTTGTTGCCACCATCTGGAAATATTTTCTTTTAACTCCGAGTGCCTGATCCACATTGACTGGAATCGAAAAGGTTTTTTGAAGGAGTTTGACTTTGGAACCTCCAAAAGGATGGGATTGTGGTCAGAGGAAATTTTGGGAAGAGTTTGCAGAGTAGAGTCTCCAAACCCAGCAATTGCCTCCTTTGATAAGAAAAACCTGTCAAGTCTTTCTTGGATAAGTTGGCTTCCAGTTTGCCTGTTGCTCCAAGTATACTTGGCTCCTCTTAGCCTCACATCCATCAGTTGGTTCGAGTTTACGAAGTCATTGAAGTCTTCCATACTTCTGGTTGGGAGCCCTGTTCCACCCTTTTTGTCCGAGGGGTATAATGGCATGTTGAAGTCGCCTGCCACCACCCACGGGATGTCATGGAAAGCATCACCCAGTTTACCCAGGAACTCCCACAAAGAAGCTCTCCCTTGAACATCATTGGGAGCATAGACATTTGAGAAGATCCACGATCTATTGTTGTTAATATCATGGAAAAAAACACTCAGCACCCTGTCATCATCTTGGATAATGCTGCCATCCACCTCCCGAGGATCCCAAAGAACCATGAGCCCCCCAGAAGTTCCTCTAGCCGGTTTGCACACCATGTCCCCTTGACTCCACATATTTTTTGCTATTGTTTTTGACTGGGCTTCGTCTAATTTTGTTTCTTGCAGCATCAAAATTGTTGGATTGTATTGCCTTCTTAACGAGCTAACCACCCTCTGAGTGGGTCGGCCATTGAGGCCTCTCACATTCCATGAGAGAACCTTCATTTAGATTGTTTAGAGTTTTTCCCCTTCCCCCTCCCTTGAGGAGGTTTTCCTGATTTGTTATCTTCATGCCCTGGGATAACTTGTTGTATCAGTGTTTTCTGTTTGCCATTGGCAATCTCATTGTCAGTCCTCATTCTGTTGTGCTCTGCATTTGACATCCTCCCCTTCTTTCTCTCACTGCCATAGTCAATAGGTGACTTAGTAGTACTCCTGGTCTGCTTGGGGCTGAAATGTGGATGAACTATCTATTGTAGAATCGGACTAACGCATTCCTCACCATCATTCATGTCTACCACCTCAATCCTTGATTCTAACTCCTCCATATGTTTCCTGTATTCTCCTAAATTTTGAATTGAACCTTCTAGATGGTTTGACGGGCTTCTGGCTATGATGGTGGGGAGGTCTAATTTTGAAGACTCTATCTCCTCCACCCGTTTTCTATATTCTCTAGGATTTTGCCTTACCCCTCCCTGGGGGCTTGAGGGATTCTTGGATATGGGGTTTGCAGGACCCACCCTTGATGGGGATTCTAGGGTTTTAGGGATTTCACCTTGCAGGTTTCCTTCCTCTAATTCCTCATTCTCCTCTTCTACCATTAGATCCTCTAAAATTTTGAACTTATTTGAGCTTGGAATTTTAGGGCTTACCTAATTTTCCTATTCGTCGGTGAGATGTTGCTTGTCTTTGCTCTGACCTTGCCCTGCCCCCTGTTTTGTCTTCTCCTAATAAATGTGGTTATTTTTAGAAGGCCTAAACCCTCCTTTGCCCATGGGGCCTCCATTTAGAGGAAGGTTCCTAGGAAACCCTTTCTCATTTGCTCGTTTGCCTTCCATCCTTTGGTTTTCTCTGCTAGCTGCTAGATTAGGGCACTGATTTTGCAAATGGCCTTGGGTTTTGCACTCAGGGAAAAAAGCTGGCCTATTTTCATATTCCATCGCCTATTTTCTTAGGTAGTTTTCATACCCTAGCTCCACAATATTTGGTAGCTCAGAGTCTAAATTAGCGTTGACACATATTCTTGCATGTGTCATCCTTGTCCTAGCCAAGGTTGCATGATCTATGGAAACCAGTTCTCCAATCGCTCTAGCGATGCCTTGTAGCCAATACTCATTGAAAAACAGATTTTGTAGGTTAGGAAGATGAACCCAAATAGGGGCAGTATTGATATTCTCTTTTTTAGGGTCGAAATCCTCCCCCCACTTCCTGAGGAATAGATTGCGTTTCCCTAAAAACCAGGGTCCTCCTGTTAGAATGCGGTTCGCATCCTCCTTGTTATTAAATCTTATGATGAAAAACCCCCTGGACAGGGCAAAAACCTCCATACTCCCCATCGATCTCCATTTGGAAAGAGCCCAGGATCGTATAGTCTCTATATCCGGCCTTCCACCCAAAAACTTACCCACTAAAGAAAACTCTTCCATGGATAAAAAAGGACCCATCGAAGCAGAAGGAGCCATTATCCTATTTTTCACCGGAAAGAGGGGTGGGAGTGAAAGGAACTCACTCTTTCTCCCCTTAACAGTTTCCACAAAGGACCGGCCTTCTCTGGGGCCCGCATCGCCCTTCTGGGTCCCTTTGTCCGGATCTTTTTGAGGAGGGTCGAGCCCTCTTTGGACAACCCCACCTGACGTCGAAGGCCTCCCTTCCTCTGGATCCTTGCCTAATTCCTTCTCGAGGTTCCTTCCCAAACCCTCCGTGCCTTCTCTGCTTTTCTCGCCCGAAACTTTCAAACTTCCTCCGCTGCTCCTCTCCTCCATTCCTCCTGCTTCTTTTTCAACCTAGAAAGCTATTAGTCATTAGAAAAAAGTATTTTTTTAATAATTTATTCAAATCTTTGGCCTCGTTTATCCTTGCCCTCCCAAAAAGAGTTGTACCACTCGTTGGTAGTTAACCATCTAGTAGTACATCCTAATTCTAAACTTTTCAAACAAAATTTAAGAAAATTACATCCAAGAGTTACCCTTCTAATAAAAGATGAAATTCCAAAATTACTAGATGTTGGCTTCATAAAATCCATAGACTATTCATATTGGATATCCAACATCGTTCCCATTACTAAGAAAGAAGAATCGATTCGAATCTGTATCGAATTTAGAGATATAAACAATGCTTGTCCTAAATACGACTTTCCCTTACATAATATAGATATGATAGTCGACTTCATTGCAAGATATTAAATGTTATCCTTAATGGATGGATTATTAGGCTATAATAAAATCAAGATCGTAGAAGAAGATCAATCTAAAATAGCTTTCACCACCCCATGGGGAACCTTTTGCTATCAGGTCATGCCTTTTTGCCTTAAAATGTAGGAGCAACTTATCAAAGATCCATGACCTATATATTCCATGATCTCATGCACAAAATAGTAGAAGACTATGTGGATGATATCATAGGTTGATCTTAGAAAAGGAAAGACCACACTCGAGATCTTCAATGCATATTTCAAATACTACGAGACTATAAATTCAGAATAAAACCCCTAAAATGTATTTTTGGGGTGAAATCAAAAAAGATACTTGGATTCATAGTATCTCGACATGGGATTGAAATTGACCCATCTAAAATCACAACCATAACCAATATGCTGCCACCTAAAAATTTAACTGAGTTACAAAGCCTTCAAGAAAAATTACAGGCTATACGTAGAATCATGTGGCAATTTATAGATAAGTTTCAACCTTTCTCCAAATTTTTGGAGAAAGGAGTCAAATTTTAATGGGATGAAGGATGCCAAGATGCCTTTGAATCCCTAAAATCGTATCTCTTAATGCCACTAGTTTTGGTGCCACCAAACTTAAATAAAACATTACTACTTTACATAGCCGCTACCGAACATGCCTTAGGAGATCTATTAGCCTAATATGATGAGCAACATAGAAAAATGACAATATTCTATATTATTAGAACCATAGTAAATTACGAAACTCACTATACACCATTAGAAAATATCTTCCTAGTGGTCATCTTCTCATCTCTTAAACTAAGAGATTACATGCTCAATCAAAAGACTTACGTCTTAGAAAGGGTAATATGTTACTTTACCTCATGTGGAAATCTTATCTATTAGGTAGAACAACCAAATGGATCATATCCCTTAGCAAATTTGACATAGAATTCATAAACCAAATATCACTAAAAAGTCAAGTTATAGCAGATTAACTTGTCACAACTCCTCTAGAATCAAAAAATACTATAAACATATATTTTCCCAATTAAATGATCTCATCCATAGAAGCCCAAGAACCTTATACATGGGTGTTATACTTCAACGGAGAAAGATGTACGAAAGGCATAGGGGCAAGAATTATCCTATTCATCTTGCAAAAACCTATCCCACTATCATTTAAACTTTGCTTCTCTTGCACCAACAACATAACAAAATATGAAGCACTTATTTTAAGTCTTAGAGCTACAATGAAACTAAATATTAAAAACATAACTGTATATGGTGATTCACAACTAGTAAGCAACCAAGTAAATGATACCTATCAAACCAAATATGAAAATCTAAAACCATACAAATATATTATGAACTTATTAAAATCCTATTTCGATCAAATAACCATAGAAGCCATACCACATTCTAGCAACTACCATGCTGATGAAATGACAACAATTATATTTAGAATTGGAATATGAAGAAGTTGCTATTATTATAAGGTCAATCAATGAACCTTATGTAAGAGAATCGTGCTTGCCACCTCTTAAAATATATAACATCAAAACATATATATCTTAGGCACCTTGGTACCAAGAAATTTTCATTTTACTCAAGGAAGGAAAATTCCCTAAAGGATTTAACTCTAAAAAACATAGATAATTTAGGCTAAAATCTTGTAAATACGTCATCGTTGGAGATATTCTATATCAATGCTCCTTTTAAGGTATATTTCTCAGGTGTGTAAACTCATATGAAACACAAATGCTCATAAAATTAGCCCATTATGGATCATGCAATGGCCACTTTAGTGGGCTAGCCATAGCTAAAAAGCTAAGCTTCTCAGAATGGGCTATTATTAACCCTCCATGGAAAAATATACCCATAACTATATCAAGAAATGTGAAAAATGTCAATGACACAACAATTTGGTTCATGCTCCATCTTAGTAACTTCAACCTATCACATATTATTCGCCTTTCTTCTCCTGGGGATTGGATATCATAGGTAAAATAAACCCTTAATCAAAATATAGACATAAATTCATTATTACACCCATAGAATACTTCACTAAGTGGGTTGAGGGAATACCTCTATCCTTTGCCATAGGTATCCAAGTATCAAAGTTTATCCTAAATAAAAACATTAGCCTATATGGCATCCATTCGACCATAATCATAGACAATGGTACCCCCACTAAAAATAAAGGGGTCACCAAAATGTGTGCCAAATATAAAATTCAACAAAAATGATCAACACCTTAATACCTATAAGGAAATTGGTAGGGTACCTAGGAATAGATATTTGGGGATATATTATTATATTGTATAAGGGTTGGCATGGGCCACACATAACCCAAGGTTGATTGTATTATAATATTATATTATATTTTAATATAATATAATATTAGTAGTAGGCTCTCCAAAGTAGAATAAGAATATGGATATATAAAGAAGAGATATTTGTCATTGTAAGGATTTCATATCATTGAAGAAGAATCTTATGTAATCGTCGTGCCCACGAAGTGGCCTCTCATCTTGGGAGATCTTGTGGAGTTATTCCTTCCTTAAGGATTATTATTGGTGTTGCCCTACCTTAAGGGTATTATCTATCTCTCTCTCATTTGTGGATTGTTATTGTGGATAATATATTGTGGATGAATGATTTGATATTTTTGCATATTGGTGAATGGTTCATGTTTAATAATAATAGTTATGCAACAAGTGGTATCAGAGCAACGATTTTGGCAAAGTGGGGATTTTTGTGTGAAACCCTAGAATTAGGGCAATTTTTTTTTTGGAAAAAACGTCTCATCTTTCAGGAGCCATATCTCTGCGCAAGTTGATCCGATTCAAGCGATTCTTGGATCAGATTGTGCAGAATTTGAAGAGATTTAAAATGAGTGGTCATATGAAGGAATCTGAGCAGTATTGAGGGAGATACGACCTTTTGAAGTTAGTCATCCGAAATAAGGATAGTGACGAATTTCGTAGATTTTTTCTGGAAAAACATCTCATCTTTCAGAAGCCATATCTTTGCGACAGTTAATCCGATTCAGGCGATTCTTGGATCAGATTGTGCAGCATTTGAAGAGATTTAAAATGAGTGGTCATATGAAGGAATCCGAGAAGTATTGAGGGAGATACGACCTTTTGAAGTCAGCCATCTGGAACAAGGAAAGTGACAAATTTTCAAATCGCAAATTTATTGAAGACGAAATTTTTTTAGTTCGGGTAAGCAAATCAGTTGCAATTTATTTTGTTGGGAAGAAAAATTGCAGATCTAGTTGTCTATGGGATTTTTGGCTTCAACTTGGTGGGAAGATATTTATTTCCATAAAACCCTAGTTTGCATTAGGGCATGATATTTATTATCAAAAAACCCTAGTTGCATTAGGGCATGAACAATGGTACTCCAAAGTTTTTCTAGAGAAGATGATATTGATGCTAGAGAATGGTGGAAAAAATTTAGATCTCTATATTGTAATGCCTCATGGGGGAAATCCATGCTTGGTATATGTCTTCAAGGGAAAGCTTTGTTTTGGTGGATAAAGTTTTGTGAAGAAAGGAATAATGAATACACTTGGGATGAAATAGAGCATGCATTCTTGATTAAATGGGACCCATATTATGTAGATCACATAATAAATTTCATCGAAGACCTTGAAAAGAAACTACAGGAAACTCAAAATGAGCGAAATACAATAAAAGGAGAATGGGAAGTTTTCAAGAAACAAAATGAAGACTATGAAAAAGAAATCAAATTACTCAAGAAGAAAGAGGAAAAGGTCAGGGAATATAAACAAGATGTCAATATGCAGACAAAGGAAACCATACCTTTGGTAGAAGATAAATTAGAAAATGGACAAAGGAATTTGTTTGAATCTAAAAAGTCTATTTTGTAGGTTCCTGGAAGCATTCAAAAGGAGCAGGTTATTATTTCCATTGACCCTGGTAGCAGATTTAATTTTATTAATATTGCTTTGGCTAAGAAGTTGCAAGTTCAAGCAACAAAAATTAAGGACATACAGCTAGAGGGTGAGCATGTTCAGATTTTTGAATATTTGAAGATCACCATGGATAAATATGTTTTACATTCAGATTTCTATGCTATTGAGATGGATGATGAGGATATTGTTCTTGGTTATCCTTGGTTAGATTCTTTGGGTACTATTAACATTAATGTGCAAAAGAAGTTTATGAAGTTATGGTACAGAAAAAAGAAGATAACATTGCAGGATATTTCTCAGCTTGAGGAGCAAGGATACAAGGAAAATCAAGAAGTGGTTGTAGAAGAACAAATTGAAGAACATGAAATAGAATCCAAGAAGGCAATAGTAGCAACAGAGTCCATGAAAGAAGTAGCAGTAACTAATTCAGTGGAAATAACATTGCAGGATATTTCTCAGCTTGAGGAGCAAGGATACAAGGAAAATCAAGAAGTGGTTGTAGAAGAACAAATTGAAGAACATGAAATAGAATCCAAGAAGGCGATAGCAGCAACAGAGTCCAAGGAATATTTGATAGAAGAGCACAAGGACACACCAAACAAAGATAACATGAAAGAACAAGGTGTAGAAGAATTTAAAACAATGAAGCCAAAGGTTGAAAAGTCAAAGAAGGTAGAACATCAAGTAAAGGTTGCACCATATCTCCATCCACACCACCATGAGCGGAAACAATATTGGAGGCATGGTTCAAGGCAACAATATTATGGTTCTACATGTAATCAGTAGGGCACCAACTATGGCAATGTTTGGCAAAGAAAGCATAGTGATCATGGTTTTCAGCATGGTTCATCAACATCAAGGAACAAGTGGACCCATCATTCAAGTTATCAAAATACAGCAGTAGAAGCATGGAGCCAACAAAGCAGATTTGGATACTCAAGTAACAAAATGGCGTACCAGCATCATCGGGTCTCACTTGGATGGATGGATGAGCGAGATTGGTACCAATTGCTAACATTGCTTAGCAAATCATACTATCAGGTTTCTTCATATGTTTCGAGGATGAAACATTTGTAAGGAGGGTGGCATGGTAGGGTACCTAGGAATAGATATTTGGGGATATATTATTATATTGTATAAGGGTTGGCATGGGCCACACATAACCCAAGGTTGATTGTATTATAATATTATATTATATTTTAATATAATATAATATTAGTAGTAGGCTCTCCAAAGTAGAATAAGAATATGGATATATAAAGAAGAGATATTTGTCATTGTAAGGATTCATATCATTGAAGAAGAATCTTATGTAATCGTCGTGCCCATGAAGTGGCCTCTCATCTTGGGAGATCTTGTGGAGTTATTCCTTCCTTAAGGATTATTATTGGTGTTGCCCTACCTTAAGGGTATTATCTATCTCTCTCTCATTTGTGGATTGTTATTGTGGATAATATATTGTGGATGAATGATTTGATATTTCTGCATATTGGTGAATGGTTCATGTTTAATAATAATAGTTATGCAATAGAAACAAACAAGCTAAGTCCTCCAACAAAACACTAATAAAAATACTTAAGAAGCTAGTCAATAAAAATGGCTGAGACTGGTACTTACAAATTTATCCTACCTTATGGGCATATTGTACAAGTGTGCATACTCCCACTGGAGAGAAAAACCATATGCATTTATTTATGGTACCGAGGCAATATTTCCCTTTGAACTTGAAATCCCCTCTTTAAGAGTCTTATTGCAAGATTCTTCGATAAGAGATGAATACTGCTCAAGCCTCTTGCAAAAACTAAAACTATTAGAAGAAAAATACATCAATGTTTTAGAACTCCTCAAAACCTACCCCTACATACTTCAATGTGCTTACAACAAGAAATTACGTCATAGATATTTTGAAACTGGGGACTTAGTCCTCAATGAAAATTAAAATAACACTAACATCGACATCGATATTATAGGAAAATTAGAGCCTAATTGGCTAGGATCCTTTATTATCACAACTAAATTTGGATCAGGAGACTACCACATAGCCACATTTGATGACTGAGAACATAAAGAATTAATTAACATCATTCATCTTAAATGATATTATACATAAAGTGCATTGAGTTGTTTACTTGCTTATTTGATTGGATACACAACAAGAACCACCATATAGTCATACGCACTCCACCTCTTGCATGCTTCCCTTATTTGCTTGATCATACCATTGAGTCAGGAGGGTTTACTATGATGCCAAGGCTAATCCTTATTACAAATACATTTGCATTGCATCTTCCTAGGCTAACTAATATGTTGAGTAAACTCTCTCTGTCCAAAAATATTATCCTCTACAATCTTCCTCTATCATATTTCTTATCTTCTTCTCCCTCTCTTGGGATAAGTTATGTATGACATGATCATCCATAGCCCTGATGATCCGACCTTTTCTATTTCTTCTATCCCAATCTTGAGGGCGATCAACAAACAAACAACAATCAAATTTCTATCTATCTCACTTCTATAAAACATTACATATGACTTACATTCTTCTATCTTACACATAAGTCATATCACTAATTTAAACAATATTCTACAATATTATCAATGATATATATGTACAATACTTATCAACAAAAGAATTTTGTGTTCTATCAACATTTATTATTATTCTATAAAATCCTCAAAGATATATCTTTCTCTTCTATAATACAAAAGGATGTATCGTACAAGATAATTTAAGAGCAGTCTATAAAATGTATCGTGACATCTACTCATCACATTCTCTTCATCGGCTATTTGCCTAATAATCCATTGGATCTAAAAAACCTCATTTCCAATTGGCTTATTATGCAAAGATGCAATAAACATCTAATCTCAAAAGAATATCTATCGATATGGATAGATATCCTCTATATATTCATACAAAATATCATTCGATATATAGAGGACTTCCTCCATATTGATATGATATAAATTAACACTTTTTCTCTTCAAAATGAGAACATCTAAATTGAATTATAAGGCAACATGGGTGTTATCTATTTTCTCATACAACAAGATCCTTCGTACTATGGTATGATGCTATCATATGGACCTCCTAGCAGCCATATGAAGCATTACCTTCAGTCTAAAATATTTTGTTCCTGAATCTTTCAACACATCGATGTGGCAACGAGTATTAAGTCCAATTCCTCATGTACATGTAAATTTATTGCATATGCATTACGTAATGGACTTATATACCCTTGTTACCCTCTCTCATATGCTAAGATATCCACTAACATCAACAAATTATTCTTTAAAAGAATCTTGATTTCAAAAGCGAAAGAACAACACAAAAATAATTTGTCAGGTCCCTTTACAAACATTTATAACCACCTCAAAATTTTTATAGTACATTACAATAGCAAAAATGAAACATCTCAACATTGTTTCTTGTAAAGACCAATTATCATCTCACAATAACAAAATAGCTTGCAAAAATTATTGTAAGCATCCAGGACATTACATTGCCATCCATGCCATCCAAACATTTACAAAAAAAACTTTCATTACTTTCCAAACATTTATAAAGGTCATTCTATTACTTTACAAGATATTTGTAAAGATCATTTTCCATCACTTTGCAAAAACATTTGCAAAGAATGCAAAATCAAATCATAAAAGCATTTCTCTACTTTGCAAAAATTATTCTATCACTTTACAAGACATTTGTAAAGATCATTTTCCATCACTTTACAAAATATTTGCAAAGAATGCACAATCAAATCATAAAAGCATTTCTCTACTTTGCAAAATGTTTGCAAAGATCATTCTATTACTTTACAAGACACTTGTAAATATCATTTTTCATCACTTTGCAACAAAAAAACATTTGTCAAAGAATCCAAAATCAAATCATAAAAGGATTTTCAAAGACCATTCTATTACTTTACAAAAATATTTGCAAAGATCGCTCTCCAACACTTTGCAAAATATTCTCAAGAGTATTATCATCATTACTTTGCAAACGTTTGTAAAGACCTCTCTAAAAATTTGCAAGACATTGCAAAAATCATACAAGCAAAACATCTCACAATCATTGCAATCAACATCAAAAGCATTCATATCAAAGCTTTGCAAAAGGCTTGCAGAACAAAACTCTTATCTACACAGTCAAATGTTTCATAAAGAATGGCATTTGAACATGGATAAGAATCTATCTAAATATTTCATCTATGCAACCGAGTGTTTCATAAAGGAATGACACTTAGACATTGATGAAAACCAAAACTATCTTTCATCTACGTAGCTAAGTATTTCATAGAGAATGACACTTAGACATTGATGAAAACCAAAACTATATTTCATCTACGAAACTAAGTGTTTCATAAATAATGGCACTTAGACATTGATGAAAATCAAAACTATATTTCATCTACGTAGCTAAGTGTTTCATAGAGAATGACACTTAGACATTGATGAAAATCAAAACTGTATTTCATCTACGTAGCTAGGTGTTTCTTAAAGAATGGTACTTAGACATTGATGAAAATCAACACTATATTTCATCTACGCAACTAAGTGTTTCATAGAGAATGGTACTTAGACATTGTTGAAAATTAAAACTATCTTTCATCTACACATCTAAGTATTTCACAGATAATGAAACTTAGACATTAATGAAAATAAAAACTATATTTTATCTATACAACTAAGTGTTTCATAAGGAATGACACTTAGACATTGATGAAAATCAAACTGTCCTTCATCTACGTAGTCAATATTTCATAAATAATGGTATTTTAACACTAATGAAGAACAAAAATATTATCTATGCAGCTAATTATTTCATAGAGAATGACACTTAGACATTGATGAAAATCAAAACTATCTTTCATCTACGCAACTAAGTGTTTCATAGAGAATGGCACTTAGACATTGATGAAAATCAAAACTATCTTTCATCTATACAGCTAAGTGTTTCATAAGGAATAACACTTAGACATTGATGAAAATCAAACTATCCTTCATCTACGCAGTCAAATGTTTCATAAAGAATGGAATTTGAACATTTATGAAGAGCAAAAATATTATCTACGCAACCAAATGTTTCATAGATAATGGCATTTGAACATTGATAAGAATCATAACATTTTCACCTACACAGTCAAGTATTTTAGAGATAATGGCACTTGAACATTGGTGAAAATACTCTATCTTATCTACACAGCCATGTGTTTCATAGATAATGGCACTTGGACATTGATAAGAAGCATAATATTTTCACCTACGCAGTCAAGTATTTCATAGAGAATGGTACTTGAACATTGGTGAAAATCCTCTATCTTATCTACGTAGTCAAGTATTTCATATAAAATGACACTTGAACATTGATAATATGCAAATAACTTCATCTACGCAGTTAAGTGTTTTATAGAGAATGGCACTTAAACATTGATGAAGGGAAAACACCTTATCTATGCAGTCAAATATTTCATAGAGAATGACATTTTAACACTGATAAGGAGCATATATATATATATATATATATATATATATATATATATCATGTACATATTATAGGTACCTCATCTACGCAAACAACAATTTCATAGAGAATGGTACTTGAACATTGATGAGAGAAAAAACATTATACTTCATTGTACATATTACAGGTACCTCATTATGTATTAAATGATATCATGAATATGGCATCATAGGCCACCATTTAAACATAATTAGATCATGTTACCATATACGGTAATGCAATAAAAGGCATAACATTTGCCTCCTAAATAAAATGAGTGCTATCCTATATCAGATATAGAGACCACCACTCACATACAAAAATTTTGGGATGGTCATATATCATCCAAAATACTCAACACATCTCTCATATAGGGCATCTCCCCTTATCTATATTTGATCATAAAACTATTACTAAAGCAAATCAATCAAGAATACAACCACTCAGTCAACTGCACTACATCAAAGCATCATCGCATCAAAGCATCAAAGCATCATATTTTCAACAATCAACATGATTTCACATCATACAATCAATACATCAATACAATCAAATCAAATCATCATGTCATCCAATTCAATTTGGGGGCATCCATGGGGTAAATTTTTCCCCATGGGATGAATTTTTCAACAACAATGCATCATAGTATCAAAATTAAGTTTTACTACTTAACTTTTGATGCAATCCCATAGTCATCACATCAAAACTAGGACAAAATGTAGACACCCAATTTTGACACACCTAGCCAATGTCATCCTCAATCAAGGCATCAAACAACACCTCATCAGGGCATCCTAAAATTATCAAATTAGGCATCAAATTTGGCATATTTTATCAATTTCCAATCCTAGAAAAACTCATCAATCACCTTGCCTTTGCAAGCCTTTCAATCAAGAAAATCAAATCAATCATCTTCATACCCAAATTTGGGATTTTTATAATCCTAAAAGGTAAGGTCATCTTTGGGATATGTTTTTATTTATAAAATCATCTCCAAATTTCACAAAACCATAAGCATTGGATAGCCCTTGAAAAGAGATTTTTTGCAAGTATAAATATACCTATATTTGGATTCATATCAATGCTAAAAATGGCAAAACACAAATTACTTTCCAGAACCAAATTCGCCAGCAGTGGCAAATTTGGTAAAATTTTTAAAATTCAAAATCCTTAGAATCTGATCTGATTCTTTACCAAATTCACCACACCTATGGTGAATTTGGCAAAACGGCTGAGAATATTCCACACAAACCAATTAACCATGGATTAAGCCTCCCTTCACCTCCGTCATTGATCCCGCATGCTTCAAGAAGGATTCAAATGCATTTGTTTGAATTTATTCTTATCCATTCTTCCCTCCTATTCCCCTCCTAAATCCTATTTAAGGATACCATGGGGTAAGCATTTGGTAAGCAATTACACTGTAGCAAATATCTACCCATATTATTCTAGCATTAGCATTTCTCTCCTTCAATCTCTTATAAGAATTGCATAAGTTTTTCCAAGCATTTGAGCATCCTTTGTGAGCATTGAGAGCAAGTCAAGCAAGGCAAGGAGGACTTGGGAGCAAGGAGGTCACCATTGGAGGTAAGAAAGAGAGCTCTCCTAGCTTATTTATTCTCTCCTCTCACCTTGGATTCACAACAATTTGTCCTCTAGGTTGTAGCATTGTTAACTTGTCATATCTCTTTCATGTGTTCATCTTTTATGTTATAATTTCTCTTGCATAATTTTAATCCTTTTATTTGGAAACCTCTAACTCTATTTTGCAGCATCTTAATAGTATTTTTTTAGCTTTATAATTCAATTTCAGCATCCTTATTATTGTATCTAACATCACTTTGCAGGCTCATCTTAGTTTGTTTTTATCCTTTTATCATACTTTACCTCTAATCCTCTATTTTGCAAGATTTTTATTATACTTCTCTTTGCATGTTTTTGGATAAAAATATTTACTAATCTCTTGCCTATAGGTTTTATATCTTTACTATAACATACTAATCCTTTTTATTATCTTCCATGTAGTTTTACCTTCATATATTAGGCATTTTGCTTTCTATTTATTTTCTTTAAGAATTTACATAACATCTATTACTTTTTATGATCCCTATTTTTAAGCAAATCTCTTATAATCTGAATGCTAATTTGCTTTTATCAAGTTAAATTAGTTATCTCTTGCATTTTCAAACAATTAGAATTAGATTTCAGATCCTTTTATACTTATGTTACATCCAATTTCAGTTCTATTTCTTCATAATTACTTGATGTTCATTCATTTTAAGTTTTGAGTAATTTCTTAACATAGTCTATTAAATTCTCAAACTTGTCATTATAATTCATAGATATAACCCTGTTGGAGGTTAAGTTGACTCTAATATTGCATTTATTAGTCCTATGATTGGCATCCCATAGTCTTTTGCATCTCTGATTTATCAGAGTTACACACCCCACGAGGGATTTCATACTTTTCCTCCATTATTAAAATTTTAGTCCCTCAATTCTCTATTTTAGGAGTTTAATTCCCTGTTTTTCCTACACACATATCTTCTACAATATAGTGGGATCCTTCCCTACTAATTTCAACCAAAACCCATTTCCAATTGAACTTAAATCTTCCCTAAAACTTCAAAAATCCTGTCTAGGACCAAATTCGCCACCCCTATGGTGAATTTGGCAAAACTAGGTTTTAGAGGTTCAATCCTCTATTATGCTATCTACAGACCTTATATATCATAGTAGGATCATTCTCACTAAATTTCAACTCAAAAACACAGCCAAAACCTATCAAAAATAACCTCAAAACTTAAAATTTCTTATCGAGGACCAAATTCGCCACCCCTATGGTGAATTTGGCAACCAGAGTTACAAAACAAAATTCACCACTCAGAACAAATTCTCTAGTGGAAAATTTGGTAGACCTAGTGGCAAATTTGGCAATAGGCCAGATTCCACTCTAGGAGGAAGGCATAATCATTTTTTGTTATCAAAAAGGGGTCTGATAAACTGTTTAGACAATTTTTTACCCTATATAGCCCTCAAATAGATTCCTAAAATCATAAAACCTATTATTTTTAGTTTTTGTGTAGGTTTTACCAAATTCACCACCCTTGTGGAAAATTTGGAATCAGTGGCAAATTTGGCACTTTTCAGTGGCGAATTTGGCAGACAAACTTCGGGAGAGGTAACCCAGCCACTTGGCCCATCCCTAGCTCAACAATTAGATTTTCTCTATTTTCTATATCTTATTTCCTATTGTTTTAAAATATAAAACATACTTACTTTGGGAAATTAAGGAATCCTAATTAGAAAACTCAAATCATTTACAAAACCTTGCAATTTCTTCACAAAACACATTAGTTTCTTTACAAAATACTAAAAGACTAATCAATTAAGGAACCCTAGGCTTGGTTTTAGTGTATCCTTCATATTCAAGTACTTAGGCAAGAAATTGAAAAGTATATAGTTGCATTTAGGCTAGCTTGTTTGATTGCATCCTTTATTGTTTGCCCTGAAATCAAAATCTCCTTATTCTAGTGCATTCAAAACTTAAAATACATATAGCTTAGCTCTTGTTTGCTTGCATTTGTATGATTTAAACTAAGGACTGCATTTTATATGGTCTTGATGATTTAGGTTCAAATAACCATTAAGGATCGATAAAGAGTCAATATTAATAGATATCCAAAACTTTTAGGTGTTTTTCTTAATTGAATCCATAAACAATGCAAAACAAGCATTACATCAACCTCATACAACCATAGGAAAAAGCATAAAATTAGGGGTCTAGTTGTGTTGAGGATTTTCACATCCTCGGGATCTCCTTTGGAAAGAGATCCTCAAGTGGGGAAGTAGAGATTCTAACGAATCTCTTCTGTGCACACTTAATATTAAATTAGATCTAAAGGGAAACAAACACGAGGTTTCCCATCATCTACATTAAATTAGTATCAAGGAATCCTTATGGATATGTAAATGGGATTATATTATTATAGTACCATGTTAATGTTTGAATATATAAATATATAATCATACATCATAATTCTAATTAATATTTTTTGTAAAATGTTTTGATATGAGGGTACACTTGAATAGCGTATATTGAATGTTTGATAGAGTACTCTTGATATAATAGTTGCCATATGAAATATGAATATGCTTTATGCTTTATTTTATGGATATATTATGATGATAGTGCTACTAGTCAAAACAAAACATATACATAACTAATTAGCTATTATGTCTATTTAGGGTAGTAGATTTTAACTATAAATATTGATTGAGACAATTAATACCCTAAGGATTTTTTTTCTTTTATCTAATGTTTTTTTAGGACAATTGAACCTAATAGGCCTTTGACAACTCTGTTTACATGGAGAATTATTTTCTTATTATATATGCATAGTTAGTAACAATAAGTTTCTAAAATAGTTGGAATATAGTTTTTATAGTAATAGAAATCAATTATATCCTATTAGCATCAAATATATACATTACCCACTATTTCCTATAAGCTAGTTTGTAAGTCTAAAAAGTTTATCTTAAGCAGAAAAGAAGGGTTTTTCAAATGTAGATGGATCAACAAAATTTTTAGAATTGTATATTGTAAATATTACATCATGTTCATTATATTACTATCCTATTGGACTCTTAGGCGATATATTATTCAATACTACCCATTTAGCTTGAAAAATATGTTTTTGCCTAATCTTATGCATAGGTATAATTGCATGTATCTAAAATCAAGTCGAACATCTAACAATAGTAAGAATACTATATAATTATTACTCCTATAATATATGGTTGATAAATATACTTAGACATTTCTAGCTAAATATTTAATAAAGTGCCTATTGTTTATAAAAAACTTAATTGGTATCTATAATGTGTTGTTTGTCTCTAGGATATCCATTACAGCATTGCATATGCCACTTACTTGAATTCATAAGTATTGTATTATTGCTAGATTCAATGAAATAATTTTGGGGTACTAAAATATTTATATCATCAATAGGCTACAGTAACATGCTATTACTTAGGTTTACATTTTATTTTTACGTAAAATTTTATAATATGTATAGGAGCAAATAGAATCAAACATGTTAATAAGGAAATATTGCATATAAAAACACAAATGTGAAATTTTCATTTAGACACCAATAATATTACTAATGAATAAAGAAACATCTTCAATCGATGAATAACTAACCCCATAATACAAGTTACCTAATATCAACTATAAAATTGATCATTACATAATTAAATAATAATAATAATATCTCCTTATAAGGTGTGCATCTACCTATGGGGTAAGTACAATGGTCACAATATAGTAGTAGACTATGGCCTTTAGTGAATACTATTTCTTTTCACATCCCCCTTAATTTTAATAGCAAATATAATGATAGACCCTTATAAATCATCCCCCTTAAGGAAGGCTCTCCTACACCAAGATGATCCAACAATTGAATAAATGTCATTCCAAGCATAGCCTTGGTCAATGTATCTATTGAGGGATACACTAAAGGAATATATACTAATTGCATCCACACTAAAGGAATATATGCTAACCATTCCCCATATATGAAGTTGTTAAACAATTGATTCTTACTGATCACTAGAGGATTGGTGAGGACAATTGATTCTTATTGATCTCAAGGTTTTCAATGATTATTAAATCATGGAATATTAGGGGTTTAAACAGTAGAACCCATCAATATGTTGTTCAAAGACTCTTAGGAAAATGCAAAACAGATTTTTTGCTTATCCAAGAGACCAAAATGTCGTTAGATCTTATGAGTAAAACAGTTAACAAAATTTGGAGGGGTGCTGGTCATATGGATGTGGCGGCCCAAGGTGCCTCAGGGGGGATTGTCACTCTTTGGAACTCTCTAGAATGGACTGCAATAGAACATATAGCCTGGAGGGGTGTTCTCACATCTCATTTTAGGAATAATGTCACAGTTGAACATGTTTTAATCATAATTTTTTATGGGGCTCAAACCCTTGATGGCCAGAGGCTTCAATGGAAAGTTGTGCATAACATGAGGACCTCAAGGGATGATTTAGATTGGATTATTGTTGGGGATTTCAATGCTAAATTATCCTCTAGAGATCAGGAAGGAGGAACCCCAATTTTGGACCCAGGGGATCGACTTCTGATTGCCCAAGTCCAGGATTTTCACCTAGTGGATATTAAAGGCCCTGGACCCAAATTTACTTGGACTAACAAGAGGAGGGAGCCACATAGCCGGAAGGTAAAGCTAGACCATTTTTTGGTTTCAGAGGAGGCATTTGTAAAATGGAATACAAAATTCTAGATTTTGGAGGGCCCGATTTTAGATCACTTTCCCATTTTGTTGGAGGGAGGGATTACGATAGGGCAGCATCACAAACCCTTTAAATTTGAGAATTTTTGGTTACAAAAAGAGGATCTTCGAAAGAAAATTCCACAATGGTGGGAGGAAGGTCGTCTACCTTTTGGGACAAAAATGTTTAGATTCCACAAACAACTTCATTATGTCAAAGCTCAACTGAAACAATGGAGGCAATCTAACAAGACAGACTTCCAGATCCAAAGAGCTCCTTTGGTGGCCAGATGGGATGAGGTTCAAAAAAACTTTAGGGAAGGAAAAATTTCAGAGCAGCTCAAAGCCGAGGATGATGCCTTGCGTAAAGCGGTTGAGGACATTGATAACCAAGAGGAGACCTACTGGAAACAGAGAGCAAGAACCACTTGGTTATTGGAAGGTGATAGAAATACCAAATTTTTACATCGATCAACCTGTGCTAGGAGACAGATGAATAACATAGAAGCTCTTCAAGATGAGAATGGACATTCCTTTGATACTCTTCCTGGTATGCATTCCCATTCAATGGATTATTTTTCTAAACTTTTTAAGGCAAGTATGGAGCAAGATGTAGAGGCTCAAAATGAAGTGATTGATGTCATACCCTCTGTTATCTCTGAAGAAGAAAATCAGGCCCTTCTTAAACCCATTGGTAGAGAAGAACTGAAGAATGTGGTATTTGGAATGAGTAACGGCAAAACTCCAGGACCAAATGGCTTTCCAATTGAGTTTTTTCAGGCCTTTTGGGATACTTTGGATGAGGATGTTTTGGCTGTCGTAGAGGAGTCCAGAGGTAATAAAAGAATTCTTAAGGCATTAAATCATACCTTCATCACTTTAATTCCAAAAGGGGAGGAGGGGTTCCATATTTCAGATTATAGACCTATTGCATTATGCAATGTGATTTATAAAATAATCACAAAGGTAATGGCTGAACGGCTGAAACCCATTTTACATAACATTATCTCCTCCGAGCAAGGGGGTTTTGTAGAGGGTAGGTAGATCTTGGATGGGGTGGTTCTTGCTTAGGAGGCAATCCATACAATGCAAAAATCTGGTAATAAAGGAATGTTCATTAAATTAGATATGTCAAAGGCCTATGATAGGGTGGAGTGGAGTTTCTTGTCAAAAATGATGGCAGCCTTTGGTTTTTC
Organism: Wollemia nobilis; assembly: GCA_028583015.1. Lineage (NCBI taxonomy): Eukaryota > Viridiplantae > Streptophyta > Pinopsida > Araucariales > Araucariaceae > Wollemia > Wollemia nobilis. The sequence continues at coordinate 103,087 of JAQPPZ010006193.1, read as the reverse complement.
TCAAGACTGGATAGATTGGGTCATGAGTTGTGTATCTACGCTGTCTTATTCAGTATTAATCAAGGGTCTTCCCTCGTAACCTTTTGGAGCCTCTCGAGGTCTTCGTCAAGGGGATCCTTGCTCTCCCTATATTTTCCTCATTTTGGCTGAAGGATTAGGTAGACTTTTCTTCAGGAGAAGACATCAAGGTTTGCTAATAGGTATCATGGTGGGTGAGGAATTTTTGACTCACTTACAGTTTGTGGATGATACAGGATTGGTTGGAGTGGCCAGCTTCAGGGAAGCAAGAGTGATCGAGAGATACTCTTAATGTCTACTTTAGGGCTTCAAACCAAGTCATCAATGATAAAAAATCCAAAGTGGTCTTTCTTAATCTTGATCAAAGGCTCCGGAGACGAGTTCTAGAGATCTTGGGATTCACAAAGACTTCTCTTCCAGTGGTTTACTTGGGGGTTCCTTTGCATTTCAAAAAATTGAAAATGGATATCTGGAAGGATCTTTTGGATGGTATCAAATATAGAATGAATCATTGGTCTCACAAATGGTTAAGCTATGGGGGTAGATTAACTTTTTTACAGTCAGTCATTCAGACCATGCCAATTTACAAATTTTCTATCTTGGCTACCCCTCATAAGATATGGAAAGAGCTGGACAATATGGCTAGAATATTTTTATGGGAAGGAGCAAAAGGAGAGAGGAAATGGGCCTTAGTTGGTTGGGATAAAGTTACCCAGCCCAAGGTAAAATGAGGGCTGGGACTGAGAAGATCCAAGTTCAATAATAAAGCCTTGGCTGGAAAGCTGTACTGGAGGTGGATTTCCCAAACCAAACTCCTTATTCAGGAGAATCCTAACTAGTAAATATTTGGGTCATGTTAACCCCGATGAGGTGGGTCGTTTTCCTTTGGATGGCCCTGGATCCCTAGTGTGGCAGGCTCTCAAGCTAGGATCTCATGTGGTTAAAGATCGTTTGTTTTGGAAAGTGGGGAGAGGGGAGAAGGCTCGTTTCTGGACAGAATCTTGGGATCAGTACCCACCCATCATTGTTGAATTTCCTGAATTGCAACCAATAAAAACTACCATAGAAACCAAAGGATGGGTCAACATTGATAGTTACTTCATCACTAGTCAGCTGGGGGAGTATAAGTTTAAGAAGTTTAAGAAGCTGGAGGAGTGGCCAATTTCAATCCCTCCGAAGTTGGCACCCATCATGACTAAAATCTTGTCAGAAATATTTCTCACAGGTAGAGACGAGGAGGATGAATTAGCTTGGGGCTATGGGAGCCTTGGTGTATTTACAGTGAAGGACAGATATGAGAAGATCCTCCCAGAGCCTCCCCCCCATTCATTCCTGGTTGAGGATTGGACAAAGATTTGGCACTCCAAGGGCTAGCTGAAAAAACTTTTTTTCCTGGCAGTTTATGCACAACGAAATTCTCTCTTTTGACAATATCAGATGTAGAGGAATCATCGGTCCATCTCAATGTGTTTTATGCTACAAGAACGAGGAAATAGCTGATCATCTGATGTTTGAGTGCCCTTTCACGCGTCAGATTTGGAAGCGTTGGCTTTCTTGCTATAAAATTCAAGTTAATGGTGACTTGAATCGGACTAATATCTGGAAAACATGGAAGAGGGGTAGATTTAAATCTAAAGCTCTTCGAATTGGTTGGGAGCTTGGACTAAACTTCATTTGGTGGCAAGTGTGGTTGGAGAGAAATGCGAGAATTTTTAGAGAAATTTTTTCCTCGTTAGATGGAGTTTGGAAGATTATCTGGAGCAAGGTTACGGAAACTGTTGCTGTCTATGCTATAGAGGAAACTCAGGTTGTTACTGGGCCAATGGAAGAGGGAGTTGAATAACAATAGGGACAGGACAGAGCTAGTTGGAAACCACCACCAGAAGGCTGGATTAAAATTAATACTGACAGAGCTGCAAAGGGCAATCCGGGTAGTGCTAGAATTGGAGTGGTTTACCGGAATCATGATGGATCAGTGCTATATTGGGAACTGCAAGGCTTGGGAAGAGCCACAAACAATGAAGCTGAAGCCATAGATATTAAATCCGCTTCTATTTGGGCAGTGAAATAGGGCCACAGGAGGATCATTATTGAATCAGACTCTCAAATAATGGTTGGAGCTCTTGATTGCATGAGAAATTTTGCTTTGAAAGCATGGAGGTTGAAGATCCTTGTCTCTCAAATTAAGGAATTATGGAAGGAATTAGATGATGTGATCCCAGTTTATGTGAGTCGAGATTTAAACAACGTGGCCGACTTCCTGGCTAAGATGGGTGCTGAGAAGGAGGCAGGGGTCCAGCTTCACAGTGATATGGCTATTGAGGATGAGGTGATCAGGTAGGGTCTGGAAAGGTCCTTGAACAAATGATCAAAGAAAAAGCAAATGGAGGGTTGTTGTCACGATATCGCGGTGTGTTGCGCTGTCACGGTCGCTGGAGGAATGTTGTCGCGATATCGCGACATGTTGCGCCGTCATGGTCGCTGGAGGGAAGTTGTCATGATATCGTGACATGTCGCGATATTGCGACATGTTGCACCATCGCGGTCGCTGGAGGGAAGTTGTCGTGATATCGCGACATGTCACGATATCGCGACATGTTGCGCCATCGCGGTCGCTGGAAGAAAGTTGTCGTGATATCGCGATATGTCACGATATCATGACATGTTGTGCCATCGTGGCCGCTGGAGGAAAGTTGTCACGATATCGTTGCACCGTCGCGGCCGCTGGAGGAAAGTTGTCGTGATATCGCGACGTGTTGCGTCGTCACGGTCGCTGGAGGAAGGTTTTCACGATATCGTGACATGTTATGCCGTCATGGTCGCTGGTGGAAAGTTGTCACGATATCGCGACATGTTGCGCCATTGGAAAGTTGTCATGATTTCGTGACATGTTGCACTGTCGCGGTCGCTGGTGGAAAGTTTTCACAATTTTTGGACATGTTGCGCCATCGCGGTTGCTGGAGGAAAGTTGTCACGATATCGTGACATGCAGTGCCATCACGATCGCTGGAGGAAAGTTGTCGTGATTTCGCGACATGTTGCACCATCGCAGTCGCTAGAGGAAAGTTGTCGCGATATCGCGACATGTTGTGCCGTCATGGCCGCTGGAGGAAGTTGTCGCGATATCACGACATGTTGCGCCGTCGTGGCCGCTAGAGAAAAGTTGTCACGATATCGCGACATGTTGCGCCGTCGCGATCGCTGGAGGAAAGTTGTCGTGATTTCGCGACATGTTGCGTCGTCGCGGTCGTTGGTGGAAAGTTGTCGCGATATCGCGACATGTTGCGCCGTCGCGACCACTGGAGGAAATTTGTCGCGATATTGCGACATGTTGCTTTTTCGCGATATTGAGTAGTTTAGTATTCCTTTCCTTTTGTAATGCTTCTAGTCCTCTTCATTGCTTGGGTAATCCTCTTTCAATTTAGATATCCTATTGCAATTTCTGGAATCGACTAATATACTCATCAACATTATCAAATGAGTCCATGTATAAGGTTGCAAGATCAACCTCCAATCTATTTATTTTTTTGGAATTAATTAAATCACATATCCACTAAGACTTCTCAAACAATAATTTAGGATCTATGGTGTTACTGACATGAATGTCATATATTTCCAACATGGAGAGCATGATACCATAAGACTCATACTTCTTGTTCCTATGCAATTACTTTACATATTTGAAATTAGTCTTATGTGATTTCTCATTCATATATTTGAGTAACCCCTTGCTTCAAAGCAAATCTTCAATCCTGATCTTCTAGGTAGCATAACTAGGACCATTCAACAAGGGCACAAGATGGTCCATAATTTTTCTACCAAAACTCAAATATTTTGATAGAGTACTCTTGATATAATAGTTGCCATGTGAAATATGAATATGCTTTATGCTTTATTTTATGGATATATTATGATGATAGTGCTACTAGTCAAAACAAAACATATGCATAACTAATTAGCTATTATGTCTATTTAAGGTAGTAGATTTTAACTATAAATATTGATTGATACAATTAATACCCTAAGGATTTTTAAACTTTTCTTTTATCTAATATTTTTTTAGGACAGTTGAACCTAATAGGCCTTTGACAACTATGTTTACATGGAGAATTATTTTCTTATTATCTATGCATAATTAGTACCAATAAGTTTCTAAAATAGTTGGAATATAGTTTGTATAGTAATAGAAATCAATTATATCCTATTATCATCAAATATATACATTACCCACTATTTCCTATAAGCTAGTTTGTAAGTCTAAAAAGTTTATCTTAAGCAGAAAATAAGGGTTTTTCAAATGTATATGGATCAACAATTTTTTTAGAATTGTATATTGTAAACATTACATCATGTTCATTATATTACTATCCTATTGGACTCTTAGGCAATATATTATTCAATACTACCCATTTAGCTTGAAAAAGAGGTTTTTGCCTAATCTTATGCATAGGTAGAATTGCATGTATCTAAAATCAAGTCGAACATCTAACAATAGTAAGAATACTATATAATTATTACTCTTATCATATATGATTGATAAATATACTTAGACATTTCTAGCTAAATATTTAATAAATTATGTGCCTATTGTTTATAAAAAACTTAATTGGTATCTATAATGCGTTGTTTGTCTCTAGGATATCCATTACAGCATTGCCTATGCCACTTACTTGAATTCATAAGTATTGTATTATTGCTAGATTCAATGAAATAATTTTGGGGTACTAAAGTATTTATATCATCAATAGGCTACACTAACATGCTATTACTTAGGTTTACATTTTATTTTTACATAAAATTTTATAATATGTATAGGAGCAAATAGAATCAAACATGTTACTCAATAAAGAAATATTTCATATAAAAACACAAATGTAAAATGTTCATTTAGACACCAATAATATTACTAATGAATAAAGAATCATCTTCAATCGATGAATAACTAACCCCATAATACAAGTTACCTAATATCAACTATAAAATTGATCATTACATAATTAAATAATAATAATAATATCTCCTTATAAGGTGTGCATATACCTATGGGGTAAGTACAATGGTCACAATATAGTAGTAGACTATGGCCTTTAGTGAATACTATAACTTCTTTTGACATACCCCTTAATTTTAATAGCAAATATAATGACAGACCCTTATAAATAATCCCCCTTAAGGAAGGCTCTCCTACACCAAGATGATCCAACAATTGAATAAATTTCATTCCAAGCATACCCTTGGTCAATGTATCTATTGAGGGATACACTAAAGGAATATATACTAATTGCATCCACAGTAAAGGAATATATGCTAAACATTCCCCATATATGAAGTTGTTAAACATAGTGCATCCATACCATAGCTTGGTCCACTGATGTAGCATTGGATTGCAAAAAAGCTTAATTATATTTTATTTATCTAAATATGTGTAAGAGGTAATTTCTATGTAATCCACTCAACAATCAATAACATCAATTGAATACACTTAAATATCTCATTAACAACATAAAATTCAATTTTTTGTAGAAGAGCAAGATATGGTGGATGATCATCAACAACATTAATAAATAGATCCAAATTAAAAAGAGAATGCAAAATAGTAGAAAACATGCATTGACCAAGATTACATACCTAATTTGAATTAGAATAGCCCTATAAAATAATAGAAGAATAACAAAAAAGTGAATGACCATACAATAGGTGCCTCAAATATAATACATGATATACTTGTATAAAATCCTTTGACTATCATGTGGTGCCTATATAAACATGGAGTAATAACTAACAAAAAAAAAGTGATATTTGGTTGAGTGTGCAAGATATCTTATTATAAATTTCAAAATATTCTAGAAGGAACAAAATAAAACACATTACTATAGAAGGAAAACTATATCCTTCTTCATTTATTCTAATAGTTGATATGAGTTCAACTTGATGCTCTAATTAGATGATATAGAGGGATTTTATTTGTCACTTTTTTGGGAGTGGAAAATCCCTGATCTAATCCAACTTTATTTACAATATGATCTCGTTGCTTCATCTTAAATTTTATCTTATGATAAAAAAATTATCCCTTTCTCCATTGTTTTCACTTTGCAACCTCTTGCCTATGTCTAGTCTCAGAACATTTATAGTATCAAAATATAAAGTTTTCATAACCTACTTGTTGATTCCATTTTTTTGATTTAAAATTAATCTCAATGGATTTTGGTAATGGTTTTAAAATATTTATGGTAATACATATTTGTGTATATGTAACATTATTTTGCTCCTTGGTTTTTGGTCCCTCTTAGATGAACTTCCCTAGAATATTACTACTACTTTTCTAAACCATTTATTGATAAGTTGATATAGAATTCCAAAATGTCTAAGCCACACTAAAATATTTTTAGCAGTTTTTATCTCCATAGAAAATTCTCACTTCCATTTGATCTAATTTTAATACTTGAAAAACTTCAATAATTTCTATGGAGCTTACATATTAAACCTATAATTTTAAGAACCATTATATCATGATCAATAATCCCATCCTTGATAGTAATATTTGGTTAAATACCTGATTTCTTGACAAGGATTACCATAAATTTACTTTTAGTGTTTTCCCTAACTAAGGCATGCTTACTTCTGATTAAGAATGATATAAATGACTTTACTTCCATGCTACCTAGATTTTCCTCATCAGAATTTTTTTTCCAAATATCTAAAAAAAGAAAAGATGAGGTTGCTCCTTATTCACACTCTAACTTAAACATTAATTAATATTTTGAAGTTTTTGTAATTTTTTCATTAAAATATCAAAAGAAAACGTGAATGCATTTTTTTTATAATTCTATATTTATGACCTTTTTCAATGAACATAATATTATTTCCATCAACAAGGGTGGGAAATACTTAGAAACAACAAGTAACATGTCAAACATAGTAAAATTCTAGCATAAATTTGTTAATCTAATATAAATTCTCTTGATACCATTTTATATATGTTTTATTATACAAGACACATTACAAAGCAAGCAAAAGTAAATACTAATTATTGGTTTAATGTAAGCTAGTGATAACAAATAATTTTATTCTTATGTTATCTTAATAAAATTATTTTAAGCTAATAGCATGGTAAAATTGTAGGTAATTTTTAGGTCCTAATTTTTTTTACATTATTCTTTGATATTTTTAGTGCTCGTTAAGGATATCTTTATCCATTTCATTATTTTAACTATAATACTATGAACTTGATGTTATTACTAATAACAATATCTGCATGAGTGGTATACCCATATGGGAGGTCCTAAGAGTAGCTCTCGAGGTTTCTTTCTAATCTAAAAGTTTTGGTAAGGCAGATCTGATCAACAATACGACCTAATTGATGCAAGGGTTTGGGTGTGGTTGTGCACAGTAGATCTAATAAATGGTGTGATATAATTGGTGCAAGGTTTTGGGTGTGGTTGTGTAGATAATATACAATTTATGGTGTGGAATACTTGGTGCAAGGGTTTAGGTATGGCTATGTAGAGCAGATCTGATCGATGATGCAACATGATTGGTGTGAGGATTGGTGTGGTTGTGTAGAGCAGATATGATTGATGGTACAACACACTTGGTGTAAGGGTTTGGGTGTGGTTGTGTAGATTAGATCTAATCAATGATAAAATATGTTTGGTGTAAGATTTTAGGTGTGGCTGTGTAGAGTAGATCTCATAAATGGTGTGACACGATTGGTGTGAGTGTTTGGGTGTGGTTGTGTAGAGCATATATGATCGATGGTGCAACACGATTGGTATAATGGTTTAGGTGTGGCTATATAGAGTAGATATAATCTATAGTGTGGCACGATTACTAGTGTGTAGTTGAACAACTTTTAGATTTGTGAGGGTTTAAGAGTGGTTGTGTAGAGTAGTTATGATCATTGATGTGGCATAATTGGTGCAAGGTTTTGGTGTGGCTATGTAGAACAGATCTAATCGATGGTACAAATAAATTGGTACAATAATTTGGATGTGGTTGTGTAGAGCTAAAGTCCTTGGTGTGTAAGATAATGACGCATGGATTATTAACCCCTAATATAAAATATAGTGGTTGTGTGTAGTTACACAAGTCTCAGATATGCTAGACGAGGGCTTGTTGGTTAGCAGATAATTAAGTTATAATGCATAAGGTAGAATTTTTTTAAGGTGGAAAAAGATAATCCAATGTTTAAATTTTTTAATAATGGCATATGCAACTGAGAGAGATGATGATAGTAGAAATATTTATGGGTTTTTTTCAAGTTTTTCCTTGATCTCCAATGGAATCTAGCATGAGAAATTATTGATGCTTGACCCACCTAGATTCGATATGGGAGGAACAAGCCCTAGGCATGGGGGTGGTAAGGTGGGGAAGGGTCATGGATCACATTGTTCGGGCTAAGAACAAGATGCTAAGATAGATGGACAAGGGGTGAATAATCACCTGTATGAAAAGGAACCCAATGTGTAGACTTTCTCAAGGGTGGAATGTTAGAATAACCAATTTTTGCAAGGGAACCCAGGGTATCACACAAATAGGGAAAACTAAAACAACTACAAAAAAGAACCTTCTTTCACTTTGATGGTTACTAATAGGATGGCTACAAATATTCTAAACTAGACTACTATGGAGCTCTTCCCAATCAACATAAATTTTCTTATCCTTGATAAAGTTATTGATACAGTGATGGGTGAATATAAAATTATGGGTAAGTTTTTGAGACCAAGGTCTGATCTTGAATTTATTAGAATATGGGCTCAAACCAAATGGAGACCTAGGGGAAGTCTTGAGATTGTAGCCATGCCTACCAATTTCTTTATGAAAAAAATTAGACTAGTGGAGGACCAATTCAATATTTTAAGAGGGAGGCACTAGTTTTTTTGGTATAAGGGGGGTTTTTATGAGGAGATGGAGTCCATCCTTCAAACCAAAGGAGGATAATTTAAATATGGGTCCGGTTTGGGTCATGCTCTTAACCTTACTCTACCAGTATTGGCAAGAGGAAATCTTGAGGGGGTTTGCGAGACATGTTGGAAAACTCTTATCTCTTGATTTAGCTACTAAGAAAAAATATCAATTGATTTATTCTAGGATGTGCATTCAGATTGATATTAACAAAGAAATCCCTTCTTATATTAACCTCCATTCGAATATTGGTGTCTATAAGCAATGTATTAAATACAAAAATAATCTAAACATAGGGGCTAAACCTTGAAAGATAACAAACCAGATGCCTTTTGTGGTTAATAAGTAAGAATATAAAAAGTGATTGCGGATAAAAAAATCAAACATAACCTAAGAGAGAAGACCTGACCAAGTAGATTCAAGGAAGACAAAGGGTTTGATGGTTATGATAGTGGAGGAAATTTTAGAGGATGCGATGATTGAAAGGATGGATGAAGAAGCAAATTGGGAAGGGTTCACAATAGAGAAACCAATTACGATTCAGATGGAGGCTAAGGTAACTTATGGAACTATAACTTCAAACTCTTTTCAAATCCTTTTAGAATATGAAGAAAATGTAAACACAAATGTAGTTTCCACTCTACTTTTTTTGAGAAAAGTTGAAGGGGTGAGTAATGTCTCACCTGGGTGTAAGTCCATTTAAAAATATGATTTGGATAAGACCTTATTTATATTCCTAGATAGAAGAAAATATTTATCTAACCCTACTAATAGTGTCCTATATGAAATGAATGATACAATTAAGGCACGGGGTATTGGTTCTAGGGAAGGTCTGGTCAAGACTACAAACAATGTGGTCTTTGAAATACAAAATATCCCTTATGGTGATGAAATTCTATCTTGCATTGGTGGTAAAGGGGATATGTTGGGACCTAAAACAAGAAATAAAAAAAAAATGCTACAAATATGTGTGTGGAAAAAAAGGAGGGCAACCACTCAAACAAGCATCTAGATAGAAAGATACTAGATATGAGATAACTGATGGAAAGCAGAATCTCTTGGGTTTTAAACCTGCAAAATCCTTGGGTTAGAAGTAGTTTAAAATAACAAAGTTTGAAGGTAGGGAATGCCAATTATGGGGAAACGAGAATGAAAAGGGTAGTAGAGCAACCCTGAGAATGAGCTTCCAATGAAGATATGTTCATGGAATATCAGGGGGTTGAATATCCGCTCAAAAATTAGGCTACTAGAATTGATGAGAAAAGAAGTAGGTCAAGATATAATGTTAGTCCAAGAAACAAATGTGGGTGCAAGGAGGATGAAGAACATTATGAAATAGGTTTGGTTTAATGTAGAGTATATAAACATATTAGCTACAGGTCACTCTAGGGGTTTGATTTGCTTTTGGAACCCGAGTAAGATATCAACTACTCTCCTTTCAAGCACAAAAAGAGTCCTAAATATTTTATGCAAATTTAAGGAATCCAACACTTGTTTAGCATCTCAAATATTTATGCTCTGAAATCTTATCTTGAAAGGCATAGACTTTTGGAGACATTGGACAAGTTTAGATAGGGGTTTAGTAGGGAATTTTGGATTGTGGTAGGGTTTTTCAATACCCCTTTATATATTTTAGACAAGATAGAGGGCCCATTGAACCCTTATCAAGGAATTCTAGACTTTTATGACTTAGTTAATATAAATGAGTCTAGATATCTAGATTTGAAAGGTTCTAGATTCACATGGAGTAATTGTAGGGTTGGTCATGCTCTAATTCAAGAGAAACTAGACATATTTTGTTAGGATCCTCCAACCTAAAATTATTAGTTAGTATTATTAATAATTTAATTACTATATTATTAACCCATAAAGTGAACCATCACAAATCTTCATACGTGAACCATCACATCTCTTCATAACATGAACCATCACATCTCTTCACCGACGTAGCTTTAGGATAGATATATATATTAGGTTGGCCATTCACACAAATCATCCAAAAAGAAAAATAAGAAGCATAGATTCTAAAGAGGGAGCCCCCTATAAGTGGCAAGGAGGGAACCCCCCATAGAGGCAAAGCGATTACAAGGGAAACCCCTTTAAGTGGCCTGTTATTACATTTTACATTAAATTATTTATCAAATTTACACAAGAACATCAGGGTTCTTGTATTTGGTATCAGAGCCATGTGGGATCCAGTCATGTGGGAATTGCTCAAATATCTTCATCAAATAACTTACGTGCGTGAGTATAAAACTCAGTTTGAGGATATAAACAAACACAAAATAGGGTTGGATGAATCAATTCTCATCAATAGCTTCATTAGTGGACTGAAAGAGGAAATTAGAATGGAGGTGATAAGGTTCAATCCTTATACCATGATGCAGACCTATGGATTGGCCAAATTAGCTGAAGATAAATTCAATACTCAACGTCGATTAGGAAAAACACCTATTTTGAAAGCACAAACCACTTACGATACCCCAAAACCTAATCAACCCTTGTAGGTTGAGTACCTCAGCCCGAAGGAAGTGAAGGAATGACGAGCGAAATACCTCTACGATAATGGTAATGAGCAATTTGGATCGCATAAGAAATGCATTACACTAAAGTCGTATTTATTGAAGTAAGTTGATCCTTGTCAATCCCTAAAGGTTAAGATGAGGTAGTTGTATTTGAAGTGCCTGGCGCACCTACTCACAACAATAAATACAATGAGGTTGATATGCCATAAGTGATCAATGCATCAGGTAAGGATGAGGTAGATATTCCTAAAGTAACTCATTATGGCCAAACATGCACTTTACAAGAACTACACTCAATTTCCTCTCCAATAGTGAGTTATCACCGCAGGATCAAACCTATTCAAAAACAAGGCAAAAATGTGACTGAACACTCCTCCATTGCCTCTCCTAGGAAACAAAAAGAGAATGTAGAAGTTTTACCACCTCTTTTTATGCATCATTTTAAGGCATTTGAAGAACCCCAAGGGTTGCCCTTCCCTCATCATCACACATTTAATAATTTTTCTGGCAACCCCACGCTAACGCTTCATCCTTCTTGATATCCCTACCTATGGAAGGATGACATTAAAATATTCCAAGAACTTACACAAATTGTTCTTGGAAAACAAGGGACAAAGCTCCTCACTTAGACCTTTGAGAACAAAGCTCTTTTTAAGGAAGGTGGCATGTTAGGATCCTCCATCCTAACATTATTAGTTAGTATTAGTTACTATTATTAATCATTTAATTATTATATTATTAACCCATAAAGTCAACCATCACAACTCTTCATACGTGAACCATCACGTCTCTTCATAACATGAACCATCACATCTCTTCACCAACATAGCTTTAGGTTAGATATATATTAGGTTGGCCATTCACACAAATCATCCAAAAAGAAAAATAAGAAGCATAGATTCTAAAGAGGGAGACCTCTATAAGTGGCAAGGAGGGAGCCCCTTATAGAGTCAAAGCGATTACAAGGGAGCCCCCTTTAAGGGGCTTGTGATTATATTTTATATTAAATTATTTATCAAATTTACACAAGAACATCAGGGTTCTTGCGGATTCTTAGTATCCTAGGTAGGGGAGGATTTAATGGGTGAGGTGGTTATCAAATCCCTTCCTAGGGTGGGGTCAAATCACAATATCATTCTATTGGCTTTAGAGTAGCAAGAAAAATTCTACCAGAGGCCTTTTAGATTTGAAGCCATGTGGCTGGACAATCCATAATTAGAAAATAAAATAAAAATGTGATGGAAAAATCCTTTCACAACGATACTTGTGGATCATATTGGAAAGAAGCTTATGTGGGTCAAGAGGAATCTAAAATTCTAGAACAAAGTATCCTTTGAAAATATACATATACAAAGGAGGGCCCTAAAGGAACAACTTGCTAGTCTAGAAGCAGTTATTCATAGGGAAGGATACTCGCAGGCCACTAAAATAATAGAGAATGAACTACTAGTAGCATATCATAACTCCTTAGGGAGAGAAGAAATATTTTAGAAGCAAAAGATAAGGATTTTATGGTTGAAGAAAGGGGATAAAAATACACAATTCTTTCATGTTTCCACTCTTAAGCATCATGCAGTTAATAGGATAGGGGAGATTCTTGCAAGTTATGTAGAGTTAATCAGGGATATAGAGGCTATGAGGAAGGAATTAGGTAATTTTTTTGAAGAAGGTTTGGGAGTGGGGGGAAGGTAACCCTAAGGTTACCAAAATTTTCTTATGCAATATTCCTAGGTTACTCTCCTGAAAGATGAACAATGCTCTAACTCAATATTTTGAAGACAAAGAAATCACTCAGTCTCTATTGAAAATGGGGGAGCTCAAATCTCTAGGTTCTTATAGGTTTTTCCCTTGTTTCTTCCATAAATTTTTGCATGTTGTTGGGAAGGATGTCTATGAGGCTATTCATGAAATACAAAGGAGTAGGTTAATACCACAAGACATCAATTCTATTTTTTGGTCTTAATTCATGTCTCCTGGTGCCAGATATTTTAGGGACTTTCACCCCATTAGTCTATGTAATATTTTTTACAAACTGATAACAAAAATAATTGCTAACAAGCTAAAACATTTCTTCTCGAGGCTCATTGATAATACCCAAGAGGCCTTTATCAAGGGAATACAAATTATTGATGGATTTCTCTATCTTCATGAGTTACTGCACTTTGTGGATAGGAATGGATAGGTAGGTATGGTTGTTAAGATTGAAATTCGAAAGATTTATGATAGGGTATCTTGGAAATTCCTCCTCTGATTCTTGCAATAGTATGGCTTCCACCTGAATTTTATCAAGTTTATCTATGTGTGTCTCTCTACAACCAAATTATTAGTCATGTTGAATGGTTGTCTTCTGAGATTTTTGGGATGCAAAAGGAGGCTATGCCAAGGAGACTCATTGTTCCCTTATATTTGTATCCTTATGGTATAGGATTTGGAGAGTATTATTAAGGCTTCATATATTCTAGAAAGGCTAAGGTCTGCTTGGATGTTGAACCCCAAGTATCATTTCCAATTTGCAGATGATACGATCCTTACTACCATTACCTCTATTATCCAAGCTAGGGTAAATCAAAAGAATATTGGCTTAATGTGAAAAGCATCTGGCCAATATAAGCCAATAGGTAAACCTAGAGAAGAGTTAAGCCTTATTTCTTAATGTGGGTACCTAGAGATAAATAAAGTTATTGAGCATTCTAGGGTACAACAAGGCTGAATTTACTAGTATTTATTTGGGTCTTCCACTATTTGTGGGACCTATTAGATCATGTTTTTGGTATAGGGTGGTTGAAAGGGTTCAAAGGAAATTGGAAAATTGGAAATATGCTTCCTTAGTCAGGCAAGCAAGGTGCAACTTGTTAAAACATCCCTCCAAAGTATTCTAATATATTTCCTTTCCATTCTTAAGGCGCATATCTCAGTCATTCAAAATATTGAGAGCATTCAAAAAATATTCTTGTGGATAGGTATATATGGAGGAGAAGAAAATATTTCACTTAGTGTCTTGGGAGAAAATCTAAGCTAGGAAAATCTAAGGGTGTCTTGGTCTTAAGGACTTAAAAAAATGAATACTGCTCTTTTCACTAAACTTGGATGGAGAGTGTTCTAAAACGAAGAGACAAAGTAGATTCAAATAATGAGAGCAAAGCATCTAGAGCTAGATGGTAACTTATTGAATAACCCTTAGGTTATATCCTTTTATAATGTATGTAAAAGTATTGGCAAAGCAATATTTCTCATCGAGAAAGGCCATAGATGGATCATAGGAGATGGGAGATCAATAGATTTTTGGGTAGATAGATGATTGCTAGAAAATCCTTTGAGCAGTTATGAGGAGTTGACCTTTTTGGAAAGGAAACTCAAAATACATGTTGGCTATAAGGTGAGGGATTATCTAAATCTAAGGACCTCGTCTAAGGGATAGATTAATATTAAATTTAATTATCTAAATGGGTAAGAGCAAAGGGGGGCTATGATGATATTTAACTGCCTCAAAACTTGGGTTATATCTTACAAGGAATAGGCTCATTGAGTAGTATGGGATATAAAGACTAATGGTAGATTTTTGATCAAATATGCATACCACATACAAGATGATAACATAGAATAATTTGGCCGAAGCAAGAACATCTAGATTAAGGTGCTAATACCCAAGGTTAATATGTTCTTTTGGTTGGTTGTGCAAGATAAAATTTTTACAGTTGAAAACCTAAAAAAAGAGGGCTTTAGTTGGTTAATTGATGCTACCTATGTAAAAAAGTTGTGGAAATCATGGACCATCTATTTACCCATTGTAATTTTCATACTAGCATCCTCAATTCCTTAATGTATACCTTGGGAGTGAGTTGGGTGATTCCTACTTTATTGAGGGGTATTTGGGAGCAATGGAGAAGCCCCTTTACAATAACTTCTTGACTATTGTGTGGAATTTGGGTTTTCAGCGCTGGTGTTGAGATGTCTGGAAGGAGATAAATACCTAAGCTTTTAAGGGGAGGAAAAGAGTGGGTTGTAGGGTGATAGAGAGAATTTTTGGTAGTATATGGGAAATGTAATTTTTATGGGATTCTCAGGGGAATCTATTTCCCAAAGGGAATCCCATACGGAATATTATTGGGGATTTACAAGGGAAAATAATAGAATCAAGTCTAGCCAAAGTGGGACTAGAGAGGAGACCAAATGGAAGTGCTCCTATTTGGGTTGGTACAAACTTAACTTTTATGGTATCCCTAAGGGTAACCCGGGAAGGTCGAGGGTAGTGGGGATTGTGAGAAATGATAGAGAACTAATTGTTGGTGCCTTTGCAGAGTCGTTGGATCATCAATCCAATAATTTTGTTGAGGCTTGGGAAACTTATAGGGGGATTAAAATGATGTTTGATTTGAAATGCAAATATATCATAATAGAGGGGGATTCCCTCTTTATTACTAATAATTTTTCTAACTTTTGGTCTTCCTTGGAACCTACTCTATATAATAAATGAGGTACAAAGGCTTCTTATTTTACTAAACAGGGTTCATGTGCAAGACACTTACCAATAGGGAAAAAAAGTGGCTGACACCTTTGCTAACCCAAGAGCATCTTAAATCCTGGTTTAATGATTTCCTAGCAAATATTATATTTTGTGTCCTTAAGGATAATTTATATGGTGATAGGGAGGATCTCAAGATGTGGTATTGGGGGTCTATTGGGACTTCGAGGAGGTGAGTTTTCACAAAGTCCACTATGTCATTGAGAAGGAGTCTACTGATGTTGGTTCTACAGTATATTCCAATTCCTATGTTGCAATATTAGATGTGTTAGATGGTGTTTTAAAATCATCTAGTTTATAGTTATGCTCATAATCATCCATAAAATTTTTAAGAGGATGTGGCTATTTGTGCAGGTGTTGTGATAGCGGTTGTGTCTATTTTTATGGTTGTGGCTATGGATTATTTTGTATCTATGAGTATGACCACATTTGAAGTTGTTGTTTAGGCTATGTTAGTGACTATGGTAGCTGCTAAAACTGCCGAAGAGTAACTTTTGACAAAAGCTACTGTTGTTGTTGCAAACTAGAATTGTTAGATAGGTCTTTGGTTTAGTTTTTTATCTATTGATTTCTATAGAGGGCTATGCATCTGGCTAAGTGAAATTGAGAAGAAAAGGTACACTGGTTTGTATTAGATTTATTGTCTAGTCTTAAATTGTTCTCCATATGGCTGTTTCATATCTGTAAAAGGAAGGAACCCCTTTCAAAACCCCCTTACCAATACCAAAAATAAAATAACAATATCTACATTTTATTTATATGATAATTATTGCCACCACATAGCCTTACTCAATTGTAGCACATTTATCAATGAGCTATGATGACAATGCCAAATCCATCATAAATTCTTATGTTTCATATTTTTTTTAAGGACAAAACCAATTTATCAAATATTATTTTTTATGCTTATCATTAATATATGTCATTTATCCTAAATTTACCGCAATTTTCTAATGATTTATATTTGTTGTAGGGTCAAAAAGGATTTTAATGAATACCATACAAAATTATTGGTTTATTCTCATAATGTCCAAAGAGCTTATTTCTTGGTATCATGTTCGTCCACTAAGTCATGGTGACAATGCAAAATCAACAATGCTTGAAATTTGATACAAGAACAAACAAAATGCAATAAATTGTATTCTCCATGCTTAACAATGAGAAACTAAAAAAACCACTACTAAGATTTCAATGGTCTGAAAGTTACTGCAGGGCCAAATATAATATAAGGAATACTACTTTCCACTTTATATTTCAAGGGTTATTCTCTTGCATGGTGGTGCAATTGTGTTTCCTACATATTTTTGGATTAATAAATTGTCACAAGAGCAAATTACTCTTTTAAATATTGTATTTTGGAATAGGTGTAGTTGAAATTCCATTGTAAATGGAAAAATTAGTTGAAGTTATAATGAAATGGATCTAAAATAATAACAAATATTAATAAAAATATTGAAAAATTCAATAAATAATCCTTTTATAACTAATAATTTCAAAATCCTAAAATTTAGTTACGATGTATTTTTACATTAAAATTAAAGTACTTGCTTGTCATTCTCATAGATTCCACTTGATGTAGAATTAAATATTAATTTCTTTTAGTATAATGTAGAGTATATTTATCTTTAACTATATATTTTTCATAAAATATTTTGATTTTCACCTAACATAATTTAAAACTAATAATTTTAAATATATTATTTTTAAAGGATAATTCTACTAATATGTACCTTATATAGAGAGGTTGAAGAAAATAAACATAATCTATATGTAGTAATTTTCAATATATAGAGATCATCAAATAAGCTAAAGGAGAATCAAATGGTTTGAGGTCAACTAGCTAAAATTTACCAGCTTTCACCCCTTTTAATGGATTTCTTGGAGTTTTTGCATACCGGAGAGAAGGAGGATGTTCCAATTGAGGAGGCCTAGGATGGTCTGAAAAAAGGATTTCTTGTTGAGATCAAAAAAAAATTGGCAGGCCTCCAAAGACCTTGTTTAGAAAAACTTCCAACAAGTGATTTCAGTATTTCTAGTACAGTTCTATCAGGCTCGATTGGTTTTTTGGGCATCCGGGGGTGATATCATATCTGCAGCTTGGTATTTGTCATAGGGTTTCCAGTGTTGAGGCCTTTCATGGTTTCAGTAATGGAGGCCTGATTCATAGATTCAGGGCCCCAACGGTGAGAGGAATTTAAAATTTTTGTTCGTTGAAAGTGTTTGCAGTTTTAGGCGGGATTTTCAAATTTAAAATTTAAATCTTGTATTTAAATGTATTTATGAGCACCCATTTCTCCTTTTTTGGCCTTTGTTGGCAACTGTCTATTTTCAATTTTTATGACCTTTGTTAGGAGGTTGTTTCATTCTATCCTATATTTTTTCCTCCAAGTAAAGTTGGTGTGGTATGCGTGGTATTTTGGGCTTGTTCATGGAATCTAGCCCAGTCCTTCTAGGTGCTTTTGTTATATCCAAGGTTGGGAGCCTTTCAAAACCCTACTTGTAATAGGTTTGGGGACCCTTTTAAAAACCTCTTCTACTATCAATCAAAAAAAAATTATGAGCTTTCATGGAGAAGATTAATCTTTAAGTCTTGTCAAACTTACTATCAAAAGAGTAAGTTTGAAAAATATGTGTCCTGTTTATTTTCCCTTTGCATAATCTACTTGAGTAATGTTTTCAAAGTTATTTATTTATTTATTTGTCATAAATATGTTTCCTTTTGTCTTTCCTTCAGTTGCTTGAATATGTTCAGTCTTGCCCACTTTATTGCATTTGGATCTCTATGTACATTATATTATGATCAAATTTTATCTTCATGAAAACTACTTCAATTTCTAGATCTTTTATCCGTCAAATAAAGTTTGGTGAGCAAATAACCTAGTCAACTATTTTGCGTCCATTATGTTTTTAATAAGTATATTTTCTAGATTTGTGCCATGTGTTTATGTCATTGCATGCGATTAATCCCTCAATACTACATAGTTTAAGATATTCTTCTCCATAATGTGTGATAAGTATTTGATTGTCATCTAAGTACTTTAAACAATGGCGATACACCTCTTCTTCTAGCCATTATGGATTATCATCTACACCTTCATTGATCTTTAAAGACCTTGTTTGTCTATCTGTTGTCCTGACATTAAAGTCCTCTAGTAAAACCACCTCTCCAAGCTTGTTAAATTTTGTGATGTATTTGCCAATATCATATATGAATTCTCATGACTTAAGTCATGTTTCTCATAACAATAAATGTTCTGATAACTTATTAATGTCAAAACAAATGTTAATAAAAATAAAAACTATGTCTTGTGTGTCTCAAAGTGTAACGCCGCATCACGAATCGCTATTAGGTTCTTATTTTATTCCTATGGATGATTGTTTTTTTGGAAATGATATGAGGAGGGATAGAGAATAATTTCTTACCTGGGACTGCCGAATTCGTTGTGTTGGCCGGTGGGAGAGAAAATGAGAAGGGCGATCTCGACATCGCAGAGAACTGAGAGCTCGCTTGCCTTTTTTAACAGCCCCACTTTGCGTTTAGAAAAAGTGACCTGCCTATTTATTGGATTCGCTATCCTCCTGATGTTCACCCTTCCCCTTCCCATTAGAGAGATACAAACAGAAACAGAGACGGATGAAAATACAGTTATCGGAGTTAATGGAGTGGTTGTCGAATTGTATATGCAAGCCGCTAAGGCATACGTGTAGTGTCGATTTGGGGACAAAAGCGTTTGTATATAGGGTTTTCAGCGCTGGTGTTGAGATGTTTTGGAAGGAGATAAATACCTAAGCTTTTAAGGGGAGGAAAAGAGTGGGTTGTAGGGTGCTAGAGAGAATTTTTTGGTAGTATATGGGAAATGTAATTTTGATGGGCTTCCCAGGGGAATCTATTTCCCAATGCGAAGCCCATATGGAATATTATTGTGGATTTACAAGGGAAAATAATAGAATCAAGTCTAGCCAAAGTGGGACTAAAGAAGAGACCAAATGGAAGTGCTTCTATTTGGGTTGGTACAAATTTAACTTTGATGGCACCCCTAAGGGTAACCCAGGAAGGTCGAGGGTAGTAGGGATTGTGATAAATGATAGAGAACTAATTGTTGATGCCTTTAGTCGTTGGATCATGAATCCAATAATTTTGTTGCGGCTTAGGAAGCTTATAGGAGTATTAAAATGATGTTTGATTTGAAATGCAAAGATATCATAATAGAGGGGGATTCCCTCTTTATTACTAATAATTTTTCTAACTTTTGGTCCTCCTTGGACCCTACTCTATATAATAAATGAGGTACAAAGGCTTCTTCTTTTACTAAACAGGGTTCATGTGCAAGACACTTACCGATAGGGAAACAAAGTGGCTGACACCCTTGCTAACCTAGGAGCATCTTAAATATTGGTTTAATGATTTCCTAGCAAATATTAGATTTTGCGTCCTTAAGGATAATTTATATGATGATAGGGATGATGTCTAGATGTGGTATTGGGGTCTATTGGCACTTCGAGGAGGTGAGTTTTCACAAATTCCACTATGTCATTGAGAAGGATTCTAATGATGCTGGTTCTACAGTATATTCCAATTCCTATGTTGCAATATTAGATATGTTAGATGGTGTTTTAAAATCATCTAGTTTTAGTTATGCTCATAATCAGCCATAAGAAATTTTAAGAGGATGTGGCTATTTGTGCAGGTGTTGTGATGGCAGTTGTGTCTATTGTTGTGGTTGTGGCTATGGATTATTTTGTATATATGACTATGCCCACATTTGAAGTTGTTTTTTAGGATATGTTAGTGACTATGGTAGCTGCTAAAACTGTTGAAGAGTAACTTTTGACAAAAGCTACTATTGTTGTTGCAAATTAGAATTGTTAGATAGGCCTTTGGTTTAGTTTTTTATCTATTGATTTCTATAGAGGGCTATGCATCTGACTAAGTGAAATTGAGAAAAAAAGGTACATTGTTTTGTATTAGATTTATTGTCTAGTCTTAAATTGTTCTCCATATGGCTATTTCAGATATGTAAAAGGAAGGAACCCCTTTCAAAACCCCCTTAACAATACCGTAAATAAAATAAAAATATCTACATTTTCTTTATATGACAATTATTGCCACCACATAACCTTACTCAATTGTAGCATTTATCAATGAGGTATGATGACAATGCCAAATCCATCATAAATTCTTATGCTTCATATTTTTTTGTAAGGACAACCAATTTATCAAATATTATTTTTTATGCTTATCATTAATGTATGTCATTTATCCTAAATTTACCACAATGTTCTAATGATTTATATTTATTGTAGGGTCAAAAAGGATTTTAATGAATACCATGCACAATTATTGGTTTAACCTCATAATGTCCAAAGATCTTATTTCTTTGTAGCGTGTTCGTCCACTAAGTCATGGTGACAATGCAAAATCAACAATGTTTGAAATTTGATACAAGAACAAACAAAATGCAATAAATTGTATTCTCAATGCTTAGCAATGAGAAACTTAAAAAACCACTACTAAGATTTCAATGTTCTGAAAGTTACTGCAGGGCCAAACATAATATAAGGAATACTACTTTCCACTTTAGATTTCAAGGGTTATTCTCTTACATGGTGGTGCAATTGTGTTTCCTACATCTTTTTGGATTAATAAATTGTCACAAGAGCAAATTACTCTTTTAAATATTGTATTTTGGAATAAGTAGTTGAAATTCCATTGTAAATGGAAAATTTATTTGAAGTTCTAATGAAATGGGTCTAAAATAATAACAAAGATAATAAAAATGTTGAAAAATTCAATAAATAAACCTTTTATAACTATAAATTAATTTCAAAATCCTAAAATTTAGTTACGATGTATTTTTACATTAAAATTAAAGTACTTGCTTGTCATTCTCATAGATTCCACTTGATGTAGAATTAAATATTAATTTATTTTAGTATAATGTAGAGTATATTTATCTTTAACTATATATTTTTCATAAAATATTTTGATTTTCACCTAACATAATTTAAAACTAATAATTTTAAATATATTATTTTTAAAGGTTAATTCTACTAATATGTACCTTATATAGAGAGGTTGGAGAAAATAAACATAATTTATATGTAGTAATTATCCGTATATAGAGATCATCAAATAATTTAAAGGAGAATCAAATGTTTTAAGGTCAACTAGCTAAAATTTATCAGCTTTCACCCCTTTTAATGGATTTCTTGGAGTTTTTGCATACTGGAGAGAAGGAGGATGTTCCAATTGAGGAGACCTAGGATGGTTTGGAAAAAGGATCTTTTTTTGAGATCAAAAAAAAATTGGAAGGCCTCCAAATACCTTGTTTAGAAAAACTTCCAACAAGTGATTTCAGTCTTTCTAGTACAGTTCTGTCAGGCTCGAATGGTTTTTTGGGCATCCGAGGGTGATATCAGATCTATAGCTTGGTCTTTGTCATAGGGTTTCCAGTGTTGAGGCCTTTCATGGTTTCAGTAATGGAGGCCTGATTCACGGATTCAGGGCCCCAATGGTGAGAGGAATTTCAAATTTTTGTTTGTTGAAAGTGTTTGTAGTTCTAGCAAGGATTTTCAAATTTAAAATTTAAATCTTGTATTTAAATGTATTTATGAGCATCCATTTATCCTTTTTTGCCAGTTGTCTATGTTCAATTTTTATGACTTTTGTTAGGAGGTTGTTTCATTCTATCCTAGATTTTTTCCTCTAAGGAAATTTGGTGTGGTATGCGTGGTCTTTTAGGCTTGTTCATGGAATCTAGCCCAGTCCTTCTAGGTGATTTTGTTATATCCAAGGTTGGGAGGCTTTCAAAATCCTACTTGTAATAGGATTGGGAACCCTTTTAAAAACCCCTTCTACTATCAATCAAAAAAATATTATGAGCTTTCATGGAGAAGATTAATATTTAAGTCTTGTCAAAAGATACATGCCTAATTATCAAGCTATTATAATACCAATATATGGTAACAATGTAATACATTATGAACCTCTTCAATTTCATATAACTACTTTAAAAAAAAGGTGATATAACTAATTTTAAAAATAAAACAAGTGTAACTTTGTATTTTAATTTTATGAGTTCTATTTAAGTGGGTTTAAATTATAGACTTCATATTATGCATATAATTTGATCATATTAATTATCATAATATAAGGGGATTATAATCAAATGGTCAGATCTATTTACTTAAATTCTTAAAATTTAAGGAAATCCAAGTTCAAATCTTACCTACTTAAATATGTATAATTGTAAAATTCATATAAGTCAACTAATCACAACTTATATTTGAGGATATGTTTCAATCCTCCCCCCCCCACACACACACACACATATATATATATATATATATATATATATATATATATGGATGGATTATAAAATTAACAATTATAGTATGTAGGTTTGAAATGAAATAAAATGATTTTAATTACGTCCATGAGATTAAAGCAGTTAATGAGACTTTAATACAAGATGGGGTATGGTGTACAAACTTAATCCCTTTTGGATTCAAACCTTAGATCTCCTATTTAGAGTTCTAAAGTTTAACAATATCCAGAATAAATTTTTTTAACAAAGTCAAAAAGCTCAACATCCTCTTATTATATTTTAGAGTGTGTTTATTCTATTGTTGATTTTGATGAGAAATTTTCCTATTTTATCTATTATCAATTATTGAAATGTTTCATTAGTGATTTTACTTTTAGAGTGTCATCATATGCAATCGTAATGTCCTTGTAGGCTTCATATTCCGTGATAAAAGACACATCTTAGTTTTGACCATACCTCTTGAGGAATTATTCATCTTTCAATTTCCCATATAAAACTGTATGAACTAGATCTTAGTTGGGCTATAAGCATATTTTTCTTTCAATTTGATCTTTGTATTTATGTACCTCTTTTAGTTGTGTTCACATATTGGGTAAAACTCATTATTGTATTACTTATTTTATCCTTCCTAAATTTTTAATCCACATTACAAGTGTGATTTTTTCCCTCACGTACTATATAATTTCTTTGTTAGAGTTTGGGACCTCATAAAATTTAATGCTCCAATTTTCTATACTTTTATTGATTTATTTCATCCATGTGTATTTTATTCTATTAAATGTTTCTTTAATTACCTGTTTTGGTAACCATTTATCTTCCTTTATTTGTATTTTCTTTAGGTACACCAATAACCTTATCATAGATTCTGCTTTTAGTGGAAAAATTCCTATTTCAACAAGTAAAATCTCATACAAAACTATTTATTTACATCTAAAATTACTTGTAAGTAGTCACTTTTGAATTCTTTCTATTTGTCTCCATTTAAAAATTGATGTATTGCTAGCTTGTATTCTTTCTATGCATATTTAGCAATGAGTAGAGTGCCCTGCATCTTGCTTGTATTCATTTCATCTTGTATATTCCCTAGTTGAGTTTGATTTGAGAATCTAAGCCAAGGTATTTGCATTTTGCTACTACCTATAAAAGATTTCTTTCAAATAAAATTTATGGTTGTTTTTGTTGTCTCCATGTAGAGAAGACCATAATTTTAGTATTTTTAATGTTTACCTACATTCAACTTCTTCACAAAAATATTCTAAAGCTTTTTAAATGTTCTTGCAAACTTTCAAGTATCTTTGCAATCAAAATGAGGTCATCGACATAAATAAGGTTCACTATATAATTATCCAATTGAATTCTCTCTCCTCCCATCCTTTCTACCCATTTCTCCAAATTGTCAATGTAAAGGGAAAAAAAAATAGGTGACAATCGACAACCTTGTTTCATCTCGATATCACTTTCAAAACACTCTAATAGTCCTTTCAGAGTTATGATATTTGCCACCACTACTCATAAAGTTTGTGTATATTTACTCTATAGTTGGTTCATACGTCAATTTCTTTCATTCTTTTACATAGTTTATCTCTAGGTACTATGTCAAAAGCTTTTTTTAAATCCATAGTATAATAATAAACTTCTTTTTCTTTCCATGTTATTTCTATTAGGTGCCTTAAAGTAATGCAAATATCTATTGTTGAGTACTTTGGTCTAAACCCTGCTTACTCAATTTCCCTCTTTCCTTAATTTTCTACCCACTAACTAATTTTGCTTTGTACAATGTTACCAAACAATTTTGCAAAAAGAGGATTAGTCATGATGATGCAATAATTTTAAGTATTGTTGGTGTCTCCATTTACAAAATGGTATGACTAGGCTGGTCATCCATTCTAGTGGAAAGCCTCCTTACATAATGTCATTATAAAAAAATTAGATATGTGGTGCTAAGATGTCACTACACTTGAGATGTTTAACTTGTAGACCATCTATATTCTAAGCTTCATCTATTATTATTTTCTTAATGCCCTCTTTTACATAATTTAGAGAAAACTTTTCTCAGTTGTATCAATTATAGGAGGGGTATCTTTTATTGGTTCCTCTCACATAATTGCTTAGCATGTTGCAAGCACTTTCCACTTGTGTTAATGTTTTTTTGTGTATCTTTTGCTTTGTTATAGATATTTTCAAAATTATCGTGGGTTATGCTTTGCAAGATATATCAACTCTTTGGACTTGCTCTTACGTATTATTTATTTGTTTATACAATAAATGTTCTGATAACTTATTAATGTCAAAACAAATGTTAATAAAAATAAAAACTATGTCTTGTGTGTCTCAAAGTGTAACGCCCCATCTTTGACGAATCGCTATTAGGTTCTTATTTTATTCCTATGGATGATTGTTTTTTGGAAATGATATGAGGAGGGATAGAGAATAATTTCTTACCTGGGACTGCCGAATTCGTAGTGTTGGCCGGTGGGAGAGAAAATGAGAAGGGCGATCTCGACATCGCAGAGAACTGAGAGCTCGCTTGCCTTTTTTAACAGCCCCACTTTGCGTTTGGAAAAAGTGACCTGCCTGTTTATTGGATTCGCTATCCTCCTGATGTTCACCATTCCCCTTCCCATTAGAGAAATACAAACAGAAACAGAGACGGATGAAAATACAGTTATCGGAGTTAATGGAGTGGTTGTCGAATTGTATATGCAAGCCGCTAAGGCATACGTGTAGTGTCGATTTGGGGACAAAAGCGTTTGTATATATAAAATTTGATGAGTGATGACCTTTCGATTCATTGCTGGGTCGCCTTATCGTACATTTGCCAGAAGCGTATCTCTACCACTCGTTACAGCTCGTTTGCCTCAGTTGAATTAAGTACATCTACATTTGGCTTAAGCACTCCAAAAAAAAATTGACACTACAAGAACGTTTAGTGAAAAGCTCTTAAGGAGGCCAAAAGTAAAACACGCCTGTATTGAGGTTATATGTCTAAAATTTTAGAAAAAAATGCTTTTCTCTCAACTTTTTTTTAATATACATAGCTATATGTTCTTAACATTTGGTACAACTGGGATGATAGGATTGTAAGACTTTAGGAGGTCAAGGTGTTATCAAGGGTAAAGTTGTACACTATATTTTAATAAATAGAAGTTTGTTTGAATAATCAAAATATTGAATAAATTTACGAGGGTCATTAACCTACTTTATTTAGTTTTATTCACATAGTGTACAAAAAATCATATCCTCTCTTTCTATTTATGCAAAAGATACATATCCTTCCATCTAATTTTTCTCTTTCCTTTATTTTTCCTAATCCACAATATTCTCTCATTATTTGTTTGTTTTACATCTACTTTAGTGTGAACTAGTTTTCATTTGGGTCAATGAAAGTGAGTTGCTTTCCCATTGAAGTTTGTTTCTAAATAAGTCTTTTTGATGGTGATACATATTCCCTTTTTTTTTTTTCAGCTTTTTCAGTTGTTCTAATATTTTTTTCTCTATCCAAAGTTCAAGTTAACAAGTTTGTTTATATATATTTTTATCTACACATTTATTATTTTATTTCATCTATGTTACTATTTTGTTTATATCTTCTTTGACTGTATAGAATTAATATCTTCTTTGATTATTCTATCTTCTCTTTGATTATCTTCTCTATTGTTTGTTTTACATCTAGTTAGTTTGAGCTAGTTTTAATTTGGGTCAAGGAAAATGGATTGCTTTCCAATTGAATTTTGTTTTTAAATAAGTCTTTTTATGGTGATACATTTTAGCTTCTCTTTTTTCCCAGCTTTTTCGGTTGTTCTAATATTATTTTTTCTATTCATAATTCAAGTTAAAAAGTTTGTTTGTATATATGTATATATATTTTTTATCTACACATGCATTATTTTATTTCATCTATGTTACTCTTTTGTTCATATCTTCTTTGACTATATATAGAATTAATATCTATCTTCTTGCCAAAGTAGATTTAAAAAAAAAAAACTTAAAAAATCATATTTATTTTAGTAGAGGAAGATAGATGTTTTTGAAAAAAATGAAAAATAATATTTATTTTAGTAGAGGGACATTGGTGCAAGTAAAATCTAATATTTTTTATAAGTTAATATTTTTTATGATGTTACATATGCATACAAGGACATTTTAGATCTGGTCTGCAACCAAGATATGTTTGTTTATTCTATCTTTTGGATTTATTTTTTATTCTGAAATATTATTATTGATTTACCAAAGAATTTACTAGTTGTAATTTTAGTTTTTAAATGTGATTTTAACCTCTAGGTATGTTGAGTTGTAGTTATCTTTAGTTTACATCAATATGCATAAATTTATTTTAGTAACTTAAGTAAAATTCTTTTGTAATTACATATTAATAATTATGGTTAATGTTTATCCCCAAGGGTTAGGTGAATTGGTAATTGTATGTATAACCAAACACTTACCTAGAAGAGATTTAGGTTTAAACCTTAGGAGCATGTATATTTACAAAGGTAGTAGTCTGCTTTGAATCCTTTGAGTACGTGCTAGACTGAGAATGATGGTACAAATCTCGAGCAACCAGAGGTCCTCTTCATGTTGGGTTATAAATTAATAAGGTGGTATAGGCTTGTTGGTGGCAGATCATGTAGTTTGAACCCCGCACTTGACAGTTACTAAAAATAGTATGGATGTAACAAACTCCCTTATGTATAAAATTAAAATTATGGTCAATTTTTTTATTTGGTGGATGAAGGGGTTTTAAAAGGACCTCACATTTAAAAAAAATGGATCCAACCTTATTTTACAAGCATAAATGTGACTCGTAGGCCCCATGTTGGGACTGAACAAAAGGCCTTAATTATTTATAAGTTATCTTACAATATATAAGCATCAAGCTTAGGAGGGAGATATGACAAGTTTCATAAGCTCCACTCTAAGCGTCTTTTAGAAGACACCACTCCAACTCAAACTGAAGACAGGGACAAGTGGCGGAAGACAAATGTCAACTTTGTCAATTATAGGCATAGTGCACATTATAACAATAATAATATTCTAACATTCCCCCTTAATGTGCACTATCCTAAAAAATAAGTCAACATTAGATAACATTCCCCCTTAATGTTGACTTCTTTTACATAGATATAGCAAATTGCTAAACTAAGAAAACTTGTCTTTTCAAAGTGACTTGGTGAATATGTCTGCTACTTGATATTGAGTTGGTACATACTTCATGCGTATAATATCTTCTTGGACCATTTCTCTAATGAAGTGATGATGGATCTCAATGTGCTTTGTTCTAGAATGGAAAACTGGATTCTTGGTCATCTTGATGGTACTTTGATTGTCACAATATATATATGTTGGACCATGTATGAATAGTCCAATATCCTGAATTAATTGCCTCAACCATATTACCTCTTTAATTGCCTCAACTGCTGCTCTATATTCTCGCTTTTGCTTGAAGATAGTGAAAGCGTGTCGTTGCTTCTTTGTGCTCCATGAAATAGAGCCTTGGCCTAATTGAAAGCAATAACCCGATGTAGATCTTCCGGTTTCGGGACAAGCGGCCCAATCGAATCTGTGTATCCAATCAAAGAAAAATTATCACTTGATTTATACATAAGGCCATGATGAGGTGTGGCCTTTAGGAATATCACAATCTTCTTAGCTGTTATCCAATGAATCTTCTTAGGATCTTGCATGAATCTAGAAATAAGGCCAACTAAATAGCAAATATCTGGTCTAGTTGAAGTTAAGTATATCAAACTTACAACTAGTTGCCTGTAAAGTGTACCATCAACCCTTTCTTCTTCATCATTATTTAGCAATTTCAATCTAGTTTCCATGGGAGTTAGAGAGGGCTTACACTCCTCCATGTGAAACCTCTCCAAAATAGACTGAATGTACTTAGCCTGTGAGATAAAAATCTTATCATCAAACTTCTTCCTTTTCTTATGAGGAATATGAGCATAGGCATCACATAAAAATATTCTCAAATGGCCCACATAGGGCGTTCTTCCACTCCATGCTTATTAAGGTGTTCTTTCATGTAAGGCCTTTGTGTATGACCTATTAGTCAAGTATGCAGCAGTAAGAACAGCTTCTCCCCAAAATGAGTTAGGTACTATAGTAGCATGTAAAATTGATTTTGCCCTATTTGTGATTGTTTGATTCATCCTTTCAGCAACTCCATTTTGTTGCGGGGTATAAGGGGTTGTGAATTGCTTCCTTATCCCATGATACTTACAAAAATTAAAGAATTCATTGGAGACATATTATCCACCATTATCTGATCTTAAGGTGGAGATTTGATAGCCACTTTCTCTTTCAACAAGTTCGATGAATTTTTTGAATTTATCAAGGGCTTGCCACTTATATTGAATTAGGTAGATCCATACCTTTCTGCTGTAATCATCAATGAAAGTGATGTAGTATTTTGCCCTAGTATAAGATTGAACAAACATTGGCCCACAAATGTCTGAATGAATCAATTGCAAAGGTCTATTAGCTCTCCATGCCTTTCCTGTTTCAAATGGTTGCCTATGGTGTTTGGCTATTACACATGGCTCACAAAAACATTTTGAATCCTTAAGATGTGGGAGTCCTTTAACTAATCCTTTTGTAGCCATCATTTGAAGATTATTAAAATTTAAATGTCCCAATCTTTCATGCCACATGTACTCCAAAGAGAAAGTAGTTGTTGTATGCAAAGATGTTTTTGTTACATATTTTGTAAGGAGGTAGTAAACACCATCCTTTTTCACTCCGATGGCCTTGAAATTGCCATTGGGTTCCTTAATGTAGCATTTTTATTTTTCAAAATGACAGTATAGCCCTTATCTGTAAGTTGTCCAATAGAAAGAAGACTCCTTTTTAGACCAAGCACATACAAAACATCTATTGCAGGAACATTATTACCATCATGCAAAGTAAGTGGTGCCTCCCCAACACCTTCAATGGGTAGAGCACTTTTATCACCAAAAGTAATGAATTGATTTGATGTGGGCTGAACCTTGGTCAACCAATCTTGCCTTCCTGTCATGTGCTTTGCTGCTCCAGAATCAATATATCAACATTCTTTATCTTCAACATTAACTTGGTTGGTTGCATACAATGTGTTCATATTATTACTTTGTGCTTCTCCCTATTCTCTTTGCCTTTGATAGCAATTAGCAATATTATGATTCCATTTTCCACAATATTCACACCCTTGTTGATTGTTGTTTTGACCCCCTTGAGGTCTTGTTTGCCATCTTTGCTGCTGTTGGTACTACTGCTATTATGGTCGATGCTGGTACTGTTGCTGACGTGGTTGCTGATGGTACTGTTGATTTGGCTACTGCTGGTATTGTGTGTATCTCTGGTGTTGTCTACCCCTTTGATTCTGATTATGCTGATTTTGAACCTTGTTTTGTTTAGGCTGTAAAGTTGCATTGGTGGCAAAAGCTACTGATGTGGCTTCAATTTATTCATCTTTGATTAGGGCTTGCTCATGCTTCTTAAGTAGGATCTCAATATCCTCAAGTGTTGAATTCATTGTTTTACCACTCAAGTCTAACATGGTAGCATAGGAGTGAAACTTTGAAGGAAGACCATGCAACATTATTGGAATTAATTCATTATCATCTAGGGTTTTACCAACAGCTAAGAAATCATTTTTAATAGACTTCACTTCCATAAGATAATCGGTAAGTGAGCCTTTCATACATAGATTGTGCAATTTTTGTTTGAGATACAAAATATTATCTTGACTTGGCCTATAAAACAATCTATTGAGAGCATCCCATGCTTGTTTAGGTGTTTTTGTAGCCCTTACAGTTTCTCTGCATTGAATTCTTGTAGCTAGCTTGATTAAACTTAAAGCTATATTGGATTTCTTCTCAAATTGTGCTTTTTCTTTAGGGTCTGTAGGTGCAGTGAGTGGGTCTTCATTAGCTTACCTATCTCTCACAAAGTCCCACATGTCATTCATCATTAATATTGATTCCATATCATACTTCCAATTTGCAAATGTTTGTGCTCCTTCAAGTTTCTTTGTAAGTCCACTTAATAGATTTGTAGTAGCCATGATTTATAAAAGGATTAAAAGAAAAGGGAGCTCAACAAAATATGAAGTAAGAACGACAAATGTCAAATTAGAGCCCTCAAAAAAATCTAGGGTACACCGTTGAAGATCCAAAGGAGGGTTCGCCTAGTTTTTCCACTCTGAATCTTCAAGAGATTCCAACAGTGGGAGGGTTAAGTTGAACATAAGTGCCTTTTTCTATCCAAAGAGAGTAAGAATTAGAATTTTTCCAGACCTCTATACCGAACTTCTCAATATACCTGCCCTTACATGAGGGAGACTATAAGCATTTGAGAAGTTGATACGTGGAACATAGGCGATTCTAAAAGGGGATAACCTACCAGACCTTTATACCAAACTACTCAATATACCCGCCCTTACGAGAGGGAGACTATAAGTATTTGAGCAGTTGATATGTGGAACATAGGAGGTTATAAAAATGTGATGCTTGCTTTTTGTAGAATTGTTACAATAGATATGCCAATGTATTATTCCTTTATAAGAATTTGCCTGTATTTTTTTGCTTGCTTGTATATGGCTTAGTGTTAAGTGTGTATGAAATGGAACTACACTTGATTACAATTATAAAACCCAAAGTCATGCAAGGGTAATAGCAAGCATAAAATGTAGACAAATCCCAAATAGAAGATGCAAGCAACAAATACCTAGTGGCCAAGAGAGTGCCACAAAAGGTCTCCACAAGCAAGAGGCAAGGGGGCCTAAATCACCCCTTGATAGAATGATTTGTATTGGAAACTTGGCTAAAAAACAATTTTAGCCCCAAATGTACCTCCAAAATATTGTACAAGATCAATGCCTTCATTTACAAGATTACCTCAAACTTGCCAAATTCAATGAATAACTTGGCATAATGTCCCCCCAAAGACTTAAAAATTTGAGCCCCTCACGACTTTGCAATTTTTCACCCAAGAGTGTCGGATGCTACCGAAAATGCACTCTGTTTTACAATCTCAACTTCAAGTCAAAATTTAGCTGAGTAAATGATATCAAAACTGAAAACTAATTTGACCAATGGATCGCCCTCAAAATTATCTTTCCAATGACTATATATAAGCATATAGTCGGATACAAATTGATGCTTCAACAAAACAAAAAACAATGACTTTCAAAATGTGTGCAGCTTCGGGACTTCCCAAATGGTCACCCATACGAGTTGTACTCTGCCAAAAATGCTTAACTTGGGAGTTTTTGTGGGATTTGCTTCCTGAAAAGTTTTACAATGCTTTTGAACAAAATTTGCCCCCTTCAGAATAACTTACATGGCCATTTTCAAATAACTTTAAATTTTCATCAATTTTTACAATGTGGTAGGCAAACTTTGAATTAAAATTCTGGGTTTCAACTCTCAACACGATTCTTCAAATTTCAACTTTGGGGAAAATTTTAACTATTAAGTATTTGCACCAATAGCTGGCGTGGGCCCACCAGTTCTTAATGATTTATTAAAATAAGTTTAAATGCTCTAAAAAAAAAAACGTTCCTAGCTCCAGTTTATCATCAATCAATGCAACACTATGAAGATTTAACAAAAAATTAATAAGACAAGCTCTCAAACATGCCTTTAATCTATTCACAGGGAACTCGAAGCACCAATCTCTCCGCCTATCCAGGTAGCTCGATTTTTGTTATCCTTTGCGGTGAACTCGAAGCACCAATCTCTTTGCCTATCTAGGTACACCAGTGCACATAACAGAAATAGTTCTACCGCAAGTCGAAAACGCTATCTCAACAAAGCTTTAGCTGTCACCGTATCGAGTTACTATCAAAAATTTGCATTTCTCCCTGAGAGAGCTTCAATTTATAATTTTATTTAATTGAAACTATATAAAATTATAAATATTTTAATGAAACTGAAGTGGACTTAAAAAATCAAACCAGCGAAGGAACAAATAGAACAAGTGATCGTCGAAGCAAAACCAGGGCGATCCCTCTCATAGAGCACCACGTCCACGATCCTTGTTGACTTTTTCTTTTCTTTCTTCTCCATGATCCTTGATCTTTTAGAGACAGCAAACATCAACCCATCCTTGTTGTGAACTTGATCTCTCCTTACAGGTGCACCGAAAACAACCTCCAAAGCGAAACATGCACGATCTGGCTTTTACAATGCAGGCAATGTGGCATCCACAGGGGGTCAATGTTTTCAAATGATTAGTTAAAAAAAAATTAACTCCTCTCCTCCTTTTCTGCTTTTGGTGTCCGTCGTCATGCCTCTTTGAGTGGTGTCCAATACAACCTAGAAAGGCTGCACACGCCGTAGAAAAATACACGTTGTTGTAGATATAGTTCGCTGGAACGCGGCTTAAAAAAAATCTTATGAAATTTAAAATATCAAAGAAGATATTTCAAACACAGATGTCCTGGCCCGCATCATCAAATAACAAGCATAGGCTGAATAACAAAATCACTCGCTGCCTCCTTCCAAAAAATACGGTCCTGCTTTAGCAATGACTGGTATATGGCAACAGTCAAATTTTCCTTTACAATGAAGTGATGAACAGATTGTGCTTTTCCATAGGAACATATTGAAGAAATGGAATAGCAACAACAACAATTTCATCAGCTGGAAAACAACCAGACACTACTGAAGTTAGAAAAGATCTTCGCCAGACTTGAAACTCCCCGGTAATGCCTACTGCATCACAGAAACAAGGAGAAAATATAGGTAGCCAGAGTCTGCCAGGATTGAATTGTGCTTTTGGAAAAAATGAGCCGTTTCATCACCAGACAGAACATCCGAGAACTATTTTATCACTGAGAAAGAAAAAGATATCCTGGGCCTTCGCAGATAAATTTCCACCACACGAAACTTCTTTTTCTCTCTCCACGCAAGCAAAATCACCATGTCCAGATTCAGAGGCACCTCATCGTGCTGCCAGAATTTTTTGCCATGATCACGCTGTTCACCTACATTTCTGTAGCATCGGCCACATCATGCTAAGCTATACTCCAAGTGGTCTTAACATAACAAAAAATTGACTTCATCGGCCACCACGTCCAGATTCAGAGGCACCTCATTGTGCTGCCAGAATTTTTTGCCATGATCACGCTGGTCACCTACATTTTTGTAGCATCGGACACATCATGCTAAGCTATACTCCAAGTGGTCTTAACATAACCAAAAATTGACTTCATCGGCCACCATAATACCTGGTTGCAACAGGAAAATGCAACCGTCAACTACAGGAAAATGCAGCGATCTTCCAAGCATCCTCAACAAAATAGTAATACGTCAGACCCCTAAAAAAAAAATTGGAAAGAGGCATGTCCTCGGATGGCGAGGATTGTCCTCTTCTATATTAACTTATGGAGTTTCTGGTACTCCATAGATCAATCCTTACAGGCGGATCTCACCGCTCTGATACCAAATGTTGGGACTGAACAAAAGGCCTTAATTATTTACAAGTTATCTTACAATATATAAGCATCAAGCTTAGGAGGGAGATATGACAAGTGTCATAAGCTCCACTCCAAGTGTCTTTCAGAAGACACCACTCCAACTCAAACTGAAGACAGGGACAAGTGGCAGAAGACAAATGTCAACCTGTCAATTATAGGCATAGTGCACATTATAACAATAATAATATTCTAACACCCCCAATAGAAACTAGGATCCCTGAAAAATGCTAGCTCCCATCTAGCTCCATCAAACAAAAAAGAACAAAAACAAACACTAATAAACATAAATATAAAAGGGTAGATCAATCCCATGCAAGGGAGAGAAAATACCTTTTCCAAAAAAACTAACCAAAAACTAGAACACAAACCACTGGAATAAAAGAATCATAAATCAATTTTAGTGGTAAAATGTCAGTTATGAATGATTTCAATGAAATGCCACCAATAAAGCTTCCACCTCATTCTATAGTTTCCTTTATGTCAGATCTGACTATGCAATAATCATGGAAAACCCAACCTGGTGAGCTACCCCCATGTAGCCATGGAATTTTGACAACTTAAAATTCCCCCTCATAGCAAACATGTTGTTACCTTCTAATGACGTGAAAATCACTCTCAAAACCCCTACCTCAATTTTTGTGCTAAACAAAATTAAAAATTATTCATTTTTCCCTTTTTTTGGAAAATTCATATGAGCTCGACAAATTCGAACGATTTCAATATTTTCAAACATCTAAATTTGGCCAAATCCCATGTGCACCTAATTTTGGTGCTCTTTTGGGATTTCAAAGCTAATTTGGGAAAATCTATATTTTCAACAAATTTGAACATATCCAAATTTATCCAAAATAGCAAAAATCCCAATTTACCTTAACTATTCGTCCTATTTGCACCTCCCTCCCTGATTCCTCGACCAACCTCAAATTATAAAACTCCTAGACTCCCCCTAAACAAATCTAATGGTGATTTTGTAGGAAAAATTAAGTGAAGAGAAGAATTTTCCTACATGTTGCAAGTTTATGTGGAGACTTCTACATAAAATCGCCATTCTAGGAGTGGTAAGACATGGATATGACTATTGTGAACTTTGATCTATTTTATACTTAGGTTAAATTCATATTTTTACAATGTTTTCACAAATTCAGATCCATCTGAATTTATCATAAGTCTAAAATTATCATAACCGTTGTATTTTGCATATCTAGCCGTTGAACATTTTTGGATGTCTGAATTTCCAAGCAAATGTCTGAAAACATATAGATCTATATTGGGAGTAAGTTTATGATTTTAGAATTAACAGATCTATCTATACTTTGAATTCTATCATTCATCATCTTCATTACCTTACTATATTTCATTGATGTTACTATATTCTTTCCATTTAGATTTCATACTTTACATTAGTTTCATAGATTCATCATTCTTAATAGTTTGCTAAAGGAACTGAGGAGATATAAATGTTGCATATCACAACTAGCTGTGACCTAAGTAGATCCCCCACCTTAATTATAAAATTTTAAGTCTTGCTATGAAAGTGTAGGTTTCAAACATATTTGAACATCCGAAATTGTCTGATAGATTCGGACCGATCCAAAAATATATAGAAATATATAAAAAGCAACATAGTACAAACATACAAACCAGGTAGGAATCTAAACTTATATTTTGTTACAAATTTCATTTTTGCATTTTTCATAAGATTCTGTTTAAAAGAACTCTACATAGAACAAAAGAATATGGAAGATCCAAAAACATAAATTTAGTGCGTGATTCACTCTAGTTTGAAAGAAAATATAAAAGAACATAAAAACACAAACTTAGACTTATTACTCTTAGCATTAATTGCATTATAAAAGAAAGAAAAAGGTTCAAAATAAAACACAAAAGAGACATAGGCTTAGTTACATTATTTTACATCCATTACATTAGTTGAAAACTTAAAAGAAAAAAATATCAAAACACAAACTTAGGTGCATTGTTTTATGCTAATAAAAATAGTTGAAAAACTCATAATAAAATAAACAAAACATAGACTTAATTGTATTTTCCATTGCATCA
Organism: Wollemia nobilis; assembly: GCA_028583015.1. Classification (NCBI taxonomy): domain Eukaryota; kingdom Viridiplantae; phylum Streptophyta; class Pinopsida; order Araucariales; family Araucariaceae; genus Wollemia; species Wollemia nobilis. Next base: position 66,268 of record JAQPPZ010006193.1, on the reverse strand, counting down.
ATCACACTAGCTGAGAAATACAAAAGATAAAAGATAAACTTAATTACTCCATTTTACATCAATCAAAAGGTAAAATATAGATCTAGTTGCATCATTATCTACATCAAGATGAAAATATAAAACACAAAAAAACAAAAAGAGTAAACTACATGCTAGCATAATATCATATTTTACTTTTCAAATATGTACAAAATCATTGCATCATATTTAGATTTATAAATCTTTCTAGTTAGAATCTATTTACTTTATTTTCATTAAAATCTGAAAAACATATAACTAGGTAGTAATTGCATTTTGGCCAAACCCTATGTTTATGCACATAAAATAATTCAACAAAAACCCACCTTACCTAGGTGTAGAAACCACCACAAAAAGTGTTTCCTAGTGAACCCCACCCAACTCATCAACAAACACCAAGGAGAGCACAACTCAAGTGCTTCTCATATATGGTGCAAATCCATCATTTTTCCTCCCCCTTTCAAGCGTAGATCCATTAGCCTGGAAGAAATGGGTGCAAAAATTTTAGATCTAAATTCTTTGGTGAACCCGTGTGAACCACACCATCATTTTTTGATCTCATTACTTTTGTGTGCCTTAGATTAAACCACATAATATAGATCAATTTTTCAATGAACCGCATCACATCATTTTATTTTCTTTCACAAACATTATCTTAAAAACTAACCACATTTGACGAACTCTTCTGCAACTTTGGTTGATCCAAAAACAATGAGAATATACAGTGAAGGTTTATGGACTTTAGAAAGGGATTATCCTTTCTCCTATACCCAAAAATCTTAAAATATTTAATCAAGATTTAAAATGAGGCTAGTCCAACAACCGTCATAGCCGTGGAAAATATCATGCACTTCTTCGAGGTGTATCGCTTCCCATGGTGAACTGGGTGAGTACTGGTAGAGTTTGGGCTTCATCACGACTTGGATTTCATCACCAAGTGTCTACATGTGGGTAACCAAATGAAAAGCCTAATTGAACATAAAAAAAACTTGGCCTTCAACTTGCAAAACAATTCGAAGAAAAATTTGTATTTAGAAAACAATGCTTGCTTTAAACTTTCTTTTTCACTTTTACATTACTTTTTCTAAAAACAAAAAAAGAGAGAGAGAAACAAAAAAAACTCCATAAAATGTTTTAAATGGTGTATACTAGCATTAAATATTTTTTCCTTATCGACCTTAGAAAAGAACTCATAGAAAAAGAGGTTGATATCCACTTTAGGAGTAATAGGGAAAGTTGGGAAGATTTGTGGCAAAATTTCGATCTCATTAAGAAAAGAGCGGAAGAGTTGAAACAAATTAAAAAGATAGATATAACAAAGGCCTTAGGATCGGACTACTATTTCACCTATTTTGAAATTAAGAGGAGGTGTGAATGCTGGCTACAGAACAACATAGCCTATATTCACTCCACAACTTACTTGTGGGCAAGTTACTTTGAAGAGTTTGTAGTCATTCACAAATTTCTAGTGAACTTATAAGAGAAAGAGATAGCCTTTGAAAAGAAAAGGCACTATCAAAAGTCACCTAGGGCAATATTTTTTAGAGAATTTTGTCATGACATCTAGTTTCAACCTCCTACTTTTGAAACTAAGAATATCAATCTTGTTCACTTTGTCCTTCTTTTGAAATAGAGCTTTGTCTTCGAAGAGGAACATTTTATGAGCCTTGAAGATCTAGAGCCCATCAACGATATCCATAAGATCTTTTGATAAGAGTGAAACCATCTTAGTTTTGTTACCTTAAAATATTGTAAAAACTTAGGTAGACTAGCCTATTTAGTTTGATTTAAAAACAAAACAAAAAACAAAAAAAAATCACAAAAAAAAATAGTAGTAGTATAAAAATAAATAAATATGCTTAAAACCTTAAGGAATGGAAAAGAAGTGGCAATCGTCTTCAAATGGGAGTAGGATAACAAAAATCCAAATATCAAAACTGAGATAGAGAGAATTTAGGAAGAACAAGTTATGCAAATAGAACAAAATGAGGAAGATGAAATAGTCGACCCTTTTGACCCTAAAATGGGACCTGAAGGGGATGTTCATTTTGAATCTATGCATCACTTCTATGAATTTTTAAATCGTAATCGAGCCTCTATCGCTAATGCCTTTGAAATAGAAGATCAACTTGCAAGAGGTGATTTTTCAATGGAAGCAGCCTTGGAAGTAGCTTTTTGACTTCGCCCAAAACTAGAGACATATATGGAAAATACTCCATTACAACCTGCCATTCATAACGATAATTCCTTAGGTACCAACCAAGTTCAAACAACTTTGACATTGCAACATAAACCAGTCTTTGCAACCACTACTACTACTCAAAAACAACCTTCTTCTTCCACCAACAACAACTTTATTTCCCAATATTTTAACTCTCAATTTACTCAAGTCTCAACATACCAAAAAAATAATAATATTCCAACTTCTCAATCAAAATAGCAAAAGAATATGCCTCCTTATAAGCTTCCTAAACCTCTAACTTCAAATCCTATGCATAACAGTATTACCATTTCAATACCCTATGTGGCAATGCAACATACATATTATCCTCCCTATGCAAACACGGTAGTAGAAAATAAACATAATGGGCAACCACATAGTATTGAAGCTATATTTAAATAATTAGCTTCATGATTGGATCAAATAGACCCTTATTGCCCTACATACATCTATAAGAAAATGTATATCCAACCACTAGATCCTTTTGTTGCCGCTAGACCATATCCTAAACGTTTCCCCATGTTGATTTTACTGATTTATAATGGGATCAAAGATTCAATTGAACATTTTCATATGTTTAGGACAACTTACCATGACATTGCATATGATGACATTTTGCTATTGAAATATTCCAAAAATATTTAGGAGGCATGGCATTAGAATGGTATTATCAACTCCCAACTCATTCCTTAAGAAATTTTGAAGAAATTGCAGAGTTATTTGTACATCAATTTGGTGCTTATATAGAGAGAGGTATGTCACAATAAAATATTTATACAACCTCAAACAAGGAAAATAAGAGAGCTTCATAGAATTTTTAGCTCGATGGAGAAAAATTTTAGGCAAACTACATTTCACTTTATCTCCAAGAGAAATGTTAGAGATTTTCATTGGTAACTTACAAGAGTAATTATCCTAGGAGTTAGCTATGGCTACCGTAACATCCTTTTATCAAGATATAGACTTGAAAAGAAGGGTAGAAGAAGCCCTAGTTAGAAGGGGACAACTTAGAAAGAAGGATGAACACAAGTCATCTAAAAATCAATACAAGAACAAATATGTGGTAGGAGATGAGGTTTCAGATAGTAGACCCCCTCTAAATATTAACACATTAGAAACTACAAAGAAGTTTGTTTAAAAACACCTAAAAAACCTTCGCAACGAAACTTGAAAAGATTAAATCAATATTTGGCAATGGTCTTACCACATTTGGTAGAAAAAGGTTTGATAAAACTGCTAGAGATAGGACAACCTTACACATCTCAATCCTGGTATAAACTAAACCAACATTGTGATTTCCATCAAGTTGATGGATGTCCAACCAACACTTGTAGAATATTAAAACACTTAGTAGAAGACTTAATTTATAATGGAAAATTGGGAGTGGTAAATACTCCACCTAAAGCTAATCCACCAACAAAACCACAAAAGCAACAGGCACAAAATGTCAATCAATATCTAGACATAATCTAAAATCCATTACCAAATTGTGGTAAGAAAGTTGTAAATCAGTTAGATTATAATACTATGCCTCATACAAAATATTATGTGGGAATTATTAGTAGTAACTTACCATTACAACTCTCGTAAACTTCCTTTGTACCTACTCAATCCATTGTCACAATTGAGAAATTTTGAGGAAGGACGCTACAATTCTCATATTTTGACCATATAGAAAGTGAAACAAAATTTGAGATAGATATTAGTTCCTCCCATTCTAGTAGTTAAAAATATGAATCATGACAGGTTCTACCCACCACAGATTCATTAATTTTGGAAGAACCATTTCCAAGAATGATAACAACCCATATTTTTTCACAAAAATATCTTCCCATAGAACGAACATCAAATGCTAGATCATAAACTATTCAAGATGATCCTCCCACTGTCCATAGATCAAGTAAAATTGTGGCTACAATTGGAACTATCACTTGACAACAAGCTCAAACTCAAAATTTTCAACCTCAATTACATACAACTCAACCAAATGATGTGGATCAACCATATTTTGTTCTGAAACCACCTTATAAGGGAAATAATGTAATTCGACCTCAACAGAAAACACCCTTTGATATTAATGAGAAAATAGCTAATACAACAACTAGGATTTCTCTTTTAGATCTTCTTAGAAATTCATCAATTCATAGATAAGAATTAATGAATACCTTGAGTCAAATTATGGTGCCTCAGGATATAGAACCAACTTCTATAGTGAATGTTGTGGCTTCTTACGGAGCTGACTACATTGATTTTCATGACAAATATATACCTCCACACAATATGCATAGGGACAATCCCTTATACATAACAACATTAATTGGAGATGTAGGCGTTAAGAGGATATTGATCAACAATGGTTCATCTCTAAATATCTGCACCTATGAATTTTTTAAAAGGTTTGGGTTTAGAAACGAAGACTTAAGAAGAACTAAAATGATTATAAAAGCTTTTAATGATGAAATCCAAGAGGCTTGTGGTGTGATATCTATCCCATTACAAGTTGGCCCTAGAATATTAGATACATTTTTAATTTTTGTATCTTGTCCTACATCATACAACATCCTTCTAGGATGCCCCTGGTTAATGAAATGAGGGCAGTTTCCTCTACCTTACATAAATGTGTCAAATTTTATTTTAAGAATCAATTGGTCACCGCCCATGGAGACTCTAGACCTTTCAACATGTGTGCAATGGCAAAACCAATTAATATTCCATTTTTTTCCACTTTATCATCATCAATTCATGTTCCCCCTAAGAGTTATTCTCCAAAGATTGGATCTTTACCTTCTTTTGACACAACTACACCATCTAAAACTAATAATACCTCTACCTCATATCACCTCATAGATGAGGCTTTACCAGATTTATATACCATATTAACCCATATAAAGTATGCTAATTTTACTATACAAGACTCCATTATCTTATCCCAATTACTGCCATCCTCGCGAATGATATTTTTACCTTGCAAACGGGGAAACATATATCATGTTGGAAGCTATACATTTATTTTCATAGGATGTTCTCCTGATAAAATCAATATTAAGCAAATGATATTTACATTAAATAAAATGAGACCAATTTTACTCAATATTACTTATCCAATAGATATATACAATTAAATAAAATGATGTGTGATATGGGTTACAGAGGTAAATGTTTGGTTCATTTTGAGAATGGCATACGCAAACCATTTGAGGTTGAGGAATGTCCTGCCTGATGTGGTATAGGCTATATACCTACAAAATTTCATCCTTTCCCCTTTAATAATGATGATCACCTTATCATATATGATGACTATTTAGAAAGAAGGTAACAATATGATTTCAATAGTCCATCCTAAAATGATTGCCACTCCAGACGAGTGTATATAAGAAGATATATTTTTCAACATATCCCTCAAATAAGTTATGAGGAATAATTTCTTGGATGGGTCCATCCCATGTCCACACAATAACCCCACAAGAAGAGTTAGCCAAATTACCCCTAGAAGAACTTTAGTAAATGGGTGTTTCACCCACCCCTCCTAAATTCGAAAGGGACTTAAATATTTTGGTAGAAGATATCTTAAAAATAAATATTGGAACAGAAATTAATCCTCACCTGGTCAAAATTGGATTTGCCTTGAGTAAAGAAGAACAAATGAAATACACAGAACTTGTTGAGTAATACCCTGATATCTTCACATGGATTTATGCAAATATGTCTGGCCTAGATCCTTCTATTGTCATGCACCACTTAATGGTGTGTCCTAACACTAAACATGTGAAACAAAAACATAGGAAAATTGTATCCTAAAGTAGTATTGTTAGTTTAATACGAGTTGCAAAAATTGTTAGACGTGGATTTCATTCAGGCCATAGATTACTCTGATTGGATATCAAATTTTTTCCTAGTAACCAAGAAAGAGGCTACTAAAATTAGAGTATATACTGATTTTAGGGACATCAATATTGCATGTCCCAAATATGATTTTCCCCTTCCTAATATGGATCAAATAATTAATTTCACAGCATAAAGTGGGATGTTGTCCCTTATGGATGGATTTTTGGGATATAACCAAATCTATATAGGATAAGAAGATCAAGCTAAAACCGCTTTCATTACACCTTGGGGAACTTTCTGTTGGAAAGTAATGCCCTTTTGACTCAATAATGCAGGAGCAACTTATCAACAAGCTATGACCTACATGTTCCATGATATGATGTATGATATCTTACATGATTATGTATATGACATCATAGTCTGATCCATTAAGGAGGATGATCATATTCTTGACTTGTGATGAGTCTTTAATAGAGTTTGTGAATATAAATTCCGCTTAAATCCAGATAAATGTATGTTTGGAGTAAACTAGATAAATTATTGGGATTTATTGTGTCTATGCGAGGAATAGAGATAGATCCTATCAAAATCAAGGTAATAATTGATATGCCGCTACCAAAAACATTGATAGAACTCCGAATATTATAAGGTAAGATCTAATCTATTCATTGTTTCATAGAAAAATTGGCGGATAAATATCAACCCTTTCTTAAGTTACTTAAGAAATATACTTTTTTCAAATGGGATGAGGAATCTCAAGAAGCCTTCAAATTTTTTAATAATTATTTTCTTACATCGCCAGTGCTCGTTCCTCCTAGGCCCGAGAATCCTTTCATTTTATATATTTATACCTCAAAAATTATGTTAGGAGCAATGCTAGCGCAACATGACAAGGATAAGAAAGAAATAACTGTTTATTACAAAAGCAAAACCTTGATAAGTTCTAAAAAAATTTATACTCCTTTGGAAAAACTCTGCTTGTGTTTTCAACACAAAAACTATGCCATTATATGCTTAGTCAAAAATATTTTGCCATAGCAAAATTTGATCCATTAAGACACTTTATGAGTAGACCCTATTTATCAGGATGCACAGTAAAACAGGTTCTATCTCTAAGTGTGTTTGACCTAACATTTATTGGCCAAAATTCCATTAAAGGGTAATTCATAGCCGATAAACTCACTATTGCCCCTCTTGAATCTACTTATCCTTTAACTATAGAGTTTCCAGATGAATGCCTTAACCTAGAAGGCATATATTTAGATTCTTGGACCTTATTTTTTGATGGAGCCCATTGCATGAGTGGTGTAGGTGCAAGCATTATATTAGTGTATCCACATTAAAAACTTATCCCATTATATTTTATACTCCAATTTTCCCTTACAAATGATAAAACAAAGTATGAAGCCTTGATCCCTAGGTTACAAGCAATTTTATCCTTAAAAATTAAGTATTTATTAGTTTTTGGAGACTCAAAACTTGTGGTAAATAAAATCAATAACATTTATCAAAACCGAGATGATAAACTCTACCCTTATAAAGAGTATGTTTTAAAACTTATGTTTTTAGTTGAGAAAGTTACTATCAAAGATATCCCTCATACTAGTAATCATTCTATGGATGCTATGGCAACAGTTGCTTATTCCTTTGGATTTGCATGATGATCATGCTACTATAATCATTCAATAACTTTAGGAATCCACTTCATTAGAATATTTCCTAGCACCCTTAGATGTCTTCGTAATTGAAGAAACATCCTCAGAATCATGGTTTGGAGTTATCTTCAACTTTCTCCAAAATGGGTCATACCCAGATGGCTTAGATAAGAATCAACGTAGATTATTACGTAAACAAGATTTTCATTTCGTAATCATCGAAAATACTTTGTATAAAATGTATATGTAAGGCATCATCCTAATATGTCTTAACCTAGAGGAATCCAAGAAAGCACTAAGTAAAGTGCATGATGGATCTTGTGGAGGTAATTTTAGTGGTGGAGTCATAACTAAAAAGCTCCTACGAATGGGCTATTTTTGGCCCTTCATGGAAAAATATGCCAATGACTATGTTCGTTGATGTGACAAATGTTAGAGAAACATAAATTTAGTCCATGATCCTACCCAATATCTTCAAGACATCTCTTTCCCTTGGCCTTTCTCAAAATGGGGCCTAGACATTATAGGTAACATTAACCCAATTTCATTAGATGGTCATAAATTTATCATAACAACTGAATATTTTACAAAATGGGTAGAAGATATGCCTTTGGATTCTTTCATAGGAACCCAAGTATCTAAATTTATTTTCAATCAAATCATCTGTAAATTTAGGATTCCATCCACACTTATTTCTGATAACAAAACTTGCTTAAAAAATAGACATACAAAAGCTTTGTGCTAAATAAAAAATTCAACATATATGGTCTACTTCGTACTATCCACAAGGAAATGACCAAGCTAAATATTCCAGTAAAAATTTAATTAAAATCCTAAAAATATTGGTTAATAAATCAGGACAATATTGACATACTCAACTATATCCTACTTTATGGGCTTATCGAACTAGTGTTCGAACCCCTAATGGTGCTTCTCCTTTTGTTTTGGTATATGGCACTGAAGCCGTATTTACTTTTGATATTGAAGTCCCTTATTTAGATCTTTTACTTCAAGATGCTAAAGTAGGATATGATTACTGTGATGGATGACTAAGTCAATTGGAATTGCTAGATGAAAAGTGCATAAATTCCTTAGAGCACCTTCGCTCCAATCAAGTTAAACTCAAAATGTAATACTCTAAAAAAGTTTATACCCGATATTTTGAGGTTTGTGATATCGTTATTAAATAAATAAAAAAAATACAAATGCTCGAACCAATATTAAAGGAAAATTTCAACCAAATTTGCTAGGTCCACTTATCATCACTACAAAATTTGGATTAGGTCCATATCGTTTGGCTGGCTTAGATGTAAAAGACCTTAAGAAACCAATGAACATCATGCATATGAAAAGATACTATGCATAAAATCAAAAATTCCAACCATTGTATATAGTTGTAAATATCTTGTACATATATTTCTTGCATTCACAATCTTTTCACATAAATCATCTTTCATTCAGTTTCCATTAATACTCATCAAATAACAATTTTTTCCAATTGCATACGCCATATGGTCACATCTAGTTATTTATATATTAAACCAAGGCTGTAAAAATTCATAAGCAATTTTGGTTTACTTCAAAATAATTCAAAAACTATCTTGAACCACTCACCAAACATACACTTTAATAAAATCTTGATTCTAGATATTGATTATAAATCTCTCTCGTACCAAACGCACTATTGCTTCACTAAATAAAATTTAAAATTTTTGGGAACTTATCTTGCCATATTTTTGAACCAAATCACACCTACACATATTAAAATGATTTTGCACAAGGAAATATGATGCTACATAGTAGTCATATCTTCTTAAGCAAAATGTTTTCCTTGCTATCCTATTATACGCATGGTCTAGAATACTAAGAATTGGCAAAAGGACAAGCTCCTACCTATTTGAATAAAATCCCTTGCTCTTTGTCTAATTTTAGAAAGTATCCCTTAAAAAAAGAGTAAAATCAAAGGCCTTTTACTACAAAGCAATAAAATCTCCTTGTTCAAAATAAAAATGAACGATAATCCCTACCCAAAGCAATCAAAAGAAAAAAAAGGGTAATGAGCTTGAATCCCTAGAATTCCTCGATTATTTGAACACCATGGGTTGATACTTATTATAGCAATGGGATGAATGAATCCTTCTTGGAAATAGGGTAGTCTTATGCGTGGTGGCATGTCTATCACATTAGTGACCTTATTTTGTACAGACCAATGTCAGCTTGTGGATTAGCTAGCTTTTGGTAGCTTGTATTACATAGTAGTTAAGTCTAATTGAATACATACATTCATGGTAAATGAGCTCCTCATTTTGCACACACATTGGTTCTTAAATTTTTCTTGCATCATTACCTTACTCAAAATTGGTAAATGAACTACATAAGCACACACATTTGATCCTTAAGAGGTTTTGTGTCATAATTAAGGTCAATATGGAAAATGAATACACAAATCACATGTTGGTTCCTGATAAATTTGATTTCATCCTAGAAATGACCAAAATTATTCTTAAAGTTTGATTAACAAAGTGTCATTATATCATCATGGATTTGTATGATTGTTAGTATACGCAATTAGCATTCACAAATAATTAATCTTCCATATCATATCTATTGTTTAGTCTAAAGTCTTTATATTACATGATAATGTGTCTTATACAAAAACCTGCATTGATCATACATAATTGCTTTCTTATGTAACTACATATTAACTTTACGATGATGGCATGAGATAAACCTAATAAAATATTTCTATTTACTTTACACTAGGAATATTATGCCTATAAAAAGTCATCTATCAAAATTTATCATGCTTAAATCGCTATCTATCTTAAATTTAAACTAAATTAAATTTAAGATCAATCATTACTTATCAACTGCATAATTTTTCAATAAAATTTCAGGATACTTATGGACCACAACCCATTGATGTTAACAATATAACAAAATCTCATACAAGATCCGCTTTATGACCAACGTGAAGGGCAACCTCAATAGATGATCATATACAATCATACATCCTCGATATCTATTGTTGACTGATCAAAATCATAAGGGTTCATTTTTTAAAATACTTTTTCTTCTACACAACTTTCAAATCACACTACATCACCAAATTACATCACTCATACTTCACAAAACTATAATCATATCTTGATTAAGCATGATAGCAAAAATATTAGCAATCAAACATGACCATAAGCAATATTATGTAGATCATAAAAAACAAATTAGAGAATTTCTAGCTCCCAACTAGCTCCATCAAAAAAAAAGGAACATGAACAAACACTAATAAACTCAAATAGAAGATGACAACTCAATCCCATGCAAGGGAGATAAAATGCCCTTTCCAAACAAAACTAACCAAAAAAATAGAACACATACCACTAGAATAAAGGAGGTGTAAATCAATTTTAGTGGCAAAAGGTTGATTATGAGTGATTTCAATGAAATGTCATCCATAAAGCTTACACATCATCCTATACTTTCCTTCATGTCATATCTGACTACGCAATAATCATGGAAAAGCCCAGCCTAGTGAGATACCCCCCAAACGAGTTTTATATATACATGAAAAGGTCCTAGATGCTCAAAATAATACCACCTATTTTTTTATCAGGTCAAAAGCATGAATTATTATCCAAGAATTTAAAAATTGGTAGTCCTTTAAATTCAAAAACTTGCAGTTTCACACCCTTTGTACCACCAACCAAAATTAAAAGTGACCTTGGATGTCAAGTTTTCTTCTTCTAGTATCATTATCTATCTACAATAGTCCAACTAAAAATATTCTACCAAAATAAAATGTTCTCCTATGTGAGACCAAGGGTAGCTAAGAAATTTGTAGACCTATTTCCTTCCCTAAAAATATGTTTAAACCAGATACCTTTTAGATCTTGGGTCAGCTTGTGGACCTCATCTAACATATTCTAAATGGTCCACATTTGTTGTTGGATTCCTCCAATAATATTGATAATATGAAGGGAATATCCCTCTATAATTACCTTCTTATAATCCAAAGAAACCAACTGGGAGACCTCTTGGAAGAGTGTCCTTGCCTTCACAACATGACTAGTATGGAAATTGAGATTCTCAATGAAGGCTAACAAAATTCTTCCATTTGAGTCCTTGAACATTCCCTCAACATTGTCCATATTTGTATTACCTTTGGATGCACCATCAAAATTTAATTTTACCCAATTGAAGGGGAGGTTCCCACACCGTATCTGAACTGGAAGTGGAATATGACCTAAGCATCGATGCCACAATGGATTTAAAGCCAAGGGTTAACTCAATATCAATATCCCAACTAGAAAGACATTTATCAAGATAAATGATATCCACATTCTCAACCATAGCCACAATAGAGTGCATGACCATGAACTTCGAAGGATGAAAAATATTCTTGAAGGCTCTAGCATTTCTCTCTTTCCATAACTGCCACCACACATGTGGTAAGGCAAAGGACCAAAAGGAGTGTAAGCAGGATAAGATAAAAGGAGAGCTCTATTGTTCAACCATCCACATCCACCTCTAACAGATACACATACACCTCTAACAAATCCATATCCACCTCTAACAATTAGTAGGTCAACTTAATAGAAAATCCACCATCATTTTCTATAGCCCAGACCAACTTGTTCGACTTCTCTCTACTGGCTATTACTATCCACTTTAGTAAATAAGATAGTTCTTTATAGGTAAATTCTTCATACTACAAAAACCCATGGAAAATAATGGGTTTCCAACATTTTCTACCATCTACAATATATATGAAGTCACATACCCCTGTCTCAAAGACGTGATTCATGATAGGTTCAATCAATCTCAAATTAGAAAAAGAATCCAAAGTTCAGTCAACTGCCCATATGTCAGTCCAAAAGTTGATGCTTTGACCATTTTATAACAACCATATTCCACCCCATAATATATTTGAATGGATTTTGAAAATTCTTGATTAAGATCAGAGAAGAAGAATTCTTTGTTGCCAAGATATGTAGTTTTTAACATTTTTATCCAATTGACATTTTTTTTTTGTGCCAATCTCCATCCCTACTTAGCCAAAAGAGCCTATTAATTGTTTTTAGTCTTCTCAATCCCAAACCTCCAAATTATTTTTTGCTACAAAATTGGTCCCAATAAACCAATGGATATATTTTCTTTCCTTCAATGCCTGACCATAGGAAGGAATGTTTGATTTGCTCAATTCTATGAAGAATTTTCCCTGGCATCCTAAAGAGAGAAAGGAAATAAATTGAAATACTTTGTAATGTTGACTTCACCAGCATGGCTTTCCCTACTTGGATTAAGAGCTCTCCTTTCCAACCCGCCAACTTCCTCTAGACTCTTTCCACCACTGGGTCCCAAAGAGAAGATATAATCCCTCCTTTGAACAAAGTCATTCCCAAGTACACTAAATGGAGTGGATCCATCTCACATATTAGAATATTAGCAATCCTCCTATGTCTCTCTAGGGACATATTAAATTTAAAAAATTACTTTTTTGAAGTTAATTTTCTATCCTACAACTTTTTCAAAATCCATAAGAATAACTTTAATCGCTCGAGCTTGAGGAACAAAAGCAAGGAAGGAGATAAAAGTTTCATGCATAAATTGGTGATGGGAGATGGGGTCCACACCATTTTGAGCATAGATCCCCATGATAGTAGTGTTAGATTTAATATCTCTAGTCAACGACTTCACCAGCAAGATGAATAGGTAAGGAGATAAATGATCTCCCTAACGCAATCCCCTGCAAATTTTGAAGTAGCCAATCGATGATCCATTTATGATGATAATTTTTTTGTAGAGGATATGCAAGTCTTTATCAAACTTACCCAATTTGAACTAAATCCAAACCTACTCAGGAATTGAAGTAAAAAAATCTAAGATACTCTATTGTATGCTTTATTCAGATCCATCTTCAAGAAAGTGCCTGACTTACCACTCCTATAAACAAAATGAATGAGCTCGTGAATATCGATTATACCATTGAGGATTTACCTTCCCACCATAAAACCGTCCTAGGGTAGATCAATAATATCTAGAAGGATATCCTATAATCTAGTAGCTAAAGACTTTGTGAGGATTTTTAGTAGAGTATTAGAAATATTGATGGGCTTGAAGTATTTGAATTTCTTAGCTCCAACTACCTTAGGAATGAGGACAAGAAGGTAGAGTTAATATCGGTTAGGATGAAGTTTTATCGCTGAATATATCTCATAGCTACACAGATGTCGACTCCCACAATATACCAAAATATTTCAAAGAAGATAGAGAGAAAACCATCCAGGATTGGAGCTTTGAGTCCACCCATGGAGAACTTTGTCTCTTTGATTTCCTCATCATTTAAAGAGGTGCACGGTCCCCGGTTCATGTCCTTAGAGACCAAATTAGGGATGCCAAATAGGATTATTTTTTCAACTTGGACATCCCTGGCATCCCTTGAAAAAATGAGAGGTTTAAAGTACATAACTATTTCTTCCCTGATTTCATCAATGTCATATGATACTACACCATTGGATTTTAGTACATATCTAATTCTATTATGAATCTTATGTTTCATGGTAGACGTATGAAAATATTTTGTATTCCTATCGCCCTCCCAAAGCTAGAACAATCTTGAATTTTGATGCCACATAATTTCTTCTTCTACTAGGGTGTTGTGCAAATTTATTAACATGTCCCTTTCCTAAAGGCTATCCCTCACAACTAACTAACCTATCTCAATAGACATTTCATACTCTTTGAGTTGCTCAGATATTTCATTTTTTCTATGGGTTACATTACAAAAAATATATTTATTCTAAATTTTGAGATCTGCATTTATAAATCTAAGTTGGATGCCACTTGGAAAATAAGTGGGCCTAATAAATTTTGTGCCCACCACTCTTTGTTTCTTGACTCCAAATCTAGATGTTGCAACTACATCACCACAAACGTAAAAGGTCTAGCAATGAATTCTGTATTTTGAAACTTCTAAAAAACTAGAGGATTATGATGTAAGCCAACTTTGGGCAAGGAATAGAGAAGTGCATCACCAAAAAGGGAAGGCCTTCCTTAGAAACTAGGATTATTTCAAGTCTATTTTAAATATTCTAACTACCTAGATGCCTATTATTCTAGGTGTATTTGGATCCTATTAGGTCCATTACCATCAAAACTTGATTATTTATAAAAGCTCCAAAATCCTTCATGCTTTTGGAACCCACTTCATAATTACTCTTTATATCAAAAGGATATAGTGGAGTGTTAAAATATCTTGCAAGAATCCAAGCATCACCTCTAAATACTTCCCTCATTGAACTTAAGAAATCCCACAAGAGTGCCCTACTGGAGCTACAATTGGGGGCATAAATATTAGATAAAATACTTCTAAAACCTGATTCTTTACAACAACAAATAATATTTATAACCCTTTCAGAGACAAGGAGGGTTGATCCATCTAATTTTATGGGGTCCCATATACAAAGAAACCCCCAAAATCTTCATTAACATAATATTCCACAAAACCAACTTCCTTCCAAACAATATCTTTAGTTACCTATGCATTGCTACTATACATTTTAGTTTCCAACAATATCTGGTCTCACGTCTCTTTGAGGGCCTATTAAGGCTTGAAAGCATGCAAAAAAATGGCATACCGATATGATGCAAACAAAAATAGATATAGATGCTAAGTCCTACGAATGCGATGAGCAATGCATGAAGGAAATGACGCAGAAACGAGATGTGAGCAAACAAAGCGGGGCCTCCTTTATTGATATTGCTTTTAATATGATTACAATACATCCCCCCTCTAGGGCTCAGAACATTTGATACAATTTGTTACATTAATGGATGCCCGAAAGAAGCCGCGCTTCCAAGATCGGACGGTACGCTTCCAGCGTCTTCCGCGTGCCCACATTCGAAGTGGGCGGGCTAAAAGTTGCCACCGCTTGTGTCCATGTGTTCATCATTCCTTGCTGCCCCTCTAGTATTCCTGGTGGTGAGATCCTATGCACAGAAAGACAACAAATCATTAATAGCATATGCGTATCTAGAAAAACATGCAATCCCCAAGGCCTCCAGTGGGCGCTTGTGGGATATCAGTGATAAGATTGATAAATCGATTACAGAATGATATATAAATGTAAAGGACAACTTCTAGAATTGGTATCACCTGATTTTGCATCGAAGCGGCGTCGAACGGCCCCGTTATGCTCGTTTGCCCGTCGGGGGCCTCTCCAAAGTGAGCGCTCCAATGTCCCACCTATGCTTATCCAAATCACCTAAAACTCATGGGTTAGGCATTATATGTAATTCTAAGACTACCCAGATGCTCAGAATTTGCATATCCTACCCAGATTCTCCTGTATGTGACAGGGGCGCCCTACGAGCTAGTTAATACATAAAATAATAAAACGATCGTCAAATCATGTCAGAATGAGTTCAAAATTTAACAGAGGCATTAGGATATCATCTGGGACATATTGCAAAAATAATAGTAAGGAAATCATGCACATATTTCTAATCACTCTGGGGTGGGACGCTGGGGACTATCGCAAAACTTGCAAAAAGTGACCTTGCAAATGTCCTACCCAGAGGCCTCCAAAACTCTTGCAAACTTGTGGTTAGACTAAAAACAACATTTTGAGATGACCCAGAAGGTCAGATTTGGCAGATTCTACCCAGGTTATCTTGTATCCGAAGGCGCTCCCTGTAGGTTAGTAGACGCATAAAATGACAGAAACCAGGTCAAATCATGTCAAAAAGCAATGAAATTTGGACAACATAAGTACATTAGATATAAAAGAATGCAAAAAGAATAGTAACAAAACCATGCACAGATTTCTAATCACTCCGGGGTGGGGCGATTAGGACTACAACAGTTTGGGGGCGCCGGGGTGGGACGCCCACCGTTTAGGGCCTAGTTTTGACACCAATCCAAGTGGGATGGGTCCAAAACTTCCTAGGGGGTTGTGTCGATGAGTTTGGGGTGGGATTGTGGCCGATTTCTTGGGTTTTTGGATCTGGATTGCGTTCCTAGTGTTCACCCGATAACCTCTCTTCCAGAAGAGAGATATTAGGGATGTAGGAAGCACAAAGAGGAATGGGGGTATAGTTTGGCAGCACTTCGTTGCTCCAAATGCTCCAGCTCTTTCTTTTTTTGGGGTGAGGAGGCTCACCTTTTTATAGACCTAAGGGTCTCCTTTGAATGCGCATGCGAGGGCGCCACTTGGCTCATTATGCCTTTTTGGGGAGAGAAGATTCCTCCCTGATTAGGGCCTCCTTGATTGAGGCCTCCATGATTTGAAACGTTCCCTCGCAATCCCATGCCTTGAAGGTGGAGTTAGGTGGTAGATTTGGGCTGCCATTTGTCAAGGTTTGACTTTTTGTAGTCAAACCTGCTAATCGTCCCACCCTGGAGCGATTGCTGCTAATCGTCCCGGGGTGGGACGAATAGGATTCTAATCGTCCTAGGGTGGGACGAATAGGGAGCAAAGTGCTTAAAAGGTGCAAAACTGACCTCTGACCTTCCAAAACTGATTTGGGAGTGGTTAGGACCACTGTTTAACCTCTGGAGGCTGCCCTAGGGGGTATGTATGCCAATTCGGTCAGTGCTTGTAGTCACATAATCGGATTGGTGTTGTTTTGGTGTCTACAGATGCCCCTTTTTGGGATGCGTTGTGTGTGGCATAGTGTTGAGCAAAAATAGATGACCAAAGCACTTAATGATTAGGGTTTCTCAGTAACCTAACCAAATTTTGATGCCCCAAGTATGGAAAGGGCACGCATTCTTGAATCCTTGCTTTTGACGAGCTAAGGAGCTTAACTCAAGTGTAACCTTTTTCGGTGAGGTGTACTTGATCTTGGACATTGTTCAGTCATGAATAGGCAAAGGGCACAACCTTTTGTCCGAGGAACCTTTTCTTCATGCTTCCAGAATGCCAAGTGTTTGTTTAGCTTGTGATTATTGCTTGTTTGCTGCCCCAAGCAGGAGCGTGATTGTCTTTGTCAATGATTCTTTGAATGCATGCCATTTCCTTGATTGGGTGTGTATTTGTTGATTGGTGACTAAGTGTGACTACCCCCTCAAGCGACGAATCGATGAGGGAATGACCAAAAATGAGAAAAGCGATGAGTCGCTTGACCCAAGATGACGTTTGTAAGGGTGCCTTCAGTTGTTTTCATTGAACGCTTATTGCAGTTTTCCAACCATCGGACCTATTTTTGGTGGGTTTTGACCCTTTTTTTTACGCCTATTGGGGTAGAAATTATCAAAAATCCTCCTTCCCGTGGAGCGGTCCGGCTATGCTAGCCTTCTTAGGGAGTAGGATAGTGAGTATTTGTGACCCCGACGGTGGTTTTTCATGCCATGAATGTCAGGTGCAAAGGCACCTTTGTTCGGCAGATTTATTGTTGTTTTTGGTGCATTTTTTGGATGCAGTTTTTGTTGCTTTATTTCTTGCTCTGTAATCGTCCCGGGGTGGGATGAATACCAATTTTGTAATCGTCCCAGGGTGGGATGAGTGCTAACTAGAGTGCTCATCCTAGGGTGGAATGATTACAGGCCTAACAACCTATATAAGGACCAAAACTAGGTTTTGGGCTCATTTGCAATATTTTTTTTTGGCGATTTGGAGCGGTGAGGAGGAGGAGTGCGAGTGTGCGTAGCAGAGCACTGTCAAAATTTCATGGACATCATGAGTGTGAGAACTAGATCTTCGAGTGGAGGAGCCGAGGTGAGACCGGTATGATGTTCCTTCTCTTTGTCTGTTATTCGTGCGTGTTTTATAAAAACTCACATATAAAATGTTTGTTCGCTTTATTTTGTTGTTTTGTTCATATTATGGTTGAAACCCTAATATGTTTTATTTTGTTTTGTTTTTGCCATATTAAGGTTGAAACCCTAATATGTTTTTTTGTTTTGTTTGTTCACATTAAGGTTGAAACCCTAATATGATTTTTTTGTTTTTTTGAATTAATATGATTTTTGTTTTTATTGTATATTCATGTATGTATAGTTTTATTTTAATGTTTTTGTTTATATTAAGTATGTACTTAATATCTTTTTTGTTTTATTTTGTTGTTTCAGGTTGTGAAGAGTCGGTACCGCTAGTCGACTATTTTCTATGATGCCCGGATGCCCTGACAGTTGTGGATTGGGAGTGGCTTGATGCCCTTGGGCTCAAGCACGTGACGCGTCTGGAGCCTATGGTGGGGGATCGAGCATATTTGACTGCCCTGATCAATCTGTGGGATCCCCGCACCAACACTTTTCATCTCCCAATAGGGAGATGACTGTTACTCTGGAGGATGTGTATCGGATTCTATGGATTTTGATAGATGGACTGCCTATCCGGATGACCCATCGTGACCAGCGGACAATGGTATTGACATGATGTTTTGGTCCGATGGTGGAGAGGGGGGTGGAGAGGGCAGAGGCTGACTTCCAGATAGGTGGTATTCTGGTGCGGTGGTGGTTGGAGAAGGGCGTATTAGGGGTGAGGCATGCTTTGATCATGACCCTCATCTCCAATATGCTACTTCCTGACTCCTCAGGTGTGAGGTTCCCTTGGAACCTGCTTGAGTTGGTTTTCACATTGGTGGAGTGTCCTACATCAGCTCCACTTATTATGAGATGGGGTCAGACTTTATTGGCGTAGTTGTACGATGAGTTGTATGAGGTCCGCTACCAAAGTGAAAGGGGATCGGGTGCAGCTATCTCTTGCAGTACTGGGGTGGTAGCACATAGTTATGGAGCGGTCGTAGGGTTTGCCTTGGACCACCCGAGGTGAGATGGTGGATCAAGAAATTGGATATGTCGATTTATGGTGGAGGTCAGAGGAGCATGGATAGAGTCGATGGTGGGCAGGTGACGTAGGTCACTATACTGATGCCTTCTCTCATCTAGTGCTAGGTAGGTGTTCTAGCGGTCGTACGGGATATCCCTAGCCTGAGGTTGGAGAGTGGCTCTGGCATGTGCGTAGGGGTAGATGGTTGATTGGGTGGCATGAGATAGAGCAGGAGTACTTCCCATATGTTCGGGTGACAGGTAGTTTGGGGTGCACCAAGGATTTCTTGGTGATCCCTTGATCTATCGATATCACGGTGATGAGAAGACTCTAGTCTGGCCTACCATTGAGCAACTGGGTGAGGGGTTCGATGTAGTTATTGATGTACCCGATATGGACGATGTTGGGGTGACTACAGAGTATGACCGATGGTGGATTATGCGGTGATGGCGGAGTGAGGGGCCTCTAGGAGGCATGGATACTATAGAAGCAGGAGGTGGGGGTGCAGAGGCACCGATGGAGGGTTGGGGGGCTCCACTTGATGATGTTGACATGGTGGAGGTCGATGACTTCATCGATGATGGAGATGATTTGGGGGTTTCGGAGCAGCCGAATGTACAGGATGTCCCGAAGCAGTGGGTGCTAGAGCAGCAGGCCATCTCGGAGGTGCCCATGCCTCAGGCTATCTCAGGGGATGTGGAGGTTGGGCTTCATGCTGAGATAGCATGATTGGAGGGTCTCCTATGGAGATGGGAGGAGGAGCATAGAGATGCTTTGGTGGAGGTAACGTAGGAGAGGGATCTCCTACGGACTCAGTTGGCACAGCGGGATAGTGCATTGGCTGTGTATCGCCAATGAGATATGGAGTGGGGTCGGTATCGGATAGAGTTAGAGATAGAGGTTGTCCGCCTCGGTGGATAGTTGCCTGTGCTTGATGGAGGTGGTTCGTCACGTCGTACGAGAGGCAGTGAGACTGAGCAGTCTGCATCATCTCATCGCAGGCGGCTAGGTGAGGGTAGTGTTGGTGGGCAGGGTGCGAGGGCTGGTAGCAGTCGCCCTGAGAGGTCCCATAGGACCCATACTACTGGGGTTAGTTCCAGTCGCACCGATCCTGCGTGATCATGGTGGTCGACTCCCTAGGCTTTGGGGATTTTGAGTTTTTGGTTTTTTTGAGGTCAGAGGACCTTCTTATTGTAGCCTGAGGGCATTTTGACTTGATATATATACATGACTCTTTTGGTTTGATTATATACTTGTCATGGTTTATTGTTCTTTATGCACATTTATTTATGTTGATGTATGCATATGCTATTATGACTACGGATGATTTTAACTATATGATATAGATGTATGCATATGGAATGGATGGAATGATTTGTTGGTATACAGGCGGTGGCACCATAGACTGTACAGATTTACTGGCTTTCTGTACTATGTGATTGCTTTATGGAATAACTTTGCATTTGTAATTTTTGTTTTGTATTTTTTGATGGTGATGTAAGTAATGAAATGTACAACAATTGTTTTAGAATGTAGTTAAGGTTTTTCTGAGACTCGGATGCTTTAACTAACTAGTCAAGACTGTACATTATCTTACAAGACTTTCGAACAAGGTACGAATCAGACTTGAGTTTGACCAAGTTATTTCACATCCTTGTGTGTGCGATTGAGTTCGTTTATGTGGTATTCGTAAGGATACCGTCGAGTGCTGTGTAGGCTGTCCACCAAACCTGTACTGAGGATCACCTAATTAGCTCCACTAACTCCTTTGTTGTATTTAGTAGGATTAATCTATGATGCAATCTAGGATACCATAAGCTAGCTCATCCACATGCAAACATTGGTCTACACACATGCAAAGCTAATGTGATAGACATATCGTCATGCGTTTAGGATACCACCATTGCCAGGTAGGCTATCCACCAAACTCGTAATGAGGATCACCTAAATGGTTTTTCAAATGCTGAGAATTCTAGGGATTCAAGCTCAGACGTCTTTCGGTTGTTCAATTTGTTGGGATACTTGCTCTCATATATAGTGATGAAAATCACTATTTATTTTGAGTTTTTTTTTCCTTGAGCAAGGGGTTTGAGTAGTGGTGATAACCACTGTTATTTTTATTGTTGCTTTTTGAGGATTTAGATTTTGAATTTTGATTTCAAAGTTGAGCTTGTGGGATTTTTGGCTTGTGAATGGCATTGATCCTTTAGGCCTTGGGGATGACTACCCATCCTTCTCAAAGGTGTTTGGGAATTTTGATGGTGAACTTTTGGGATTTTGCTTTGGAATGGTATTGATCCTTTAGGCCTTGGGGATGACTACCCATCCTTCTAGGTGAATAGTGACATAGTATGAATCCTTATGAATTTAGGGATCAAGGGTGTTTGGGATTTTTGATAGTGGTGAAAACCACTATTTATTTTGGGGAATTGGATGGGGAAGAGCTTGTCCTTTTGTCAATTCTCAGCATTCTTGAACCATTCGCACAGGGGGATGAGCAGGATAAAATTTTTGCTCAAGGTACCCTAGACCACTTTGTAGGTTTCATCTTTCGTTCACACAACTTGGGAATTTTTATGTGTTTTAAGCTTGTGTTGGGATGCTATGTAACAAGGCGTGATCCAAGTAAAACTCTACCTTGTAAAAATCGGTCTGACTTTGTACAACATTTGACTAGAAATCTAAAGATAGCTGAATGACGAAAACCCTAAAGACATTAGAAGACAACTGACTATGATATGGCAAAAATGCGAATGGCGTTATTCTTGTTGGATCATTTACAAAATGGACAAATGTGGAAAATGATGGAATTGCCGAGTAATTACAGTCTATGGTGCGTTTGACATGTATGACCAACAAATATGCAATGTATGTATGCGATGCCTAATGCAGTTTTTTTTGTGTTTTGATTTTTAAGATTATGCATGAAAGTGAGATGCAATTTTTTGTTATTTTTGATTATCTGTTGTTTTTGAATATTCGTTATGGATGGTTTAACCCGAATGGGTGTGGACCAAGTGATTCTTATGGATCCTTGGAGGTTTTGACCAAAGGGATTATAGATACCTTTGGGGTGTTTTGGGTGACCAAGCGGTGGTGAGAATCCTTGGAGCTTTTGGTTTGACCAAAGGGATTATAGATACCTTTGGGGCATTTTTGGTTGACCAAGCGATTGTGGGAACCCTTGGAGCTTTTGGTTTGACCAAAGGGATTATAGATACCTTTGGGGTATTTTAGGGTTGACCAAGCGATTGTGGGAACCCTTGGAGCTTTTGGTTTGACCAAAGGGATTATAGATACCTTTGGGGCATTTTAGGGTGACCAAGCGATTGTGGGAACCCTTGGAGCTTTTGGTTTGACCAAAGGGATTATGGATACCTTTGGGGCATTTTAGGGTGACCAAGTGATTGTGGGAATCCTTGGAGCTTTTGGTTTGACCAAAGGGATTATAGATACCTTTGGGGCATTTTAGGTTGACCAAGTGATTGTGGGAACCCTTGGAGCTTTTGGTTTGACCAAAGGGATTATAGATACCTTTGGGGCATTTTAGGTTGACCAAGCGATTGTGGGAACCCTTGGAGCTTTTGGTTTGACCAAAGGGATTATGGATACCTTTGGGGCGTTTTAGGGTTGACCAAGCGATTGTGGGAACCCTTGGAGCTTTTGGTTTGACCAAAGGGATTATAGATACCTTTGGGGAGTTTTTGGTTGACCAAGTGATTGTGGGAATCCTTGGAGCTTTTGGTTTGACCAAAGGGATTATGGATACCTTTGGGGCAGTTTTGGGTGACCAAGCGGTGGCGAGAACCCTTGGGGCTTTTGGAGTGGGCCATGGCTCTCTAAATGTTGAATGGCCTCAAATGACTGATGTTCAAGGGTTCTAGTTCCTTGATTCCTTCAAGAGAGGTGAGCCGGTATGTTCCAGGTCCTATTTTACTATCGATTACATAAGGACCTAACCAATTTGCCATGAACTTGTCCCTTAAATGGGGCGGCAAGTTAGAATTTTGTTGGTTCTCTTTTAAGACCAGGTCACCGACCTGAAAGTCCCTCAGGTGAACTTTCATGTTGTATGCTTTCTTAAGTCGCTCTTGATAGATACGTAAATGCTCGAGAGCATTGACGCGTCGTTCATCGAGTAACGTAAGCTGGTCTAACCGGGCCTACCATGCAGTGTCATCATCGATGAACTCTTGCATTGATATGCATAGGGAGGGTATTTCCAACTCGAGAGGCATGACTGCCTCGGAGCCATACACTAGCAAAAATGGAGTTGCCCTAGTGGGCGTCCGAATGCTAGTGCGATAAGCCCATAGGGCAAGTGGTATTTGGATGTGCCAATCCTTATGACTATCTATGACCATATTTTTAAGGATGGCAACTAGCATTTTGTTTGACGCCTCTGCTTGCCCATTTGCCTACGGATAATAAGGTGTCAAAAAATTATGCTAAATTTTGTACTTTGTTGTCAAAGCACGCACATATTTGTTCTTAAATGACGTCCCATTATCCGAGATGATCTTGGATGGAATACCAAAATGACATATGATGTTATGTAAAATGAACTCCGCAATGCGGGGCCCAGTCATAGAGGTAAGCGGAATTGCTTCCACCCACTTAGTGAAGTACTCTGTGGCCGTTATGATAAACGTGTGATGACCTGATGACGTAGGGAGATCTTTTCGATGAGATCTAAGCCCCACTATAAAAATGGCCAAGCCGATTGGATCGGCTGCAAGGCTTGAGAAGGTACGTGTGTCAAGTTAGCATGGTGTTGACACTTCATGCACTTCCACACATATGCACAACAATCTCGCTCTAAATATGGCCAATAATAGCCCATGCAAAGAATGCACTTTGCGATGGCCATACCACTGAAGTGGCCATCGCATGTACCATCGTGCGCTTGGGTGATCACCCAAGTGGACTCCTGCTGGTCCAAGCAATGGAGGAGGATTCCTTCGTAGCTTCGACGGTATAAAATGTCTCCTAGCAAGACATGTTTTGCCACTTTCTATTTGAATGATCTTTTTGTGGCGTGCGACAATCCAAGTGGGAGGCTACCTAACTTGAGATAGTCTCTTATGGGTGTGTACCAATCCTGCTGATCAAAAACCTCGATGGTATGAATGATCGATCCCTCTTGAAGTTCATCCCTAGCAAAAGCTGAGCGGGAAAGAACTTGTAAAAATAGCGTTGTGTTGCTATTAAGAGGGGTTGGAGAGAACAAAGACCCCTAGTTGGCATGATTCAGACTATCATGGATTCGAGAGAACCTATCTTGAGATGGTTCAATCTGGATCAGGTGGATTCCTGGCGTTATGTCAGAGCTTGCACGCTCCATCATGGATTGCGATAACATTTTGACTTGAATGGTTGTCATCTCACCAGAAATGTCTTGCGGGATTAGTGACCCCAAGGAGGCCATAGTGTCCACAAAATGATTCGATGATCGAGGGAGTGCCTCGATGTCGTACCATTCAAGATTTGCTAGGAATTTATCCACAAGGGCTTTGTAGGCCTCAGAACTGGGCATTTGCATTGGAATACCCCTTTCACTTGGTTGACAATTAACAACGAATCACCAAAGATATTCAAGCATTTGATGTTCATGGTGATGGTTGTCTGAAGACCTATGAGCAAGGCTTCGTATTCAACATTGTTATTGGTGCATGGGAAATCAAGTTTAAATGATAAAGGCATTGGAGCCCCTTGCGGTGTGAAAAACATGATTCTCATGCCACCCCCTTGCTCACATTTAGAACCATCAAAAAATAAGGTTATGTCGACCTGTGACTCAGGCTCATCAGAATCTGGCGATTCTGAGACATGGAAGACCCCATCATCGGGTAGCTCTATGGTCAGAGGCTGATCATCTTCGAGAGGAGCCTCTGCTAGTTGATCGGCGATGACTTGACCTTTGATGGACTTTTGTCCAATGAATTCGATGTCAAACTCCATCAACAACATGATCCATTTTATCGTGCGACTACTGTGATAAGTATGACTCATCATGTACCACAATGGATTCTCCTTAGACACAACATACGTCGTATTGCTCAACATGTAATGGCATAGCTTTTTGGTGGCAAATACCACCACCAAGCATAGCTTCTCAACGTATGCATAGTTAAGTTCATAACTGACCAGGGTGCGGCTAAGATAATAATTAGCCTGTTCTTTATGTAATTCATTTTTTTGGCTAGCATGGCACCCAGTGCCACCTCGATAGCTGAGATGTATAAATAGAATGACACTCCTGGTCTAGGTGGTGCCAATACTGGCGATGAAGCCAAGTATTGTTTGATGTCATCGAAGGTTGATTGGCACTCGTCATCCCAATGAAATGCTACCCCCTTGTGTAATAATTTATTCATGGGTCGGCACTTGTCGGATAACTATGCTATGAAGCGCTTGATCGACGTGACCTTACCCTGCAAGCTTCTGAGCTGCCTGATGGTGGTTGGGGGAAGCATTTCAAGGATTGCCTTGACTTTATTTGGATCTACCTCGATGCCTCATTTTGAGACTATGAAACCCAAGAGTTTTCCAGATGTGACGCCAAATACGCACTTCTTGGGGTTTAGCCTAACCTTGTGTTCGATGAGGCGATCAAGGATCTTGCGTAAGTCATCGAGATGATTTTGGCACAAAAGAGATTTGGCCAACAAATCATCCATATAATCTTCCAAAGTTTTATGCATGTGATCATGGAAGATGTATGTCATAGCGCGTTGGTAAGTGGCGCCAACATTTTTAAGGCCAAAGGGCATGACCTTATAACAAAATGTCCCCCAAGGCATCGTGAACGCCATTTTTAGTTGATCATCGAGATTGATACGAATCTGGTTGTATCCCGAGAAACCATCCATGAGGGAAAGCATTTCATGGCCTATTGTAGCGTCTACCAATGCATCGATGCTAGGCAAGGGGAAATCATCCTTGGGACTCGCTTTGTTTAAATCTCAAAAATTGGTGCATATGCGAATCCTCCCGTCAGGATTTTTGATGGGTACCATGTTGGACAACCATGGTGGGTAATCTATGCAGATGACAAACTATGCATCCAACAACTTTTGTAGCTCATATTTGACCATTAAGGCCACTTTTGGGTGCATCTTACGTAGCTTTTGCTTGACTGTCGGATCAAGTGTTAGATTATGCGTGACTAGCTATGGGTCTAGCCCCGACATGTCTTTGTAGGACCATGCAAAAACCTCCTTCTTCTCTTTGAGAAGGGCAATGTAATCGGCTTGCTCTTCGGGGGATAAACTTACCCTCAACTTGATGATTTATGGATTCATTGGATCAGAACCGATGTCTACGTCAATCATCTCTTCGATTGACATGTGGGATCCGTCCTCCAACTGGTGTGGAGTTGGGATCAGGTGGATATCATTTGCTGAATTTAGATCTACGTTGGGAATGTCGGGTTCCTCTTCAGCATGGAAGATATCCTGAGTCTGTCCTGGGGTGAAATGAAACATCTCACCGCAAGGCCAATACTCTGATGGGGATGGTGGTGAGTCAGCATGATCCCAGTCTATGGCATCTAGGTCTAGATACAATGGTCATGTTGGATCGGCTGGATTGTGGATGGGGGTGGTTAAATCAATGGAGATCATGTTGATGGAATGAATTTGGTCTCCATTGCCAGTGGGTGTTGATTCAGACATCCTTGGTGATCCTTGTACCCCGGATCTGGCTCTGTGGGTACTGGCACAAAAGGATCGGCCCTATGTGTGGATAGAAGGATAGGGTCTACCCTTGGCACTGATGGCCCTATAGGGTCTCTAGGTGGGAGGTGCTCCCTGTATGCCCGAAGTGGTGGATGAAGCACTTGGTTTAACTGTACTTGGTTTAAATGCCACCTATGCCTTGGTCCCATATTTAGATGTTCAAACATATCATCGATGTCTATGGGGTATTCCTGTTGCCTCATATGGTTGAGATATGCCATCTCAGTCTCATCCTCATAGTCGCTATCGAAGATCCATAGGCCTTCATTGGCTCTGACAACTATGTGCCCCTCTGGCTGGTATAGCCTCCCACTAGGCATTTCTTGATCACTATCCTCACTCTCTATGAAAACCAGAAATCTGGCACGTAGGTAGTCGATGTTGAAGAAGATATTTGGATCTTCTTCCTTTGGTGGATCACTTGGCCTTATGGCCGGCATGGGAGGCTCATTTTGTTCGAGCAAGTTGATTTGGTCCCTTCTGGGTTGTTTCGCTCTCTACGGGAGGGTTGGATTCTCTGGAGGTAGCAATTGCCCGATCGGAACATTAAAGGGGAACATTGCCATGAAGTTCTCCTGATAGTCATCAATGGGTGTCACCTGCGAGTGATTGCTATCGGACTCAAAAGGGTCCCAAGGTGCTACCTCATAATCTGACTCATCTTCAGAAGACCCCCCTTGATCTTGTTCATATCCCTCTTGGAGGTTACTTCTTGAACTTTCCCCTTCCTCGATCAAAGGGGAGGGGTTGTTGAGGTCAACAAGGTTTGTTGTTAACAATGGGAGATAATCCCCCAATGTGTATGTTGTGTTGGGATTGGCATATGGATCTTGTGCCAACCCATCCCTGTTGCCTAGACCTAGGCCTTGCATGGTTTCTACCAAGATGTCAAGGGGCAAAGGGTGGTTGAACCCTACTCCTGATTTATCATATTGCATCTAGTATCTCGGTTGACAAAGAATGCACATTCCTTGTTCGTATCTGCCCAATCCATATCCATGCCAATTACATTGGTCTAGGTATTTCAAGGTGAATTCCGGGTTGGATAGATAGTCAACATTCTCAAAAAATGGCTCTTCATCCTCTTCCTCTTGTAGGTAGGGTTCAATGCCGTTCTCGAGGCCCCCATATACAAAATTGGTCTGATTTGGTGGGTAGCCTAAAGGGATGATAGTGTCGATGGGGAGGCGAGGTCTCCCCATGTCTTGCATGGATTCGAGCATGGGTGTTGCCACAATGTTCCACACTAGGTACTCCCCAGGCCCGTATTGGCCATCTCAATGGTAATCATCGATGGTTGAGGGGGAGGGAATGGGAGTTCTCCCTGAGTCCACTCCATGTTGGGTGAACCAGGTGTCTCGACTTCCATTCGGCTGGGCACCTCTTCGGTAGAGATGGTTGAGACTAATGGTGGTACCTCCTCTAGGGGCTTCTTCCCATTGTCCTTCGGTGTGGCCACCATAGGTGGCATCGTTGGTGAAGGAACATACGATGAAGATGGGCTAGGTTGGTGAGTTGAGGGACTCAACAGTGAGGATGTAGGCAGAATCAGACCCTGTGTGGATGGATTCAATTGAAAGTCCAAATGTGTCGATGGGAGGGTCGATTGTGGCATCAACTGCACCGCATTGCAAAACTTAAAGGGCTCTAAGTCCGCTGGGACTACATGTACTTGCCCTTCGTATGTGTATTTGAGGCATTGATGGGCTATCGAAGGGACACACTTCATGTCCCTGATCCAAGGCCGGCCTAGCAAGATATTGTAGGCCATCTCACCCTCAAGGATGTGACACAACGTAGGAATGGTCTTTTGTCCTACTTGGATGGGTAGGACAATTGTGCCAACCATCGAGCATAACGCGTCGTTGAATGCTCGAAGAGTGTAAGTGGATGCCACAATGTGGGATGTTGGCAGCTTAAGGTGTTTTAATGCCACTGTCATGATTATGTTGTTGGACGAGCCAGTGTCCAACAACACCCTCTTGAATGGAATCCCATTGACCCATGCAATGACGTGCAGGGGTGGATCCACCATATCACCAGTCACCAATTTTAGTTCGTCTTCCCTGAAGGTTATGACTAGTTCTATGCATTGTCTCACATGTCCCATGAAATTGTTGAAAGAATTGGCTTCGTGGGGTTGTAGCTCAATGGCTTTGAGTATCTCCATCAGAGCCTCCCGATGGGGCGGTGATTGTTGGATGAGCTCATAAATGGAGAGCCTAGCCGACGTGGTCCTTAAAATTTGAGTAAGTTTAGTCTGAATCATGGCCACTGGTCTAGGTGGGGGAGGTTGCGTAGGGTGTTGTGGAGGTTGTGACGTTGATGGAACATCTCCTGTAGCTACAGTGGGTGCAGCCATGTTTGGGTATCTTTTGTTTCGTGTCACGATGCTTATCATCCCTACGTATCCTTGCATGGGGCAGTTTTGTGTTACCTCATTCACTTGTAAAGTCTTTGCCTACGCATCATGGGTAGGTAGGGGGTCTTTGAAGACCTCCATCTATTGGTTGCTCAGTGCTACGGGACTATCTACCATGAGCGTTTTGTTGTCTATCAAGTCCTGCACTAAGTGTTTGAATTTCCAACAAGTGGAGATTTCATGTCCTTTCTGTCGATGAAATCTACAATATAAGTCTTCCCTATAGCCCTTGGGTTTTGGCATGTTGGGGTCTATGGGTCGACTTTTCGACAAGTTTATCAGGTTTGCCATGAACAAGCGGTCAAACAAGGAGTCTCTAGACTCCGTGAATTGTGTGAATTGTCGCCTAGGGTGACGCTGCTGATTTTGCTCTTGTTTATGATTTTCCTTTTCATAGTTATCAAGAGGAACTGCTTGATAATTAGCCTTTGGGGGCTATGTCATTTGTGCAGGCTTTGGTATAGTTATGGCAACCTGATTGACCATGACGGGTTTCGGTTGCATGGGCCCAATTTTAGCATTTTTGGGCCACTCTTTCTTGCGTGGCTTGGCAATCTCATCATCTTGTATTTTGATCTCCTCAATTATCTTGGCTTGCACCAGGGCTTCTTCGAGGGTGGCATATTGCTGCAGCTGCAATAGCATGGAGATCGACCTTAAGCAACTCTTTGAAAACATTTGAGTCATGTCGGCCATGGGAGGGAGGTAAGGTAGCTTTGAAAGCAATGTCCTCCATCGATTCCCATAAGCAGCCATGGTCTCATCATCATACTTCTTAAGGCCAGCTAGGTCACTTAAGGATGCCTTCTTCTTGGTGTTGAAGGCAAAATGTTCAAGGAACGCGTCCACTAGCTGGTCTAGATTATTGATGCTATGCTTCGGCAACTGGGTAAACCAATCCGAGGCAGGGCCTACGAACGTGGTTATAAACGTTCTCAGAAGCAATGCATCATTGTCCTGAATGCCAAAGCATTGACTCAGGAACCTTGTTACGTGCTCTTGGGCATCCTCATCCCCTCTAAAAATTGCCAATTGAGGCACTTTGAAGTGGTCGGGGTATGGGGGTGCCGAAACTGAAGGATGCACAGGGTGACTATGGAGTTGGCGTAAGGTGGGATTTTGGGGCCCTGAAGTCTTAGTCTCCATAGACTCTAAGCACTCTAGCAGTGCTTTGTATGCATCAGAGGATTTGATTTCCTCTTCTTTGGTTTGTTCCCATTGTGAATTACGAGGAACTTGAGGCCTATGGAGGGGTAGCCGGATAGCGCCCCCTTGCCTTGGTAGGGCATTTCAGCCCGCTCTTCTTCTCACTCAAATTCCTCATAGGCCTCTTGAGGAGTTTCTAGGCATGACCTATAAACATGGATGGGTGCTCGAGGAAGGCGCCCATCATTGGTTCTAGGAGTGGCCTCCCGCTCAGGTCTAGGAGGTCTTGGAGGCAACGCTTGATAAGGTCGTGGAGACCTGTCTCGTACTAAGGGGTTGTGCCTCTCATAAATTTTTGTCCTATGCATGCGAGGGGTTGGAATCCTCTCATGCATAGTGTTCTAGAACAACTCATCTGTCTGGCGCTGAATGCACTCTTTGTTAAGATGATACAGTTGTTCTAACTACTGCTGATCTTGCCTAAGCTACGTGATTTGCGCTTGGCGGGCGGCATGTTTGGAAAATGCCAAGTCGATTTGTTCCATCGTCCTAGGTCTAGGAGGCCTAGATGCCTCCCCTACATATCTATCTCGGTCATGGTGATCCGAGATCTCTATGGGTCACTTTCCTCTATCGAGGTTAGCAACATTCACCCGAGGCTCTGGCCTCAATAGGTGATCTTGATAATCAGTAGGTGCGGAGGTGCATTGCTCCCATGCGGTGTATTGCTCTTGAGGAATATATTAGTTTTCCTCATGCTCCCTTTCGTACATGTGAAAGGGACGAGCGGAGTTGGCTCACCCTATCTGAAGAGCCTTGCACTCTAGATTTGGCCTATTAGTTCTAACAGTAATGAGGGGTGGAGGAGGAATGATATAATCATGTGGGCCCTCCTTATGAACCCTATGCTGCTCTAGCACTTCATCGCGCAGTGGCCACTCATAATGAGTGTCTAAGGGGGCCTTCCCATGTGTGTACTCCTCTTGAGAGGGTCTGTGTTGAATGGGAGTGCCCCTCAAAGGGGTGCCTCTATAGTCCTGTTCTGTAGTGGTATAGTGTGGACTATGTTGTGGGTCAGGCTGCCAAGGTGGTATAACCAAGTCCTTGGGGCTATAACGGAGGTGACTTGTGCCTCCTTGCATACTTTCCATAGCTTCTGCCCATGATTGGGCTTGGCTACGGGTATACACCATGGTGGTGGTTTTTCTAAAAATATATGTATATTTTTATCTCCTTTACAATTTTTATGCTATACCAAACAAAAGGGGACCACACAAACAAAGAAATGATTATCTTGTTTACAGATTAAATGTGTGTCCTAGATCTGGTTCAGTGTGTTTGATTTTTGTTATGTAAATCTTGTAAAGAAAACTTTGTTATACATGCATAATGAGGGCTCTTGTATCTCCAAAATGGTCACCCCTTCAATATACCATTGCCAGGCCATTATACCGAACCTCTCAATATACCCGCCCTTACGTGAGGGAAACTATTGGTACGCGAGAGCAGAACAGTAAGTGGAACATAGGCGGTACGGAAGGGGGATCGCTCTATTTTTGACACCTACCTTAGAAGACTTATCCTCATGCACGGGGAATCACCCCCGCTACACTTGGTCAGCTTTCATCAGGATTTACGTCTAGCAACAGTCGCGATCAGGGTATATGTATGCAAAATCCAAGCCAAGGTGGTGATGAAACCCACCGTTGGTCTTGATCAAGTGTTGGGGTATTAAGACCAACTCCTTGATGTTAATTTTATTAGGTGGTGTGTGTGGTTCCTTTTAATTGTGTAAAGAAAGAAAACATACAACAAAAGATGATTTTCACTAATGCAATGCTTTAAAGTACGTTTTATCTTTCAGAGACAATTAGTAGCAAAAAGGAAATCACAAAACCTAACTAGAACTGAAACCTATAATGAGGACTTGCCATTTGTGCAAGTATCATGCAAGCAAACCAGAGAAAAATGCATTCCTAATCAAGTTCCTTCCATTTAATTTACTCTATGTTTTTATTTTTATTTTTCTTTATTGCAAGAAAGGAAAACAAACTACTTAACCTTTCTATGCAAGTGTCTAAAAATAAAGCAAAGAAAACAAAAAATTGCAGAAACAGAAAGTAGAAAAACACAGAGGATGTTCAGAAGGCCTACCTCTTCTCTGTCTAAACCAGATGCCTCTGAGTTTCTGCTCAGAAAATGCATAGAGCTCTAATCATCCTGGGGTGGGATGAATAGCAGGTCTGCATTCATCATAGGGTGGGATGAATATGTATTCATCTCGGGGTGGCACGAGTAGCAGTCCAGTGCCCGAATGAGTAACACCTGCAAAGAAAAACCATAAAATTTGGATCAAAAACTTGATCCTAATAGTAGGGGATAGGGTCCCACCATGATCACCACTGAAAGCATGTAGAAAAATGGTATACCGATATGATGCAAACAAAAATAGATATAGATGCTAAGTCCTACGAATGCGATGAGCAATGCATGAAGGAAATGACGTAGAAATGAGATGTGAGCAAACAAAGCGGGGCCTCCTTTATTGATATTGCTTTTAATATGATTACAATACATCCCCCCTCTAGGGCTCAGAACATTTGATACAATTTGTTACATTAATGGATGCCCGAAAGAAGCCATGCTTCCAAGATCGGACGGTACGCTTCCAACGTCTTTCGCGTGCCCACATTCAAAGTGGGCGGGCTAAAAGTTGTCACCGCTTGTGTCCATGTGTTCGTCATTCCTTTCTGCCCCTCTAGTATTCTTGGTGGTGAGATCCTATACATAGAAAGACAACAAATCATTAATAGCATATGCGTATCTAGAAAAACATGCAATCCCCAAGGCCTCCAGCGGGCGCTTGTGGATATCAGTGATAAGATTGATAAATCGATTATAGAATGATATATAAATGTAAAGGACAACTTCTAGAATTGGTATCACCTAATTTTGCATCGAAGCGGCGTCGGACGGCCCCGTTATGCTCGTTTGC
This sequence comes from Wollemia nobilis, assembly GCA_028583015.1. Taxonomy (NCBI): domain Eukaryota; kingdom Viridiplantae; phylum Streptophyta; class Pinopsida; order Araucariales; family Araucariaceae; genus Wollemia; species Wollemia nobilis. Next base: position 32,476 of record JAQPPZ010006193.1, on the reverse strand, counting down.
CCGTCGGGGGCCTCTCCAAAGTGAGCGCTCCAATGTCCCACCTATGCTTATCCAAATCACCTAAAACTCATGAGTTAGGAATTATATGTAATTATAAGACTACCCAGATGCTCGAAATTTGCATATCCTACCCAGATTCTCCTGTATGTGACAGGGGCGCCCTACGAGCTAGTTAATACATAAAATAATAAAATGATCGTCAAATCATGTCAGAATGAGTTCAAAATTTAACAGAGGCATTAGGATATCATCTGGGACATATTGCAAAAATAATAGTAAGGAAATCATGCACATATTTCTAATCGCTCTGGGGTGGGACGCTGGGGACTATCGTAAAACTTACAAAAAGTGACCTTGCAAATGTCCTACCTAGAGGCCTCCAAAACTCTTGCAAACTTGTGGTTAGACTAAAAATAGCATTTTGAGATGACCCAGAAGGTCATATTTGGCAGATTCTACCCAGGTTATCTTGTATCTGAAGGCGCTCCCTGTAGGTTAGTAGACGCATAAAATGACAGAAACCAGGTCAAATCATGTCAGAAAGCAATGAAATTTGGACAACAACATAAGTACATTAGATATAAAAGAATGCAAAAATAATAGTAACAAAACCATGCATATATTTCTAATCACTCTGGGGTGGGGCGATTAGGACTGCAATAGTTTGGGGGCACCGGGGTGGGACGCCCACCGTTTAGGGCCTAGTTTTGACACCAATCCAAGTGGGATGGGTCCAAAACTTCCTAGGGGTTGTGTCGATGAGTTTGGGGTGGGATTGTGGCTGATTTCTTGGGTTTTTGGATCTGGATTGCGTTCCTAGTGTTCACTCGATAACCTCTCTTCCAGAAGAGAGATATTAGGGATGTAGGAAGCACAAAGAGGAATGGGGGTATAGTTTGGCAGCACTTCATTGCTCCAAATGCTCCAGCTCTATTCTTTTTTGGGGTGAGGAGGCTCACCTTTTTATAGACCTAAGGGTCTCCTTTGAATGCGCATGCGAGGGCGCCACTTGGCTCATTATGCCTTTTTGGGGAGAGAAGATTCCTCCTTGATTAGGGCCTCCTTGATTGAGGCCTCCATGATTTGAAACGTTCCCTCACAATCCCATGCCTTGAAGGTGGAGTTAGGTGGCGGATTTGGGCTGCCATTTGTCAAGGTTTGACTTTTTCCAGTCAAACCTGCTAATCGTCCCACCCTGGAGCGATTGCTGCTAATCGTCCCGGGGTGGGACGAATAGGATTCTAATCATCCCAGGGTGGGACGAATAGGGAGCAAAGTGCTTAAAAGGTGCAAAACTGACCTCTGACCTTCCAAAACTGATTTGGGAGTGGTTAGGACCACTGTTTAACCTCTGGAGGCTGCCCTAGGGGGTATGTATGCCAATTCGGTCAGTGCTTGTAGTCACATAATCGGATTGGTGTTGTTTTGGTGTCTACAAGGCCTATGACATTCCAAGAGAGCATCTTCATTTACATGATTTTGTACATTTTTCTTCGTTCAAATTTTGGGGGGGATAATAGAAAGATTCAATATTTAACTGTTTACATTTTGTATCCTTCTCTTTCTCAAATGGTAGTTAATATTAGAGTCCATCAATAATTTTTAAATCTACCTCATGAATTCTCATATATTTTTTGGAGGGATTCCCAACCTTACAATTAGTCCCAACATCCATATGACACTTTTATAGGCTTCTATATTTTGGTCTGGTAGAAGTTATACCCGAAGACCCCTCACCATGACATAGAGATTGCATTACTTCGAGTAGGTTTGAGGATTCCTATAAAAAATCCAAGGGCTTACTAGGTAGTTGAGTGGATATGAGTTCCTCAACAATAGGATCCTACCCAGGAGCCAAAATTTTGTTAGTATTTTGAGGTGAAATTAGTTCTTCAATCATAGGGTCCTACGAAGCAAGGCATAAATAGAAGTTTTGGAGAAACTCTGACGATATGAGAATTTTTTTAACCAAGTCATCAAGATTTACCTTGTTGATACTTCTACATTTAGGAGGGTCTAAATGTTGAATCAACGCTTTACCAGAATCACTAACATTTGTTGGTGTGATTTGGTCTACTATCTTCTCACCCAGATCTTACTCCTCTTGGAGCAAGGCTATAGGTTGGGCTAATACTTAAGGTGTTGATACATCTTGAGACTTATAAACTTGCTTTTTAACCTAGATCCTCCTATGGGTACCACCACCAAAATTTCTATTAGAACACAATCCATAGGAATGCGCAACTTTCTTATATAGGGAACACTTAATAGGTCTATTTTCATAGATAATATGTTGTAACAGAGATCCTATCTATAAGTAAGATCAATATGATCTGGTAAATATTCTTTCAGGTCTACCATGACACACATCCTGGCAAATATTAACCTGGTCTTGTACCAAAACCAAGTCTACCAAAACCAAGTCTCCAATAGCTTTGGCAATACCTTGTAGGATATCTTCATGCCAAATATGGAAATATAAATCTAGGATTCACATTGAGAGAGGGGTCAAGATCACTTTTTTATTTTTAGGGTTAAATTCTAGGATCCATTTATGCAAGAACAATCCCCTCTTGCCAAAGAACCAAGGGCCTCCACTCAAAATTTTCCTTGAGTCTTCTTCACAGTTTAACTTGATGAGGAAGAAAGTGTTTGACATTGCAATAATCTCAAGCAAGCCTAGTGGTTTTCATTTGAAGAGAGCCTAACACCAAATAGAATCAATATCCAATCTAACACCTTGAAACTTACTGATCAGATTCCATGACCTTTCATCCATCGTGATAGCTAGAAGGTCATATGAAATAACCAACTTGTTTCTAACCAAGAAAAGGTCAAAATAGGATTTTGTGAACCGATGGTTCAATACTTTAGTAGTAATCATAGCAAAGAAGGGCTCACTTAGGTCAAATATATGCCTATGAATTTGGGATCCAATCACGGATCCATCAAATGGCACCCCACAAACAATGTGTTCATATTTTTTTGCTTCCTCTGATAATGGTCCCTCGTGAACTGAACCTCCCTATTGACCATAAATACTCCCACCATTATGCAGATTGCCAACACCTCCTCTATCCTATAGACCTCACACTTCCTTTTTTTTTAGATACCCGATATCCATGCTCTGCCACATTCCCACTCATTCTTTCTCAAAATTGATGGTTAATTTTTATGTGATTGGTTGTGATAATTCTAATTATCACATTAGAGTAGTCGATATTAATGTAATTTATCATAATGATATTCTATAAGACTACCAACTATTTACCAAAGGTAAATTTAGTTATTAATGGATTCTTGTCAAAGTTTAAATTAGTGGAATTTTAGGGGTTGATAAGGTGTTCTTATACAAAATTAAAATTTCCTCTCCATTGACAGATTAAAAAAACATTAAGAAATATGTTCTAAATTACTTGATTCTTAAGGAGATTTTTACATATAGAGAGTTGGTTATATCAATTAAAAATAATAAATCTATCATTGTTGAAGTTGAAATAATCATTGACAAGTTTAAGTTTTCAATGTTTCTTCCATTTAAATTAGAATATCCATCCAATGGATCTTAAACCAATAAACTCTTTAATTTGTGAAAATCCTTATAAAATGACAATTTAGCCTTTGATATTCCAATTAATAAAAAATATCATGCAACTAATAATTTACTTCTAAAAATAAGAAGGAAATAATTTACCTTGATTTTATTTTCCTTAATGATATTTAGAAACATAAGCCTTTGTTTTATGCTTTATAATCACAAAGCCTTGATCAGTGGTACTTTAGGTTGTGAGGAATTCAATTTTTTTATAAGAATAGCCTTCATAACTATATCAATCCATAATTTTTCTAAAGGTAATTTTCAAAATCCTAAGGGGGTTGTACTTTGTAAAACTTTAGTGTATTTATTTTGATTTCATGTTTTAATTGATAAATTATTAGTTAAAGTGGTACAATACGGTTTGTATTTTGGTAAAACTTTATTTATATTACTTTTAATGATCATCCTTAAAGTAAAAATTTTCCCATCTATTTTCTTGTATCAATATTTTTTTCTTAAATAAAAGTTTTACCAATGGAAAAATTTGAAGTTTAAAAATTTAGAAGGTTTATTTAAACAAACCTTAACTTTTATGTAGTCGAGTTCTTTTTGTTTCATTTTTTTATCAATTTTCAAACCATATTACAACTATACACAAATTTATGTCCCTTACAATTTTTGTTAGAATAGATTTTACTTGAGTTAACATCACTTTAAGAGGAAGAACACAACATGTAATGAAAATATCTTTGACATTTATTTTGTGATAGATATATTTAAAATCAACAATATGGTTCAAACTTATGTGTAATTCCATATTAGAATAATATAATCAAAGGGTGTATCATTCTTTGTCTTCACAAGTGAGAAGGTTTTCCTTATTTTGATGGTATTATGCCCTTCAAAAATTCAAATAAAGGCAATTACTTAGCTAAATAATTTAATATTTGATCATGATCCTTACATTATTATTTTTTCAAGAATTTTTTTACATTTCTCCACTTTACTTATAAAATAAAGTGCATAACTATATTTTGATATCATGGAAATTTACTTTATTTCCTTTTACAATTAGAACGATAGATAGTTATGAGCATGACTAAGTTGTACTTTTTTAATTGGTTATTTGTGATTGAAATGTGCCCCACCCATATTACATAATTACCACATCAGGATATTACAATAGTTGAGAAATTATGCATATAATCCTTTGAATGACTTCAACTTGGGTCTCCTCTTTGAAATTTGAGGAATATAACCATTTAAGCTAATGTTATTTTAATACTGAGTTGTACTTGTTTTATATCCAAGTTGTAATTATTATTATCAAAGAGTATATGAGACATATATTATTATGATTTCAAGTTAAGTGTATTTTATATATCTTCATTCATTGACAAAAAATATTTTCTATATTTTCATTCATGCATCATTTCTTCTTTTTTTTAGGGTGGAAGAAGGGGTTTTGAAAGGGATACCAAAACTTTTACAAGAGAACACTTATATATCTACAAAAAATCTCAGAATAGAGATATCACAAACAAGACAATCCATAAAATAAACATTCTAAAGTGCAACAGACCACAAAGTGAAATGATCTCCAAGGAACAAACCAAATAGGAAACCAAAAGAGCAAAACACTCATAAGAAATTGGATTAAAATCCCACAACACCATAGAGGATAGGTAGATTTTTGTTCTTAGACTCAACATGGCCTGCATTATCATATTTTTCCTCCTACCTTGACACTACACCAAAAAAGAGCTTTAACGACAACTAAAATAAGGTAGTTTTTCATGATGGTAAAAAACCACCCTAATAGATCCTAATAGGGTGGTTTACAACGGCCCTCTTAGGATAATTGCCCTCGTAGGTTTACCCTAAGAGGGTGGTTATAAAACACCCTCGTAGGACTAAGATGAGGGATATAAAGTCTTAGGGGTTAGACTTAGACGATGGTTATAAACCATCGTCTTAGGGTGAATTAAGAGGCCAATTCATATATTCCCTCTTAGGGATAAGAGGGCGGTTTATAACAACCCTCTTAGAGGAACATAATTTTTTTTGGGTGCCCCTATGAGGGTGGTTATTAACTACCCTCTTATCCTTAAGAGTAAAGTTATAAACTACCTTCTTAGAGGCGGTTTAGTTGTTTTTTTAATAAGTGGGCTTAAACCCCCACATTGTGACATCATTGTTTCTTTGAAGCTTCATGAATATACAATTTATATACTTTAGCTACTACAACATTCATACCACACCTTAGATACTACAACCTCCACACCATGCACACAACCTCCACACCACACCTTAGCTACAATAACCTCCACACCATGTGCACAACCTCCACACCATGCCTTAGATACTGTAACCTCCACACCAGGCGCACAACCTAGGGCTCTTGGGATTCAAATTATTCTATTAGGGTTTACCCTAAAAATTCTTTAAAACTTTTAGGGCTCCTAGGATTCGATTCATGTTGTTCATTTTTGGTTGGGGTTTACCCTAAAATTTCTCTTAAACTTCTTCTAATTTACCCAAAATGGTGAGAGATGAGGGCCAAAGCCAAAGGTACAAAATAGGGCATGAATATGAATTTAATATTGGAAGAGATGAGGTTAGTTAGGTTTAGTGAATTTTGCATTATTTCAGGTATTTTTGCAATTAGGGTTTGGAATTTTTAGTTTGTTATGTTGTGTTTACACATGTTATTTGTAATATTTAAACCCTAATTTAAACTCTAGATTAAACCTTAGATTAAAATTTAAATTCTAATTTAGGCCACTTGTCATGGAGTGTTTGAGGGAGTAGAGTTTTCCTTTGAAGAAACTATTTTGAGGGAAATTTTTGTGTACCATACATAGAACCTAGTAGCCTCAAACAAGCCAAATAGAACCCTAGCAATATTTCACTCCATTCTCACTTCAATAGGAGAATTGACAACTCTGTCACATAATGGTATGGTCTATAAATATGGATAATGGGATTCACCTCTGATGGATTTTTGAAAATAACAATAGAAGATTCACTCTACACTTGGCCACAAACCAAGAATGTGAAGAGACAATCATTTGATGGTAGAGCACACTGGTGCTAATAGAAGGTATTACATTTTAGTACCATCCAATCAATGTCATAAACTATTATATTACAAATAGGTAACTAGTTGCAATTGAGTCATGTGCATCTTAATGAAGGGTGTTGAAGGGTTCAATCTTCACTTTGTTGGTGGCTTGGCACCTAGTAACTAGAAGGGCCAATAAGAACCCATATTCAATTCAGAGTGGATCCATCCTTCACAATAAAATAATAAGTCAAAAGGATGAATGGTTGATGTTATCTTCACTGGAGTTACCTTCAAAACCTTCTCCAACAAACTCACAAAAAAACAATACATTTTTAAACTATTCATTTTATATTTTTTTATGATTTTGTGTTTTAATCCCTTTGAATAAGGAGATATAAACTTTTCTATCTAATAAAACAAGTCTTTCATAAGCACGAAAAAATCTCATACTAAGGGAAATATCCTTCAAAGATACAAATAATTATTATTAAAAATTCACATTTTTTAATTTCATTACACTTTTACCACTTTTTTTAGTAAAAGGTATCTACCTATCAACCAGAAATACAAAACCAACTACTTTGCTGACATGGAAAAATGTACTAGAAACTATCATGGATGCTTAATCAAACCCTTATCAATATAAAATGTTTACCATATGACAACCTTATCAAGATTTATAAAACACTTTATTATCATTCCAATTACCAGGTATTGCAATGCTCTATAATTAGATAACAGTTTGAAACCTTTAGATATGATATTGATATTTCTATTTCATATTACCATCTAACTCTTTTGGTCATGTAGAGACACAAAATAATTCCTATTTTCCAAATTATCTTTATTAGAGGCAACCATATAGGATATATCTTTGATTATTTTCATCATCCACTTTGCTTTTTAGATGCAATTTCATTTACAAATATTGTTATTTAATATGCAATGAGGTTGGTTGGTGATAAGAAGTGTTGAGGCAGTTTTGTAAAATATGGATAAAGTTGAGGTTTAACATATAGACACCTGATATTTGAATATGATCAAGGTTGGGTATACACCATTTTTGGAAATGACTTTTTAATAATAAGGTACCAATTTATTTTTTTGAGGCCTATGAAAGTCTGGTAATCATATTTGGATATACAATTAATATATACAATTTATACAAGTAATATATCAACTACAAAAAATAAATCTTATTTATGACAATAAGCTTTAAATAATGTTTCTTTAAGTATAACATGTTATGGAGTCTTGAAAAACAAACTATAAGATTTGCATAATTTTGTAAATTGTAATATGTTTTAGGATGTTTAAAATATTTATTATTAGTTTTGATGAGCTGCGATGAAGGGATAATAACTTTTTAGTTTGAGTTCTAGGTATACCAATATAATACTTATATCTCAACTATCTACAAAATTTATTTTTTTAGTTTAAGTTCTAGGTCTACGATTTAAGTAGATTTAAAACAATTATGAGATATCTTACATACCCTTACATATAGCTATTTTCTGTTAATCAATGGATCAAGATGCCTTGCAGAATTACTTTCTAATAGAACGATTTTCATCTCCTAAGAATTAAATTATTTCCACAGATTTGATTTATCATTTATTTTTTCAAAGCATTCTTTACCCTAGATGGGGATTATGTATATTATGGTGCCTAGTGAATTTTTTAAGCCTATATAGTTAATTAAAATATCCTATTAAAAACGTATACGTATGTAAACATTTTTGTGTCATATATTTTTTCTTATCATATATTAAACATTTATGATTTTTCTAATGTTGTATCCAACCGTATCTATATTAGATCTAGAAAATTTATTGTATCCATATTCGATTCAATACCAGTATCAAATATCATACCCATTTCCATCCAACATAGACATTATCATTAAGAGCTACCCACAAAGGCACAACCATCTAGCACTAACCAAGTTTCAATGAGCTCTTCCCTATAATATATCTAGTTGTGCTTCTAGAGTAGCTATCAGCACATCCTTGATAAATTCAGTAAATGAAGAACCATATATTACCGAGTAATGAAGTCATTTCAAAATATTAGCAAGTTAAAGATATTAAAATTTTACCACCGAATTGTTTAGATTTTCATTCAAAATATTAAGGGGTTCAAGGCTATTACATGGTAAAGAGCCTTTAGAATTTTATTGAATGGGATAATATGACCTTAAGAAATTTTAGAGATAACAATTCTTTCAGCTTAGAACTATACCATTAAGCAACCATGTATAACAAAGGCATATTTTAAAAACTTGAGGACATCAATAATATGCACAATCAAGTCACCATTTTTAAGTTTGATTTCATCTTGTTCATAACATTGCAATATGAAATCTTGTCTCTTTACAAAACAAAATCAGAAATAAACTAATTATTGCTAGGCAAAAAAATATACACTCTTCTTTGTGGTTTAAGTGTAAACAAAAATCACCTAATTACTGTCTTCATACAAAAAATCCCCACATATCATCATAGATTTGGGATTATAGTCTCTTGGTCTCCTATGGTCAATGACACAGGACTAAGTTATTATCAAGTTCTTTTGCTATTTTATCCATTGTTTTAGATGGTAAGCATCAATTTTATATATTCATTTGTTTAATGATAAATAAGAATGGTGTTATATACAAAATTTCAAAAAATAAAAAATATATTTTACTGCTTCCAATCCCTACACAAGAGCAATACAATATGCTTTTTTGTTGGTAATGGTATATTATTTAAGCTACCCATTGTATATAACCTCTCTTCTTGTAGAATTATAAGACAAAGACCACAATATATGGAAATACATTATCTTTGCTTGCTACAATTTACAAAGGCCATACATGAATTATTTTATAGTTGGTTATGTTATAAAAATGGACATTAAAACATGACAAACTTCAGTTTTTGAGAAAGAGGCCATAGTTTTTTTATATTATAATATCATACTAAAAGGTTAACCTCAACACATGTGAATAAGAGTAAGAAGAGTTCCAGAATTATTTAGTTTTCTAAATCTGTCTTAGAAGCAAGAATTTTGTGGCAAGTAAAAAAGAGAAAATATTCATAGAAATAATAATTGACATTTATCAGTTATACTATTATCTCTATATGCTCTACATATATAAAATACACATTTGTGATAGTGATGTGTGACACTAAAAATAATAATATTTTTGTATAGGGCCTATGTAGCATATTTGACCTTCAAAAGGCCTCTAAAATTATTGCTTACTTTTAATTGCACTTCCAGTAGATAAACATATACAATTGTAATACCATAGTTGCATTGTATACCTAATCCTTAGCCAATATGACTCCAGTGCTACGAGAAAATATCTCCATTCACCATCTATTAGTTGAAGTTATTTTTTAGATCAGAAAGCTCTTGGAGTGCCTGTGCTAACATCATATTTTACACTACTCAATTCACTTTACCAACTGAAGGATTTCTTCCAAATTAGATTATCATTAGATTTCCTTTTGACACGTACTCATGTATCATTTTCAATGCATGGTCTACAAGTTCTATAGATGGGAAATTTACAAATTCTTGGTCCCCCATATGGCCCTCCTGCAATAATTTTATGCCAAGTCTAGATTTTGCTTCCTCCACACTTTCAAAAAGGAATCCAAATACAAAGTATAAGTCATCCACAATTACATATTTTTCCAAGTTCTTAATGTATAAAACAGGATCTGGAATTCCAAGAGTATAATTCTTAAACATTGGAAGGAATAGAATATTAGTAGGGGGTAGCTTGCTAGATTATATAGACACCTGATATTTGAATATGATCAAGGTTGGGTATACACCATTTTTGGAAATGACTTTTTAATAATAAGGTACCAATTTATTTTTTTGAGGCTTATGCATGTTTCGTAATCCTCTTTGGATATACAAGTAATATATACAATTTATACAAGTAATATATCAACTATAAAAAAAATCATATTTATTACAATAAGCTATAAATAGTATTTCTTTAAGTATACCATGTTATGCAGTCTTAAAAAATAAACTATAAGACTTTGCATGATTTTGTACATTGTAATATGTTTTTAGGATGTTTAAAAGATTTATTATCAGTTTTGATGAGTTGTGATGAAGAAGCAACAACTTGTTAGTATAGACACCAAAATATAGGCATTTGTATTTCACCACATAATTCTGCATAATAAAATATATGCCTAGGTCTAAACTTAGGCATATTAATTCATGTACATTTCACCCACATTGCACATCATAATTCTGCATAATAATATATGCCTAAGTCTAAAATTAGGCATAAAAATCTTGCACATTGATCTATTTTCCAGTGGTAGGGTACCTAAGAATAGATATTTGGGTATATATTATTATATTGTATAAGGGTTGGCATGGGCCACACATAACCCAAGGTTGATTGTATTATAATATTATATTATATTCTAATATAATATTATATTAGTAGTAGGATGCCCAAAAGTAGAATAAGAAGAGGGATATATAAATAAGAGATATTTGTCATTGTAATCATCATTGAAGAAGAATATTATATACTCGTCTATACCCACGAAGTGGCCTCTCACATTAGGAGATCTTGTGAAGTTATTTCTTCCTTAAGGATTATTATTGGTGTTTCCCTACCTTAAGGGTATTATCTATCTCTCTTTCATTTATGGATTTTTATTGTGGATAATGTATTGTGGATGAATGATTTGATATTTTCGCATATTGGTGAATGGTTTATGTTATAATAATAAAGTTCTGCAACAAATGGTATCAGAGCAAAGATTTTGACAAAGTGGGGATTTTTGTAAAATTGTAAAATTAGGGTAATTTGTTTTTTGGAAAAATATCTCATTTTTAAAGAGCCATATCTCGATGTAAGTTTATCTGATTTAGGTGATTCTTGGATAATATTATGCAAAATTTGAAGAGATTTAAAATGAGTGGTCATATGAAGGAATATGAGTATTATTGAGGGATATATGACCTTTTGAATTTAGTCATCCGGAACAATGATAGTGACAAATTTTCAAATCGTGAATTTCTCGAAAGATGAAATTTGTTTAGTTCGGGTAAGCAAATCAGTTCCACTTTATGTTGTTTGGAAGAAAAAAATTGCAGATCTAGTTGTCTATGTGGATTTTTAGCTTCAACTTAGTGGGAAGATATTTATTTCCATAAAACCCTAGTTTACATTGGGGCATGATATAAATTGTCAAAAAACCCTAGTTGTATTAGGGCATCAACTATGTCATTGGATGAACTAGATCGCTAGGGTTTTATGAGAAAAAACTACTCTTTTAGGGTTTGATGAAGAAAAACTGCTCCGCGGGGATGGCAGAAACTTTTGAAGGAGGTCTGAAAATTGGAGGAATGTCGTGAAGGCATTGGGTTTGGCACAGAGAGTGCATGCTCGTGATATTTTTTCATCTAAAAATTACTGGAAGGAACATGATTTTCCAATGCATATTGGGAACCGCTTGTTAAAGAACAATGGATGTTTAGAATGATGTGAAGCCAGGCTAGTTCTAGTGGTTCAACCAGACTCGATGGCGGAATATGTGGAGTATCTAACCAAACATACCCTTATTGGCAAATTTTTGGGCATCCAAATTTCTCTCCCCTTTGTGGAGGCTTGGGTTAGGAAGACTTGGAATCCTGAAGGTGATGTGGAGGTGATGCTGAGTGCGAACAACTATTTTATGGTGGTTTTCTCTTGTATTGCAGATCGTAAAAAAGTATTTGAAGGTGTTCCTTATTTCTATAACCAAGTGGGACTCTTTCTTAAACCCTAGCATGTGGGTTTCAACCCATCAGAGGAGCGGCCATCATGGGTTCCAGTATGGGTGCGACTTCCATGGCTCCCGTTGGAATTCTGGAGAACTGATATCTTGTATAAGATTGCCCTTCTGCTTGGGAAGTCGATTGGATCATCACAACAGACAATGGATAAAAAGGTAATCTCTATTGCTCGTATTTATGTTGAAATAAACTTAAATAATCATATTACAGATTTTATTGAAATACAATTTGGATCAACTACATGGGTTCAAAAACTTAACTATGAAGCTCTTCCATTTCATTGTTCGATTTACCATGAATATGGCAACCTGTAAAGAAAATACCCTAAGTTTGTCTTGCCTCTTGCTTCAAATCCTGGGCCCTCTTAGTCTAGAAAAAATTTAGATAAAGGAAAAGCCACAATAAAGGAAGGGGAACGGGATAAGGAAGGTTTTATTCCGATAAAATCCCAAAATAGAGGATGAAGGGCAAACAAAGACCTTAAGGATAGCCAACCAGATTCTCTACTCAACCGTTTTGAAATATTATATGATCTTGATCAGTGCATGGAGATACCTGAAATGTCGCTACCTGATGCAAATATAACAAGCCCAAATACGATGTCTCTTCTTAAGGGAGAACTTAAGGAATTAAATCTAGGGATTTTAAATGAACAACAAAGGGCTTTGGATCTGAGTATAGGGGACATGGTTGGGTCTATAACTATAAGGGAAACTATATTGGAAAGTGATACAAATTTAGTTATGCCCTCTCCTACTCAGGCATTGATGCAGTCATCCTTGGACCGCAAAAATCCTACGGTGTTGGGATTGCAGCAAAAAATAATTAAAAAAAGTTTTTTTAATAAGAATATGAAGGTGGGTCGGAAGAAGGACAAGGATAAAATTATGTTAATGGGGGAGACTTTGGTGGAGTCAGGCTTGGTGAGAACATTGGACTCCCATTTTTATAACCCAAAAAAATGATTATCCTCTCATGGAATGTAAGGGGGTTGAATAGCATCCCCAAACAAAAAGTTGTTCGTGATTTGGTTTGTGTGCATTCTCCAAATGTGGTGTTTATTCAGGAGACTAAATTGTATATTGATAGTATGTTCAATATTACTCCCAAGTTGTGGATAAGGGGGCAATGCCATTGTATTGGTGCATGTGGATATGTTGGTGGTGTCGCTTGTTTATGGGATCCGGTTAAGATATCTCCTCTTACTTGGATTTCTAGCAGATAGTCTATTTCAATGGTTGGGTATGGTAATGAATCTGGTGAAATCATCCTACTTACAAAAGTGTATGCTCCTGTTGATTACAATGGTAAAGTGAATTTGTGGAATCACATTTGCTTTGTGAGAAGTTTGTTTCCCCTGTACCCATAGATTTTGGTTGAAGACTTCAACTCTATCACTTGTCTAGAGGAGAAACGTGGTGGGGTGGACCGTCTCAAGCCTTTTTCTTCTGTCTTTAGTGCTCATATCCAGGCCCTAAAATTGGTTGAAATCAGGCCAGATAATGGGATATTTACTAGGCACAATAAAATGTGTGGGGAGGCTTCCATATCAGAGAGATTGGATAGGTTTTTGATAACCAGTTATTGAATGGGTAATAACAGAGGTGCTAGTTCTGTGATTCTGGAGGGTAGGGGATCTGATCATTGGCCTATCAAACTCTCTACTTTGGAGTTAGGGCTAAAAAATAATCTCTCCTTTAAGTTTCAACTTATGTGGCTTCATGATCCTAAGCTTCATGATTTCATGCGAGGCTGGTGGACCACTAGAAAACCTCCTCATGGCACCGCTATGTATTCCTTTATGAAGTGACTACAATTTGTAAAACATAAATTGAAGATATGGAATAGAGTGAATTCTTGGAACCTTTCCTTGGCTAAGCTGGCAGCTCTTAGGAGGATGGAATAAGCTTCAAGGAAGATTAGAGATCAGGGATTCACAAAGGAGCTTCTTGTTGAGGAATCTGAGGCTGCAAAAGACGTTGCTGAATGGGAACTGAGGGAAGAAATCTTTTGGAAAAAAAAAAGGTCAAGTAGATTGGCTTCAGGAAGGGGATAGGAACACAACCTTATTTTATAACTCATTTAAGGCTCGCCGTAATGGCAACCTGATTACCTCTTTTATGAATTCTCAGGGTGCCTTGCTCTCTTTTTTAAAGGATATTTTAGAAGAGACTAAGAGGTATTTTTCCTCTCTCTTCAAGGAGGACTCCCTATCAGATGATGAGAATGAAAAGCTTATTCTAAACTATATTCTAGCTATTGTTTCTAGAGAGATGAATGAGCACTTGATGTGTCCAATTTCCCTTGAGGAGTTGGAAAATGTTGTACTCGAGATGAAAAAAGGAAAAGCCTCAGGCCCAGATGGATTCCCAATTGAGTTTTATCAGGAGTTTTAGGATTTAATCAAATTTGATATTTTGGAGGTGGTCCATGAGTTCCAAAAGAACAAACAGATGCTAAGGGCCCTAAATGCTACCTTTGTGGTGCTTATACCCAAAAAAGAGGGAGAAAATTCCTTGGATATGTTCAGGCCTATTGCTCTCTGCAATGTTGTGTATAAGATCATCACAAAAATTATTGCTGAGAGGTTGAAGATATGGTTGAGCAAAATCATCTCTAAGGAGCAAGGAGGGTTTGTTGTTGGCCGAAAAATATTGGATGGGGTTGTTATTGCTATAGAAGCTATTCACTCGATGGAAAATTCTAAGGATAAAACTATATTCATTAAGTTGGACATGGCCAAAGCCTATGATCGGGTTAGATGGTCCTTTCTTCAAAAAGTTCTTGCTACTTTTGGATTTGAGGAGGAATGGATTAGATGGGTGATGAGTTGTGTTTCTTCTTCCTAATTATCTATTCTTGTTAATAATGAGCCATCAAAGTTGTTTAAGGCCTCAAGGGGATTTAGGCAAGGAGATCCTTTATCTCCTTATTTGTTTATAATTATGGCAGAAGGGTTGGGAAGATTGCTCAAGTCTCAAGTCATGCAGGGTCTCATTCAGGGGTGGAAGTGGGATAGTAGTTTGCCACATATTTCCCACCTTCAATTTGTTGATGATACTACTTTGTTGGGAGTTGCCACTATCAGGGAAGCTGGCAATATTAGATAGTCTCTTGACATATATCTTGGTGCTTTTGGACAATTGATTAATGAGGAGAAGTCTTCTATTTTCTTCTTCAATACCCCTCCTCTTATTCAAGCCAGGATTGCTCGCATTCTAATATTCCAGGTTGGGACTCCCCCTTCATTTATCTTGGTATTCCAATTTCATCTCACCCTCTACCTAGATCTTCTTGGAAGTCTATGCTTGATAAGTTTAGAAGGAAGGTGAATCACTGGACTTTCAGATGGCTATCCACTGCAAGTAGAGTGTTGCTTTTAAAATCTGTTGTTCAAGCTTTACCCATTTATAGATGTTTTGTAAAAATAGCTCCCTCTCACTTCATCAAGGACATGGATGCTTTTTCAAGACAATTTTTATGGTCTGGAAAACTTGATCAATCTAAATGGAGTTTGGTTAGGTTGGATTCTATATGTAGGCCAGTGTAAGAGGGAGGCCTTGGGTTGCGACATACAACTCTTTTTGGGCAGGCTTTGGCTGCAAAAATTTATTGGAGATGGTGTACCTCTCAAGATCATATTTGGGCTGAAATATTATCTTGTAAATATTGAAGAGGTAATTCTGAGGTTAAAATCCCTAGATTCAGCTTGGTTGGGAAAGGTTCAGTTATATGGGACACTCTGAAAAGAGGAGCTAATTTAATCAAGTAGGGTTTGTTCTGAATTTGCAATAAGGGATCAAATGCTCTTTTTGGGAGGATTCTTGGGATGGCCACCCTCCTATATTGAATCAATATCCTAGGTTACATTCCCTAAGATTTTTTTTCTTGGAAGCAGGCTGGTCTCGTGTGGAGGACTTTAAAAAAATCTAGTATTTTGGAAATATGGAGATGTATAGGTGGAAAGATCTACAAGAATGGCCCCAGGGGGGACTTGCCAAGGACAGAGAGGTGCTTGCTCTTATTCTTATGGGAAGGCCTTATTCTTCATTGAGGGGTAAATATATTTTGGCTTGGAACCCTGATCCTAAGGGAACCTACTCGGTAGCCTATGGTTATCAGGTTCTTGATAAGAAAAATTATGGGAGTATTCCTGTCACTTAGTGGAAAAAGGTGTGGAACAAATTTTCCTGGCCAAAATGTAACTTCTTTCTCTAGTTAGTATCTCGTAATAAATGCCTCACTTGGGATAATGTGAGGAAGATGGGATTTCAGGGTCCCTCTTTTTATGTCCTTTGCAGTAAGAATGAGGATGAATCTTCTCATTTATTTTTCCAATGCTCCTTTGCCAGAGACATTTGGCACCGTTGGTGGAACACCTGGAACCATCCATGTTTGCATGTGCTATCCCTGGTGGAGTTTTGGAGTAGTCTGGGAAGACCTCCAGCCAAGGCCCCCTTCCTTCGAGTGGCTTGGAATTTGGTCCCTTATTGCATCATCTAGAAAATTTGGCTTGAACAGAATTGACGCATATTTTAGGGCATTTATTTGGCTGTTCAACAAATCTGACAAAGGATTATGTATATGGTTCAGGAAACCATCCATAGCAAATGTGATGTGGACCCTCTTTTGGATTCTAGGGAGGAGAAGGTACAACAAGCCCTTGGTCTCTTTGGGGATGTTGTGAACTCTTATAGCCCTAGTAGGGTTCCTCAGCTCAACAAGAAGGTTAGGAGAGATGGTAGGTGGAGGCCACCCCCTAGAGGAGTTTTAAAAATTAATACTGATGGATCGTCCGAGGGTAATTCTGGACATGTTGGCATTGGCGGTGTTGGGAGAGATTCTAGTGGTGGTGTCAGTTTTTTCTTTTCCATTTATAAAGGTGTTCACTCCAACAATTTTATGGAAGCTCTTGCAATTCTTGAGGCCTTACGAAGAGGGTTTTATCTTGGCTGTCATAGGATTATCTGTGAGTCTGACTCTCAAATTGTGGTTAATCTTTTAAAAAATAAAAGGGTGGAGGAAGTTAATTGGCAGTTGGCCTCTATAGTCGTTCAGATTATCAGAATGAGTGAAGAGTTCAAATTTATATCCTTTGTGCACATTCCAAGGGAATGGAATGTGGTTGCTGATTACCTGGCCAAAAGGGCTTCTAAGCTGTTGGATCCTTGGAGTATCGATAATTGGGAGAGTTTCCCATCTGGGGACTCTCAACGCCTGTGAGAGTTGATCCACAAGGATGTACAGACTTAATGTCATTTATTCTTGTTGTATTTTCCGGGTGTCATTCTAGTCTAGTGGTTTTAGCCTGTTTGGTTTTTTATTTGAGTCCTGGTTGGAAGCTCAGTTGTACTCTGTAATCCAGACTTTTTATCAATAAATTTTTACCCCTTTATTTAAAAAAATAAAAAATAAAAACTATGACATTGGACGATTTTAATGGAGAAAATGATATTGATGTGAGAAAGTAGGTGAAAATAGTAAAATATCAATATGGAGACACGTTCAAATATGAAATTTTTAAGGGGAAGCATTAAAATGTATAGATAAAATTATTGGGGGTAAAAAATTCGTCAAATGGGATCAAATTGAATCGACATTCGTGAGCACATGGGTATCTATTCAATTACAAAGAAAGTTAGATTCTAAGGAATATCTTAAGAAAAGTCTTAAGAAAATGGATAAAAAGATAGATAGCATGTGGGATGTCATCGAAGACCTTGAAAAGAAACTTCAGGGAATTCAAAATGAGCGAAATGCAATAAAAGGAGAAAGGGAAGTTTTCAAGAAACATAATGAAAACTATGAAAAAGAAATAAAATTACTCAAGAAGAAAGAGGAAAAGGTCAAGGAAGATAAAAAACATATGTCAGTATGAAGACAAAGGAAACCATACATTTGATAGAAGATAAATTATAAAATGGAAAAAGGAATTTGTTTGAATGTAAAAATTCTATTTTACAAGTTCATGGAAGCATTCAAAAGGAATAGGGTATTATTTTCATTGACCTTGGTAGCAGATATAATTTTATTAATATTTCTTTGGCTAAGAAGTTGCAAGTTCAAGCAACAAAAATTAAGGACATACATCTAGAGGGTGAGAATGTTCAAAATTTTGAGGATTTGAATATCACCATGGATAAATATGTTTTACATTCAGATTTCTATGCTATTGAGATGGAGGATGAGGATATTGTTCTTGGTTATCCTTGGTTATATTCTTTGGGTATTGTTAAGATTAATGTGCAAAATAATTTTATGAAATTATGGTACAGGAAAAAGAAGATAACATTGTAGGATATTTCTCAGCTTAAGGAGCAAGGATCCAAGGAAAATCAAGAAGTGGTTGTAGAGAAACAAATTGAAGAACCTGAAATAGAATCCAAGAAGGCAGTAGCAACAAAAGAGGCCATGGAAGAAGTAGCAACAACTGATTCAATGGAAATAATAGTAATAGATTCTAAGGAATATTTGATAGAAGAGCACAAGGACACACCAAACAAAGAGAACATGAAAGAACAACGTGTAGAAGAATTTAAAACAATGAAGCCAAATGTTGGAAAGTCAAAGAAGGTAGAACATCAAGTTAAGGTTGCATCATATCGCCATCCACACCACCATGAGTGGCAATATTCTTGGAGGTATATCTCAAGGCAGCAATATTATGGTTCCACATGGAATTATAAGGGCACAAATTATGGTAGAGTTTTGTAGAGAAAGCATAGTGATCCTATTTTTTAAAGCGGTTCATCAACATCAAGAAACAAGTGGACCCATCATTCAAGTTATCAAAATACGACAGCAGAAGCGTGGAGCCAACAAAGTAGAATTGGATACTCAAGTAATAAAATGGCATACCAGCATCAACGTGTTTCACTTGGATGGATGGATGAACGAGATTGGTACCAGTTGCTAACATTGCTTAGAAAATAATATTATCATGTGTCTTCATATATTTCGAGGACAAAACATTTGTAAGGAGGGTGGCATGGTAGGGTACCTAGGAATAGATATTTGGGGATATATTAATAAATTGTATAAGGGTTGGCATGGGCCACACATAATCCAATATTGATTGTATTATAATATAATATTATATTCTAATATAATATTATATTAGTAGTAGGCTCCCCAAAAGTAGAATAAGAATAGGAATATATAAATAAGAGATATTTGTCATTGTAATCATCATTGAAGAAGAATATTATGTAATCGTCTATGCCCACGAAGTGACCTCTCACCTTGGGAGATCTTGTGGAGTTATTCCTTACTTAAGGATTATTATTGGTGTTTCCCTACCTTAAGGTCATTATATATGTATCTCTCATTTGTGGATTGTTATTGTGGATAATGTATTGTGGATAAATGATTTGATATTTTTGTATATTGGTGAATGGTTTATGTTATAATAATAAAGTTATGCAACATCCAGATTGTATTAAAATATGGAAAATCTCCCTAGGATAGCATATGTCTCCATGTGACACTTGTGCTAGCCACCACTACCCCTCACATTGCCACATCTTCCATATCACTGCACACTTCACTCCACTTGCACATAACCACATGCCACCACTCCATATAAGTGAGACACTCTAAGTGACTCACTACAATTTCCTAGGATAGGTGGCTTCCTAGTCCCTACCACTTGGAAAACCTGGCTCATAATTAAACCACCTATGGACACAAAAATTAATATCATACGACTATATCTTGTGCTTCTTGAGAAAAATTTATTCTTATAAGATCGAAATCATGATTAAATTTTGTGTTGAGGTCGAGACGACTTTGTAGACGGTTAGAACTACACAAATAAATTTAGTCTATATTAATAGCATGATTAGTCTCACATGGGACATACGGTATCAGTGGTATGCTTTAAAAGAAATATTTACTAGAAATGGTAATAGACAAGTGCACTAGGTGCTTGGCTATCTCAAATTAATCCACTTGGTATGGCCGACTCGTATCGGATACAGATGCATGATAAATCCCCACTTCCTAATCCCAATATCGCCTGATCTCACCATGTGTTGGTATAAGTTATGTCATAAGCTCATAACATAGAAATAATCGATTAATTTGTGCATCGTTAAATGAATTATATGACATCATTTAAATGGGAAGCCTAGAGGATTTTATAAAGGGGAAATAACCTCTTAAGGATGACCATAGGTGGTGGTCAAACCGTTCAAGGTAAGGATATTAGTAGCCAGTCGTAGAATTGGTTTGACCAAATTGATTTCAGTTTAAGATAGCTTGGTTGTCCTTCGATCCCTTTTGGGTTTTGTTAAGGATTGTTCGTGTAACAAACATCCTAGTGGAACTAGGAAACAAAATATTTTATACAAAGATTATGGGACTTATCCTACATTGCTCCTGCAAGAGCAACAGGGGAAACATAAAGGGAATATCACTCCCTATATATATTGACCACTAACAAGTGGTCACATGCTAGTTAGAGGCACTTTATTATTGTTTATTGCCACCTATATTGACCATTTGTGTTGAATTATTAACTGGCTATGATTGGTTGTTATATGGTGGTCGATTGTCACTGATAGTTAACTGAGTCGGTCTCGAGGCACACAATATTAATAAAAAATATTTTTTGTATTGAAGTATGACTTTGGGTATGAATTGACCCATTATGAGCCACATTATGATTTAACCCTTGTTTGGAAATGAAATGATTATTCCTTTTATGAGAACTTCTCTACTTCATTTGGAATACCTTCAGTAAAGGAAATGGTTATCCTTTGTATATGGATGGTTATATTTAAGGAATGGTTTATAATCATTTTGATTAAATGAAAGACTATTGATTTTCAAGAGTAGCAGAAATTTTAAAGTAAATTATTGGAGAAAAAAATGATAGCAAATGTTAAAATAATTGAATGTGTATTTGGATAAAATTTGGAAATAAATTTGATAACAATTTGGGGAAAGATTCTAGTACAACTTTAAGATAAAGTTGTAATAACTATAGTATAATATTGGGTAAATATCATGGCATAAATTTGGCAATTTGTAAGAACTATAGTATAATCTTGGGTAAATGTTATGGCATAGATTTGGAAAATTTGTATGAACTATAGAGTAGTCTTGGAAAATATTATAGTACAAATTTTGTGAAAAATTTGTAGAAAATTTGGATTGCTATATTAAAATATACTACTTGATTCCTTGAGAATCAATGAAAACTAGATTATGAAAGCACCTTCTAGATTCATTGGAAAATAATGGATAGGAAATCCATTCTTGAGGAAATTATGGGGTTTTATATTGTTATTATATAGTTAATTTGAAACACAAACGATGCATTGAATGCAGTAGATATTTTATTTTGTGAATGAACTTAGAATGAATAGATGGGGAATCTATTCTTGAGGAGATTATGGGGTTTCTTCTAGTAATTTAGGTAACTTTCACTCCATGTTTGATTGAATGTTTGAAATAATGATTGTGAGATTCATTTTTGAGGAAACCATGAGGTTTCCTCCATTCTCAGTGTATATGTATCTAATGAACATTTCATTTATATGTTTCAATTGTAATGATGACTTAAAAATAAGAATGGGTGGAATCCTCCTATATCAATGTATTTCATGATGGTTTGGAAAATAATTTTTAGGATTCTTTATATCATTATAAATTGAGATGAAAAGGATTAATGAAATATGAGGATGCATATTTTGAGGCTAGGTTGTTTCCCTTCGAGGTTTTTCCTAGGATAAAACATTATGCTATGGACATTTATTATGTGGATTGGCACTTTTTTTTGTTAGCTTATAATATGGATGATGCATTTATATTTCCATGAGATGATTTCTAAAGCATTATATGATGCATTGATTTTTGTTAAAAACCAATGATCATTTTGTATAAGCATTATGTTGCTATGGAAAATGATATTTACACTTGATGATTTATAAGCTAACAATAGATGTTGCATTTACTTTTCTAAGAATGGTTATTTAAATATTATATAATGGCTTAAGATTTGATTCAAGTAATAGTCTTGAAATGAATAAAGTACTCTTTATGTATTGGTTAATGATACATGTATGGTTTCCACTACAATAAATATGATTGCTTATTCAATTATGAAATAAGATTATAATTGAACTGTGATCAATTAATTAAGTGATTAAACTTTATAATTGAAAAAGAGAAGAAATAATTAAATAAAGGAATTAACAAACATCATGAAGGAACGTGAACTTATTAATAAAAAAACAAACATAGCGAAGTAGTACTCTAAAAATGTAAACTAGTTTTAGATTCATCAGATCGCATATGTGCAAGTGAAGAGAATACTCCTAATGCCACAGGATTTTTGATTCATCAGATTACATTACACATCAAGTGAAGAGCATAATACCGATAACAATTAGGTTTTAGAAAAAAAAAAATATATATTAACATGAGTTAGGAAAGGAAAAAAAGATACAAAATTAAATTTTATTTCGAAAAGAAGTAATACAACATAAAAACTCCGAACATGTTTCGAAATTGGGTCTCATCAGCGAAATATGAGTTTAGAAGAAGTACAACACTTCTTTATAAAATCCTAAATCTAGTGGGGGAGCCATAATGTATTACATGTGGGATAAAAAATTATTTTTTAAACCCTTAAAAAATAATAAATACCACAGGTTTATAGACCAAATGGTAAACCCAGGCTCACACCCCAAGAAAAATTAGCCATCCAAATACAAAAAATTGTATTAAAGAATGCATTAAAAAATGCATTAAAAATTACATTAAAAATGAATTAAAAATGTAAGATACGTAGTGGATAAAACATGTTTTAAGAAATTTTGTTTTTACAAAGATAAGCTCTCAAGGCATTTTTTCCTCCAACAAATGATGCCTTGAGCAATTCTCTATATTTTCTCAAATTTTCAAACTTTGGAGAAATAATATTTGTGTCAATTCGAAGATCTCTGACAAATTGTCCAACTTCAAAATAAGAGGAATTGTTTTTATTTTGGTTCCATTTATTCGTGTTGGTCATTCCAAAACTCTGGCCAAAAGTGAAGGCTTACCATCACGTTTAACTTTCTCAAAAAAATGCAAGAGAAAATTAATTTGATATCCCTTAGCTCTGAGTCTATTTAAAATTTTATTTTTAACAGAAATAAATCCATCCCTAGAGATTTCTCTAACCAAATATCTTTTTGATTCATTGATGATAAAGGCCTTTTTCTGATGAATTGGATGATGGGAGGAAGCAAGGATGTATTGGTAGGCATTCATTAGCTTCTAAAACAATTTGGTGCAAAGAATTCCAGTATGATCAAAATTAGGTCCCTTACAAATGTAGTACCCAAAAGTGTTACTTCAAAATCATAAATAAAGGAAGTAATTTTAATAATATTATAGAAGGAAGCGTAGGCAACAAGAAAACCATTAAGATCCTCCTTAAGGCTATGCCAAACTCCAATGGCATCATCAATATATCTTTTATAAAATAAAATATTTTCCACAACAACATTATTAAATACCTGTTCCTCTAGATGACAAAGAAATAAGCAAGCATAAACCACAACAAAATTACTTCTCATGGTTTTTCCTCTTATTTGCATGTATGTTTTCCCTTTGAATTCCAAGTAGTATTGTGTAACATTATCTCTGCAAGCCTTACCACAAAGTTTGTCTAGGCTGAATCAAATTCATTCCTCAAAAAATGATAGATGGCTGGCAATCCTTGAGAGGTGGGGATGCTGGGATAGAGGCTCTCAACATCAAAAGAGAAAATAATGATGTCCTAAGGAAAGGTACGACCATGCAACTCTTTAATTAGAGATATGGAATCCAAGATATGATTTTTTTTTTTCAATAAAATTAGTAAGAGCAGATGATGAAGCCATTTGGAGGTATGTTCGAGCATGAAACCACAATAGGAACATATGGATAGACCAAAAATCATGGGCTTGTGGATTTTGAGGAGCAAGTAAAATACACATGCTTTGGAAGAGAATGGTGTTACCTGGAGCATAAATTTATTGTGGTTTTATGAAAGCAAATTCCTCCTAAAAGCCCAATCAAGCAAGTCTTAGAGCTGATAAAAAATATTCTGCCAGGGGACTTTGTTCACTTTAGAGTAAACATTTTAATCTGAAAGCAGAGAAAATCCTTCTAAAATGTACTAGTCCTGGATTAAATACAAACACCCAAGTTTTTATCTACATGCCTAATGATAATGGATTTATCATTGGCAAGGGAATAGATGGCAGACCAGATGCGGGATGGAAAAGCACGTTGGTAGGTGGAATTAGTAGTAGAAAAATTATTATTGAAAAATATTTCACCCATGACAATAATTTCTTACAAAGGCTTATAAAATTGTGAGGGATTAAAACTTGGGTTGGAAAAATTGAAAGGATAAATGGGCTTAAGCGGTTTTGGAGGGCTACCTCTCGGTCCAAAGAACCATTCAAGATGAAGACGTCCTCAAAATGTTGAAAACTCCTATTTTAGAACCTCTTTGGCCATGGGAGGAGGAACATGGAGGAAATTTAAACCCAAGCTAAGGGCCTCAATTTCATTCCGAGTAAGTTCTTTGGAGGAAAAATTATAGACAACAAGATTTATAATTTTACCATCCATAGCCCAGATAGGACTCCAGTATAAATTATCGATTTCCAAAAACCTATGGGCTGGAAATTGTGAACCAAGGGGTTATTTTTGGTTTTCACCACCATTTTGGCAATGGAAGAATCCCTGCCTTTGCTGGTTCTGAATAGATGGGGCAAAAAGCTTACTCATATTCTCAAAACCAGAGTTGTGGAAATTTCTTCCATTGTCCTATTGCAATTTTTACTGCACATAGGAAGTGTAGTTTCAAAATTTTCTCCCCTTATTTTGTCTTCATGGAAAGGGCCCCGAAAGTTTAAATAATACCCTTGTTTTTGTTGTTGCCTTTGTTATTGTTGTTTTAGTTGTTTATTCCTTTGTTGTGGTTACCATTGTTGTTTGTTTCCATTTTGTGGATGTTGTCATGATTACCTTTTCTTTGTAGTAGAGGCTCTTTGGTTTGGCCCTCTATTGTGACTTCTATTATTGTTGTCTTGCACCCACAATTTCTTTTGTGCACTTTTGATTAGTTTTTCTAAACGATCAATTTGCTGCTTGATTTCTCTTTTAACCAAGTCGGCTACACTTTTTGTAGATTCTAACATATTAACTTTTGGGATTTCTAAAGCAACATTATCTTGAGGAGCTTTGGCTTTATCTTGTATATCTTTTTGGATTTGCATTTCAACTCTTTAAGCCTGAAGCTTTCCCTCAAAAAGCTCTTTAATCTAGGATTCTGATTCCAAAGAAATTTCCTAAGAAATTTTCTTATATTTATTTATGGAATCTACAATAATTTCCTTAATTATTGGCAATAAAATATTAGGAATATAATCATTGGCCTGAGCAGCTAATTTATTTGTATATTTTTTAAAATTACAGATATATAATTTAGCCATTTCCAAGCGAATTTTTTTTGAGGGCCTCTGATTCATCAAAAAATTGTTTATTAATATCTTCATATAGAACTTGAAGACGTGGTTCTTATATTCGTAGGCTATGGGAATTAATGGCTTTGCCCAAATTCTCTTCAAACCGAGCTAGCCTGGAATGGCATTTTTCTACCTTTTTACTCAAAATATTGAATTCTTCAAACCTTGTTTCCAATAGCTTATCCAAATACTGTGGACGTGGAGGAATACCATGCATTGGACTGATTGCATCTATGAATGTCCTCCTATCCCATGTACAAGGAATTCTTCCATTTTGAGCAAAAACTTATGATTTTTTTAGACCTCTACAAAACACTTCCATTTTATCTGTGATGAAGACCCGTTCTTAAAGCTCCCAAAATTTAAACCCATAAAAAAAAGTAAAGACTTCAAGTTTATAGACCAAATAGTAAACCCATGATCATACCCCAAGAAAAATTACCCACCCAATTACAAAAAATTGCATTAAAAATTACATTAAAAATTCATTAAAAATACATTAAAAAATGTACTAAAAATGTAATATACATAGCGGATAAAACATGTTTTAAGAAATTTTGGTTTTACAAATATAATAACTCAAGGGCTTTTTGTTCCTTCAACAAATGATGCCTTGAGCAATGTGTTTGAGCTCTCTATATTTTCTCCATTTTTTAAATAATGGAGAAATAATATATGTGCTTATTCAAAGATATTTGACAAAATTAAAGTTGTCCAACTTCAAAACAAGAGGAATTGTTTTTATTTTGGTTCCATGTCTGCGTTTTGCTCCCTCTAAAACTCTGGCCAAAAGTGAAGGCCTACCATCAAATTTAACTTTCTGAAACAAAGGTAAGAGAAAATTAATTTGATATCCCCTAGCTCTGAATCTGTTAAAAAAATTATTTTTAACAGAAATAAATTCATCCCTAGATATTTCTCTAACCAAAAATCTATTGATTTCACTCATGATAAATGCATTTTTCTGATGAACTGGATTATGGGAGGAAGCAGGGATGTATTGGTAGGCATTCATCGACTTTTGAAGTAATTTGGTGAAAAGAATTCTAGTCTGATCAAAATCAGGTCCCTTAAAAAATGTAGTATCCAAAAGTGTTACTTCAAAATCAAAAATAAAGGAAGTAATTTTAATACTGTCATATAAGGAATCATAGGCAGCAAACCATTAATATCCTCCTTAGGACCATGCCAAACTCCAATGGCATCATCAATGTATCTTTTATAAAATAAAAGATTTTCCACATAAACATTATTAAATATTTGTTCCTCTAGATGACAAAGAAATAAACAAATATAAACCACAATAAAATGGCTTCCCATGACTATTCCTCTTCTTTGTCTGTATGTTTTCCATTTGAATTCCAAGTAGTGTTGTGTTAACACTATATCTGCAAGCCTTACCACAAAGTTTGTCTTGGTTGAATCAAATTCATTCCTCAAAAAATGACGGATTGTTGCCAATCCTTGAGAGGTGGGGATGCTGGGATAGAGTCTCTCAACATAAAAAGATAAAAGAATGATATCCTACTTAAAGGTACGACCATGCAAATATTTAATTAGAGATATAGAATCCAAGAGATGATTTTTTTTCTTCAAGAAAATTGGCAAGAGCGTATGATGAAGCCATCTGGATGTAGGTTCGAGCATGAAACCACAATAGGAACAGATGGGTCGACCAAAAAGCCTGGGATTGTGGATTATGGGGAGAAAGTAAAGACACACACTTTGGAAAAGGATGGTGTTACATGGATTATAAATTTCTTCTGGTTTTCTGAAATTAGATTCCTCCTAAAAGCCCAATCAAACAAGTCTTGGAGCTTATAAAAAATATCCTTCTAGGGGACTTTGTTCACTTCAGTGTAAAAATTTTGATCTGAAAGCTGGTAAAAGCCTTCTAAAATGTACCAATCCATGGATAAAATACAAACACCCAAGTTTTTATCTATAGGCCTAATGACAATGGATTTGTCATTGGTAAGGGAACAAATGACAAACAAGATGTTGGATGAAAAAACATGTTGGTAGGTGGGATTAGCAGCATATAATTTGTTATTGAGGAATATTTCACCCATACCACTAATTTATTTCAAAGGCTTATAAAACTATGAGGGATTAAAACTTGGGTTAGAAAAACGGAAAGGATCAATGGGATAAGCAGTTTTGGAAGGCTACTTCTCGGTACAAAGAACCATTCAATATGAAGATATCTACAAAATGTTGAAAATTACTATTTTAGAACATCTTTGGCAATGGGAGGAGGAATAGGGAGGAACTTTAAACCCAATATGAGGGTCTCAATTTCATTCTGGGTAAGTTCTTTGGAGGAAAAATTATGGACAACAAGATTTGTGATTTTGCCATCCATAGACCAAACATAACTTCGGTAAAAGTACTGACGGATAAAATCCTATGGGCTAAAAATTATGGACCAAGGGGTTAATTTTGGTTTTCGCCACCATTTTGGCAACGGAAGAACCCCTGTCCTTGCTGCTTTTAAATAGATGGGGTAAAACCTTTCTCAGATTCTTGAAACTAGAGTTGTAGAAATTTCTTCCATTGTCCTATTGCAATTGCTGCTACACATAGGAAGTGCGGTTCTGGAAGTTTCTTACCTTATTTCATCTTCTTGGATAAGGGACACAAAAGTTTAAATTATGCCCCTATTATTGTTTCTACCTTTGTTGTTTTTTTTTTAGCTGTTTATTCCTTTCTTGTGGTTGTGGTTGTTGTTTGTTTCCATGTTGTGGATGTTGTCGTGATTGCCTTTTCTGTGTAGTAGAGGCTCTTTGATTTGGCCCTCTATTATGACTTCTATTATTGTTGTCTTGTACTAGAAATTTCTTTTGTGCACCTTTGATTAGTTTTTACAAATGATCAACCAAGTCGGTTACACTTTTTGTAGCTTCTGACATATTAACTTCTGGGATTTCTAAAGCAGCATTCTCTCGAGCAGTTTTGGCTTTATCTTGTATATTTTTTTGGATTTGCATTTAAACTCTCCAAGCCTGAAGCTTTCCCTCAAAAAGATCTTTAATCTAGGATCCCCATTCCAAATCAATTTCTTGAGATATTATCTTATATTTATTTATGGAATTTGCAAGAATTACATTAATTGCCAAAAATAAAATATTGGGAATAAAATCATTGGCCTGATCAGCTAATTTATCTATTTATTTTTTGAAATTAAAGATATATAATTTAGCCATTTCCAAATTTTTTTTTTTTGGGAGGGCTCCTGAATCATCAAAAAATTATTTATTAATATCTTCATCTGGAAGTTGAATATGTGGTTTTTCCATTTGTAGGTTATGGGGAACAATACATTTGCCTAAATTCTCTTCAAATCGAGCTAGCCTAGAATGGCACTTTTTTACCTTTCTACTCAAAATATTAAATTCTTCGAACCTTGTTTCCAACAACTTGTCCAAAGACTCTGGACGTGGAGGAATGCCATGCATTGCACCAATTCCATCTATGAAGGTCCTTCTATCTTGTGTACAAGGAACTCTTCTATTTTGAGAAAAAAAAAAATTATTTGTGTTAGACCTCTATAAAAATCTTCTATTTTATCTATTCCGAAGACCTATTCTTCAAGCTCTCAAATTTGCTACCATGAACCCTCTTGTCATAGACGCTTGCGAGAAAGACGAACAGGAGAACTAGGGGGACTATTAGGAACTATGGGAGAGGATTCAATATATGAAAGGTCAATAAATGGTAGAGTAGTGTGTGTCATTAATGGATAAACTCATTAATAAAAAAAGAAACATGGAGAAGTAGTACTCTAAAAATGTAAACTAGTTTCTGATTCACCAAATCACAAATACGCAAGTGAAGAGCATACTCCTAGTGCTATAGGATTTCTGATTCATCAGATCACATTACACAACAAGTGAAGAGCATATACTCCTAGTGTTGTAGGATTTTTTATTCATCATATCACATTACACAGCAAGTGAAGAGCATATACTCCTAGTGCTGTAGGATTTATGATTCATCAGATCACATTACATAGCAGGTGAAGAGCATAATATCGGAAACAAATACATTTTAGAAAATAGAAAAAAAATTAACACGAGTTAAGAAAGAAACAAAAGACACGAAATTAAATTTTATTTCGAAAATAAGTAATACAACATCAAAAATCCGAACGCGTTTCATCCTATGGGTCTCATCAACAGAGTGTGATTTTAGAAGAAGTACACTTCTTTATAAAATCCTAACTCTAGTGGAGGATCCATAATGTATTACATGTGGGATAAAAATATTCTTTTTTAAACCCATAAAAAACAATAAATATCGCAGGTTTATAGACCAAACGGTAAATTAGGCTCATACCCCAACAAAAATTACCCACCCAAATAAAAAAAATTGCATTTAAAAATGCATTAAAAATTATATTAAGAATGCATTAAAAAATGCATTAGAAATTACACTAAAAATGCATTAAAAATGTAAGATACATAGCGGATAAAACATGTTTTAAGAAAATTTGTTTTTAAAAAGATAATATCTCAAGGTCTTTTTGTTCCTCCAACAAATGATGCCTCGAGCGATGTGTTTGATCTCTCTATCTTTTCTCCATTTTTCAAATATTTGAGAAATAATATTTGTTCCAATTCGAAGATCTATGACAAAATTGCAGTTGTCCAACTTCAAAATAAGATGAATTGTTATTATTTTGGTTCCGTGTTTGTGTGCTACTCGGTCCAAAATTATAGCCAAAAGTGAAGGCCTACCATCAAATTTAAATTTCTCAAACAAAGGCAAGAGAAAATTAATTTGATATCCCCTAGCTCTGAGTCTGTTAAAAAAAATTATTTTTAATAGAAATAAATCCATCCATGGAGCTTTCTCTAACCAAAAATATATTGAGTTCATTCATGATAAAAGCCTTTTTCTAATGAACTAGATGATGAGAGGAAGCAAGGATGTATTGGTAGGCATTCATCAAATTCTGAAACAATTTGGTACAAATAATTTGAGTCTGATAAAAATTATGTCCCTAAAAAAATGGAGTATCCAAAAGTGTTACTTCAAAATAAAAAATAAAGGAAATATTTTTAATATTGTCATAGAAGGAACTGTAGGCAATAATAAAACCATTAAGATCCTCCTTAGGGCCATGCCAAACTCCAATAGCATCATCAATGTATCTTTTATAAAATAAAATATTTTCTATAGCAACATTATTAAATACATGTTCCTCTAGATGAAAAAGAAATAAACAAGTATAAACCACAACAAAAATACTTCCCATGGCTGTTCTCTTATCTACCTGCATATTTTCCCTTTGAATTCCAAGTAGTTTTGTATTAACACTATCTCTTCAAGCCTTACCACAAAGTATGTCTTGGCCGAATCAAATTCATTTCTCAAAAAATGATGGATGACTTCAAATCCATGACAGGTGGGGATGTTGGTATGGCTTAAAAAAGTAATTATATTGGTTACTTACTACCTTGATTGATGTTGGTTTAAACATATTTGATTGTGAACTTTACATTGATGATCTGTCATGAACAAAAAAAATTACTCTCTAGAGCTAGGTTGGAAATTTGAATTGGTTACAGTTGGTATGAGAGCCCAAGTTAGTTAATGGATTCTAATATTAGGTCTAAGCAAATAAAATTTTGGGAATTGTTAATATATTATATGGTAAGACTTTAGTTATCTTAAATAAACTCTAAAATAATACATGCTTGGTAAGGAAAGAGTAAGGGCTTGGAGGTCATTGATGTGCAAGTCTTGTTCTTCCATGTTTGATTGGAAGAATTAAGGGAACCCTCCACATCTGGTGGATCTTAAGAGTAGTACCTTAGAATTGCACTTGGAATATATGGCTCTAAACTAGGCTCCTTTCTTACTTAAGTATTGTATAATGAACAAAAAGTGTTACTAGAATAATATATGGAGCAAACTCTAGGAAAAAGGGTTATAAAAATATCAATAAATTTAAGAATGATCAAGTGGGGAAAAATTAGATCCTATCTCTTATCATGGAAGTTAGTTTGAATTGAACAAGGTATATGATATACATTGGGTGTCTATGTGGATATGTTTGATGATCACCTTAATGAACCATTGTGCACAATGGGGATGGGTTAAGCATTGCATTTGATTGGTATTCTATCCTCATGGAAGAATGCTTAATATTCAAGGCATATGCCTACTCCTTGGTCAGTTGGACCCATAGAGCTAGTTTAATGTTTAATTTAAGCTAGTAAATGAAAATTGGTGTTCCTAATATTAACAGGATTAATATAGGAGAATTTCTAAAGTGTGGTATAAATATTTACCATTGGTTTTACCACTAGAGGGTTGGAACCTCTGAGGCCACAAGATAGACATTAACCATATTTATTATTGTGAAGTGCAAGCCTTGGACTTACTTGAAAATTCATTATTAAGATAACCACATGGAGATTTTTCTAAAGTAACCCCTTGATCATAAACTTAATTATTATAAAAGCATCTAAAAATATTTGGTATTGAAAGTTATCTATGGAAAGATAATCCATAGGGTAAGTTTTAAAAAGTAGGAAGATA